>OV702279.1:399735639-400378238 GCA_916181665.1 Avena sativa
CCCATATTTATTCAAACGCAAAACCCGGGTCGCCGGAATATTTTGTTTGTCTGCTATCGGTTTGCAACGGTCCGTTTAAAACAAAAAAAATATTAAATTATTTTAGTGGGGGCAGTCGAACGGGCCGAATCGACCCGAACGACCACCCCCAGAATAAAACGGTTCGCCGAAATCCCTAAGCTACCCAACCTAATCTACCCAGCCCCCCTCCACCTCACCCCGACCACTCCCCTCGTGCCACCTCACTCCACCCCTCTCCCTTACCCAACCCCAGCCCGCCACCTCAGCAGCCCCTCTCTCCCTCACCCACCACTCAGCACCCACCCCCATCTCCCCTGGCCCACTCGCCTGCCTCACACCCTCCCTCTATTTCCACCTCCCCCAGATACACCCCACCCCACCTGGCCCCACCCACAGCCTCCGGCCCCACCCCTGGCCCCGCGCGACCCACCTCCCCGCGTGGCCCTCTTCCCCACGACGCGCCTCCCACGCGACCGCTGCCTCCTTCCCCGCCGCCGGCGCCCCGCACCCATCTCCACCTCGCCGGCCCGCTGGCACCCTCGACCCCCCCCTCTCTGCCGGCTCTCCCCGACCCGCTCCCGCTCCGGCCGCCGCTCCGCCGGCCCGCCCCTCTCCGACCTCGACCCTCCCAGGCGCCCCCTCCTCCTCCTCGGCCGGACCCGCCGGCGCCTGCTCTCTCCTCCCCCTCCGGCGAGCCGCCAAGCCCCCTCCCCGCCGCCCGCAGCCTTCGGCTCGCCCGCCTCCCTCTGCGCCGCCGTCCGCCGCTCGTCCCCGCCCTCCGGCCGCCTGCGTCCCTCTGCGTCCGCCGCTCCTCCCGCGCCTCGTGCTCCGGCCGACCTGCTCCAGCACCGCCGGCCCCGCACGTCCCCGGCCACGCCCTTCCCGCCGCTGGAAGTTCCTCCGCCGCCTCCATCGTCGCTCCTAGCCTCGCCCCTCGACCTCCTGCCCCGCGCCCTCCTTCCGCCAAGGCCGCCGCCGCCCCATTCGCCGGCTCCCATCCCCGCCATCTCCGGCCTCACCCGCCTCGCTCTCGGCCGCCTCCGGCGCAGCCGCCGACGTCGGCCTCTAGCCGGCGCCGCCGCTGGCCTCGCCATCGTCATCCTCCCCGTCGGCCTCCCCTTCTCCGCGTCCTGCGCCTCCGCGACCAAGCTCGCCCCGCAGCAAGCCGGCCCCCTCCAGCGCCGCCGGGCCCCGCGGCAACCGCCTCCTCGCCTTAGCGCCTCCCTGGAGCACCCGCAGGTCCCTGGCCTCGTGCTGCCGACCCTCGCTGCTGCCTCTGCAACCTTTCTCCGCTGCGGTCTCATCGTCTCGCAAGCTCGCCGAACCCTGCCGTCACCTCCCTATCGTTGTTGTGCACGCAGAGCATCTGAAGGCCTCGGTTTGTTGTTCAGTTGGTGACCATGCCCTTCCGTGTGTTGTGGTGGTGTTCGTGTTCTTGTTTGATGCAGCCACTTTGCTCTATGCAGACAGATGGAATCGTGTGGCTGTTGATCTGGAGCACGTCCGCCGCTCGATGACCCAACCAAGACCAAGTTGCTCACCCCAAGTGCCCCGTCGTCTAGTTTTAGCTGCCAAGGTCTCTGATGTTTGTCGGCGCCTGCCCAAGTTCGTCTTCGAGCCTGACCTTGACAATCGGAACCGAACCCTTGGCACGGTATGATCTTCCTCAAGGACGCCAAGGCACCTGTTGAACCCCAACCATCGGAGCTCGGAGACCGATCCATCGGAGCACCAAGTACTTCTACATGAACATCAAGATCCGGTTCCGAACGCCGAGACCCCAGTGCAGCAAGTACTCCTTCAAGGACGCCAAGGTCGTTTACACGGAATGCCAAGATCGTCTCCCGGACGCCATGACCGTCGCCATGACCCGAAGACCACGGATGCGACAAGACCTACCTCCGTTGTCCGAGACCGGTCCCGTCGAACCCTGAACCCCGAGACCGACCCCGAACCCCCGGACCAAGATCGTCGAACCCTAATGTGTGACCCTTATCCGAGAACCCTATTTTATAAATGGTCAACCATATAAATTGTTGCATATTTAATCATTCATCTCGCATGCATATTTGTGTGGGTTGGGAGCCTTATGCCGATTCACCTAATAATTAAATATGGGGCCCATATGCGGGCAAATCTAGTCTCATATTGGCCTCATTTAAATTTGTGCATCGAACCGTTGTCATATCTTGCCTTGTTAAAACAACATTTAACTTGCGGGGTAGATAAATAACTTGAACCGTTTAATTAATTGTCGGGACCCCGGTTCCACTTAATATGACCTAATTGCATCGCATCTTTGCCATGTCATACACCATGCATGCATCATGCCGGTCTTCTGTCGTAGTATTAAATATTGCATCCGGTGTTTATTCTAGTGTTTTGGTTCTTCGCGGATAAGGCCGTTGAGTTGATGCGAGTGTCGACCCGATCTTCGGTTGAACCTTCGACAATGTTTTCAGGCGAGCATCTCCCCCTTTCTACCTATCTTACTTTTATAGTATTTATTCCCTCCTGTTGATCTATTGCTATCTGTGTTGCGATGCTCTAGTTTCCGTACCCGTGATATCCCCTTGCAGCCATATTGCCTTGGACACATCCTATTACCTGTTGTTTGGTAGATAGTTGGACTTGCGCGTCGTAGCCGCTTGCTCAAGTGCTGTCGCGTGTCGTCAGTTGCCATAGTTGTTGGTGTATTGCCATCTGTTTAATGTTGGAGATGATCTCGGCTTTACTTTTCGTTCACTTTAATTACTTTTTAATAACTAAAATTGAAGTAAGTAAGCAGAGGCATCGGTGGGTGATAGATAATATTTGGTTTCCGACCGCCCACTTGTGTCCCGTAGGACCCCGAGTGCTTGATACCTGTTCCTTGATTTATCGCGCTATCCACATACGGGGAATTATGGGCCCCCCTTAGCCAGAGCTTGATTCATTCTTATTTCTTGGGGCCACAAACTAGTTTGAGGTTTTATTTACGATCATGTACTTATGCCATGCTTTACTGCTTTATTTACGATTGTGCGAGGAGCACACTATACTGTTTAGGTGAGCGGAATGTTTTCGCGGTATCGACAATCCCAGTTTTGGGTTCCCAGTCGTTTACAGCCATTGACGCAAACCTTGAGTCCGTCTCGGAGCTAGCTTACTTCGTTGCGGGTCTACTCAATGGGATGGCCCCCTGAAATATTTCTGAATCCTGTGATTGCTTTGTCGTGAAAGCCTCGTTGGGTTTTGATTTGGTTTTTCCGAGGTTGATCGTGTGTGTGTTGCTATTTGTGCACCCCGGCCGGGTTAAAACTTTCTGAAAGCCGTGTCCGCGGTTATGGACGACTTGGAGCACAGTATCTCGATCATAGACAACTATAACTAAAGTAGTTCTATAAATTTGACTTTATAATGACTAGTAATCAGCTTCACTATAATGGAATGGCTAAATAAAACTGCCCACAATTGCTTGCTTGGGATGTCGTTTGCGACCGTTGTACCTGACTAGTAAGTATTGCAACTATAACGGAATGGCTATATAAAAGTACCAACAACTGCTGGTTTTGGGTTATCTCATGCTAATTGTATCTGACTAGTAAGTGTTGCAACTATCACGGAATGGTTAACTAAAACGGCCCACTGTTTATTTTATCAGGACGATTATCTACACCTGACTAGTAATTGCTGCAACAATAACTGAATAAATAAAACTGCCAACTGTGTGAGTTCCTCGGTTGACTTCCTCGTTTGGTCTCGAGGGGGAAACACCAGGATGGGTTTGTTTGGTGTTAGCTTCAGGTTGGATCCGGATAGGTCATTCTTATCCCTCTCTGATAACCGCCAGTTGTTTCGAGTCTCTATAGGTTGTATAGTGCACGCTGCCGCTGCCGCTACAGTCCACCATACCTATGTAGGCGAGGACCGCCGAATTCTAGCCTCGCCGTGTACTGGCCTCAGTACTGACGCTCCTCTTTTTCCTTTGCCCTTTGTCGGCACCCCTTTTGCTTAAGCAGGTTTTGAGATCGACGTCGTTAGCAGGGTTACCCTTCTGGCTTGGCCTGGGCAGGGTTATGGACGCCATTGGTTATTCTTCAGGGCTCTTAGCCCCATTTGCATCTTGTCCGTAGCTGGACGCTCTATCATTTTCAAGGTGATTTGGATCTTTGTATATTATATCTGTATTCTTGACTCTCTGAGTCGTTGTTGTATATATCTGTTCTGTGGGTCCCATCGAGGACTGTTGTGTAATGTTATTACTTCGTTTTCCACCCGCACGAAAGTGCCTGGTGGGCACCTTTGAATCGTTTCTATGCGGGTTTGGCGGGGATCGCTGAAACTTGCATAGGTCCGATTCTGAGGGTGTTACACCATGCTACATAAGGTTAAGAGTTAACCTAGTAAAGGGATTCCGAATCACGGTATCGAGAAAGGGAGGTCAGCTTGGAGCTAGACCAAATATCGTGAGGCAAAGGGAAAGACATGTACTAAACCTTGTGATGGTCGTCCGATATGATCTTTGTATGCGTTTAGGAGTTGACACGTCTTGCTAGAGGCCGCTACCAACTATTGACAGAATAAGTGTATTCGTGTCATGTCTATACGTATATGAACCTATAGGATCACACACTTAAGGGGCTGGAAGCCTAATGAGGATCGGATCCGAATTAGACGAGGTTTGGGCTACTAATGGGCTACTAATGTAGAAGCCCACTAGGGACGCCTATATAAGAGAGGGTGGGGCGAGCTGACCAGGGTTAGACCCTAGACCATTCCTCCCAGCCGCCACTCCTCACGCCTGTGTTGCACGCGCGGACCTAGTAGTCCGGCGTCTGACGCTTCCACCCTGTACGTGTGGATACCTCGGAGGTGTTGTATCTGTGGCACTTGGATGATCCGCGCAAAGAGAGCTGCTCGTGGGACGAGGACAAGGAGGAGACGTAGAACGTCTACACTGCCTCGACGCGCTTCATCAATTTCGCAACTGCGCGTCTAGTGGTAATCTCGTAATCTATGACAACAGTGATCCTGGTATACGCGGTAGAAATTTTTGATTTGCGCTAGTGTAGCCTACTCGTATCCCTTTAGTATATCAAATTATAATTCGTAAAGCTTAAAAAATAATTATAATTTTAATCCACATCCATAAAGTATCGAGTCTATATTTAGTTTTGTACCACTTTATGTCATTTAGAAAATAACCATCATTAGCTAGTTAAAACTCGAAAATTGCGTGACATACTCTAGAGAAAACTTAGCTAAAATATGCTAAACACATTTTGTCCGAAAGTGTCTATTATAATTAAGTACCTCGTATTAATGGTACACAATAACAAGAATAGCTAGTGCTCGTATGCGAAACATAAATGAATTTCAGTTAAGGTATAGTCATGAACTAATGGAAAAAACAAAGTAAAAAAATGATAGTTCTATTAAAAAATAAGTTAGGATATTATAAACACAAAAGATTCTAGAATTATGAAGAAGTATGTTTGAGGTTTGTGCATAGTGTATATTGTGCCAAAAGCTAATAAAACCTTCTAGATGTTAGACATGACATAATTTTACATATGGAAAAGAAGATCCAATGTTCAGCGATGCTGGGATTTGTTAGTCTATATCGAACGGTCAATATTCAAATTTATTCATACACTATATAGTGGTATAGATTGATATCTTCCATTTGTCGAAAAAATAGCTTTCCATGAAAAAATGCACTTTTCCTAAATTTCAGATAGATGAAAACTCATTTCTCCATGGCCATGGCACAAATCTCTGAGCGCTCCTGCGGGCAGGTTTCTACTCTGGGGATGGTTATGTTTTATTCTCTAGTCTGGTTTTGTTGGTTCATTTTCAATTGGGATAGTTTATTTTCTCATTTAGATTTTGGTGACGGGAGACGGTGCCACTTTGTCTCTTTTGACTTTTCATTTCCAGTTTTTTTGTCAGGGGAGAGAGGTAGAGTGACGAGGTGGAGCCTCAGGCTCAGAGCTGTGACTAGTGGAGTTCACCGGAGGAGGAGGTTGTTGAGAAAAACTAAGAGTGGAGAATTATGCAGCGAAATTATTATAAATTTTAGCACCGGATCATTACTCTTCACGGAAGAAAACATATGCTCCATCATACGATGAGTTCGTTGCATAGAAAATAAAAAAAATCCTACAGTTGCAACTGCAAAGATCAAATATAGATGATACTTGTAACGGTTTTAGAAGGACTCACCCTCGAAGACCGAAAGCGGGACAACGTTACCGCACACAAATATGGTCGATGTAGAATGTACACGTTCGTCCTCGAAGGTCATGAAGACGATCAGCGCCACAATGGGGCAGCGCTTCCATAATCGCTCACACATCCAGCACAACGACGACCTCCGTCCCTTGCTCTAGTTGGGTAGAAAAAGAAGTAGATCCTCGGAAACTCCAGCAGCACTACAACATGGTGGTGGTGGTGGAGAAGGTCTTGAGCAGGACTTCACCTAAGCACCATACTCGTGATAGTGGATCAGATAGCAAGGTAAGAAGATGCCAACCAAAGGACGAGGAATGGAGTGGTGTGTGAGGGAGGGGTCTCCACCACCTCCTTTTATAGCATGATATAAAAATGTTATGAGCTAATGAGATATGATAATAAACACCTTTATTATTTACCTCTACGTCATATCTCATTCACAAGCTTCTTGTGACTTTGCTTGCCACAGTAAAAACAAGTAACCCCTTGTCTCTGTCTTGACTTTGACCTCCCCTTGGATTTTGGATCTTTTCCATGTTAAGATTTGCCTTGGACACGTCCACGATTGTCATTTTTTATGTGGGTTTCAGCAGCATATACATCAGAAGGGGAGGCATCACCTTTCTCCCTCTTTCTGGCTTCTTCATTCAACATATTATTCTTCACCATCTCCAATGTCATCTTCCCATCTGGAGTTGAATTACTAACTAACACAACAAGCATGTTCCAACTGTTAGACATGGAACTCAACAACAACAATGCTTGCACCTCATCCTCAAAGTTGATATTCATGGTTGAGAGTTGATTTATATGGCATTAGAAGACATTCAAGTGTTTAATAACACTTCTTCCATCTCGGTACTCAAGATTTGCAATTATTTTGATTACCTAGGCTATCATTGACTCCAACTTCCGCCACATCTCATACGCATTTGCGTCGTTTGCAACATGGTGGAATATATTGTGATTGATGTACAGTCGAATCTGACCTACTACCTTTTGGTTCAGCACTCTCCATTCTTCTTTCGTGACACTGGTTGGAATCTTATCATTCACAATTGGTTGGTACAAAATGTAGGGTTCGTAGCATGGAAAACAGAAAAATTCTATCGCATGAACACACAAAACCAAGATCTAATCTATGGCAAAGCCAAGATCTAATCTATGAGATCGGTGCAACTTAGATTGTAGAGAACTAACCCTGGTAGATCCAAAGCGTTTAACAAGATTGGATTCTCATGGTTGATGTATTCGATCACTTGCCGATATCAAGATCGTGTAGACGATCCTTCCGGCGCCACGTTTCGGATGTGCTTCCGCAGTCGGTCACACGTACGATAGTCGATGAAGACCTTCCTCTCCCTTGTTCCAGCAGGGCAACGAAGGTTGTAGATCTCCTCGGAATACCAACAGCATGACGGTGTGGTGGTTGTTGTGGTGGTGGAGGAGAGATTTATGCAGGGCTTCACCTAAGCCGGAGCAGGACGATGGACGAGAGAGAGGGGTGTGGCGGCTAGGGTTTAGGCGCCAAGGGACAAGGTGTAGGGGTTCGTAGCATGGAAAACAAAAAATTTCTACCGCATACAAACAAACAAGCCAAGATCTATCTACTAGATTGTAGCAACGAGTCGATGGAATAACTCACCCTCGAAGATTCCAAAGTGTTTAACGAGAGCAGATTCTCGTGGGTGATGTAGTTGTACTCTTGCCGATCTCAAGATCGTGTAGACGATCCTTCAGGCGCTGCGTTCTGGCAGCGCTTCCGCAGTCGGTCACATGTTCGGTACTCGATGAATACCTTCCTCTCCCTTGTTCCAGCAGGCAGCGGAGGTTGTAGCACTCTCCTCGCGATTCCGGCAGCACGACGGCGTGGTACCGGAAGTAGAGGGGAGATCTCGCAGGGCTTCGCCTTAAGCCGGAGCGGGTATGGTGGACTATGAGAGAGGCCTTGGCGATCTAGGGTTTAGAGGCACCAAGGGAGGAGCCCAGCCGGTGGCTAGGGTTAGGGTTTCACCCCAACTCGGCGAGTTGGTGGTACCCTAGGCGGCGGCAGCAGGAGGTGGTGGCGCCGACGGCTTGGGGCTAGGGTTTGGAGGGTGCAAGGTGTAGGTCTAGAGGGGCAGCCCTGCCCCTCCTTTTATAGGTGGGAGGCGCGACCAAGGGGGAGGGAGTCCTCCCCAAACTCGGCCTCCAAGGCCGGCGGTGGAGGGAGAGGGACTTCCTCCCCAAGTAGGTTTCCTACTCTCCCTCTACCAAGCAAACTTGCCGTTTGACTTTTCAAATTGGCGTTTGACTTTTCAAACTAAGATTTGATTTATCCCTTTATTTTGCTCAGCGATGACACCTAGTACATGATGCAACCATTCCAACTTGTTATGACACATTCATGTACCCTTCCCCTCCGGAGTGTCGGACCTTCCGGAACCTTCTAGAACATTCCTGATGAAAACACCGGAACCATTCTCCAACCCCGAAACAGGACTTTCCTTATATGAATCTTATTCTCCGGACCATTCCGGATCTCCTCGTGATATCCCGGATCCCATCCGAGACTCCGAACAACATTCGGTCTCTTACTCATCATTCCATAACTACTCAACAACATCGAATCCTTAAGTGTGTCTCCCTACGGTTCGTGAATTATGCGGACATGATCGAGACACTTCTCCGAACAATAACCAATAGAGGAATCTAGAAATTCATATGGCTCCCACATATTTGTACGATTACTTTGCGATCGAATGAACCACTTACATACGATACCAATTTCCCTTTGTCTCACGATAGTTTACTTATCCGAGGTTTTGATCGTCGGTATCTCTGCATACCTAGTTCAACCTCGTTACTGATAAGTACTCTTTTCTCGTTCCCGTGATATGTGATCCCTTGTGAGCCATTCACATGCTTGCAAGCCAATTGGATGACATTCCACCGAGATGGCCCAGAGTATATCTATCCATCATATGGATGGACAAATCCCACTCTTGATCCATGTGTCTCAACCAATACTTTCCGAACACTCAATGCCACCTTTATAACCACCCAGTTACGGTGTGGTGTTTGATGTCATCAAAGCATCCTTCCGGTGATGGTGATATGCATGATCTCATGGTCGAAGGAATTAGGTTACTATGTATCAGAAAGCATATAGAAATTGAACTATTAAAATGACTTGATCTTTATGCTACGCTTATCTATAGGAGTATGTCCATCATATCATTCTCCTAACGATATGATCTTGTTGTTAATAACATCTCAATGTTCATGATAGGGAAACCACAATCATTTATTAACCAACAAGCTAGTATTATAAAGAGGCTTTACCAGGGACTCTAATTTAGTTTACAAATCACACAAGTATTAATGTTTCCTTGTTAATACTGTTATAGCATGAATGTAAACATTTATCATAAACACAAAGATATAATAATAACTACATTTATTATTGCCTCTAGGGCATATCTCCAACAGTCTCCCACTTGCACTAGAGTCAACTAATCTAGATTACATGGTAATATACCGAACACCCATGGCAGTTTGGTGTTGGTCATGTTTTGCCCTCGGGAGAGGTTTAGTCAACGGATCCGCCACATTCAGATCTGTGTGTACTTTGCAAATCTTTATGTCACCATCTTGGACATGTTCTCGAATAGCGTGAAAACGTAGCTTGATGTGCTTCAGCTTCTTGTGTGACCTTGGTTCTTGCGCATTGGCTATGGCGCCCATGTTATCACAATAGATAGACATTGGGTCCAGCGCACTTGGAACCACACCGAGATCTGTAATGAACTCCTTCATCCATATCGCTTCTAGTGAAGCCTCTGAAGCAACTATGTATTCCGATTCAGTTGAAGATCTCGCCACAACGCTTTGCTTTGCACTCCTCCAGCTAACTGCTGCACCATTCAAAGTAAATACGTATCTAGATTGAGATTTAGAATCATCCGGATCGGTGTTCCAACTAGCATCGGTGTAACCATTAACAACGAGTTGTTCATCACCTCCATAAGAAATAACCATATCCTTAGTTCTTCTCAAGTACTTAAGGATGTTTTTGACCGCTGTCCAATGATCCACTCCTGGATCACTTTGATATCTGCTAGTCAAACTAACAACATATGCAATGTTGGGTCTAGTACATAGCATGGCATACATTAGAGATCCTATGGCCGAGGCATAGGGAGTCTTACTCATCCTTTCTCTATCTTCTGCCGTTGCTGGACTTTGAGTTTTACTCAAGGTCGTATTGGGCAACATGGGCAAGAACCCTTTATTGCTATCTTCCATTCCAAACCTATTTAGAACTTTGTCCAAATATGTACTTTGTGACAATGATACTAGGCGTCTCGATCTATCTCTATAAATCTTTATGCCTAATATGTAAGATGCTTCGCCAAGATCTTTCATTGAAAACCTATTATTCAAATATTCCTTGACACTATTAAGAAGGTCTACATCATTCCCAATCAACAATATGTCATCTACATATAGTATTAAGAATGCTACAGAGCTCCCACTCACTTTCTTGTAAATACAAGCTTCTCCATAAGTTTGTATAAAACCAAAACTTTTGATCACCTTATCAAAACGTTGATTCCAACTTCGGGATGCTTGCTTCAATCCATATATGGACCGTTGAAGTTTGCATACCTTGTTAGCACCTTTAGGATCGACAAAACCTTTGGGTTGCATCATATAAAACTCTTCATCAATGTCTCCATTGAGGAACGCTGTTTTGACATCCATCTGCCATATTTTATAATCATAATATGCAACGATTGCTAACAAAATCCTCACAGACTTTAGCTTCGCTACTGGTGAGAAAGTCTCATCGTAGTCAACTCCTTGAATTTGTCGAAACCCTTTTGCGACAAGTCGAGCTTTATAGACAGTAACATTACCATCAGCATTTGTTTTCTTCTTGAAAATCCATTTGTTCTCGACAGCCTTCCGGCCATCCGGTAAGTCCACCAAAGTCCATACTTGGTTTTCGTACATGGATCCAATCTCGGATTTCATGGCTTCTTGCCATTTATTGGAATCTGGGCTCATCATCGCTTCCTCATATGTTGCAGGGTCATCGGTGTTGTCCACCAACATGACACTCATAAGGGGATCATACCAATCAGGAGTGGTACGAGTTCTCGTTGACCTCCGAGGTTCTGTAGCAACTACAATCGAAGTTTCATGATCATCATCATTAGCTTCCTCTCTTATTGGTGCAGGCATCACATGAACTTCTTCCGGTGCTGCGCTACTCGCAAGTTCGAGAGAAGGTTCGACAACCTCGTCGAGTTCTACTTTCCTTCCAGTCACTTCTTTCGAGAGAAATTCCTTCTCTAGAAAGGATCCATTCTTGGCAACGAAGATTTTGCCTTCGGATCTATGATAGAAGGTATACCCAATAGTTTCCTTTGGGTATCCTATGAAGACGCACTTTTCCGCTTTGGGTTCAAGCTTGTCCGGTTGTAACTTCTTTACATAGGCTTCGAAACCCCAAACTTTAAGGAACAACAATTTAGGTTTCTTCCCAAACCATAATTCATACGGTGTCGTTTCAACGGATTTAGATGGTGTCCTATTTAAAGTGAATGCGGCTGTTTCTAATGCATAACCCCAAAATGATAGCGGTAAATCTGTAAGTGACATCATAGAACGAACCATATCTAAGAGAGTTTGATTATGACGTTCGGACACACCATTATGCTGTGGTGTTCCCGACGGTGTCAATTCTGAAAGTATTCCGCATTTCTTCAAATGCTCGCCAAACTCGTAACTTAGATATTCACCTCCATGATCAGAATGTAGAAATTTAATCTTTTTGTTACGTTGATTCTCCACCTCACTTTGAAATTCCTTAAACTTCTCGAAAGTTTCGGATTTATGTTTCATGAAATAGATATACCCATATCTACTCAAGTCATCTGTGAAGGTAGGAACATAACGATAACCACCGCGTGATGCTACACTCATTGGACCACACACATCGGTATGCATGATTACCAATAAGTCCGTAGCTCGCTCCATCATACCAGAAAATGGAGTCTTAGTCATTTTACCCATCAGACATGCTTCACATCTTTCAAGTGATTCGAAATCAAGTGATTCAAGAAGTCCATCAGAATGGAGTTTCTTCATACGCTTCACTCCAATGTGACCAAGACGACAGTGCCACATATAGGTCGAATTATCGCTCGATTTCAAACGTTTAGCTTAAATGTTATTAATATGTGTATTTCCACTATCGAGATTCAATAAGAATAGACCATCTATCAAAGGTGCATGTGCATAAAACATATTACTCATATAAATCGAACAACCATTATTCTCGGATTTAAACAAGTAACCGTCTCGCAATAAACAAGATCCCGATATAATGTTCATGCTTAACGCAGGCACCAAATAACAATTATCTAAGTATAAAACTAATCCCGATGGTAGATGAAGAGGTAGCGTGCCGACCGCGATCACATTAACCTTTGATCCATTTCCTACGCGCATCGTCACCTCGTTCTTCGCTAGCTTCCGTTTATTCTGCAGTACCTGTTTCGAGTTACAAATATGAGCAACCGAACCAGTATCAAATACCCAGGTACTACTACGAGTACTAGTGAGATACACATCAATAACATGTATATCGGATATACCTTTCTTCTTGATGTTGCCGTTCTTCAAATCCGCCAAGTACTTTGGGCAATTCCGCTTCCAGTGACCTTCTCCCTTGCAGTAAAAGCACTCAGTATCAGGCTTAGGTCTAGCCTTGGTCTTCTTCGTCGGTGCGGTAACTTTCTTACCACCCTTCTTGAAGTGTCCCTTTTGCTTAGACTTGCCTTTCTTGAATTTGGTGGTCTTATTGACCATCAACACTTGGTGCTCTTTCTTGATCTCCACTTCTGCAGATTTTAACATGTAGAAGAGTTCTGGCAACTGCTTGTTCATGCTTTGCATATTTTAGTTCATCACAAAGTTCTTGTAACTTGGTGGTAGTGATTGGAGGACACGGTAAATCCCCAAAGCATTAGGAATCACTATACCCAAGCTTTGGAGTTTGTTTGCATGCCCAGACATCTTAAGCACATGCTCACTGACGGAGCTGCCCTCTTCCATCTTGCAGTTAAAGAACTTTTCAGAAGCCTCATAGCTCTCAACTGCCACGTGAGTCTCAAATATCAGTTTGAGTTCACGGACAATATCATGTGGGTCTGAATTCTCAAACATTTTCTGAAGCTCCGATTCTAAACCATACAAGATAGCACACTGAACTGTGGAGTACTGAGTCTTCCAAGTGAGGTAAACATTCTTTACTTCATCGGTAGCATCAGCTGTAGGCGGGTCACCCAGCGGTGCATCCAGCACATAGGTCAAATTACCAGCATTGAGGACAATCCTCAAATTGCGGAACCAATCTGCAAAGTTGCTTCCATTGTTTTTCAACTATTCTTTCTCTAGGAACGCATTAAAATTGATGGTAGGGGCCGCCATTGATCTACAACATATTTGCAATAGTTTAGACTAAGTTTATGACAAATTGAGTTCTAATTAATAGTTAAATTAATCTAGGTGAACTCCCACTCAAAACAATGTGAACTCAAAACAATATCCCTCACATTGTTTTAGTGATCACACGAACCAAATCCACCACATCAAAACCGATCATCACGAGAGTTGATGTAGCTTCAATGACGAACAATCGACATGTTCATCATATCTACTATATGATTCATGCTTTACCTTTCGGTGATCCGTGTTCCGAGACCATGTCTGTACATGCTAGGCTCGTCAAGATCAAACCTTAGCTTCCGCATGAGCAAATCTGGCTTGCTCACATTGTATAGACTTGCAGAATCTAACACACCCGATCATCACGTGGTGCTTCGAAACAACAGGCTTTAGCAACGGTGCTTACTAAGGATGAACACTTTAGAACTTGAAATTCATGTGCATGAGGGATCATCTTATAATGCTACCGTCGTTAACTAAGCAATACAAGATGCATAAAGTATTAACATCACATGCAATTCATAATATGTGATATGATATGGCCTTTATTCTTTGTGCTTCCGATCTCCATCTTCAAGCACGAACATGATCTCCATCATCATCGGCATTGCATCAAGGTCAATGACGCTGCTCCATGATTGTCGTCCACCAGCTTCAACTATTACAACTACTTTGAATAGACACGCGGGTCTTAACAGAAATTAAAGACAACCATATGGCTCCAGCCGGTTGCCAACTTACAATAAGGAACATTGCATACATTAAATATGATCACAATCATGGCCATATCACATCACAACACACCCCTGCAAAACAAAGTTAGACGCCTCTGATTTCTTTGCATATTTTACGTGGTTTGGGGCTTTCAATAAGTGTCGATCTAACTTACGAACAAGAACCACAACGTTGATGTTTGAACTATCAAGTGCCTGTTGTAAATTGGATCTATACTATAATGGGAGAGACAGACACCCGCAAAGCCACTTATGCAATACAAGTTGCATGTTGAGCGTGGAGCAAGTCTCATGAACGATGTCATGTAAGGTTAGCCCGTGCCGCTTCATCCCATCATACCGCAAGATGCAAAGTACACAAGAAGCAATTGATAATAAAAGCACCACCGCCCACAATGACCATTGTGTTCTACTCGTGCAACAGATCTACATATAGACACGGCTCTGATACCACTGTAGGGGTTCGTAGCATGGAAAACAAAAAATTTCTACCGCATACAAACAAACAAGCCAAGATCTATCTACTAGACTGTAGCAACGAGTCGATGGAATTACTCACTCTCGAAGATTCCAAAGTGTTTAACGAGAGCGGATTCTCGTGGGTGATGTAGTCGTACTCTTGCCGATCTCAAGATCGTGTAGACGATCCTTCAGGCGCTGCGTTCCGGCAGCGCTTCCGCAGTCGGTCACACGTTCGGTACTCGATGAAGACCTTCCTCTCCCTTGTTCCAGCAGGCAGCGGAGGTTGTAGCACTCTCCTCGCGATTCCGGCAGCACGACGGCGTGGTACCGGAAGTAGAGGGGAGATCTCGCAGGGCTTTGCCTTAAGCCGGAGCGGGTATGGTGGACTATGAGAGAGGCCTTGGCGATCTAGGGTTTAGAGGCACCAAGGGAGGAGCCCAGCCAGCGGCTAGTGTTAGGGTTTCACCCCAACTCGGCGAGTTGGTGGTGCCCTAGGCGGCGGCAGCAGCACGAGGTGGTGGCGCCGGCGGCTTGGGGCTAGGGTTTGGAGGGTGCAAGGTGTAGGTCTAGAGGGGCAGCCCTGCCCCTCCTTTTATAGGTGGGAGGGCGCGACCAAGGGGGAGGGAGTCCTCCCCAAACTCGGCCTCCAAGGCCGGCGGTGGAGGGAGAGGGACTTCCTCCCCAAGTAGGTTTCCTACTCTCCCTCCACCAAGCAAACTTGTCGTTTGACTTTTCAAATTGGCGTTTGACTTTTCAAACTAGGATTTGATTTATCCCTTTATTTTGCTCAGCGATGACACCTAGTACATGATGCAACCATTCCAACTTGTTATGACACATTCATGTACCCTTCCCCTCCGGAGTGTCTGACCTTCCGGAACCTTCTAGAACATTCCCGATGAAAACACCGGAACCATTCTCCAACCCCGAAACAGGACTTTCCTTATATGAATCTTATTCTCCGGACCATTCCGGATCTCCTCGTGATATCCCGGATCCCATCCGAGACTCCGAACAACATTCGGTCTCTTACTCATCATTCCATAACTACTCAACAACATCGAATCCTTAAGTGTGTCTCCCTACGGTTCGTGAATTCTGCGGACATGATCGAGACACTTCTCCGAACAATAACCAATAGAGGAATCTGGAAATTCATATGGCTCCCACATATTTGTACGATTACTTTGGGATCGAATGAACCACTTACATACGATACCAATTTCCCTTTGTCTCACGATAGTTTACTTATCCGAGGTTTTGATCGTCGGTATCTCTGCATACCTAGTTCAACCTCGTTACTGATAAGTACTCTTTTCTCGTTCCCATGATATGTGATCCCTTGTGAGCCAGTCACATGCTTGCAAGCCAATTGGATGACATTCCACCGAGATGGCCCAGAGTATATCTATCTGTCATATGGATGGACAAATCCCACTCTTGATCCATGTGTCTCAACCAATACTTTCCGAACACTCAATGCCACCTTTATAACCACCCAATTACGGTGTGGTGTTTGATGTCATCAAAGCATCCTTCCGGTGATGGTGATATGCATGATATCATGGTCGAAGGAATTAGGTTACTATGTATCAGAAAGCATATAGCAATTGAACTATTAAAATGACTTGATCTTTATGCTACGCTTTTCTATAGGAGTATGTCCATCATATCATTCTCCTAACGATATGATCTTGTTGTTAATAACATCTCAATGTTCATGATAGGGAAACCACAATCATTTATTAACCAACAAGCTAGTATTATAAAGAGGCTTTACCAGGGACTCTAATTTAGTTTACAAATCACACAAGTATTAATGTTTACTTGTTAATACTGTTATAGCATGAATGTAAACATTTATCATAAACACAAAGATATAATAATAACTACATTTATTAATGCCTCTAGGGCATATCTCCAACACAAGGGGCCAAGGGGTGGCGCCCTACCCCTCCTTATATAGGAGAGGGGCCGACGGCCAAGGGCCTCCCTGCCCTAGCTGAGTTGCTCCCAACTCGGCTAGCAAGGGGAGAGTCCCTCCCCAACTCGGCTAGGAAGGGAGAGTTGGAAACTTGCCTTTCAAGTTTTCCCTTTCCTTCCCAAACTAGTATTTGACTTCTCAAACTAGGGTTTGACCCCTTCTTCCTAGTCCTTGGACCAGTTGCCCTTGGGCATGATGCGGCCAGCCCCTTAGGGCATGACACACCCCAAGTGTGGTGGAACTTCCAGAACATTCTAGAAGCTTCCAGTCAAAACACCGAAAACATTTCTGAACCCCAGGAACTCACTTTCCTTGTATGAATCTTATTCTCTGGACCATTATGGATCTCCCCGTGATGTCCTGGATCCAATCCAAGACTTCGAACAACATTCGGTCTCCAATTCACATTCCATATCTACTCAAACAACATTGAATCCTTAAGTGTGTCTCCCTACGGTTCGTGAACTATGCAGACATGATCGAGACACCTCTCCGATCAATAACCAATAGAGGGATCTGGAAATCCAT
Organism: Avena sativa; assembly: GCA_916181665.1. Classification (NCBI taxonomy): domain Eukaryota; kingdom Viridiplantae; phylum Streptophyta; class Magnoliopsida; order Poales; family Poaceae; genus Avena; species Avena sativa. The sequence continues at coordinate 399,753,085 of OV702279.1, forward strand.
ATGGCTGCCACATATTTCTATGATAACTTCGTGATCGAATGAACCATTAACATACAAAACCAATTCCCTTTATCGCGCGATACTTTAGTTATCTGAGGTTTGATCATTGGTATCTATATACCTAGTTCAACTCATTACCAATAAATACTCTCTACTCGTTCCATGATATGAAATCCCTTGTGACCTAGTCACATGCTTGCCAGCTAATTGGATGACATTCCACCGAGAGCTAATTGGATGACATTCCACCGAGAGGGCCCAGAGTATATCTATCTGTTATATGGATGGACAAATACCACTCTTTACCCATGTGCTTCAACACATACTTTCAGAATACCCAATGCCACCTTTATAACCACCCAGTTACGGAAGTGGTGTTTGATGTCATAAAAGTACTCGTCCAGTGATGGTGATTAACATGATCTCATGGTCGAAGGATTAGGTTACTATGTATTTGAAAGCTTGTAGCAAACGAACTCTAAATGAACTGATCTTATGCTATGCTAACTATAGGAGTGTATCCATCGCATCATTCTTTCAATGACATGATCTTGTTATTCATAACATCTAATGTCCATGATCAGGAAACCATGATCATCTATTAATCAACAAACTAGTTTAATAAGAGGCTTACTAGGGACTCTTTTATGTTCACAAAACACACAAGTATTAACTAGTAAGTTGCATGTGCTTTGCACGTTTACGATTCGACATTGGTACTTTGGAAAAATAACTTGCCAAAAATTTCCCCATAATCATTGCTATGAAAGTCCGCACGTCAATAGTTGTAAGTTTGGCCGATTTTCATCTCCAATAGTTGGAAAGGCAATGTTCCTATCACTCTCTGAAAAAAAATTAATTATTAATGCGAATGCAGAACAAAGTTGAAATTTTGAAAAATACAACCGCATCTAAATCTATGTTTGTATATTTTTACTTGCATCTAATTGAAGAGCAGCGCTCCTACCACTTACTCGCCAAAATATTTTTAGTGGACAAAGTGTACACCTGAAATTAAAAACACACTTGTCCCGTCGATAGATAATGATTTAGAGTAGAGGTTAACTCTTTGTGCATTGAACTACTCACGTGTCGACAGTAGTAATAGTACTGTGTTCTTTTGTCTTTGTATAAGAAAGAGTAGTACGTACATGTTTGCATAAGAAGTCAGACTTAGGTTGGAATTGATCGTGTCATGTGGGCTCGTATGTAAAAGCTATCCTATGAAACTTGAAAAGTAGAACATGCAGGCCTCTTGGATACTCTTGAAGTTTCCAGCGGCTTCAACTGTGCACGCTCACGCGCGCGCGGCAAGGCAGGCTGGCGAATCCTAGCTTTTCTAGCCGTTCGATCAAGCGAGCTGTGCCAAGATGAGCGGCATATTACAGGCCTAACTTGCCAATGAACGGCCTTGATTGCTCCAAATGTGCTTTGGCGGGAAAACTGAAGGGAAGAGTGTGGCAAAACCAAATTCGAAAATTGATGTACTATATAGTGGTATAGATGTTTCCGGTTAATACAATTATAGCATGGGACGTAAACATTCATCATAAACACAAAGTTATAATAATAACCATTTTTTATTATTGCCTCTTGGGCATATTTCCAACACAAAAAACCTTGCAACAAAAGATGTCTTCCATCAAGTATTTCCATAATGAGTAATTGTAAGAATCAAGTTTTAACATGCCACTTGTGGTGGCGCTGATGGCGCCTTCTTGATGTGGGAGTGCTTCGTTGGAAATCCCAAGAGCAAGGTGTGAAGAGCACAACAACAAGTCTTCCCTCAGTTGAGACCGAGGTTATTGAACCAGAAGGAGGAAGGAAACGTCACATATGTGTTTTAAGCAACGCAGAGACCTGCACAACACAAACTCAAGACTTTATCCCAACGAATCAGTGAGGTTGTCAAGCTTACCGGATTGCTGTAACAAAGGATTAAACGTATGGTGTGGAAGGTAATGGTTTGCAGTAAGTAAACAAGTAACAATGGAAGATGTATCAACGGTAAAGATTGGACCGGGGTCCATAGTTCACTAGAGGTGCTCTCCTTAGATAAACAACATGGCATGAAGGGTAAACAAATTACACCGGGGCAATTGACAGGAACTGAACAAGGCATAACAATGCAATTACTAGCCAGAAAGATCCTATGAGGTTGATTGGGCAATACAACAATATACATAGACCGCCATCCAACTGCATCTATGACTAGAAGTCCACCTTCAGGTTATCATCCGAACCCCCTCCAGTATTAAGTTGCAAGCAACAGACAACTGCTTTAAGCAAAGTGTGTAAGGTAAACAGTCCACATGTTCCATTAACAAGAGACCGTTGTTTTCTCCCTAGTAGCAACATCACATCTACAACCGAAGAGATTTATATCACTTTCCTTGGAAACTAGAGGCATGAACCCACTATCGAGCATAAATACCCCCTCTTGGAGTCACTAGCAACTACTTGGCCAAGATAACCACTAGCAACGGAGAGCATGCAAGATCACAAACAACACAGACATGATAGAATCATAAAGACAAAACCATTAATCAAACCAACATAATAATCTCAATATCCATCATATCCCCGCAAACACAACATGCATGATTACAAATAGATTAGATCTTGATCATGAACGGAGCTCACAAGATCTATATATGAAAGCACAAAGGAGGAGATACAACCATATAGCTACTACATGGACCCATAGTCCAAGGTGGAACTACTCACGCATCATACCGAAGAGAAGGCCTCCGGGATGATCTCCCCTCTGGCAGGGTGCCGAGAAGAACTTCAGATCCCCCCGATCTAGGGACGATGGTGGCGGCGGATACAGACGGTTTCGTGGAGATTTGATCGGGTACTTAGGTTTCTGCATCGGGGGCTTCTTATAGGCGAAGGGGCGAGACCGGGAGGCGGCCAGGGCCACCAAACCCTAGCCAGGCACGGGCCCACATGCCCCCGTGCCTGGGGTGGGTCTGGCCCCCCTGGCTGGCCCCTCCGGCTCTCCTCTGGACTTCTTGTTCCCCACGGAAAGTAATTGATTTTTTCCTCTGTCCCGTCCAATTCCGAGAATATTTCTTTACTAACTTTTTTGAAACCAAAAACAGCAGAAAACAGGCATCTGGCACTATTGCAACTTGTTAATAGGTTAGTACCAGAAAACATGTAAAAAGCACCTCAAAGTATGGACAAGTAAAGCAAAGTAGATACAAAACAAGCATGGGGCATCAGAAATTATAGATACGTTTCCAACGTATCAGGCACCTTCTTCCAAATCCATTGCGAGTTAGCAACAACCCCTGGGCATAACCTTGCTCTGATACCGCTTTGTTGGAAAAATAGGAGTGTAAACCGATTAACCCAATCTTGTGATTAGCACACTATAAACGTGATATGAAAATACACAGTGAAATTACTGTAAAATTTAGCACCACTTGTATGCTAACTCATGGGTCATTTCTCCTCATGGAAGTAAACATATGTAACAACATATATGGAGAAATAGTCTAAGCACTTGACTAGACACTCCTAGAGCCAATGTGTCAAATAGTGCTTAGGTTTTCAGAACCAAGAACTGCAGTAGCAAATCAACACACATGAACACCAATCCTTTTTACATGGAAAACCTCTCAACTTTAGAGGAAAAAACACGGGACGAAGCCACCCAAGTCTTATTCCGCTATTATCAAATAGGGATACAACTTGTTCTTATCTAAAGAGCACTAGAATATCTCATACATCAATATATACACGGATCTTGGATGCCAACAACAATATTTGGGTCACAAGAGCTAGAGATTGGAACAATCTCACCAAACATGGTGGAACCACTGCATGAAGGAGACAAGGTAGTGGCTATGGATGTCACGGCCTTGTGGGCAGAGCCCGATGCTTGATCCAGCTTCTCCCTTCAACTTCTTCATATTCCCTTCTCTCTTGGTTTTCTTATTCAATGGATGCTAACCTGGATTTTCGTCACTCTACCCAGTGGTGGCTAGATGGGAGGCTTACCACCCCCTTCTCTCATGTGCAATGTCAAAAATAACCCTCGATCATAACCTTAAAGGTTGGTGGGAGCTTGCACCTGTTTGGGCCACCTGAAAGGCTTTAATAGGACATCTCCTCACAGCCCACACGAGGAGGATACCCAACTAGGTGTCGTGGGTTTTGGTGGGGCCCATACACTTCCGCTCACTTTTCTTGTTGTGAGGGAGATGAAGAGTCAAAGGAGGAGGTGGACTTCTGATTCATGCAGTTTTTCAATTTTCTTATTCTTTCATTCTTTTTAGTCCTTCGTTTTAGTATTGCATTCTCCTTTTTGTTATTCCATTAGTCTCTCGTATTTTCATTAATTTTCAGAATTCTCATCATTTTCCAAATTAAGTTTTTCCTCGGTTCATTTTCTCAAGTTAAATTATTGGATTAGTCAACCGTCTATATATATATGATGAAATGTATAGTCTATTATGATCTTTTGATTTAGATGAGTTTGTTCAATTACTTTTCATTTCCCCATGGGGTTTTATGTTATTCGGTAATAATATTCAACCGCCATTCTTTTTGCAACGCACCACAAGAATTGTGTTAATGAAACTATTGTTAGTGGCAGTAAGACATAACAGGTGCAGTTTGAATGTGTTAACGGAAGAGGCCATGGTTGAGTTCAATTTTATATTTTCAGGATGGTGAAACAAGATTCAAAATGGGGGCAAAAATGGATCAGAACCATGTAGTGTTGTTTTGTTGTGTGTGGCAAATAAACACATATCTTACCTAAGAATCTGCAATGAAGCTATTTGTTTTTAATGCTAAAACCGTAGCCCAAAGTGGTTTTTGAGCGTTCTTCACTCTTTGTGCCACTGCTGTCAAAGATGGCTATAGAGGCGTTGAGTTCCAAAGGTGTTGTCATCTCTCATTGCATTCTTCGTTCCGGTGTTTTCCTCTTTGCCCCCCTCCATCCCTCTCCTCGAAGGATCTGTTTTCTGCCCTCTTTTTGCATGTATCTTTTGATCCTTGACCATTTTTTCTCTTTTTTTTTCTATTCGTGGTCTCAGTCGGTGTGCTCGCTGACGATGGTGGCTACATACTTGTTCTAGAACCTTGAAATGAAGTTGTAGTTTTTAGTTAAGCTCATATTTTCTTTTTCAGGGACCCGAACAAAGGCTAAGGTTTTTTGCGAGCTAGGTTACAGTGATATGAAAATCCATGAAAAACGAGATACTGAAAAAAAAAATACCAGTTTTTTTTGGACTAAATTGAATTGGGAAAATTAGCCGAAGAATGAGCAAATGAAGACTAGGCAAATCGCAAATATGACCTCATGACCAATTGTAAAATCATCCAGATGATGATTAGACAATCCCAAAAAAATGTTCGTTTGAGCTTTCAGCCTATAAAAATGTAACTATTGTCTTTTTTATGGAACAATCGAGGATCGTGCGCGTGTAGCTTTTTTTGTTTTGACCAAAGGGTTTTCCCTCTGCTTCACTAACAAAGCAAACAGAGTCTACAGAGATTTTGCTTATCACATCTCACGCTCCATTACACTTTCTGCGTTCTTCCCACCGAATACATAGAGAAGGGCAACCAGAAACCAAAACAAGGCAGCTACAAGCAGCGGGGCAGTACGTAGCCACCTCAAATTAGACAGATAGACAATTAATCTCCCTCAAATTATCGAGGAGATACACACACGCATCACCAGCCCTCTCCACTCCATCATGTGTCATCGTTTTACTTGACGCAGCAGCAGGTGCCGCCCTTGTCCGGCTTGCAGTAGCTCTTGAACAGGCTATAGCCTGTGGAGAGGCAGTAGAGCTGGCAGAAGATGTCGCTGCTAGGTTTATCCGTCGGCGCGCAGCCTTTCGCGGGTATGCACTTCGCCGTCGGCGGCGCAGGCGTCGGGCCGCCGCCGGTCGTACCTGCGCAAATACGGCGGCACGGTCAGCTTCAGCTCATTGTGCACCGCAACAGAGATCACGTGGACATAACTTTTTTTGGGATACAGAGGAGATCAGTTACCTATGTTTCTTCCTGACGCACGGGTGGAGCAGAGGAGAGACATGGCGAGAAGAGCCGCCAGACACAGAGCTACCCGTGCGTCGTTGCCCCTGGGACGCGCCATGAGGATCTATCGAGGAGTAGATGTTACCTGGCTATTTGCTTGATTTTCGTTGAGCTGACGCGCGTGCTGGTGCTTATATGGAGGCAATGAGACATTTATTACAGCAAATCTCGGAGGATCAATTAGATCGCGGAGAAAATATTTGAGAATCAAAATCTCGGGAAGGAAATCTGCTGGCTTTCATGTGTTAAGTGGTGGCCTATACAGAGGCAACGAGAAGATCTCGATTTATATCCTGTGATTAATTGGTCCATGCCATATTTACATATCCTCGTCGGTGTTAATTTCCTTGTAGATCCTCTGCCTTATGAATCGGATACCTAGTGTCGTATGCAATGCAAAGCATTTTCGTTGCCAATCTTTACATGTCCTTGTCTGGTGCACTCGGTTTCTTCTCCACGTCAGGTATACCTGGGCATGTTCCGGGCTCGGGCCGGGCCTGACAAAGCCCGCATGTGCAAACCCCAGGCCCGAGCCCGCCTGAAAACTGAGCCCAAGCCCGGCCCGTGGTACACATTTTTCTTCAGGCCGCGGGCCGGGCTTCTCCCTATTTTTCACTTTTCTATGGCCCAAGCCCGGCCCGTGCATCCTTCGGGCCGCACTTGTGAAGCCCAGGCCCGGCCCGCGGGCCTTAAAAGCCCGGCCCGTCGGACTTTTTTCGGGCCGGGTCGGGTCGGGCTGGCCGGGCCGGGCTGCCCATGCCCAGGTATAACGTCAGGGGTGCCTATTTGCGTGGCTTACTTGGCTGAAATATAAATAGTCCGGTTAGAGCAACTCTAGCAAATCCCCTTCGCTTAAGAAAAAAACTCTAATAAATCTCCTAAAAAGGTACTCAAATGGTTCCATGAGCCTTATGTTTTTTCAGATCCCTTGAACGGCAGCCTATGGCCCAGTTCTTTTAGCGGCTTCTCCGAGAAGCCGTCCTACCCCCAGCTTCCTGGGGAAGCCGGTTTAAAACTTTTAGAAGGCTTTCAAAGTGGTTAAAGCTAAACTAACTTGGAAGCCTCACAAAATTTTGGAACCGGCTTCCCCAGGAAGCTGGGGGTAGGGCGGCTTCTCGAAGAAGCCGCCAAAAGAACTGGGCCTAAATTATCTACTTCCTCTCTATTTGTCATATGTGTATGCATATCAAATTTACTTCAACTCCAATTTCGTATTAATATAATTCAAACTTTTAACTATCCAGCATCACATAATCCAATGGCATTTCAAGTGTATAATTTCAAAATTGCAAATTTAAATTCAATCACAACTCAAATTCAGAATGCATCAACATAACATAGAACAATCGAAAGCAACATCATCCGCAAGGAACATCACATGTAGTTGGCCGTACCACTCCATACTCCTGAGTGTGTGTCATTCCATTGCATCCTTGATGCCAAGATCTCCGCTCACCCGATAGAAAAAGATTACAGTCAGGTTGATAATAATCGAGTGGCATTACTTTGTCGGTCCAAATCAAAGAATTATCTTACATGTCCTTGTCTAGTGCGCTTGATTTCATCTCCATGTCAGGCATGCCTATTTGCGTGGCTTGCTTTGCAGAGTCTATCTGGCTGAAATATACACTGTCCACTATCAGTTAGCAATGAACCCAAGAGTATTAGCGTTAGAGCAACTCTAGCAAATCCCCTTCGCTCAAGAAAAAACTCTAATAAACCCCCTAAGAAGGTACTCAAATTGTTCCATGGCCTTATGCTTTCTCCTCTATTTGTCATACGCGTATGCATATCAAATTTACTTCAACTCAGGTTTCACATTAATATTATTCAAACTTTTAACTATTTAGCATCATATAATCCAATGACATTTCAAGTGCATAATTTCAAAATTGAAAATTTAAATTCAATCACAATTCAAATTCAAAATGCATCAACATAACATAGAACAATTGAAACCAAGATCTCCGCTCACCCGATAGAAAAAGATTGTAGATAGGTTGATAATAATTGAGTGTCATTTCTTTATCGGTCCGAATCAAGGAATTATCTTACATGTCCTTGTCTGGTCCTTGGTTTCTTCTCCACGTCATGCGTGCTTATTTTGCGTGGCTTACTTTGTAGAGTATATCTGGCTGAAATATACACTGCGCACTATCATTTAGCAATGAACCCAAGAGTATTAGCGTTAGAGCAACTCTAGCAAATCCCCTTTTCTCAAGAAAAAACTCTAATAAATACCCTAAAAAGGTACTCAAATTGTTCCACGGCCTTATGTTTTTTTTTCTAGATCCCTTGAACGACACCCTCTATATCTACTTTCTCTCTATTTGTTATATACATATGCATATCAAATTTACTTCAACTCCAATTTCGCATTAATATAATTCAAAATTTTAACTATTCAACATCACATAATCGAATGACATTTCAAGTGCATAATTTCAAAATTGCAAATTTAAATTCAATCACATTTCAAATTCAGAATGCATCAACATAACATAGAAAAATCGAAAGCAACGTCATCCACAAGGAACATCACCTGTAGTTGGCCGAACCAATCCATCCTCCTAAGTGTGTGTCGTTCCATTACATCCTTGATGCCAAGATCTCCGCTCACCCGACAGAAAAGACCACAATTAGGTTGATAATAATCGAGTGTCATTACTTTGTCGGTTCGAACCAAGGAATCTATTAGAAAATGTGAAATTCGAGAATTTCCATTCCATTTATACGAAGTTCAGAATAAAAGGGGGTTTAAGGGTGTCCCAGCCAATTCCCATGGCTCCAGCTGTCCTTTTTTCCCTCGTCGTCCCAGAGGAAAAGAAATTGCACGTGCCAAATGGATAAAAAAGGGTAGACTCGGGTTCAACCGACCTATTCAAGTCGAATTCCACAGATTGGGGGTTCATCGCCAAATATGTTCTCAGTCTTTTATCCATTTCATTTGGATCTATAACCGTGAGGTGATTCTCCTTGGTCATAAATTCTTGCCTCATCTCTTTTATGTGTTGCTTCTTCTCCGCCCATGGTCCTTAGATTGTCATAATTGTCATGACAAAACGTTAGTGAAATGAGTGATGAAGGGATCAAGCCCAAGTGCTCATAGTCCTCATATGGTGGGGGTAACATGGACAAGTTGCGGACTACAACAAGGCTTGTGTGTCAACACCCAGATTTTTAATCCCAGATGTCTGTTATGTCATACATCGCAATCCCAGGATTACCATTTTTGCGAGACATAACATTTTGGTACCATAGTTCACCATCCATTACAAACCATAATAAAGGTATTACAAATAAAGGATCTCATGATTCAGTCTTAATACAATCGACGCAGCAGAATATATAATAACGGTAGCATGGTCGAAGCTCTATATTCATGGTCACAGGCAATGATGACGATGGGAGATGATCCTAGTTGTCATAGACTCTCTGCTGTTCATCATCCTGATAGTCCTCCTCATAGTCTGGCCATAGGAATAGACAGAGATAAAGCCATGAGTACTCTTTAAGTACTCGCAAACTATCACTAACAAGTAAAATAGTTCAAGTAGGAATCCTAAGCTCTAGGTTTATTTGCAAAAAGCCAGGTTTATCTCAACTGAGTTCAGAAGTAAAGAAAGCTGGTTTAATGTTCTACAACACCTAAATGAGAACTTAGTTTTCATGCTCACAACCCTGTTGTGGTCAAGTCAAAGTCATAATTCATTTCACAAGTAATTTTGAAAACATCTGATGACGGAACAGTATGGCCACCCAACTGTCCATGACCGCAGACACGGCTATTCGAATAGTTTGACACTCTGTAGAGATAGTACACTTTCACCACAACATTCAATACATCCGTCAGGAACAATCCTGAATCACCATACTCAATATGCGGATAATTAATCCTAACCTTTCAATTACACACCCTAGTATAGGCACCTTCCCTATGAGTTTGGCCTCCCAACCATGACCATTTGTCATCTTGGTAACTGCATAGGTGGACATTCATCACGAGGTAGCCTCGGCTCAACCTCTTCCGCAAGGGAACCCATACTAAGATATATAAACTTTCAGTCAAGCCCTACCCAAATTCGGGTATTGTGGTTGTACGATAACATTGGAATGGTATCGCATCCGAACCCAACCATCAATTTTTAATAAAAGGGCTAAGGCTAAGGGGTGAAAAGAATTGGATTTGTTTATAAGTAAAGTGCGATAAAGGATAAAGGTAACCGAAATGAAGCACACATAGACACAAGAATGATTTCCCGTTGTTCCTTCCTTTTAAGGGGAAGTACGTCTGCGTTTGGAGAGGGGGTGGTTTCAAACCACCAACGCCACAAAAGGCCTCCCTTTTTCTCCGGTGAACCTCACCCCAAAGGGATCGGTTCACTCTTCCACTATATCGGTAACCTTTGAGGTGGAAACCGACACCTTTATAACAAGTTCGAGGCACACATCCACAACTGAATTGGAGGCTCCTGGGCATTATGCTAACAAGTTGTCACAACAATTTAAGACAAGCTTGTAAGAACCAAATCAAGGCCTAGGGATTCCAATGAAACACTAGAGAAAGGGGCCCTCAAGTGAATGAGGGGGAAATGAAGATCTCTCTTGGTGAAGATGTCAAGGCCTCCTCCTTCGATTCTACAAAGATTAAGGACTTTGGATGGTTGGAGGGGAGATCTTGTTGTTTTGGTAGCTCTGATTTGGGTGTTCTTCTGTTCTGAAAACGAGCAGCTTGAGGTAGGGGATGAAGTCCCCTTTTTATATGCCCACGCAGCTCTGGCTGTTTTCTGCCAGTTGGGGAAATTCCAAACCGAAGACTCCGGTAAGGAGACTGGAGATTCCGGTATGCAAACATTTCACACCGGAGATTCCGGTCCATCTCCGTATGATCTCCGGACCCCTATAATGACTGGCACGGACTTGGTATTGATGAGCACACCGGAGACTTGCGTCGAAACTCCGGTTCTGGGAACACCGAAAACTCCGAACTTTGCACAACGGAGATTCCGACCGGCGACTTCACATCGGAGTTTCTGGCCAACCTCCGGACCCCTATACAGAATGGCATGGGACATTTGCTCTGATCCACATTGGAGTTTCCAGGCTTTCCAGACCGGAGATTCCGGTCTGAACCTTCCATGAAAACTTCGTTTCAGCTAGGGATATTTCCAAATGCCGCGGACTTTTCAGTAGATTAGCCTGGCGTGATTAGCACACGGTAAAAAGGGTCCTCAAGTTGTTAACGAACACTAAAACTCGGTAGGACAATAAATGTCCTTCCAGTCATGAAGACGATCAACGCCATAATCGGGCAGTGTTACGTAATCACTCACACGTCCAACACGACAACGACCTTCGTCCCTTCCTCTAGTTGGGTAGAGGAAGCAGTGGATCCTTGGTGTTTGACGTGGATCACTTCGTTGAAAACCCCAAGCGCAAGGTGTGATGAGCACAGCAGCAAGTCTTCCCTTAGTAGAGACCGAGGTTATCAAACCAGGAGGAGGAAGGAAACGTCACACAGGTGTTGCAAGCAACGCGGATACCTGCACAACACAAAATCAAGACTTTTCCCCCAACGAACAGTGAGGTTGTCAAGCTCACCGGTTTGTTGTAACAAAGGATTAAACGTATGGTGTTGAAGGTAATGGTTTCCAACAAGTAAACATGTAACAGTGCAAGGTGTATCAATGGTAAAGATTGGACCGGGATCCATAGTTCACTAGAGGTGCTCTCCTTAGATAAACAACATGGCATGAAGGGTAAAAAAATTACAGCAGGGCAATTGACAGGAACTGAGCAATGCATAACAACGCAATACTAGTCAGAAAGATCCTATGAGATTCGATTGAGCAATACAATAAGATACATAGACCGCCATCCAACTGCATCTATGACTAGAAGTCCACCTTTAGGTTATCACCCGAACCCCCTCCAGTATTAAGTTGCAAGCAACAGACAACTGCTTTAAGCAAAGTGTGTAGGGTAAACAGTCCACATGTTCCATGAACAAGAGACCGTTGTTTTCTCCCTAGTGGCAACATCACATATACAACCGAAGAGATTTCTGTCACTTCCCTTGGAAACTAGAGGCATGAACCCACTATCGAGCATAAATACCCCCTCTTGGAGTCACTAGCAACTACTCGGCCAAGATAGCTACTAACAACGGAGAGCATGCAAGATCACAAACAACACAGACATGATAGAATCATAAAGACAAAACCATTAATCAAACCAACATAATAATCTCAATATCCATCGGATCCCCGCAAACACAACATGCATGATTAGAAATAGATTAGATCTTGATCATGAACGGAGCTCACAAGATCTATACATGAAAACACAAGGAGGAGATACAACCATCTAGCTACTACATGGACCCATAGTCCAAGGTAGAACTACTCACGCATCATACTGGAGAGAAGGCCTTCGGGATTATCTCCCCTCTGGTAGGGTGCCGCGAAGAACTTCAGACCCCCCCCCCCCAAATCTAGGGACGACAGTGGCGGCGGCTATAGAAGGTTTCGTGGAATATTGATCAGGTACTTAGGATTTCTGCATCGGGGGCTTCTTATAGGCAAAGATGCAAGGCTGGGAGGCGACCAGGGGGGCCACACCCTGCCTAGGCGCGAGCCCACCCCTGGTCGTGCCTAGTGGGGGTGGCTGCCCTGGCTTGCATCTCTGTCTCGTCTTCTGGATTCTTGTCCCCCATGGAAAGTTATTGAATTTGGCTTTTGTCCCATCCAATTTCGAGAATATTGATTTTATGCCTTTCTGGAACCAAAAACAAGAGAAAACAGGCAACAGACACTGTGGCAACTTGTTAATATGTTAGTTCCAGAAAAGATATAAAAACACCTCAAAGTGTAGACAAGGAAAAGCAAAGTAGATACTAAACAAGCATGGAGGATCAAAAATTATAGATACGTTTCTGATGTATCAATCCTCGGGAACTCCAGCAACACTACAACATGGTGGTGGCGGAGAAAAGGTCTTGAGTAGGGCTTCGCCTAAACATTGCACTTATGATAGTGGATTAGCTAGCAAGTAGGAGAAGATGCCAACCAAAGGGTGAGGAATGGAGTTTGTGTGACGGAGGGGTATCCACCACCTCCTTTTATAGCATGATATAAAACTATTATGGACTAATGTGAGAAACACCTTTATTATTTGCCTCTAGGGCATATCTCCTTCATGAGCTTCTTGTGACTTGGATTGCCATAGTAAAAGCAAGTACCCCCTTGTCTCTGTCTTTACTTTTAACTCCCCTTGGATTTTAGATCTTTTCCATGTTGAGATTTTCCTTGTCCACGTCCACAGTTGTCATTTTTGATGTGGGATTCAGCAGCATATGCATCAGAAGGGGTGTTGGGGATATGCTATATGGGTATCCTTATAGCATGTCTCTTATCCGGCTAACCCGGGTGGCCCATAGTCGGTAGCATGGCCTATGGCCTGCTGGGCGGCCCAGTTAGGTGGATCCAGAAGGGAGGCCCATGCCGGATAAAGGAAGGCTACGGTGGAGTCACCAGCGTACCCGGAGCCTTGGAGTACAAGATACACAAGACTAGTAATAGACAGTGTAGGACTCTCTAACCTGTCCGGCTAGGACTTTTCCCTGTAACCCTAGGACCTGGCGACTATATAAGTCGGGCCTATGGAAGCCTTTAGGGCATGTTCATAGACAACTTCACACAACCTCGCACAGTGAACCGATCCCTGTAACTCGGCGTATTGCCCTTATAGTGATTTATAGCAGGAGTAGGATTCCGCCACCGTTGTGGGATCTGAACCTGGGTAAGCTGTGTTACCTCGCACCCGTCAACCGTCCGTCTTACCCCACGTCTCTAAACACGCACTGTGAGGACCCCTCCATGGCGTACTCGTCGGCAATACCACGACAGTTGGCGCCCACCGTGGGGCAAGAGGTGATCCAGGCTCTTCAGCGGCGAGGACCAAGATCTTCGCGGGAATCGGCGAAACCGTAGCCATCGGTCGCGTTCTCTTCTCCGGCAACGTTCCGATTGTCCCTCCCGACGAGTTCTGGATCCCGGCAAAGACGAACCCTACGCGGTGTTCGATCGTTCCTATCGGAGACATCCACCTCTTCATCGGCGAAACCGACTCGGGCACTAGTTCCCTGGGAGTCGGAGGAGCATCAAGACCCGCACGGACCGCCTACGGGCAGGATACGTTCGCGGAAGGATCGATGTCGGATCTCTCTTCGGAGTTTGCCGGCAAAGATCGGAAAGCACCAAGGCCCGCGCGGACCGCCTACGGGCAGGATACGTTCGCGGAAGGATCGATGTCGGATCTCTCTTCGGAGTTTGCCGGCAAAGATCGAAAAAATTCAAGGCCCACCCAAACCGCCCCTGTGCAGGATATAAATGTGGAAGATCACTGCGAATCCGCCGGCTTCGTTCGTGCGTCTCGACAGCAGAGATCCAAGTTCGTCGGCGTGGTTACCATCTTCGATCTGGCGCGTTGCGTTTAGAGAGAGGGCGAAAACCCTCGCGATTACCTGGCCAGATGGCTCCGTATACGAGTCGATCTAGCCCACTACCCCGATGATAACGCTTTGTATCACTTCGTGGAAGGACTGGACCGCGGCATGCTTCTCCGACATTCTTTAAGACGGCAGCAGGCAACATGACGCCTTACCCTCGAAGAGATGGTGAGCACCGTCAACAGCTACGCGGCAGCCCAGATGGAGCTTGCGCTCAGAGACGGAGAACCTCCAATTCAGCAGCCGCCGCCACCGCCGCCCGTCGCCATTGTTGCAGCAGCACCACCACCTCCAGTCATCGTCGAGCCCGTTGCACCTCCACCGTCCGTCATCGAGGAAGTCCTGGCACCCTCCGACTCTGTCATTGACACGCTTTATGCTGATTTTAGTGCAGATTCAGAGGAGATAGACTTTAGTCCAGAAGAGCTAGACTCCACTATGTAGGAGATGGAGGAGGAGTACTCGCGCGACGAGCAAGCCAACAAGGCCGTCACGTCCCGAGGGGTGTTCGTCACCATTGGGACGGCGATGGATGAAGATCAACCCGGACGAGCTCCGCCTACGGCGCTGGAAAAGGGGAAGGGGCCACTTATTGCTGCTGACGATGATCGCGCAAAGGTCATGCCTCCTCCGCCTAACCCAGTGCAGCAGCTGCAGGAACTCGGCACCGGCTCGAGCAACAACAACACCGCGAAGTTGCCACCTCCAGCATCTACGTCTGCAGCAGCCCAAGTCACTCCAGCTGATAGAGTGATGTACGGCAATCTCCTCGTCGAGCCACTAATCGTTGCTCATATCCGGAACGTGACCCAGCTTGACGAGAAGCGCCAGCAGCTGCTGGAGGAAGCGCAAGCCATCGCGGAGCAAGGCGCTAAACTAGATCGAGATCTGGTCAACGTGCAGAAGTCCATAGAAAAAGCTAGAGCAATGGAGGCCGAGTACAAGACTCTGCTACAGCAGCAGAAGGCTAAGAAAGCTCCGGCTCGTGTCTTCAACGATCCTGGTGTACGGCGCAACCTAGGATGGGCTCCCTCGAAGCCGGCACAGGCCAAGCCATACATTGACAGTGAAGGCAAGCAAGTGATGCCCACCCCACTCCTTAACCTCGCCGTCGCCAAGACCCTTCTGGAGCAGGATAGATCGCCTGAGGCAGTGGAACAGGTCTATGACCTAGTGGCCAAGGCAGTGAAGCAGCAGGAAAAGGCCACCTCTCAGAGGCTTGAGTCTAACCCAGCGCTCTGCCAATCTAGACAGTACAAGCCGCCAAGGGACATATCTCCTCTTGATGTCGGGTCCCAAACGGGTTCATCAGAACGAAGACGGAGGGATGTGCGCAAAAGGAAGGATGCCATCCCCATATCCTCCGATCACGGAGAAAAGGCCCGACCTCGTCGCCCATCGCCACCGCCCCGATCTCCCCGACATCACGAAGATTACAAGGCTCACCATCGTACGGATATGCCCCTACAAAGAAGTGTGGCATCGTCATCCGCGACAACATGGAGCAGAACCGTCATGACGGAGAGCGCAACCAAGGACACAAGAGAGGTCGCGCCATGACCCTCTGTGTCCGACAAGCAACCGTGACAGGCGTGCGGCGTCGCAGGAGGGTAACAGCAAGAAGGCTAACACACCGCCACCTCCGCCTCCGTCACCACCAAGCAGTCACCATGGCGGAGGGGGCCCGCGTCGTTCACGCAGCCCATCCCCTGTTGCAAAAAGAAGAAGAACCCGGAGCCGTACGATGCACGTTCGCGGATCGATAAGATCCACGAGGCCCGGGAAGGACCATACCTGGGACCACGTTGCTTTGGACCTGCAATACGGTCCGCAACTTACCCGAAAGGTTTCCGGATTGATAAGACCATCAAGCCCTATGACGGCACCGCCAAGCCAGCCACATGGTTGCAGGACTACGGCAATGCGGTGGAGATTGCCGGAGGCAACCCCAACGTCGCCGTCAAGTAACTCCCGTTAGTGTTGGCGGGCACGGCCCGTCAATGGATCGACGACTTGCCGGAGAAATCTATCTACAACTGGCTGGACATGCAAGAAGCGTTCACCAAGAACTTTGAGGGTACATACAAGTGTCCCTGCACTGTGGGCGATCTACAGCGGTGCGTGCAAGAGAAAGACGAGACATCTCGCGCCTACCTCTCCCGCTGGCTGGATATGAAGAATTCCTGTGCCGGAGTGCACGCTCAGACCGCCATGGTTGCCTTCATCGATGGGTTGGAAAGAGGCACGCTGCTCCAACATAATCTGAAGCGCTTGCAGGACAATCACCAGCTTGACTTGAACCAGATGATTCAGCTGGCTAGTGAGTTCGCAGCTGCCGACGACGATGCTCGTGGCTCCTTGCCGGCAACGGCCGTTCGAACTCAAGCTCGGAGGAACAGCAGTACAAAGCGGAAAACCGCTCCAGAAGAAAAGCAATCTACCGACATGGTCGCTATGACTTTTGCAGGACGAGGAGAAGGCGGACAACGTGGCCGAGGAAGGGGAGCTGGTCGTGGGCAGCAACGAGGAAGTGAAACCACCTCGGCGCCGCTCCACGTTCCCCAAACCTACGAGGAGTACCGCGATATGTCGTGCCTCGTACACCTCGACTCCAATGGCAAGGCCACCCATACCAATCGACACTGCAAGTTCATCAACGACCTCAAGGAAGACTCGGAGTCCGGCTACAAGCAAAGTCGGAAGAACAGACCGCAAGGCAAGGGCAAGGAGAAGAAGAAGGAGGAGTCCAAGGATTCAAGTGACATGGATGAGGACGTTGACCCCAAGCACACCGCCAAGAGCGAAGACAAGGGCAAGAACCCCTTCGCAAAGAAGGCCCCAGTCTACCACACTTTCCTTGGCACCCCCACCGTCCGACAACAGAAGACCTCTCTGAGGATCCTGATGGATACTCTCCCCCCAGTTCCCTAGTAACTGCGCTGGTCGGAGGTTCCAATAACTTGGGACAAGACGGACCACCCAGACCTTGTGCCCACAGAGAACCAGTACGCCATGGTCATCAACCCATTGATTGATGGCGTGGAGTTCACCAAGTGCATGGTGGATAGTGGAAGCAGCATCAACATCATGTACCTGGATACACTGCAGAAGATGAAATTGACGGAGGCAAACCTAAGGCGGACCAACACCGTTTTCCATGGCGTAGTTCCTGGTCGGGAAGCTCGGTCCCTTGGGTGCATTACACTTCAGGTAGCCTTTGGCGATGTTAATAACTACCACCAAGAGTGCATGACCTTCGAGGTGGTCCCCTTCAAGAGTGTGTACCACGTCATATTCGGCCGCGACATATTCCACATGTTCATGGCCAAGCCATGCTTCGTCTACAACAAACTCAAGATACCCAGACCAAACGGCATCATCACCGTATCCGGAAGCTTTACCAAGGCAAGGGACTGTGAGATCAACGAAGCAGCCATTGCAGAAGCTGTCCTCTACAACGAAGAATTCAAGGAGATCCAGAGCAAGGTCGATGACTCAGAGATGCCCGCGTCGAAGAAGCAAATCTCCGACTTCGCTCCTGCGTTCAAGGCCACCATCGAGACCAAGTCGGTGGAAATTATGGTAGGCGATGCCTCCAAGGTCACCGCCATTGGGACGAACCTGGATCCCAAATAGGAAAGCGCGCTCGTCGAGTTCCTCCATGAGAACATGGACATCTTTGCCTGGCAACCTGCCGACATGAAAGGTGTACCTAGGGAACTTGCCGAGCACAGTTTAAACATTGATCCAAAATGCAAACCAGTGAAACAACCTCTACGACGCTTTGGAGATGAGAAGAGACGCGCCATTGTCAAAGAGCTAGCTAGGTTACTTAAGGCTAGATTTATCCGAGAAGTCCTTCACACCCAATGGGTGGCCAATCCTATACTTGTCCCCAAAAAGGGAACCACTGAATTAAGAATGTGCGTTGATTACACAGGCTTGAACAAAGCATGTCCCAAAGATCCGTTTGCTTTGCCTCGCATTGACCAAGTCATTGACTCGACGGCTGGCTCGGAGCTTTTGTGTTTTCTCGATGCATACGCACGATACCACCAGATCAAGATGAGGAAGTCGGACCAATTGGCCACTTCGTTCACTACCCCATACGACACGTTTTGCTATGTCATGATGCCCTTTGGGCTGAAAAACGCAGGTGCTACTTACCAGCGGACAATGCAACGTTGCCTCCAAGACCAAATTGGTCGGAATGTTCACGCCTATGTGGACGATATTGCGGTGATGTCTAAAAAGTCAAACGACTTAATCTGCGACTAAAAAGAAACCTTTGATAATCTCCGGAAATACAACATGATGTTCAACCCTAAGAAGTGCGTCTTCGGGCTCTCGCCGGCAAATTGTTGGGCTTCATCATTTCCCAACGTGGAATCAAGGTCAATCCGGAGAAAATCAAGGCCATCTTAAGCATAAACCGTCCGACATGCCTAAAGGACATTCAACGAGTAACAGGTTGTGTTGCAGCAGTTAGTCGGTTCGTCAGCCGACTTGGAGAGAAGGCTCTGCCGCTTTACAAGTTGCTGAAGAAGGCGGACAAATTCACGTGGAAGGACGAAGCAGATGCAGCATTGAAGCAGCTCAAGGAGATTCTTGACGGAGTCCAAGCAGCGTTACCCACACTACCAAAAGATAGCTTATGGAGTATTCCTCGCGTCGCGGAAGCTGAGGCATTGCTTTCAGGAGCACCCAATCACAGTGGTGAGCAAGACTCCACTATCCCACATTATCAATAACAGCGACGCAACAGGAAGGGTCGCGAAGTGGGGCATTCAACTTGCCGCCTTCGAGATCACCTACAAGAGACGTGACGCTATCAAGTCACAAGCCTTGGCGGATTTTGTTGCAGATTAGACGGAGATGCCAAACGCTACTCCGTTGCCAGAACCAGAGTACTGGGTGATGCACTTTGACGGATCAAAGCTGCTCAACGGCTCGGGGGCTGGTGTCTTGCTACAGTCACAAACAGGAGACAAGCTACACTACGTTCTGCAGATCCACTTCGAGGCTACAAACAACATGGCAGAGTATGAAGCACTCATTCACGGACTACGTGTAGCCGAGGATATTGGCATCAAGCGCATAGTTTGCTGTGGAGATTCCGACTTGGTTGCCCAGCAGGTGGCTGGCACCTGGAATGCGCGGAACCCTATGATGGCGGCATATCGAGACGAAGTGGACGAGATAGCCAAGAGCTTCTTGGGCTACGAAGTCAAGTATGTGCCTAGGGAGCAAAACGAGGCGGCTGATCTGCTCTCTAAGCTAGGATCAGGGCGCAAGCGAATTCCGCCAGGAGTTTTCCTAGAGCACCTGCGCACACCATCCGTGAAGGGAGCCGACATCGACCACCCGGATAGAGATGACTCTTTCGTCAACATAGTGACTAAGGTCCCTCCGGCTTGGACAAAACCGTTCATGGAATATCTCGAACACGGAACTTTGCCCGATGACGAAGTCGAAAGACGGCAAATAGTACGACGAACAAAGGGTTATACCATAATCAATGGGCAACTCTACAAAAGGAGCACTACTGGTGTATACCTAAAGTGTGTTTCCCAGGTAGAAGGTATGGAAATCCTGCGCGAAATCCATCTCGGAGATTGCGGGCATCACGCTGCTCCTCGATCGTTGGTCGCGAAAGCCTTCCGGCAAGGATTCTACTGGCTGACCGCAAAGGCGGACGCCGACAAGCTGGTTGAGACATGCATGGGATGCCAGTACTATGCCCGACAACCACATGTTCGTGCTGAAGAATTGCAAACAATACCAATAACTTGGCCGTTTGCGGTCTGGGGGCTGGACATGGTGGGACCGTTACAGACGGCACCTTGTGGGTTTACGCATCTGCTTGTAGCAGTTGACAAATTCACTAAATGGATAGAAGCTAAACCCATTAGAAAGCTTGATGGGGCAACTGCCCTCGGGTTTGTCCACGATCTAGTGGTGAGATTTGGTCTCCCACATAGCATTATCACCGATAACGGCAGCAATTTATCACTCGGGGAAGTGGAGGCATACTGCTGGGAGAAAGGCATCCGACTTGACCTTGCATCTGTGGCACACCCACAATCCAATGGTCAGGTTGAGCGAGCCAATGGATTAATTCTGCAGGGAATCAAGCCACGTATTGAGGGACCGCTACATAGAGCAGATGGAGCCTGGGCGGAAGAATTGCCATATGTGTTGTGGAGTTTACGAACTACACCCAACAGATCCACCGGCTACACCCATTACTTCATGGTATATGGAGCAGAAGCCATCCTGCCTTCCGACATCCTCCACGATGCACCAAGAGTTGTCGCCTACGACGAGGATGACGCTGAAGAATCCAGACGCCTGGATGTGGACCTTCTCGAGGAGGAGCGTGTTTTGGCATGCCAAAGAGCCGCCATCTACCAGCAGAAGCTACGCAGCTACCATAGTCGCCGCGTTCGGCATCGCTCGTTTAAAGAGGGGGATTTGGTGCTTCGACTTAAGCAGAAGAAGTCACACAAATTATCCTCGCCATGGGAAGGACCGTTCATCATAAGCAAGGCGCTGCTCAATGGGTCTTACTACCTTGTTGACAATCGTGAATTAAAGGATAGACCCAACGAGGATCATAAGCGTAAGCGACGTGACCCAGATGATGACTACCCGGAGCTTGATCGGCCATGGAACATAGCACAGCTACGTCCTTTTTACACTTAGCATTTTTATCTAATTGTGTACATCTTATATGATCAATGAAATAAAGCTCTTTGGTTCACTCATATTTCTGAGTCTTTTACCTCCTTTAGTGTTCATTTTTGGATCATGTAAAACCTTTATGCACAAGTTTTGCGTTTGCACTTGTGAAAATTCTGCCTACGGGCGTTAGCTTAAGTTTTCTGGTCTACACGTTCTTTGTTGTTTTTATGTGGATTCTAGAGTAGTGACTTTCGGCACTTATTGTCGGCGATTTTGTGCTCAGGTTATTGACGGTGCCATTGGGCATCATCACCTGAGCGCATGGTTCCGACAACGAGTCTTCCGACTCACGAAAGGTCAAGCATATAAACCAAAGTAATGGATAAGCCAGCACTTGCTTAAAAAATATATACATGCTGGAAACTAAGTTCTTAAGTAGCAGGAAATAACAACCATTGTTTTCCGCCTTAAGTTACATCATCAAGTTTTTTCCGCGCATACACCAAAGATGAAACAAATATTACAAAGTTGTTTTTCATTCCTTTGGCGCAGGAGACTTGGAAGCAGCATCGTCACCAGCCGGAGAATCACCCTCAACGTCGGCACTGTGGTGGGACTCGGAGGAATCTTGGTTGACGTTGTCGATGGTGTTCATGGGCACGAAGACGTCGATGTCCACCAACTCGGAAACTCTGGTGTCGTAACCCGCGAGTGATGACAAGATGCCTTCGTGATCAATCTCTTTGCCGTCATCGTCAATGTCGGGGATACCAGAGGTCACCGTGTCGATGTCGGCATCTTCGTAGTGTGCCTTCGACATTGACAGCGCCATCCTTGCGCCAGCTCGTGCACATGAAGCTTTCCATCTTGTGATACGCTCGGGGGCTCGGCGCAGAATCTCCGAGTACTTCGCCACGGAGTCCGAGGCCTTGATGTGTATCTGGAGGGGCTTGGCAATCTCTTTGGCTTGGGTGATGGCGGTGTTTATGAAGTTGCCGGCAAGAACCACGCATTCTTTGGCTGGAGGAGGCGATCTGGTTAAACCCATAGGAGCTGAAAATTCTGACAAGGATCGCATGAGTTCAACAATTCAAAGTATCCATACTACAGAAATACAAGGCGGAGGAAACTTACTGAAGATGCTCGCATTAGCCTGCTAGAGGGTGTCTGCCAGGGATTCTTTCTCTTGCTGGAGGAGCTTATACGCCTCGCTATGGCGATGGTTTTTCTCATCAGCAGCTTGCTTCTGATCTTTTAAGATTGCAAGCTCCTCCTTCAAGCGATTGATTTCCGCGGAGGTGGAATCCTGCAGGGCCTTCATGGAATCCTCATGCATTTTCAGCATTTCTTCCCTCTCCTTTTTAAGGATCTTGTTCTCGCTGTCCAGTTGTTGGATGTGCTTGGACTGCTCGACAATATCCTTGGCCTTGGCAACATGTTCTGCAAAGTCGGAGAAAACAAAGTACACAGTAAGTACTCGGAGAATGAAGGCACAAAACCAAGACGGAATGCGCAAAAATAAAACAGACTCTTGTTTTTGATGATCTGTTCCTTCAAGATGGCAGTTTTACCCTTTTCAGCTTCAAGATCTGTGCGCATCTTCTGGTACTTATCGTTGGCCATGCCCCTCCGAGCATTCTCGTTCTGTGGGAAAAAGGAAAAAAGTTAAACCGTTGTTTAGTCTACTTGGAGCATCCAGTCGGAATCTTTCCACCTAGACGCTCGGGGGCTACAGCAAAAGTTTTTTACTTAGCAATATGCTTAGCTTTTCTTTAAGCATCTAGTCGGAGCTAATTTAGTTCTCGATTAGAAGCTTGGGGGCTACAATATAAAGTTTTTAACTCGGAAAATGCTTAGATTTTCTTTAAGCATCTAGTCAGAACTAATTCAGTTACAACTAGAGGCTTGGGGGATACAGTACTGAAAATTATAAACACTGCGTATGCTAATCTTAAAGCATATAGTCGGAATAGTTTGTTCCATCTAAATGCTTGGGGGCTACAGTGAGAGTTTTTTCTAACTTAGTCACTCTTAGAGCATATAGATGCAAAACCTATGGTTTTCCGTCTACATCCTCGGGGGCTACAGTGGGATACTCATATGAAATGCAAAAGGCAAAGTAAACTTACAAGTGCAATAATCTTGAGGTTTGTAGCGCTCTCGGCTAGCAGCTTTCCAAAGGAGATGATGTTTCCTCGCAAGATATCCGCTTGTCGGAGAAGCTCCTCAAGACCGCATGTCGGAGATGACGGTACTCCTCTAGGAACCAGAGTTGTGTTACTCGGCGTGAGCACCGGGTAAACTATCTTCGGGAACTCGAAGGGTTTCCGGGGAGCAAGGGCGCCGCCTTCGGCAGAGGTACCGGCTTCCACCACCGCCTTGCCGCCACCGATGGCATCCTTAGCCGGAGCTTCAGCCATTTGTTGAGCGGTGCTCTCCAGCGTCGCATGTTTGCCGACAACAGCGAGTTCGGTAGAGGGGCCAGAGTCCACTTCCATGGCAGAAGGGCCTGGTGCCTCCTTAGATTGTGAGGTTGTCGGGGCGGACGAGGGCTTGACGACAGGAGTAGCAGGGGCGATGGCGGGGGAGGCGTCGCGATGCAACATATGATGGGGATATGCCTACCGGGGTATACCCAGCAGGACGTTTCCTACGGGCCCAAGCGCCAGCGAGTGGGCCTACAGGACGGCAACTGGATCAAGATGAGGCATGGACTCAAGCGACTGGAAGCTGAAGGCCCAGAAGCGTAGATAGGCCCAGTCGGACTAGGTCGTAGAATCACCAAATCCTTAACTAATTCGGTTGAGATCTGTAAAGCCTAGGGAGGTGAGTCTATATAAACCTCCCTAGAGGACGCATAGAGGATACGTTCCATCAGACACCCTAGTGACTCGCCGCCTAGCCGCCGAGCTCGCCCCATTGTACTCTCACCATAATACAATCTAGCAGGAGTAGGTATTTACCCTTCGGGGGACCGAACCTGGGTAAACCCTTGTGTCTCAGCCCTCATCTCGCATCGCAGATGGCTGGCCGCCCTTGCCCCATGTTCTACTACTCGCTGCCGATTGCAGCATATGTCGTGGTCATTCCCACGACAGTGGCGCCCACCGTGGGGCCTGACCGGTCAGGCCGGTGTTCTGCGGCGATATCCAATCTGCCAATCAACGAGTCGATCGCCACCGGCCGCATGATCGCGATCGGCGAGATGCTCCAGATCTTGCCGAGCAGCTACTTCCCGGCGGCGCGACCCGTCACGCATAGCATAATCCTGTCGGGCGGCACGATCAGCCTCTTCGTCGGCCTCACCGATGTCATCATCTCGGAGGACTCGGCTCGCATCTGCGAGTCGCCGCCACGCGACCGGCTCACTGAGATCCAGGTCCGCACGATTCACCGCCTCGCCTCCGAGTACGACTCGGCCCACAGCAACATGGCCGAAACCACCGCATCCACGGAAGACGCGTCCCTCAACAACGACGCCGATTCGGCGACCCCGGTGTCACTCGCCGGATCCATTGTCGCCGCGTCACCCGCGGGCTCCATCACCCAGGTCTCCAACGTCGGAGACTTCGAGGATCCCTCTATCCTCGGGATCTTCGACTTTGACTCCGGGTCGGAGAACTCCGCCGACCTCTGCAACGGAACCGGCCGCCACGCCGCGACCTACATGGCGACTGGCGCCGACCCGCCAGAAGATCCATTCTCCACGCCGATCCCACCAAACGCGACGGCAACGGAGGTCGAGGAACTCCGCCTGAAGTTGGCGGAAGCAGTCCGCAAAGAACAAGCCGAGCGCGAATTTTTTTGCCTCGAGCAGGTGACAACGCAGGAGCTGTCGCGCTACCACCAGCTCCGAATCAGGTCGCGCCTGAACCCCACCGTCCAGGGGCGCGCCCTGAATTTCGACGACGAGAACGACCCGGCCCGCGTGGCCGAGCGCGCGATCTGCGAGAACGCGCCACCGGGAGGAAGCACTCGGCCCCCACCAGGGGCAACGGCCAATGGTGCCCCGCCACCACCCAACCGCGCACCCCCCAGGGACTAGCCAAGGATCATGGTCTCCTCACGAGAGAGAGACGCGAAAGGCCTTCCGTTGTTCTCCACCCCAATGGACAACCTCGTCGCGGGCCGAGCAGCAGTCGACAACATCGCGGCCACTGGTGAAGGCGCCCTGCAGATCCAATACGCCAAGGCTCTGCTCGCCAAAGCGGTCGAGCAACAAAACGCAGGCGTCGATTCGCAGGGTCGGATGTACTCGCGTTCATCGGGCAGCAGAGCGGCCTCAAGCGTCCGCCCCATGGCGGCGAACACCCTCAACTGCCCGCCACCCGAACCACTACAGCTCCAACACCGACCCGCGAACGCGACACTCTCCACCAACGACCCCCAGCCGGCGACCAACTTCGTCACCGCCAACGGGCAACCCGTCGACGCCCGCACCCACATCATCAACAACCAGAGCTAGCGCGCACGCCAGCCCGACGACCTGCGGCATACCCTCACCAACTGCCGCGACAGTGGGCCGAGGGGATCGCTGAGCCGGCTCAGGCCCCGGTGCTTCGGACCGATGATCCGAGGCGAAAGATACCCGGCGAACTTCAAAGCGCCGAAGGAAATAGAGAAGTACGACCCTTCGTACGATCCCTCCGTGTGGCTGGATACCTACCTCATGGCAATGGGGATCGCCGGCCACACCGATCTACTAGCCGCTACCTTCCCCTGATGATGGAGGGGGCGTGCAGGTAGTGGATTAACACTCTTCCCGCGGATAGCATCGACCCCTGGGAAGAGATGCGCGATGCCTTCGTCAGGCACTTCGAGGGTTCATACACCCGCGCCACCACCATCGAGGACCTGGAACGGTGCGTCCAGGGACCCCGCGAGTCGACCCGCAGCTAGGTCCAACGGTGGCAAGATCTGTGGTACAACGCGGTCGGCATCCACCCAGACACCACGATCCACTGCTTCAAGACCTCGTGCCGCTACGAGCCCCTGGTATCCAAGCTCAAATGAGCGTACCGCACACTCGACAACATACCGGATCTCCTGGAGATCGCAAAAAGGTACGCGGAGGAGAACCCAAACCAGGAAACCGACGACGAGTCGGGAGGACACCGCCGCACGAGCGGCCACGACAACGGGAGACGACCCGATCTATGCTACAGCAACACTCGCCTCACCGGCAAGCGCCGCAGTGACGGGCGAGTCGACTTCGTCGCCAACGCCGGATACGCACAGCGCGAGCCCAAGAGCTTCCGCCGCGACGAGGGACAACGCCGTGACGGTGGCAACTACAAAGCGAAGCCGAGGTTCGACCCCGCGGCCCTTCTTAACCAACCTTGTGTATTTCACAGCAGGGAAGGAAAGCACGCCACGCACACGACCGCCGACTGCCACTCTCTCAAGGAGATCGAGAAGGCACGACGCGCGCGGGAAGACCCCGACAACAACCCGCCAAACGGCGGAAAATTTGGCAGCGTCGCCGGCTCGCTCCACACCTTCACAGGCTTCAACACGAAGCGCGAGAAGAAGGTCATCGCCCGCACCGTCGCCGTCAACGCGGTGGCCCAGATAGATATCCCCCAGTTCCTCAAATGGTCTGAGCAACCAATCACTTGGAGCCGCGCGGACCACTCGCCACGGATCGAGTATCCGGGCCGAGTCGCCCTGGTGGTTAAGCCCAAGGTGGGAGACTACTGGCTCCCCAAAACATTGATGGACGGCGGCAGCTCCATCAATATCCTGTACCTGGACACCTTCAGGCGACTGCGGCTCCTGCAGTCGATGATCGAGACGACCTACACCATGTTCCACGGCATCGTCCCCGGTCGGAAGGCATACCCGATCGGCAAGGTGACGCTGCCAGTCACCTTCGGCACACCGGAAAACTTCCGCATCGAGCGGACCGTCTTCGAGCTGGTGCCCATCGACAGCCCCTACCACTGCGTCCTGGGGCGCCAGGCGTTCGCCAAGTTCATGGCAGCACCCCACTACGCGTACAACGCGATGAAGCTACCCGGGCCGTGCGGCGTCATCACCATCCACGGCGACCCCGACATGGCCGCCGAGTGCGAGGCCAAAGGAGCTGAACTCGCCGACGCCGTCATCGCGGCAGAGGCCAACCACGCAGACGAGCTCGCCAAGTATGCGAGCGGGGTCAACAACGACGACCCCACCATACTCAAGAAGCCCAACTCGGAGGGCGGCAACCCCACCACCTTCGAGGCAACAACGCATACCCGCACCGTCAAGCTGGTCCCAGGCGACTCCAGCCAGACGGTGACGATCGGGATGGGCATGAGCCCAGCATAGGAAGGCGCGCTCATCGAGTTCCTCCGTGAGAACAGGGACATCTTTGCGTGGAAGTCCTCTGACATGCCTGGTCTCCCGAGGGAACTCGCTGAGCACAAACTCAACGCCGACCCCAAAGTGCGACCTGTCAAGCAGTCGCTTCGGCCCTTCAATGAAGAGCGCCGTCGAGCCATCGCTGAGGAGGTGCAGCGTCTACTCGCTGCAGGCTTCATCCGGCCAATCAAGTACTCCAAGTGGCTGGCAAACCCAGTCCTGGTCGATAAGAAAAATGGGACCTGGAGGATGTGCATCGATTACACAAATTTAAACAGCGCCTGCCCGAAGGAGCAATTCGTCCTCCCGCGGATCGACCAAATCATCG
Organism: Avena sativa; assembly: GCA_916181665.1. Classification (NCBI taxonomy): domain Eukaryota; kingdom Viridiplantae; phylum Streptophyta; class Magnoliopsida; order Poales; family Poaceae; genus Avena; species Avena sativa. Next base: position 399,781,017 of record OV702279.1, read on the forward strand.
ATTCCACCGCGGGCTCGGAGTCGTTGTGCTTCCTCGACGCCTATTCTGGGTACAACCAGATCAAAATGGCCGTCAAGGACGAAGAGAAGACGGTGTTCATCACGCCATTCGGAGCCTTCTGCTACACTGCCATGACCTTCGGCCTCAAGAACGCCGGGGCGACCTACCAGCGGTGCATGCAGGAGTGCCTTGCGAGCCAAATTTGCTGCAATATCCACGTCTACATCGACGACGTGGTGGTGAAGTCTGCTCGCCAGAACGACCTACTCGCTATCCTGGCGGAAACATTCGCCAACCTGCGGAAGTATAAGATAAAGCTAAACCCAGGCAAATGCACCTTCGGTGTACCAGCTCGACAGCTACTGAGATACGTTGTCTCCAAGTGTGGGATCGAAGCGAACCCCATGAAGATCGACACGATCGCTCGACTCGGCAAACTCGAGTGTCTGCGCGACGTCGATAAGCTGGCCGGGCGAGTCGCGGCTCTCAGTCGCTTCATCCCCTGGTTGGGCGAAAAGGCGATGCCCCTCTACCGCCTAATGCGCAAGAACCCCACCTTCAAGTGGGACAAGGAGGCAGATGACGCGCTCCGCGACCTCAAGAAGGTGCTACTCGCAGCACCACTACTCGCCGCCCCCGTCGACAAGGAACCCATGCTGGTCTACGTCGCGGCTTCCGAACGCGCCGTCAGCGCCGTCATCGTCGTCGAAGGACCAGAGGAAGGAAAGGAGCGCCCGGTGCAGCGACCCGTGTACTACATCAGCGAAGTCCTCACCGAGTCGCGCCAGCGCTACCTGCAATACCAGAAATTGGTATACGCGGTCTTCAGAGCACAGCGGCGACTGTCGCACTACTTCCAGTAACACCAGATAACGGTCGTCTCCTCAGCATCGTTGCAGGACATCACCCGCAACCGTGAGGCGACTGGGCGAGTCGCCAAGTGGGCCGTCGAGATCGGCGTCCACAACATCAAGTACGAGCCGCGCAAGGCGATCAAGTCACAGGCTCTCGCAGACTTCATCGCCGACTGGGAGGAGGCCCAGCAGCCAGAGAAGCTGCCATACCTCCATTACTGGAGCTTACACTTCGACGGCTCCAAGAACACGGACGGTGCAGGAGCAGGGATCGTGCTAACCTCTCCGAAGGGCGACAAGCTCCGCTACGTCCTCTGCCTCGCCTTCACCCCCTGCACCAACAACATGGCCGAGTACGAGGCGCTACTCCACGGCATGCGAGCTGCCAAGGAGATGAACGTCAACCGCCTGCGCTGCTACGAAGACTCCGACCTCGTTGTCGGGCATGTCGCTGGCACCTGCGACGCCGTCTCCCCTACCATGGCGGCATACCGCCAAGCAGTTGACAAGCTGGGTGGATACTTCGCAGGCTACTCTGTCGAGTGGATTGAGGAGGCCAACACACTCTCTCGCATCGGCTCGGCTCGACTCGCACCACCCGCCGGCGTCTTCCTCGACACCATCACCAAACCTTCCGTCTCTCCCCCTAGGGAGATCGACATCGGAATCCCGCTGCAACCAGAAGCAGCCCTGGTCGCTCTAATCGCCGAGCCAGACGACTGGACCGCGCCATACGTCGCCTACTTGGAGGGAGGCACCCTGCCAGCGGATGAAACGGACGCCCGGATGATAGCACGCCGCTGCAAATCCTTCGTCAACATCAACGGCGAGCTCCACAAGCGTAGCGTGACCGGCGTGTTCCAACGCTGCGTTCAGCCCGCTGAAGGACGAAAAATCCTCCAAGACATTCACTCCGGCGACTGCGGCCACCACGCTGGCGCCCGTTCTCTGGCCGCAAAGACTATGCGGCATGGCTTCTACTGGCTCACCGCACATGCAGACGCTGTCGACATTGTCCAACAGTGCGTCGGATGCCAGAAATGCGCCAATCAAACCCACGTGCCAAGCTCGGCGCTCAAGACAATCCCTATCACCTGGCCGTTCGCCGTATGGGGCATGGACATGGTAGGCCCCTTCAAGAAGGCCCCCTTCGGCTTCACGCACCTCCTAGTCGTAGTCGACAAGTTCACAAAATGGGTGGAGGCCAAGCCAGTCCGCAAATGCGATGGGAAGACCGCCACCAAGTTCCTACGCGAGCTCATCTATCGCTATGGGTTCCCAAACAGCATCATCACGGACAACGGCACCAACTTCGCCAAAGGAGCCATGGCCGAGTTCTGCGAGGAACACCACATTCGACTCGACCTCGCCTCAGTCGCCCACCCGGAGTCCAATGGCCAGGCGGAACGCGCCAATCAGAGCATCCTCCATGGCCTCAAGCCACGTCTCCAAGTACCACTCGAGCGCACCGCCGGGTGCTGGGTCGAGGAGCTACCCTCCATCATCTGGGGCACCCGCACCTCCGTTACAGGTCGACAGGGTTTACACCCTTCTTCATGGTGTACGGCGCCGAGGCAGTCATGCCCACCGACCTCGAGCACGACTCGCCAAGGGTGGTCAACTACACGGAGGATGCAAACGAACTCGCACGACAAGACGGAGTCGACCAGCTCGACGAGGCACGCGACCTAGCTCGCTCCCGCACCGCCATCTACCAGCAAGGGCTCCGCCGCTACCATAGCCGGCGAGTAAGGAGTCGCACTTTCCAGGAAGGCAACCTGGTACTACGCCTCATCCAGGACACGAAGGGCATGCACATGCTCTCCCCCCCATGGGAGGGACCATTCGCCATCGGGCGAGTCCTAGGCAACGACGCCTACTACCTCACCGACGTTCGAGGAGACGAGAAACTCGACGCCAAGCGGCCGTGGAATGTAAACCTCCTACGGAAGTTCTACTCCTAGAACTCCATACATGTACTCTCCACCCGCTATGAAATAAAGCAGATCGGTCACCGAAAATTGTGTTTACTCTCCGTGTCTTGTGCCACTCAGACTCGTAATAACAGCGTCATGCTATTCGCAGAAGTCAACCTCTGGTAAAGCGACCGGCATGGCCAAGTAGTGCGGTAAGAGGGCATTGGGACTCCCCAGGCCTCGTAACGTCCATGAAAAACGCCAACCCGGAGCCCCATTGGAGTTGCCTAGATCGACTGGCTTACCGAGCCAAGACAACTTCCCTCGCTCCTCACAGCGACCAAGGTCCTCCGCATCCTCGGCACAGCGACTTGAACGGCCAAATACCACGCTCGGGGACTGACGTCCACTCAGATTCGAGCGACTAGGGAAAAACGCCAAGTATGAGGGCGTGCCCAGGACTCGCCATGCGACTGATCCTTCGGGTCAGGCAGGAATGAAGCGCTTACATTAACTCGCTTAGTACTCACCTACCTTGGAGCTGCGACTAGAACCACCAAGTACCACGCTCGGGGACTCGGCTACCCGACCTCGTTCACGCACGGGAAAATGGTCAAGTATAGAGCACCCATGGGAGTCGCCCTGCGACTGGCTCTCCGAGCCCTGGCGAGTCGACCTTAATCCATTAAGAATTCGCAAACACATAACAAACAAGGTAAACCCCATAAACAGGGCGGACGCGCTCGGGGACTCGTTCAATCAAAATCCGAAATCGCAAAGCAAATGACAAAACAACACGAATTTCCTTTATAGCAGCACAAAGTTGTTCCAAAATACAAGGAAAGTTCAGTAGCTATTTCATACTAACGCCCAAGGGCACAACGCTTCTACTCCGCAGGTCTTGATGCCGAATCGCCGTCACCCATGCGGTTACGGATGAAGGGCACGTACGGGTTCGACGGGTTCGTCGTCAAATCGCCCGCCATCTCCGCACGGAACGGCTGCTCGACCTTGAAGTCCCGATGCTTTGGTTCGGGATCGCTGGGAGCGACAATCGTCTCCTGTTAGGGGAGGAGGTCGCCCTTCGCCCAAACGCGATCGGAATACACCGCGGCCCGGTCCGTCAGCTTCAGCACCTCGGCAATCTCCACATAGCCCGTGGACGAGGGGTAGCCGCTCGTCACATCGTCAAGGTCGAAGTCCTCCGGGAAATGAGCAAGCCCAAGGCTGAGCGCCGTTGCCGCCCCGCGCCGGAAGGCTGACCGCGTCATGAATTAGACGACTGACGGAGCCTTCTCTAGGTAGCTCCATACCTCGACGAGGTCGCTAGGGATCACCTCCGTGGGCGATATCTCCTGAAGATATGCTCGAATGCAAGTCGCGGATAATGCGGCCGAGTCGACCAGGGTGGTCACACACTGCCGCGCGTCGCATGACTGCGCCTCCTCCGAGCTATCAGTAATCCAGCCTGTGGAACAGAAGCAGGCAGTAAGCACACCAACGATTTCACAACGCAATTGTTACAGGCAGAAGGAAGAGGAAGAAAGGGTTACCAATTAGCGCACGGAAGAGGCCCGTGATGAAGCTTTGAAAAGAGGAGAAGTCATTCTGCAGCGCAGCAACGTGTGCGTCGGACACTTTCCGCTCTTCAGCGGCAGCCGTAACAGCCGCTTTCGCATGCCCCTCCGCTGCACTCGCTTTCACCCTCGCTTCTTGAGCTCACGCTCTAGGTCAGCGACCCGCTTTTCGGCCACGCTCAAAGCAGATTGAGCCGCTGTCAAGTCATCCACCGGGACAAGGCCCCGACGGACCTGCTCCGCCTCGGCTGCAATTTCTTGAAGCCCCTTGTTCGTTTCCTAGACGGCAACGAGTTCCTTCTCCAAGCGACACTTTGCAGAAAGCCGATCGGCCGATTTGCGCTGCAGGCCCTGCGCATAAACTGCAACTTCAACAACAACCAAACTCCTAAGTGCCCACTCGCTGAAATTCAGCGACTAGGCACTCGGGGACTGGACATTGAAAATCCTAAGTGCCCACCCGCTGAAATTCGGCAAATAGGCACTCGGGGACTAGACGACATAAAAACATCAAGAATCTAACCACTGAAATTCAGTGGCCCGATCCTCGGGGACTGGACATACCTGGATGGCAGCGCCTAGCATGCCGTGAAGCTCCAACTCGTCCACGGATGCAAGCACGACCGGAGTGTGGACGCGACGATGTTCGACCTCCACCTCGGCAACCCCAGGCATCCGGCTCGTTGGCACCGAGTCACTCGCTGCGGCCGCCTTCGCCATGAAGCGAGGGAAGGTCGTTGCAGATGTCGCGGCGCCACTCGAAGCCGGCTCGGCCACGTTGGGTGAGGCAACAGCCTCCTTGGTCTTCGAGGCCACTTCCGTTGCAGTCGGAGGCTCGCTCGGAGTAACCACTGGGTCATCAGAGACCATGACAACGTCGTCGCCTTTCACCCTCTTGACATCTTCGGCGGGAGCAGCGACTTCGTCGGTCTTCCTCTTTCGCGAGGAGTCCACCTCCGTGACGAATGGCGGAACCTTGGCCACGGAAGGATGGCCAATCTTTTTAACACCAGTCCTGTGAAACAACGATATGAATAAGACTGTCCGACTACAATGAAAACAGGCAGATGAACAACACTCACTTGGCGACTGGTATGAACCGCAGTCCGGTGCGGATGCTAGTCGGCTTTTCCAACTCGGGCCCCAACCTCCGAGTGAGGCCCGTATCAAACACATCGTGTGCCCAAGACACTGACGGCCTCTCTGAAGAGGAAGCCGCGGCAGGAGCCTCCGCGATAATTGCCACGGGAGCCTCCCTTGGAGGCGAGGCCGCTGCGGCTTGAGCATCGCCCAAGCCAGTGATTGGGGCGAATGGAGGCGGTAACGACGCCAGCGGTGCCTCGTCCATGGGGGTGGTAGCGTCTGGTGCCATGGTCGCGGGCGCCGCCGCGTCCTTAGCCGAGCTGGTGGCATCGGAACTGGTTGTAGATCGGGGCGGAGATGTCCGCTTTGCCGGCTTCGCCTTCTTCTTCGACGGAGCCGCAGTCTTCTTCTTCTTCGACGGCGTGGCCTCACGATGTGATGTGTGCTCGGGAAGCTCGTCGTCATCGTCTTCGTGAGGCTCGAGGCTTTTACTCGCTTCTAGTTCGCACTGGTGTTGCCCGCGGGTTTTGCGAACTGTGGGGGCAGCGACTTCCACGGGTTCATCTTCGTCGTCGTCGTCATCATCATCACCCTTATCACTGTCGGCATCGCCTTTGATGGGTGACGACTCGCTCCCGTCTTGGACGGACGAGCTCGAGTTCTCGTCGTTTGCGGGTGTAAGCCACCCTTCTACCACTTGGAACAACTGCAATAAAAACAAAACAACGTTAGCACAACCGCGAATGCATTATCTGCGACTGCGAGTGGTGACAAAATGACGACTTACCGTCAGAGCTGGGCGCCTTGCAGTGTAGGGGGCGACCCCGGCCTTCGCGTCAAGATACACCGCCTGGGTAATCTTCCTCAGGGCCAGGGTGTACTCTTCGAGATGCCATTCGGCGAAGGAGGACTTCGTCGGGTCGTCCTTGCCAGTATACTCATACATGTAATGGTCGAGGCGAGCCAAGGGCACGAGCCGCCGCCCGAACCAGCAGTTGTAGAGGTTGATGGTCTGGAGGCCCTTCTTCTTCAGGCCGCGGATGGTCTGCAGCATTTCATCGACAACCATCCGTTGATCCAGCGGGAGCTTGACGACCTGGAGTCGACGCGGTTCGGGCCGGTCGACGGAGTACCTTGGAAGCGCCACTTCACCGTCTGGAGTCGACTCGGTGACGTAGAACCAGGACTTCTTCCATTCGTTCGCCGCCTTGGCGGGCAACATCAGGTCGAAGAACGACGCCTTCGACTTCAGCTGGAATGTCAGGCCGCCCGCGGCTAGCATCGGGCCGCCTGACTCTTCGCGGCTGATTCTCCCGTGGAACAGATCTTCCCACAGGGGAAAGTAGGGCCTGCAGCCCAGATAGCACTCACAGAATGCCACGAAGATGGCGAGATGCTCGATACTATGCGGACCCGGATCCGATGGCTGGATCCCGTAGTAGGCGCAGAAACGCCGGAAGAAGAGGGTGGTAGGAAAGCCCAGCCCTCGCTCCAGGTGGCTGGTGAAGCAGATGAATTCTCCCTCGCGTGGGTTCGGAGTCACTTCTCCGGCCGCGGGGATGCGCCATCTGCCGGCGCGGAGGATCCCGGCCTCCTCGAAGGACGCCAGTAGCGCCTTAGTACACTTGGATCTGCCCCATGAAGGGTTTCGCGGCATAGTAAATCAAAATTTTCTACGGATGCGAACAGAGGGAAAGCCAAGATCTAATCTAGGAGATGCAATCAACGAGAGAGATTGGATTAGATCTTCATACCCTTGAAGATTCGCACAGCGGAACGTTCGTCGGAACGTGGGTGATGTAGTCGTACTCGCTTCTCCTCCTCGCGATCCGATCTGATCTAGCACCACAAGTGGCGGTGCCTCCGTGAGATGCACACGTGCAGCACCTCGACGTCTCCTCCTTCCTCGGACCAGAAAGTAAGGTGGAGAGATAGATTGGATCTACAACACGACGGCGTGGTGTATATGGTGGAGAATTTCTGCAGCAGGGCTTCGCCTACAAACAGTCGGGAGGGAGAGAGGAAAGCTAGCAAGGCGGCTAGGGTTTGGAGGAGAGGTGTGGGGGGTTGGTGCGCCCCCACCCCTCTTTATATAGAGGGGGGCGCAGCCCTAGCCCCTCCCCCAAGCCCAAAGGATAAGGAGTGGGGGGCATGGACTCTCCCCTCTTCTAGAAACCCTATCTCTAGTTTAAACGATTTAAACTCTCTAGGATCGGCTGGGCCCTATGGGGCCTTGTGCCCCTGTCCCACATAGGCCCATGCCCCCTCCCGGAAGGTGGGGCCACGTTGGTCCCCTTCCGGAAGGTTCTAGAAGCTTCCGGTACAATACCGATTAACCCGGAATAATTCCGAACTCCAAAAACTGCACTGCCTTATATGAATCTTATTCTCCGGACCATTCCGGAACCTGTCATGATGTCCCGGATCCCATCCGAGACTCCGAACAAAAATTCATAAACCAATTATCCAATCTATCCTAGCGTCGAGACACGTTAAGTGTGTGACCCTGCGGGTTCGAGAATATGCAGACATGATCTTCTATCAATAATCAATAGCGGGGTCTGGGCACCCATATTGACTCCCACACATTCATCGATGATCATATCGGATGAACCACGATGTCAGGATTCAAACAATCCCATATATATATTCCCTTCGTCTCGCGATATTTTACTTGCCCGAGATTCGATCGTCGGTATCGTCATACCTAGTTCAATCTCGTTCACAGCAAGTACTTTACTCGCTCCGTAATCCGATATCACTTTGTGATTAACTCCTTAACCACATGCTTGCAAGCGGTGTTGATATCGATTACCGAGTGAGCCCGAAGTATATCTCTCCGACTTGGGAGGGACAAATTCCATCTCGATACATACAACCCAACAGATACTTTCCGATCACCTGAGAGACACCTTTATGATCACCCTTTCATAGGATGACGTTTGATGACTTCAAAGCTTTCTTACGATACCAGGGAGTTGTATTATCTCATGGTCTAAGGAATACAATATTTGACATAGGAAAAGCTTCGCAAAGATGAACACGATGATACGATCTAATTGCTTCGCTTAGTTTGGGTCTGTCCACCATATCATTCACCCAATGATATGATCTCATTATCAATTGACAACTCATGTCTATAATTAGGAAACCTTAACCATCATTGATCAATGAGCTAGTCCATAGAGGCGTACTAGGGACACGGTGTTGTTCACAAACCACACAAGTATTAAAGTTTCCGCTTAATACAATTCTAGCATGGAATATAAACTTTATCATGAACAAGAATTATAATAATAACATCTTTATTATTGCCTCTAGGGCATAATTCCAACAGTCTCCCACTTGCACTAGAGTCAATAATCTAGTTTACATTTGGCAACAATCTCACACCCATGGCACTGAGGTGCTGATCATGTTTTACACGTGGAAGAGGTTTAGTCAATGGATCTGCGACATTCAGATATGTATGTACTTTGCTAATCTTCAGATCTCCATCTGATATATAATCTCGGATTATATGAAACTTGCGGTTGATATGCTTGGTCTTTGGATGATATCTTGGTTCCTTAGCGAGTGCTATGGCGCCAGTGTTGTCACACAATATCTCCAGTGGGTCCAATGCACTTGGAACCACGCCAAGCTCAGTGATGAAGTTTCTGATCCAAACTCCTTCACTTGACGCTTCTGCAGCAGCCATGTATTCCGCTTCCACTGTAGATCCCACGATCACGCTTTGCTTGCAGCTTCTCCAGCTCACAGCTCCTCCATTCAAAATATAAACGTATCCTGTCTGAGATTTGGAATCATCCTTGTCGGTGTCAAAACTAGCGTCGACGTAACCTTTTACGACGAGCTGTTCATCACCCCCATAGACTAAGAACATTTCTTTAGTCCTATTTAGGTACTTTAGGATGTTCTTCACGGCTGTCCAGTGTTCCACTCCTGGATCACTTTGATATCTGCTCGTCAAACTAAGAGCATTGGACACATCCGGTCTAGTACACAACATGGCATACATGATGGAACCTATGGCCGAGGCATAAGGCACTTTGCTCATAGCTTCCCTATCATTTACCGTAGCTGGACACTGAGCCTTGCTCAATATCTTACCTGACAACATAGGCACTGAACCTTTCTTTGCCTTATCCATTCTGAACCTTTTCAGAACTTTGTCTAGGTATGTACTCTAGTTTAAAGCTATCAGGCGTCTTTGTCTATCTCTATAGATCTTGATGCCCAATATATAAGCAGCTTCACCTAGGTCTTTCATTGAAAAACACTTGTTCAAATAACTCTTCACATCGTTAAGCATGTTGATGTCATTTCCAATAATCAATATGTCATCCACATATAGTACCAGAAATGTCACCGAGCTCCCACTCACTTTCTTGTAGATGCAAGCTTCGTAGCAATTTGGAACAAATCCAAAGCTCTTGATCACTTGATCAAAACGAAGGTTCCAACTCCGAGATGCTTGCTTCAGTCCATAAATGGAACGCTGAAGTTTGCATACTTTACTAGCATCCTTAGGATCGACAAAACCTTCGGGTTGCATCATATACAACTCTTCATCAATGTTGCCATTGAGGAAAGCAGTCTTGACATCCATCTGCCATATTTCATAATCATGAAACGCAGCAATTGCTAATAAAATCTGAATGGACTTAAACATCGCTACGGGAGAGAAAGTCTCATCGTAGTCAACACCTTGAACTTGTCGAAAACCTTTCGCGACAAGCCGTGCTTTATAGACGGTAACATTACCATCCGCGTCCGTTTTCTTCTTGAAGATCCATTTGCACTCAACGGCCTTTCGGTCGCTAGGAGGGTCCACCAAAGTCCATACTTGGTTTTCGCTCATGGATCCCAATTCGGATTTCATGGCTTCTAGCCATTTCTCAGAGTCTGGGCTCATCATCGCTTCCTCATAGTTCGTAGGTTCACTGTCTTCTACTAGCAAGACAGTCAAGACAGGGTTGCCGTACCACTCAGGGGGGGCACGCGACCTTGTCGACCTGCGACGTTCAGTAGCAGCATCGTCCGAAGCTTCATGATACTTGTCATTAGCTTCCTCTATTGTTGGTGCAGGCGGCACTGGAACAATTTCAGGTGCTGCGCTACTCTCCAACTCAAGAGAAGGTTCAATAACCTCGTCAAGCTCTACTTTCCTCCCACTCACTTCTTTCGAGAGAAACTCCTTCTCAAGAAAGGAACCGTTCTTTGCGACAAACACTTTGCCTTCGGTTCTGTGATAGAAGGTATACCCAATAGTTTCCTTAGGGTATCCTATGAAGACGCATTTCTCCGCTTTGGGTTCGAGCTTGTCCGGCATCAACTTCTTGACGTAAGCTTCGCATCCCCAAACTTTAAGAAACGACAACTTAGGTTTAGCACCAAACCACAGTTCATACGGTGTCGTCTCAACGGATTTAGATGGAGCCCTATTTAAAGTGAATGCAGCGGTTTCTAATGCATAACCCCAAAATGATAACGGCAAATCAGTAAGAGACATCATTGATCGGACCATATCTAATAGGGTTCGATTCCGGCGTTCAGACACACCATTGCGTTGTGGTGTTCCGGGTGGCGTGAGTTGCGAAACAATTCCGCTTGCTTTAAGATGCGTGAGAAAATCATAACTTAAATACTCGCCCCCACGATCGGATCGTAGAAACTTAATCTTTCTGTTACGATGGTTCTCCACTTCATTCTGAAATTCCTTGAACTTTTCAAATGTTTCAAATTTATGTTTCATTAAATAGATATACCCATATCTACTTAAGTCATCGGTAAAAGTGAGGAAATAGCGATATCCACCGCGCGTCGAAACACTCATCGGTCCGCATACATCGGTATGTATGATTTCCAACAAGTCCGTTGCTCGCTCCATCATGCCGGAGAACGGGGTTTTGATCATCTTGCCCATGAGGCATGGTTCGCATGTGTCAAATGATTCAAAATCAAGAGACTCCAAAAGTCCATCAGAATGGAGTTTCTTCATGCGCTTTACACCAATATGACCTAGACGACAGTGCCACAAATAAGTAGTATTATCACTATCTACTTTGCATCTCTTAGCCTCAATGTTATGGATGTGTGTTTCATCCCTTTCGAGATTTAGAAGAAATAAACCATTTACAAGAGGTGCATGACCATAAAAGATGTTACTCATATAAATAGAACAACCATTATTCTCCGATTTAAATGAATAACCGTCTTGCAATAAACACGATCCAGAAATAATGTTCATGCTCAGCGCAGGCACATAATAACACTTATTAAGGTTTAAAACTAATCCCGAAGGAAAAACTAAGGAGAGCGTGCCGACGGCCATCACATCAACTCTTGATCCGTTGCCAACGCGCATCGTCACCTCATCCCTCGCAAGCCGCCGTCTATTCCGTAGCTCTTGTTTCGAGTTACAAATATTAGCAACTGAACCGGTATCAAATACCCAGGCACTAGAACGAGGGCTAGTAAGGAAAACATCAATAACATGTATATCAAATATACCTTTGATGGTGCCAGCCTTCTTGTCCGCTAAGTACTTCGGACAGTTATGCTTCCAGTGACCCTTGTCCTTGCAATAGAAGCACTCAGTGTCCGGCTTGGGACCAGACTTGAGCTTCTTCTCAGCAGGGGCAACGCGCTTGCCGCCGCCTTTCTTGAAGGGCTTCCTTGCACCCTTACCTTTCTTGAAGGTGGGGGGCTTGTTGACCATCAACACATGATTATTCTTTTTGATGTTCACCTCCGCTACTTTCATCTTAGCAAAGAGCTCAGTGATCATATCAGTGGAACCAATCTGATTGTGATCAACTACAAAACTTTTGTAGCTAGGAGTGTCAATCTTGAGCTCCTCTGGAATCTTGCAGTCCAGTTGCTCAAGGCATTGACTGTAGCCCGTCATCTCAATGGCGTGCTCACTAACGGAACTCCCTTCCTCCATCTTGTAGTTAAAGAATTTCTTAGAGATCTCATATCTCTCAGAACGGGCTTGAGTCTGAAACATGTTTTTCAGCTCCTCGAGAATCTCAAAGGGCCCGGCGAACTCCTCAAAACGATTTTGAAGATCCGATTCCATAGCATACAACATGGCGATCTTAATCAAATCATAATCATCCTTGCGCGACTGATAAACAGCTTTTTCATCAGCTGGTGCATCTATAGCAGGGGCGTCACCTAGCGCTTTCTCAAGGACATAGTCCTTTTGTCCGCCAGCGAGAATGATTCTCAGAATGCGGAACCATTTGGTCAAGTTAGACCCATTGTTTCTAAGCTTTTCTATCTCAGCAAAAACGTTGAAGTTGAAGTTGGACTTGGCCATGTGATCTACAGTATTTGCAAGTACAATCTAGACTATGTTCATGATAAATAGTTCAACTTAATCAAATTACTAGATGAACTCCCACTAAATTCAACATCCCTCAAGTTGTTTAGTGAACACGATCCAAATTCACCACACCTAATCCGATCATCACGAGAAGAGATGTGGTTTCAATGGTGGACAACGAAGTGTCGATCATATCATTCATATGACTCATGCTTAACCTTTCGGTTCTTGTGTTCCGAGGCCATGTCTGTACATGCTAGGCTCGTCAAGTTAGACCCAAGTTTTTCCGCATGTGCAAAACTGGCTTGCACCCGTTGTATGTGAGCGTAGAGTCTATAGCACCCGATCATCACGTGATGCTTGGAAACGACGAACTTTCGCAACGGTGCATACTTGGGGAGAACACAGTTTTTATCTTGATCTTTAAGTGAGGAATCATCTTATAATGCTACCGTCGCGATCTAAGCATAATAAGATACATAAAGGGATAAACATCACATGCATATAACTTTATGTGACATGGTATAGCCAATCTTCGCGCAATGATCTCCATCTTGTGCGTTCCGGCATGATCTCCATCACTCCACCATGATTGCCTCCACCACGAATAGCAACTACAACTATTGCTAACTACTTAGCGATAAAGTGAAGCTATTACATGGCGTATAAGAAGTTGACTCGCAGGTCATACACAATTATAAAGACAACCATATGGCTCCTGCCGGTTGTGTACTCATCGACATGCAAGTCGTGAAACATTACAAAACATGATCATCGCATACAATATACACATCACATCTTGGGCCATACCATATCACAGAAAACACTCCCTGCAAAAACAAGTTAGACGCCTCTACTTTGTTGTTGCATGTTTTACGTGGCTTATGGGAGTAGATGCTAAGAACGATTCTTACCTACGGAAAGCCACAACGGTGATATTATGGTTGCCAAACTCTGGTGTTAATCCCATGACAACTATAGTGAGAGAAACTGACATCCACCAGCCGCATGTGTGGAACAAGCCACACGTCAAGTGCGGAGACGGTCTCGCGAACGACGTCGCGTAAGGTTGGCCTGGACCGCTTCAATCTCACTATCCCGCGTCATAATAAGAACACAAACAAGAGGCTTGCAACAGAAAACATCAACGCCCGCAACAACCATGTTGCGTTCTACTCGTGAAACACATCTACGCATAGATCTAGCTCTGATACCACTGAAGGGTTTCGCGGCATAGTAAATCAAAATTTTCTACGGATGCGAACAGAGGGAAAGCCAAGATCTAATCTAGGAGATGCAATCAACGAGAGAGATTGGATTAGATCTTCATACCCTTGAAGATTCGCACAGCGGAACGTTCGTCGGAACGTGGGTGATGTAGTCGTACTCGCTTCTCCTCCTCGCGATCCGATCCGATCTAGCACCACAAGTGGCGGTGCCTCCGTGAGATGCACACGTGCAGCACCTCGACGTCTCCTTCGTCCTCGGACCAGCAAGTAAGGTGGAGAGATAGATTGGATCTACAACACGACGGCGTGGTGTATATGGTGGAGAATTTCTGCAGCAGGGCTTCGCCTACAAACAGTCGGGAGGGAGAGAGGAAAGCTAGCAAGGTGGCTAGGGTTTGGAGGAGAGGTGTGGGGGGTTGGTGCGCCCCCACCCCTCTTTATATAGAGGGGGGCGCAGCCCTAGCCCCTCCCCCAAGCCCAAAGGATAAGGAGTGGGGGGCATGGACTCTCCCCTCTTCTAGAAACCCTATCTCTAGTTTAAACGATTTAAACTCTCTAGGATCGGCTGGGCCCTATGGGGCCTTGTGCCCCTGGCCCAAAGCGGCCAGGACACTCCCTAATAGGCCCATGCCCCCTCCCGGAAGGTGGGGCCACGTTGGTCCCCTTCCGGAAGGTTCTAGAAGCTTCCGGTACAATACCGATTAACCCGGAACAATTCCGAACTCCAAAAACTGCACTGCCTTATATGAATCTTATTCTCCGGACCATTCCGGAACCTCTCGTGATGTCCCGGATCCCATCCGAGACTCCGAACAAAAATTCATAAACCAATTATCCAATCTATCCTAGCGTCGAGACACGTTAAGTGTGTGACCCTGCGGGTTCGAGAATATGCAGACATGATCTTCTATCAATAATCAATAGCGGGGTCTGGGCACCCATATTGACTCCCACACATTCATCGATGATCATATCGGATGAACCACGATGTCAGGATTCAAACAATCCCATATATATATTCCCTTCGTCTCGCGATATTTTACTTGCCCGAGATTCGATCGTCGGTATCGTCATACCTAGTTCAATCTCGTTCACAGCAAGTACTTTACTCGTTCCGTAATCCGATATCACTTTGTGATTAACTCCTTAACCACATGCTTGCAAGCGGTGTTGATATCGATTACCGAGTGGGCCCGAAGTATATCTCTCCGACTTGGGAGGGACAAATTCCATCTCGATACATACAACCCAACAGATACTTTCCGATCACCTGAGAGACACCTTTATGATCACCCTTTCATAGGATGACGTTTGATGACCTCAAAGCTTTCTTCCGATACCAGGGAGTTGTATTATCTCATGGTCTAAGGAATACAATATTTGACATAGGAAAAGCTTCGCAAAGATGAACACGATGATACGATCTAATTGCTTCTCTTAGTTTGGGTATGTCCACCATATCATTCACCCAATGATATGATCTCATTATCAATTGACAACTCATGTCTATAGTTAGGAAACCTTAACCATCATTGATCAATGAGCTAGTCCATAGAGGCGTACTAGGGACACGGTGTTGTTCACAAACCACACAAGTATTAAAGTTTCCGCTTAATACAATTCTAGCATGGAATATAAACTTTATCATGAACAAGAATTATAATAATAACATCTTTATTATTGCCTCTAGGGCATAATTCCAACACCCCATGGTTCGGTGGAGGGGGCCATCGGTTGGAAGTTCGTGGAGGTCGGGGCTCTATGGATTGTTTAGATCGCTATGCGGAGTGGGAAACGGAGTCGAGCGAGATCGGAGGAAGAACGAAGAAGTGTTTTCCCGTTCGCCTATCATTCTCCTTATATAGCAGTTGCTACCCGCCAATTTCGGGAGCCGTTACTACGCGGTAATTACGCCGAAGTTACTGTTGGATTACCCCAACGGCTAGTTTGACCCCAATTGACGGTCCAACTTCATCCATTCGACTCGTCGCTCCACGCGACTCGACGATTCGCCGACCCGATCACTATAACAGTGGTTGAGTATTCGCCGACCCGTTTGTCGAGCTGCGACCCGATTGGTCGCCGTTATTGCGACTAAAATGACTACTTCTTCCTTTATTCAGGAGTCCGCCGCCGATTCGACTGGACGTCCGCATTGGACCCGCATACTCCGACTGCCAGCGAACGCCTGCGACAAATCAACGACGGCCTCGGGGACTACTGATGGGGATATGCCTACCGGGGTATACCTAGCAGGACGTTTCCTACTGTCCCAAGCGCCAGGGAGTGGGCTTGCAGGACGACGACTGGATCAATATGAGGCGTGGACTCAAGCGACTGGAAGCTAAAGGCCCAGAAGCGTAGATAGGCCCAGTCGGACTAGGTCGTAGAATCACCGAAACCTTAACTAATTCGGTTGAGATCTGTAAACCCTAGGGAGGTGAGTCTATATAAACCTCCCTAGAGGACGCATAGAGGATACGTTCCATCAGACACCCTAGCGACTTGCCGCCTAGCCGCCGAGCTCGCCCCATTGTACTCTCACCATAATACAATCTAGCAGGAGTAGGTCTTTACCCTCCGGGGGGCGAACCTGGGTAAACCCTTGTGTCTCAGCCCTCATCTCGCACCGCAGATGGCTGGCCGCCCTTGACCCATGTTCTACTACTCGCTGCCGATTGCAGCATCTGCCGTGGTCATTCCCACGACAGCATATCTTTGATATTTCTAGAAGCCCCCAAAGTTTTGGAGGTCTTCTTCAGGCTGGTCGTGGCTTTCTTCCTGAGACGTGCAAAATGCATAAGTACAAGAACAAGACAGATAAATAGACAATGTCGGAGAATGATAAGCTTACACTAGGGAGGCGCTTTGGCAAAAATCCCGGTGGCTTTTCTCTTTTCCGCCTCCAGGGCGGCGGTAGTCTTTTTGGAGGCTCCAGCCTCCGTCTTCTTCTTCTTGCCTCCGTCGGCAGCGTCAGAGGTGGAGCTCTTACGTTTTCGCGCCAACGGGACATCGTCTTCGGACACGACCGTAACTTCCTTCATATTTGGATCGTAGATTTGGGCAGCCAGGTTGCCCTCATCTAGATCGCTAAGTTGTTAAGTGAGAAATCACCGTGTTAGATAAGATGGTATTCGCAAGACGGAAGAACTGGAGCATATGTCGTACACGGAAAATAAATACCTACCTTTGGGCACTTGCCGTCTACGAACATGTCGTAGGTGATGGTGAAGCCACGCTTCTTATCCTTCACCTTGACGATGTCCTTAAGGCGGAGCTTGACGGAGTCGCTCGAGAAGTTATCCACGGAGATCTGGAGGGTATCCCTTCGATCACTGGTATACTCGTGCATGAACTTCACGCGGTGCTGCAGAGGTTGGATTCGCCTGATGAACCAGCACATGGCTAGGTCCAAGCCGGTCAAACCCGTCTCTACGAACCATTCGATCCGCCTTATTGCGCGAGAAGCGTCGAGGTCGGAGGGAAGGGAGGCATGGGATCTCCATGTAGAAACTTCAGCGGCGGCTCCATCCACGACGTCTGGGTACATCACTTCTCGGCCCGCCAAAGGAATGTCGGGGCCGTAAAAGTAGTCCGCTGCCAGTTCTTGCAGGACTCGTGGCCGACGATGTCGGGGAACCGCCGGCCAGGTCGAATCTTGAAGCTTATGGTGCCGCAGTTCCTAAGCTCCTCCTTACTATGTCCGGCTTCACGTTTGACGGTGAAGAAGTACACGAACAAGTCTAACCTAGGCCTTATCCCTAGGTAAACCTCGCAAAGTGCCACGAAGTTGCTAAGCACTAGGATACTATTGGGGGAGAGGTTATGGGGCTGGACCTTATAGTGGTCCAAGACGGAGAGGAAGAAGTGGGAGATGGGCAGGGAAACGCCGCGTACCAGCTGAGCCTTGAGGTACACCTTTTCTCTGGCTTGGGGAGAAGGTGTCACCTTGCCGGCCGGCGCCGCCCGCCAGGCGATCCCCTCCGTCGCGGGGAGGTAGCCTTCGGCGACCATCTCTTGGATGTCGCGGTCGGTGATGCCGAGCCGAGCCAGTCGCCCTTATGCGAGTCTGGCTCCTCCTCCAGTGGTTCCAGCGCCGCCAAATTATGGTCGCCGCAGGTGGACTCGATCACCGCTGATGCGGGGATGACCAAGCCCTCTGGGGGCACGACGACGGAGCTCGCCGGCTTCGCCGCGGCTTCGCTCGACGCCGCCATCGACGGGGAGGTGTTGCTGCTGGCCATAAAGTGATGGACGGATGTGACTGACGCAGATGGAAGCTAGGGTTTTCGAGGTTTCTCGCGGAGAGCTCGAGGAGACGTGCGGCTGGAGGAAGAAGACGATGACGCGAGGAGAATGAGGTAAAAAGTGGAAAATGCCCCACAGTTAATATTTATCATCCTCGGCGTCAAGATTCGTGCAGCTTGATCGGACGGTTGCCGCGTAGACGACGTGTTCGCGAACGTGCGCGGAAATTTTGCCACGTCTCCAACCGTCGCCGCCAGCGGTTCGTATCGCTCGCGCGGGAAAATCGGATATGATTGCGTTCTCTGCATGTGTGAGTTACGAGGCGTCGCTGACCTAAGCCTACATCGTCCTAGCTGACACGGGTAGATGAGCCGTCACATCGAAGATTTCGGCATGGACGGATTTAATCCGACTACGGAAGAGTACGATGGAAGATTCAGCATTTCTCCGGCTTACAAATCAAAGACGGAGAAAACCTTGCAGGGTTCTTTGGGAGGACTACAAGATGTTACTTGACGATCTGCCGACATCCATCTAGACGGAGCATTCCACGTGAAGAGGCAAAACGACGCAAGATCTCGGAGTTCTCCGGGGGCTACTGTTGGGGATATGCTATATGGGTATCCTTATAGCATGTCTCTTATCCGGCTAACCCGGGTGGCCCATAGTCGGTGGCATGGCCTATGGCCTGCTGGGCGGCCCAGTTAGGTGGATCCAGAAGGGAGGCCCATGCCGGATATAGGAAGGCTACGGTGGAGTCACCAGCGTGCCCGGAGCCTTGGAGTACAAGATACAAAAGACTAGTAATAGACAGTGTAGGACTCTGTAACCTGTCCGCCTAGGACTTTTCCCTGTAACCCTAGGACCTGGCGACTATATAAGTCGGGCCTATGGGAGCCTTTAGGACACGTTCATAGACAACTTCACACAACCTCGCACAGCGAACCGATCCCTGTAACTCGGCGTATTGCCCTTATAGTGATTTATAGCAGGAGTAGGATTCCGCCACCGTTGTGGGATCTGAACCTGGATAAGCTGTGTTACCTCGTACCCGTCAACCGTCCGCCTTACCCCACGTCTCTAAACACGCACTGTGAGGACCCCTCCATGGCGTACTCGTCGGCAATACCACGACAAGGGGAGGCATCACCTTTCCCCCTCTTTTTGGCTTCTTCATTCAATATTCTTCACCATCTCTGACGCCATCTTCCCATCTGGAGCTGAATTACTAACTGAAACAACAAGCGTGTTCCAACTGGTAGACATGGAACTCAACAACAATGCTTGCACCTCATCGTCAAAGTTGATATTCATGTCTGAGAGTTGATTTATATGGCATTATAAGACATTCAAGTGTTTAATAACACTTCTTCCATCTCGGTACTCAAGCTTAGCAAGTATTTTGATTACCTAGGCTTTGCTCATAGTTTTATTCCAATCATACATTGACTCCAACTTCTGCCACGTCTCATATGCATTTGTGTCATTTGCAACATGGTGGAATATATTATGATTGATGTATAATTGAATCTTACCTACTGTCTTTCGGTTCAACACTCTCCATTCTTCTTCCGTGACACTGGTTGGAATCTTATCGTTCACAATTGGTTGGTACAAAAACCCTTGCAACAAAATATGTCTTCCATCAAGAATTTCCATAATGAGTAATTGTAAGAATCAAGTTTTAACATGCCACTTGTGGTGGCGCCTTCTTACAAATCCATTCCGAGCTACCAACAACCCCTGAGCATAACCTGGGTCTGATACCGCTTTGTTGGGAAAAACCAAGAGTGTAGACCGATTAACCCAATCTTGTGATTATCACACTCTAAACGTGATATGAAAATACACAGTGGAATTACTATAAAATTTAGCACCACTTGTATGCTAACTTATGGGTCGTTTCTCCTCGCCAAAGTAAACATATATAACAACATATATGGAGAAATAGTCTAAGAACTTGACCATACACTCCTAGATTGGAATGTATAGTCTATTATGATCTTTTGATTTAGATGACTTTGTTCAATTACTTTTCATTTCCCCATGGGGTTTTATGTTATTCGGTAATAATATTCTACCGCCATTCTTTTTTGCAACGCATCACAAGAATTGTGTCAATGAGACTATTGTTAGTGGCAGTAAGACATACAGGTGCGGTCTGAATGTGTCAATGGAAGAGACCATGGTTGAGTTCAATTTTATATTTTCAGGATGGTCAAACAAGATTCTTACCTAGATCAGAACCCCCATGCAGTGTTGTTTTGTTATGCGTGGCAACTAAACACATATCTTACCTAGATCTACAATGAAGCTATGTGTTTTTAATGCTAAAACCGTAGCCCGAAATGGTTTTTGAGCGTTCTTCACTCTTTGTGCCGATGTAGTCAAAGATGACTACAGAGGTGTTGAGATCCAGAGATGTTGTCATCTCTCACTGCATTCTCCGTTCCGGTGTTTTCCTTTTTGCCCCCCCTCCATCCCTCTCCTAAAAGGATCTCTTTTCTGCCCTCTTTTTGCATGTATCTTTTGACCCTTTGACCCTTTTTTCTCTCTCTTTATTTTTCTGTCCGAGGTATCAGTCGGTGTGCTTGCTGACGACGGTGGCTACATACTTGTTCTAGAATCCTGAAATGAAGTTGTAGCTTTTAATTAAGCTTTTTAGGCACGCGAACAAAGGCTAAAGTTTTTGGGGAGCTAGGTTACAGTGATATGAAAAAACAGGAAAAACGAGATACTGAAAAAAAAAGACCATCTTTTTTTTCGACTGAATTGAATTGGGAAAATTAGCCGAAGAATGAGCAAATGAAGACTTGGAAAATCGCAAATATGACCTCATGGCCAATTGTAAAATCATCCATATGATGATTAGATGGTCCCAAATATGATGATTTCGGTTACCTGGCTATTTGTTTGATTTCCGTTGAGCTGCCGCGCGTGCTGGTGCTTATATGGAGGCAATGAGCAATTTATTACAGCAAATCTCGGAGGATCAACTAGATCGCGGAGAAAATATTTGAGAATCAAAATCTTTGGAAGAAAATCTGCTGGCTTTCATGTGTTAAGTGGTGGCCTATACAAGGCAACGAGAAGATCTCGTAATTTATATCCTGTTATTATTAATTGGTCCATGCCATATTTACATATCCTCGTCCGTATTAATCTCTACTATATAAAAAGTCTAGAGGTGGTTTTCGCTTGTCATAGTTTTCGTTCGTCGCTTTCCTTCCGATATGCCGGTCGCTCGAAAAGAATCGGTCTTTGTTTCCTTACCGACAACAACTCAGGTCGATCGGGTTTGGCGTTGGTAGCGGTCTCGTTTCCTAGCTGTCATCCTGGTTCCCTATGTAAAAGGGGACACCTAAAGATCGAGAAGTCGCCCCGTCAGATTAGGCCCGGTCGTTTCCGCCGCGTTCAGGCTGGGTGCGCTGCCATGGCGCGCGAGATAACGGTTCCTCGGAATTTTTCTCTGGCCTATACAGCACATGTCGAGGATGCGCCCAAAGACCACGATTGATCTTCCACTATCACGGCATGGTGACAGCCAAAGAACATGTCGATGCTGCAGGAGCCGATCATGGATGATTCTTAGGCAGAGGGACAAGAAGGGCTCGTGTTCCGGTCCTTCTTACCATCGACGGGTCTCCTCGAAGAGATGCATTGGTGGTGCGCATCGCGCGGGGGCTCAACAGCCTCCTCGGCAGGATCGTCCTGCTGGATGAGGCAAAAGCGGAGACCATGGGCCCTTCAAAGCCCCCGCCCGATGCCCCCACCTCCCGATACACAATGAGACATCGTTATATCCATCGACTGAACCTTCATCTATCTGTGGTTTGTGGCGCGCACGTGGATCATCCGAGCGGAAACAGACATGAGGTGAGGATTATGGCAAACCAAAGGTTGACGGGATGCGAATCTTAGCATTCTGATCCAGATGATTCTTCTGCTACTTCACTCTCTCCACTGGGCCTCTGATTCTCCCTAACGACCACCACAACGCGCCTCCTAGGTTCTTTGCATCATGATTGTCGCTGATTTGATTGAGTTCGAGGTTGGCATTAGTACCCAGGTGCAGATCAGCACCTCACAATACAGAGTGGCGCTGCTACAACACCTGCTTGGTGAATATTGAATAAGCAATTTGTATCCTTAGGGCCTGTTTGTTTGGGCTGTGGCTGGCTGTGCAGCTGTGCAGGGAAAGCTGTTGTGCAGGAAAAGCTACTTCTCTGAGTTTGACTGTTTGGCAACTTGACTGGCTGTCTGACTGTGTGCTGTCTGTAATATCCCTGAAATTAATATAACACGTAAATTTCACTATTGAAGTGCATAAACGCATATGTTATTATTACATACCATATGTCACATATTGGTTTGTCCAAAATACATATCCAACCATTAAACAAATAAAGATAGTCGCGTAATGAACATAGATACATCCACACTGATCATCTTCTTCTAGCATTATATAATGCAGTAGCGATGCGATCACGTGTTGAGTTCATGTCTACTGTGTGTAGTCCACTAGGAGCAGTATCACCGACTGATGTTGTTGATTGCCTTTGGACCTTAGGAAGATAGTTCTCATCTGCATCACACCGATCAAACTGCCTTCCTAAACATAACATCCTGTTGTTTCAAGTTGGAAGGTGGTCTATTCCTAAATTTTGCATGGTCAGGGCGAATCTGCAAATAAGAACATAATAGAAATATTAGTCCGATGATCAAAATAACAAATACAAAGAAAAGGCAAGAATAGAAAATGGTAACTTACAGCTATGTGATTCTTCCACCAATCATCATCTGCATCCATAGTTTTTGTTAAAGGATCCCAACCAAGCCCGGTCGCATTTTGCAGTTCCATCCACCCCGTGTAATCCTTCTTTAAAGCATCCCATTTGTTCTTGAATTGTTTCTGCGTTAATCTTTCCCCTGTTTTTTCGGCAAACTTGTCTCCAAGATTCTTGTACCCCTTTCTACTCAAGCAACCCCCATCCCTATTGTTGATGTTCACTTCCTCCATACAAATGTCACAAAAAACTCTAGTGTGGTATGGATCCCAAACCATCTTCGACATTTCAGCAAGACCAACACGTAGCAATACTACAACAAGCAACATAATTTCAGCAAGACCAACACTTATAAGCAGCAAATAACCTCACATTACTAGCAGTAAACATCATCAAATTGTACATCAGTACCACAAGTGACATTTCTACCAAATAAACTACCTATCGCCCTCCTATCCGTTTTGCAGTTCCACCTGGCTGAGAGTAACAAATGAGATGCAAATCTTTTTGATCTTCTTGAAATAAATATAAAAAATTAAAAAATCAAACGCTGATGGCGACCATGAGGAGCTGCTGTCAATTGTACTACTACTATAAGAAGAAGACAGCTCACAGATGATGCTAGGTCAAAGAATTCAGAAAGAAGGAAAACCAGTACACCAGATCACATTCTTTATTACGAGCGCCAAGAAAAAGATCATATTGTTTAGTGTACCGGCATGTTACTAAAATTAAGACCTGTCTGGCCCAAGCTCTGACTTTTTTTAACCCCCCATATAATCTTTATCCTCCTCTTGCAATTTACTTATTTACTTGAAACACTAGGAGGATGAGGCCCGTTTGGTACCTCTGTATTTTTGAAGTATTCTTAGAATACTGTAGTTTTTAGAAATACTGCAGTATAGAAAACCGTGAGCTGTTTGGCTCTAACAAAAACACCAGTTTTCAAAACCATAGTATTTCCAAAACTGTGGTTTTGTTGGAGTATTGAAAAAAGAGGTCCGGACCTCTTTTTCTAAAACGGAGAAACTAGAAAAACAACGCATCACACATCGTTCACTTCTCCACGGCGCCGTCACCATCCTATCTGCTCTAGGTCCTCGCTTGGTGGCCATGGAGACACACATATGCGGCAACAGCAACAAAAATGCGCTAGGCCACAGCCAAGCCTGGGACTAGACGACGTAGAACTGTCCTATACAATGGTCCATGGCAAGCCTCGAGAGCTCAGCAATACGCGCAAGAAGAAGGCGCGTGAGCGCCGGCGGACCTGCCCTTCAAGCTAAGGCGCCACTCCGCCGTGTCCTCGTCCTCGTCGTCGTGTACATGGAAGAAGCCAACGATGTACTCATGCAACAGCCATTGCAGGCTTGCAGCTACACTATCAGGCAAAACTTGATTATCCATGCGTTAAAACTAGAGTAAAATAGCACTTGCCAAACGTCTCTGCGTGTTGTCCAAAACTGCAAAAAACTGTGGTTTCAAGAAAACAAAGTATTCCTTTGCCCGGCATTGAAATACTCTGGTTTTGTAATACTTTGGTTTAGAAAAAAATGAGATGCCAAACGGAGCCTATCCTGTTTTCTATCTAGGACCAATCAGTAGCAAACGTCATTATCAGAGAAATAACAGGGGCAAGGCAAAGCAAACTACCGGTCACCATAGCAACGTGAAGTCTCACCTCCGGACAGGTGCGAGATCGACCAGGCGGCGGCGAGAAGATGGGCGGCGGCGGAGATCAGGCAGCGGCGGAGATCAGGCAGCGGCGGCGTGGAGAACGGGCCGAGCGGAGGAGGGCCGGCTGCGGAGAGGAGATCCGGCGGTAGGGTGGAGGCAGGCCGGCGGGGAGGAGGCAGGCCGCCGGAGGGGCTGGCGGCGCTGGCGATGCGAGCCCGTATCTGTTTGGGGACTCCTCGGGAGGGGAACGATGTTGTCTTTTTTTTCCTAGGACTGGGATATGTTGGTTTGATTAGGGGGTGGCATTCTAGTGTAAATTCACCTGAAAGATATGTCCAAATATAAAAACGGTTCGTTGGATAAAGGAAAAGCTGCGGGAAGCTGAAAAAACACCCCCAGACGTGCTTTGTCTGGGACGTCTATTTTCTAAAAGTACTTCCGCAAAAGCCAGACGTACAGCTGCCCGTTTGTTTCGTTTTTTCCACTTTTTCTAATAGAGAAGTGGTCAAAAGCCCAAACAAACACCCCCTTAATGTAGTCTGTTATGATGTCAAATGTGGGCAATACAATTGTACTTCTATAGCGCATTTCCTTCAGAAAAAGATGTCGAAGATTTTTTTATCTAAATTCACATGTACATATATACTAAAACGCGTCATATTTTTGACAAATCTTCGACATCCTATTTGAATGAATGGAGTAGTTTTTCATGCAATCCTAATAAGCATTCAAAATCGTTTGTTGTTCTTCATGTGAATCTTTAGGGGGTTTATTTTAGAGTTTCGTAGAAATCAACCATGAAATTTAACTGATTGTGATCATAGTAACCAAATAAGTTTTTTATTATGGTTAGAAGGGAACACACCATACCTTATTTGCATGTGTACCAAGACAACCGTAGCCATCGGCAAGGAAAGATGATATCGTTGTTCTTTTTAACAAAAAAAAGATATTTGGTGCTTGTTATGACACCATGAGACCGTCAAATACTCATGGCATAAAAGAGAACAACTTTTTTAATTATTTTCATGTTCTCTATTATTATCCATAACAACGCACGGACATTCAACTAGTTTCCTTAGTATATCCTCTGCCATACGAATTGGATACCTAGTGTCTTTGTCTGGTGCACTCGGTTTCTTCTCCACGTGTCAGGCGTGCCTATTTGTGTGGCTACTTTGCATAGTCTCTTCGGCTGAAATATACACTGTCCATGTTAGGAATGGGTCCAAGGCCTAGTTTTTTTTGGAGCTTCTAAGTAGCTTAGGGGTAAAAATAAGGCTAAGCCAAAAATAACTCGATTTTAAGCCGTTTCATGTGGTAGCGAGTATAACCAATTCCTTCACGATTGCGGGAAGCCACTGTACCCCAACTTCTCACGGCTTCTCGGGGCTGGCCAAAGCGTCACGGTTCCATAGCCCTATTTTTCCACGCTATTTACTTTCAATGCCACTGTTATACTGTCAGTGAGCAATTGTCATATACATCTGATAAATGTGTATACCAATTACAAGATGTTGGCTTTTTTGTAGGCAATCATTTTATGGGTATTATAGACTTTTCAACATACAAACTTGACAACGAGCCGCTAAAGTGGAAGCCAAAAAGAACTAGGTTGTAGTTTCTCGTCAGCTTATTTTCACTATGGTTTAGCGGTTTCTGCACAAGCTGGAGCCTAAAAGAACTGGGCCCAAGAGTATTAGGGTCAGAGCAACTCTAGCAAACCCTCAAGAAAAAACTTTAATAAATCCCCTAAATAGGTACTCAAATGGTTCCATGGCCTTATGTTTTTTCCAGATCCCTTGAACGGTAGCCTCTATATCTACTTTCTCCTCTATTTGTCATATACCTATACATATCAAATTTACTCCAACTCCAATTTCACATTAATATAATTCAAACTTTTAACTACTCATCATCGCATAATCCAATGACATTTCAAGTGCATAATTTCAAAATTGCAGATTTAAGTTCAATCATAATTCAAGTTCAAAATGCATCAACATAACATAGAACAATCGAAAACAACATCATTCGCAAGGAACATCATGCGTAGTTGGCCGTACCACTCCATCCTCCTGAGTGTCTGTCGTTCCATTGAATCCTTGATGCCAAGATCTCCGCTCACCCGACAGAAACAAATAGCAGTCAGGTTGATAATAATCGAGTGCCATTACTTTGTCGGTCCGAACCAAGGAATCAGTTAGAAATGTGAAAATCGAGGAATTCTATTCCATTTATACAAGAAGTGTCCATCCCGAAGTTCAAAATAAAAGGGGGGTTTAAGGGTGTCCCAATCGGTTCCCATGGCTTGAGCCGTCCTTTTTTTTCCGTCATTGTCTCGGAGGAAAAGAAACCGCACATGCCGAATGCATAAAAAAGGGTAGACTCAGGCTCGACCGGAATATTAGAGTCGAATTCCATAGATTGGGGGTTCGTCACCCAACATGCTCTTAGTTTTTTATCCATTTCATTTGGATCTATAACCGAGGCAATTCTCCTCGGTCATGATTTTTTGCCTCGTCTCTTTTAGGAGTTTCTTCTTCTCCGCCCATGATCCTTGGATTTTCATAATCATCTTGACAAAACATCAGTGAAATGACTGATGGAGGGATCAAGCATAAGTGCTCACAATCCTCAAATGGTGGTAACATGGACAAGGTGAGCACTATATGAAGGGTTGTGCTGAAAATCACGTGTGTTAAGCCTGCCAAAGTGGAAAATCCACCTGCATATATTTTTTCACCCAGTTTGGCGCAGACGAATACCAAATGGTGTCTAGTTTTTCATTCGTCGGTTCGGAGTAGAGGGCAGCATGTGCCACCACCTTGAGGGAGAAGTGTCGCTACTATAGGAGCAAATGGACATCTGGCAAGGTGGAGACTCGGACACGACACACGACTATTGCTCTCGCCCTCACAAGGCAACGGGAGGGGAACCCTAGCCGACATACTCCGCCCCTTCCCACCTCTTACCCTCCTTCCTCCACCGGCCGCAACCGGGTAAAGCCTGGCCTATCAACATCTGCAATCCTAAATGAAAATATACTTTATGAGGATTCTAATGCTATAGATTCTACATCGCTGATATTTTTTCTAAATATATTTAATCAAACTTTAGCAAGTTTAACAATTTGTGTAGTAATAATAATAATAATTGTGAAGCAGAGTGGGAAAAACTTACGTTGAATGTCCCCACATGTCATCCAAGCCATCCAAAGAAAAACGTTGCGGAAATCCCGAAACAGAGTGAAGCCAGAGTACAGCCGCTGAGCCGCCAAAGAAAGGCGCGTTCCTCTCCTCCGCCGACAAAAAACCCTAAACCCTAGCCCGACGAAACCCTCCCTCCCTCCCCCTCCCTCCTCCGGCGGCGGCGTCAGCCACCGGTAGCACGTACCAGACGAAGATGCCGTTGGGGCAGCGCGCCGGGGACAAGAGCGACTCCCGCTACTGCGGGGTGGAGGTGCTCGACTTCCCCGCCGGCGACGGCCTCCCGGCCGTCCTCGCCCACTCCCTCTCCTCCGCCTTCGACTTCCTCCTCGCCCCGCTCGTCAGTACTCTCTTCCTTTACTACCGCTGTCTGGTATCCCCTCTATCTGAAACGGAGGTTTACTCGCAACTGCTCTGTTCAGGTTGATCCCGAGTACCGGCCCACGCCAGGCGCTGTCCTGCCGGTGGCGGCGTCGGACCTCATCCTCAGCCCGTCACAGTGGAGCAGCCACATCGTCGGGAAGATCAGCGAGTGGATTGATTTGGATTCGGAGGACGAGCAGCTCCGGTTGGACTCGGAGCTCACGCTCAAGCAGGAGATTGCGTGGGCGTCCCATCTCTCCTTGCAGGTCTATTTTCCCATCACATTGCTCATGCGTGTATCAGGCTAATTCTAATCACATTGCTCATCATTTATACATCAGGCTAATTTGTACATACAGTTACCTATGAGACGCAACATGTAGCCTGAGCACTGTAAATTGGTAGGCGCAGTAACATTATTTATATCCTACAAAGCGGTGAATTGTGGCGTATTTCCTTGCAGGCATGCGTTCTTCCCCCTCCCAGGAGATCAAACTGTGCCAATTATGCTAGAGTTGTGAATAATATTCTGCAAGGCCTGACCAATATGCAGGTACCATCCTCTATCCCCAATTTCAGCTTTGTGTTGCTGTATGTATGCATGCCTTAATATTTGTTAACATCTAACCTTTATTTGCTATGTTTCTTTCTTAAGTTGTGGCTTAGGATACCTCTGGAGAAGAAGGAATCTATGGATGAAGACCATGTCATAGTAAATAATAATAACCCCACGGTATGCTCGTCATTCACCCAGGATTGTCTGGAATTTTTGTGTTCTAAGGGTCCTAGGTGCTGGACCGTAGCGCCTATTCGAGGCTAGCCAGCTGGCTAGGTGTACTAGGCATCCATCTTCCAGAGAAGCATGCCATAATCCATTAAGGGTTGATACTATATATACACATGCACACCACATAACTCTCCTGTCATGTCTTTTCTGAAATTGCAGACTGACATAGTAGACTCGTGGGAATGGTGGAATTCATTCAGACTATTATGTGAGCATAGCAGTCAACTGTATGTAGCACTTGATATCCTGTAAGTGATCTTGCATTGTTACACCAAATTTCTTCCAAGTGAAGATCACTGTGTCTCAGTTTTTGTATTCCTTACAAATGTTGGCTATTCACTTATTAGGAGCTCATTGCCATCAATGAACTCCCTAGGGAGGTGGTTTGGGGAGCCTGTGAGAGCTGCAATTCTTCAAACAGATGTAATCATACAACTTATTAATTGATATTTCACTGATCTCATCAGGCACTACTATATGCCCTGCATGTTTGCATCACTAATTGATATTTCATTTGCAGGCTTTTCTAACAAATGCAAGAGGCTACCCGTGCTTGTCAAAGCGCCATCAGACTCTGCTTACTGGATTTTTTAACCATTCAGTTCAGGTGAGTTCTTTATTATGCTTCCTTATATCAAACATTTTTTTCCGATAACAGCATAGCTTTCTGAATTTATGGCAAAGCACACAGACCTCCCTCCTTTTGCAATATGGTTTTAAGCTTCCGATGCAATTGATGTGCACGGTGTAGCTAGTGTTCTGCCTCAAGCCTTGAATTTTTATTTTCTATTTAGGTAATTATTTCTGGGAGATCAAATCATAATGATTCCCAAGTATCTGAAAGAGTGCTCGGAAGTGATGAAAACCACACTGAAGGTAAGCAAGCTTATAGATCTCTCCCAAATCAATTTCGGAATTGGTGTTCCCTCTTACTCCCTTAAGGGATAAAAATGGCATCTCATTCATAAAAGTGATAAGCTTGACTTGAACTTCAGTTATTACGTATCGTGATCATAGCTAATAGGGCTATGTTGAGGTTCATCCAAATTGTGAGCAGCCGTTGGCTAACCATGCTGGCGGTGTGTCCTTGAAGGGAGCGAGACTAGACTGGAATAGAAATACCGATATAAAAGTTATGAAAGGAATGGGATAACAAATGAATGTGTTTGTTCGCTCAACTGACGCTCAAGTCAGATGGTTAGCGAACATATTCATTCCCATTTCATTTCAGTGCACTGATCGAGCACTCTTGCGCCGACGAATCCGGTCTTAGATAGAATGAATATAGTTTCAGATAGTCTTTAACTACACATGACTCTCAAAAGTTAACTTTGCGAATAAACCTGAGAGATCAAATCCATTTTCTGCCTTTCAATATGAGAAGTTTAGCACTTCTTGATATTCCTGCCCGATATTCCTGCCCTATCTGCTTAGTTTTGTGACTTTCGCTGAAAAATACCCCTCCGTTCCTTTTTTTATATGACTTGTTCACATCTGCACACCTAAATTGTTGCTTCAGATGCCCACACGCGACATGCATTGAGCCCGTACCTCGACTACATCGCCTACCTCTATCAGAGGATAGACCCACTACCTGAACAGGAACGATTCGAGGTATCCACTCTAGCGGACTATTTCTCTTCCATGCCCCATGGTTTTTCTTATTTACTAACATCTTCCTTGACCTTATGTTGTTTGCCTTGTTCCAGATCAATTATAGGGATTTCTTGCAATCTCCTCTCCAGGTAATAACTGTTTTGCTTACTCTTGAGCTCCCCTGATCACATGAAATTATTCTTCCTAGCAAAGTTATGGGACATATGATATGGCTCTCTTTTTGTCCATTATAATGTAGCATTCACTTTCTCATAACTTTCCTCTTTTTTTTTTCGCAGCCTCTCATGGATAACTTGGAAGCTCAAACTTATGAGACTTTCGAGAAAGACACTGTGAAATATACACAGGTTTCTGTTCAATAATCAATATTTGGACTCTGTCTATCTTTTAATGCTATATATTTTGAAGAAGCAAACATTGTTTTCACTCATGTGAATAGTTTTTGTTAACATATTGTGAGAACAAAGTTGGATTTTGAAGTGAACATTCTGATTATATGTTCTGTTTGATTTTTTTCTGAACAATTGACCGCATCATGGTTCTCAGTATTCTAGCCAAGTAATCTGTTTGCTAATTACTATAACCGGCACAAGACCAACCCTTTCGAGGTTTATGTATGCATGCTTCAGCTAGCGCATTGTTCAATATTAGAACTTCATAGCTAACGAACCTGGTTTTTTAAGAAATAAAAGATAAAAAACTATCTCTTTTTAATAACTACTAGGAGTTTGGAATTCCACTTTTTTTGCTGGTTCAGTCCAATATATTACTCTCGGTACTAGTATCCTATTTGTAATTCCTTGTTTTACATCAATTGAACAGTATCAAAGAGCAATTGCTAAGGCTTTGGTTGATAAGGTTCCAGACAATGAAGTCCCCACAACTAGAACAGTAAGATTGAGCCTTGAAACTTCTCTCTCTTTTCTACTCCCTCCGTCCAGAAATAAGTGACTTGGATTTGTCTAGTTTTGTATGTATCTATAAACCAAAATGCGTCTAGATACATGCGAAACTAGACAAATTCAAGTCACTTATTTTGGGACGGAGGGAGTATATAAAATGGCTGCACTCTGTGCTCCCAGGAAGATGCATGATTTTAAACAGTGATTCTTATACCCAATTTTTTTTGATTATATCCTGTTTCTGCATTGCATCTTCTACAATCCTTGCAGTCAATCCAATGTTATGCCAGAACCTGTATTGCATTTATAATATTTCTAGATTAGGAACCGTTGAAAATCATTTGACAGTTCCTTTGCACCTTCTCGTTATCTACAACATAAAACTGAAGTACTGCGTCTATTTCATGCACCTCTCACCTTATATGTACACTTCTAATATTTAATGTTACCTTTGGAACTTGTCAATCTAATTTCATTCGCCATTCTACAAAGGTATTGATGGTTGTTGGAGCTGGCCGAGGGCCTTTAGTAAGAGCATCGTTGCAGGTGAGTTTCTTTTCTCCTGGCACTTATTAACTTACTCCCTCCGATCCAAATTAATAGACTCAGATTTGTCTAGATTCGGACGTATTTAGCACTAAAACATGTCTAGATACATCTGAATCTAGACAAATCTGAGGCCATTAATTTGAATCAGAGGAAGTACCACAAACCTTGCTAATATTTCTGGTGTTTAAATAACGTATCTGTAATTTATCTTGAATTTTTTCCTTTATTGTTCATATTATCCTGTAATCTGAATATGCTTTCATATTAAATGCAGGCTGGAGAAGAAACTGGTCGCAAGTTAAAAGTATACGCCGTGGAGAAAAACCCTAACGCTGTTATTACCCTTCATGTAAGTTCAATGGATATTTTCGATTCTTGGTCCTTGTTCCATTAGACAGGGTGGAAGGTAGTTTAGTGATCATTGATGCATTCATTTTAAAATTACTTTTCTGTTGGTAGTCTGTTCCTGTATTCCTGCTTAAATAGAGATGAATCTGATGATCTGATTGGTTGTTGGGAACTGATACAGAGTTTGATCAAATTGGAAGGGTGGGAAAGCATGGTTACTATAATTTCTAGTGACATGCGGTGCTGGGATGCTCCTGAAAAAGCCGATATTTTGGTATGCTGATACTTTGTTGAAATATGCCATTTCAAATCTTTAGCAAGCCATAGCGAAATGTCTTACATGCCATTATGAAACAGGTCAGTGAGTTGCTTGGGTCCTTTGGTGATAACGAATTATCTCCTGAGTGTCTAGATGGTGCCCAGAGATTCTTAAAGCCAGATGGGATCTCTATTCCTTCCTCGTACTGGCCTTTCCCCTTTCTGTATTCTTATATGATTCCCTGCATTTTTTCAATCCTAAGTATCGTCGTGTTTTCATGTGTACCTGTGCAGATACACGAGTTTTATCCAACCAGTAACAGCATCAAAACTACACAATGATGTAAGTGTTTATGCCATTTTAGTAATATTTTTAAGTTCCAATAGAACTCAAGTGACCTGGTTTCTGCAGATCAAAGCGCACAAAGATATCGCCCATTTTGAAACTGCATATGTTGTCAAGCTACACCGAGTAGCGAGACTTGCGCCTCCACAAGAGGTGAGAGACCACACTTTCTGCGCAATGCCCTTCATTGATTGTGTGGTCGTATCATATAATGTGACAGTGATATCCCCGAGAGCTATTTTCACAACGACATTTAATGCTCACTTTACATGTGTAGGTTTTTTCTTTCTCACATCCAAATTTCTCACCAAAGGCTACCAACGAAAGGTATACCAAGTTGCAGTTTGAACTACCACAAGATACTGGATCATGCCTTGTACACGGTATGCAGCTGTACTTGATATAGTGTTTTCTATTCATGAAAGCTATTTGTATCACTCTTAAGTCTACATGTCTTCATTTTTGGCAGGTTTTGCTGGATATTTTGATGCCGTACTATATAAAGATGTCCATCTGGGAATTGAGCCAAACACATGTACACCAAACATGTTCAGCTGGTAAGTAGCAACTTGCAACCCGGTTTTAGAAGCTGGCAAACAATCCTGCCATCAATCGTAAGTTTGACATCTTATGAACATTCCAGGTTCCCGATCTTCTTCCCACTGAGGAAGCCCATCTATGTACCGTCGGAGTCGCCCATAGATGTGCACTTTTGGCGATGCTGTGCTGCCACTAAGGTAGTGTGGTTTCCACTGTCCATATATACAGATCCTGTAATTAGAGTCTCATCTTCTCTGCTGTTGCAGGTGTGGTATGAGTGGGCTCTGATGGCGCCGTCTCCATCCCCAATCCATAACAGCAACGGCCGGTCGTATTGGGTTGGTCTATGAGTTAAGAAATCAGGCTATTCTATTTTTTGTTTGGGTTTTTGAGAGAGGAAAGAGTCAATTATATGCTTGGTTTCTCAGCATCCAAGGTCCAACTACCTGGGATCAAGAAACACATTGTGGAACTTGGATGGGGATCACATGCTGTAACTCGTAAGCGATTTGTTTTGTAACATCATTTGCTTACTTGTGTTAGGAGTTGTGGTTCATCATCAATTTTGACATTGCCTCGTATGCCTCGAGGAGAATGAATATGAGGGGATGCTGTGAACAAATTCAGAGACTCAAATCTACTAGTACCGTGTGCAATTTGGTAGTCCTACTTACAACTTGTCAAGAATGAATTTTCCAGCAGAGTGGCTTCCGGATGAATCACAAGAATGTAATATCTAGATTGTAGCCAAACTTCGTCCACAAAGTAGAACAAAAGGCTTTTTTAATTGTAGGAGAGTCACACGCGAGAAAGTTCTACTTCGGTTTCTCCCTCACATGACACTAGTAGATGTGGATGATGAGGATAGAACGTGGATTGCCCAAGGGTACAATGCTTAAGAGTACGACCTTCCCTCCATGTCAGATACATATAAATTATGTTACAGTAGGCTGGTCTTGTGGGTGTTGAGAGGGGCCTGTGACCCAATCAGCGAAGTTTTTAATAATAGTAGTGTTTTAAATAGATTATAGTTAGGTAGTATCTTTAAAAGATTAGGTCCTTTGGATCTTATTTTGCTTGAATGATTTTGGATTTTTTTGCATTGTTGTCACGAGGAGTATGATCCTTGCTATATTTGTCTCGGATGTGTCTTTGATGATGGTGGGTTGTACACTCAGCCTCTAGCAACATTGACAAGGCTATTCAGTTGTGCTTCTCCCTACAATATTGGGGTTACTCTTCACAATGTTGGTTAACTAGCGCGCCGAATGCATAACCTTAGCATTGCGGCTCAAAAACAGAACTATCGGAGAACCCTCTTCTCGTAGGTCTATTGGTTGGTCTCTATGTCATATTTTTAAGGCTTTCTTCAAAAGAATGTAATATTGTATCTTTCAAAAATACAATATCGACCTCGATGATTTTTATAGTCTGTTTTGTAATCGCGGGAGACAACTCTTGTACTTATATAATATGAATAAATGATGTTTTTTTGGCAGGAAATAAATGATATCGAATGTTAGAAAAAAGATGCACTTTGATCATTTTGTGTGTGGAAGAATATTATATCCTGCTGGACCTAATTTCTCGCTCTGTTTTATTAGAACCCTCTTCGCTCTTCCCCTCACAACGGGGCCCACACGTGTAGACAGTTAGTGTAGAAACCGAGTCAAGAATCCAGAACCTTCCCGAGGCATGCGGAAGGAGCTGGTGGGCACACTCCGCGGGGAGAATAAAAGAGTCAAAATTGGTGCGCCCCCGTACGCGATTCGCTACGGGCACAAAATCCGGCAAATCCTCTCCTCCGGGGTAGAAGCCTCTCGATCCTCCGGGAAGGGGAGAGCCTCCTCGCCGATCTACCCACTCGTCCCCTCCCGCTCTATTGGGCCTCGCGCCGCCGAGAGATCTGCCGATGGAGGAGGTGGCGGCGGCGACGGAGACCGCGCCCGTGACGGCGGAGAAATCCTCTTACAGGTACTGGGTCCGTGAGGCCACCGGCGACGCGGCGCCGCTCCCTGTCCCCCGCAAGCTCGACGCCGCCGCCGCCGCTGCCGCCAACGGCGCCGGCAACGGTAACGGGCAGACGGCCCTCGGCTCTGTCTGGAATCAGGTCTGGCCATTCTCTCCACGGTTACACCCAGACTCTTTGTCCCTGTCTCGGATTTGGTAGGATATGCGCCTGAGGGGGATGTCAGCTGCGTTACAGGACGAAGTACCATGACATTACAGTGTTTTTGTCACTAGGAACTCCTGATGATGTTCTTCTTCATAGGATTTTCTTATGATCTGAATACTATTATGTGTACTTAGATTGAGCAATGTCGATTCACGAACTGGATAGCTATGTATTAACTTCGCTGTCTTAGTGTTGTCAAATCTGTATTTTTATTCGCAAAAAATCTGTATTTTGTATTGCCTTGCTAGCGCGGTGTTGGCTCCCTTTGTTGGCAGTCGCGTATGTGCAGGGAATATGTTGGCTGGTGTACATTGCAACACATACGTATTGCTGCGCCACTATATGTTTTATTTTGTAAACAATGTTCTTGTGAAGGCTTTATCTAAAGTTTAGGTGTAGTTTCAAGGTTTGCAACAAGGACTAGATTTTTGCAGCACAGAATTTTGGAGTACTCTACTCTATGCTAGCTGCCACTTGACCTGAAGTTCATTGTGAAAACTTTATTGGTGCATAAATATAAATAAAGAATCAAATATGCAAGGGGGGAATAAATTTGATTACCTTGGAGTTTGAACTACTAGGGCTGTACTACCACTAGTTCTCTTGAATAAATTTGATTACTCTTTGTTTACCAGGTTCAGCACTCTACCAAGGATTGCAAAGCATTTGGCACTGACTTCTCACCTCCCTTATTCCCTTATTCATAATAATATGATTTTCTTGGTTTAACTTGAGACGTGGAGCGCACATAGGGCTACAAGTTTTCTTGGATAGATTTACTTCTGTTGCTGACTCGTACCATATGTGATCTGTGCAGCTTTATTCTGTTAGCTTGGCCTTTTATTGTAGCTGTGATGATATCTGTCTATGCAATCATCTTTTCCGATGGTTACACTGCTATGTGAAAATTAAAATTGTCTGACGTGTTCTCACTTTGCAGGCTGGAACATGGGAGGAAAAGAACCTCAATTCATGGGCTAGTAGTAGGATAAAGGTGCGTAGTTTGTTTGCCAACTGTTGGTAAAATGCTTGTATGAAATAGTTCATCGATGTTTCAATTCCCAGTAGAAATTTCTGACAGTTATTGGCTCATATGTACTGTAGGATTTGCTGGGTTCTCTAGGTTCATTGGATTTCTCCACAGGGAAAGCATCCATTGATGAAGTGTCCAAATGCTCAGGCGATGTAAGTATAATGTTTTGACAGTACCATTCAATTCCATGAATTCATAACTACTTTCTTGTTACTTTAACCTTTTTTCCCCAGTATCGTGTTATGTGTTACTTTAAATAACTCAAGCATATCCTTGGTTTTTAACAGGCATATCTAGTGACAGTCCGTAATAAGAAGAGGGTAGGGTATAATTATGAACTGAGCTTGAGATTCAAAGGTAAATAGATTATCATGTCAAACTTGGCATTCCTCATTTAGTTCCAGTCCATTTTAGATCTTGTATTACTTTAGACTTTCTAACTCAGTCATGGTAATAGGTGAATGGTTAATCATGGAAGAGCAGAAGAAGGTTACAGGCCATATAGACATCCCAGAGTTTTCATTTGGTGAGCTTGATGACCTAGAGGTATGGCTACTATTCCTAACACCGTGTTTGGCAACTTTGGGGAAAGGGAGTGGAAGTTTGGAGCGGGGAGTTTGTTGGATGGATTAGCTTGGGAGGTTGATTTTTGTTCCTAATCCTACGTTTGGTTTGTTGTGGGAGTTTGATAGCAAGGTATTTTCTGTGTGTGTTTAATTGTGGCGATGTCCTTTGTTGCCTCCACCTGAAGCTGCCGTGCATGTGCATGATGTCTTCATCAGATGCGCTGTGTTGTCTCCATTGCTGGCGATGTGACTATGTGCACGGCAAGCAGCTGCAGCGCCCCTGATGGAAATCCAGTCCTAAATCACAATCAAGAGGAACCTTCATGTTAATGCACTATAGGAACGAGTCTTCATTGACTGCATCCTTCACATGCCATCCCATCTTCTTGGCGACTGAGAGCATTGCTGACGCTCACCTTGGCGTTCTTGTGCCGTCCGTCTCATTTTGTGATTGCGTTCTTGTGCCGTCTGTCTCATTTCGTGATTGCGAGCATTGCCGATGCTGGCCGCGGCGCTCCCTTGCTTGCAGGTTTGGCCAGGCCCTATAGGATTCATTCTACCTTGGTGAGGATCGGACTGCATGGCTGCGTTCATGTGGCGCTCGTGGCCTGCCGTGGTGGAACCTCGGGTACATGAGCATCTCCCAGTTCCTATTGTTGCTTCCCCTCATTGACGCTCAGGTGCTAGCGATGGATCACCTGTTGGCTATACGAAATCCTAGTCGTCTAGCGATGGATCACCTGGTGGGTGTTGTCTGGCGGCAAAGCCACCATGCGGTTATTTCTCCCAACTCCTGATCCCCCGTTCAAATTACCAGCCCCCTACCCCCCCATGGAAGAGATCAAGGGAGTCTAGTAGTTGACCTCCCTAATTCCCCTTTGAGTAATGCTAGATCTACAAGAGTAATGCTACATCTACAAGGGCTGGATCATGGAAATCACAAAAGGTTAAGGTAACTGAACAAACCACATGTTTCCACGTCTGTCAGTAACATAAGTCCATAATATTTCGTTAGTAAGTCTAGCAATAATTGGTCCATAACATCCATCCATAAGAAATTCTAGCGTAATTGTTCACGTACACCTTCCCTTTCCCTCCTCAACTCCCATGCCCACGAACCAATCAACAGAGATTTGGAGTGAACATACACACTAAAAAAAGTCTAGATACATTTGTTTCACAATGCTAAAACATCTTATATTTTGAAACGGAGGGGGTAAGTCCCACACCCCTCAAACTCCCGTGCCCAACTTCTTCTAATTCCACCCAACCATCACGTAATAGTATTTGTAGCATTGTAACTAATTACACAATTGTTTCACAAAAATATTTCCTCTTGATTTCAGGCAGAAGTGAGGTTAACAGATAGCCTTGAATGGGATGACAAGTCACGAATCTGCAAAGATGTTAAATCCTTCCTTGTGCCTATCAGGGAGAAACTGCGGGCATTCGAAATAGAGCTGAAAGAAAGATAGAGAATTTGCAAGAGTCCGGACCGCTAGCCAAGTAACGAGCTGTTTTCTCAGTGTTGGATGTCAATCCTTTAGTTGAAACAATCTGTGTTGGATTAAGTAGACTCAGTGTCATATTCTTGTTTCTCCAGTCCAGTGTAAGATTATGTAGTCACGTACGCTGTACTTGGTTGACTGAGACTTTATGTTCACTAGTGTTACCAAATGATGATGATTATGAAATCTCAAGTCGCGACTTGGTTGTCTGGAGGCGTGTGGTTCCAGTCCGCCATACAGACAAGGTACTCCTGACATGCGAGAACTGGAGGGTAGGAGCCAGAGGTCGAGTATGCTGGTGATTGGTTCTTAGCCACATTTGTCAAGCCAAAGTATATCAATCCATAAAAGTGTGGCAGCCACAAAAAGTGTGGCAGCCAACCCTTCCTTGTTACAAATTTTGAAGCCAAACTTTGGTAAAGGTTGGCAAAGATGATGACTATAACAAATGGGCTATAATAAGGATAATAAAATATAATAAGCCAAAGCGTGTCACAAACCAAACACATGCCTATTAAAAGTATGGCTGGCAACCAAACAGCCCCTAGCTGCCTACACATTGCAAGTGCCAAACCCAGTGCAATCACTTTGAAGTATGTATGCTCAAGTATGTATGACTTCAGGGACAGCCGGATCAACATGCCCACCAAACCATCTTAAAGAAAAGGCTACCAAAAAGATACAAACAGCCAAGCCCAAATTACCGGATTCGAATCAAATACAACAACAAATAGTTTGAAGCGCTAGCCATCGACGGACACTACAAATTACATCAATCACCCAGTCACTACAGATTACATCAATCATCCAGTCAGCGAAATCCTGAGTATCATCAAATAAATCCTGAGTATCATCAAATAAGAACAACTAGCTTAACCGATACAGCATTGCATAATCGAAAAGGACCTAATGGTATAATCAATCATCCTCGGTTTTCTCAACAAAGGTTGGGTACCTATTCGGGTCAGTCCTATCTCTGTCGGCAGCGTTGATGGTGGCAAGGTTGACGGGGTCTAAGAGATGCTCCCCGTGGTTGCCGCCAAGAAAGCCGGCATGAGAGAGCAAAACCCATAGGTGCGTTATGAGCTCCCCCTCCCCTGCGAGATGCATCCTGTGCTTACTTGCACCGGTGTTCGCAGCCAAGTCGAGGAGAAATCCCGTCCAGAACTTGGCCAAATCTTCCCAGAGGCCAAGAAGATCCGGCTCGTTTTCTTCTGTTTTGTACGTGTCCATCAGCTGCTTCGCAAGCCTTGTGCCCATCTTGATGATGGTGTCCGTGTTTTCATCGTCACCCTCCACGCCATTCTCGGGGTCTTCCTCGTTGACTAGTGCATCGGCAGTGTAATGTTCTCCATCGTCCTCTGGCCCAGCCACTTGCTCAGTGATAATGGAGTCGTCTCCCATGGTTACGGGCTCTTGCCTGGGCCCTGCTTCATTTGCCCCTTTTTTGGCTGCCGCGTTCTTCATAAGACTGTCGAATATGTTAAGCAAAGACCCGAATCGGGGTGTTGCACGGTTGGTTTCCCTAAGTACCGCCAAAAACACCCTACAGACAACGAGGCCGTTGTCAGGCAATAGTGCCTTGGTTAGCAGGTACCCGCAGTAGTTGGATAAGCTGGAGGCAGTCATGTAGTGCTCCCACACATCTTTGGGTGCTCTTGATCTCTTAACAAACGGCCTAGATTTCAACCAGAAGAAAGTCTTCAGCCCCTTGGCGTCGTCATCACCGTAGAGTTTGATTTCGCACAGGCAGGTGGCGATATGCCAGACCAGTATCCTGTGGGTGTCGGCCTCCAGGTCAATGGCCCATTCCAGCTGCTGCGTAAGGTCTCTTTTTTCTGACACGAAGGCGTTTGAAAAATAGGCCCCCAACCTTTCTGGATTCTTATCCAGACCCTTAAATGACTCCAGTATGGCCTTCTTTACCTCTCTCTCCAGGTTGATGCTTGTAGGAAAAAGCTGGGCCATAAAATTCTTCACTCGATGAGATGAAATGAGAAGGTTGTATTGACGAATCTTGTGTTTCCACTTGCCCTTCCCGATCAATCTGAACATGCATCTCATTGCCTTCACCACCAGCCAACAGCGTCCAAATCCTGGGCACTTGATGTGCACGCAGATCATATGGACCTTTGTCCATTGCGAGAACACATACATCATGATTTCCGCCATCTCTTTTACAATGATAAGACCAACAATAGAATAAGTGATGAAAACTCCACGAGTAATCCCATTTCTTTGGAGGTCTGCTGGGTCAATCCTCTGAGGTATCTCACGAACAGGATATGCAATGTACCCGGTTGCCGCAACCAAGCCAAGAGAGAGCATCAGACTAGGCAATGGAAATCCACTGGCGAAAAGCTGTGCGTGCCTGTTGTGATGCAAGTCATGGAGGAATGACAGCTCGACCCCCGTGACGCGAAACACCCTTTCGTAGTCGTCCTTCTTGTCCAAGAGACCCTCAAAGACGAGCTTCTTTGTCTTGTCATGCTCGGCCTCATGTATTGGGAGGTTGTAGAACCGACGGCGTAGCAGCTTGTACAGGGCAAACGAAAGGCATACGTCCTTCAATTTGTTGTCCGGGTCAGAGGTTGTGCCCACCAACCCGCTGTCACGAAACTCCCAAATCTTCTCAAGGGTAACAAGTTTAGGGTGCTCCATATCCAACTTGATCCTGAACTTCCCAAGATCAAGTTTCTCCTTTTGTTGATCTTCCCCAAGCACAAAGTACTTGTACCCGGTCATACGGTCAGTGCTGGTTGTTTTAGAGAGAGTGTGCTCGTACACCATGTAGTCGCAAACCAGCCTCGTGTTCTCCCGTCCTTTGGTCACCGACCTATCAGAGAACAGGAAGTATGCAAGGATGCGTCCAGCATTCATTGCCCAAATGATCCAGAGTGGAATCTTCAGGAGGTTGACAGTTTCAGCACCCAGGAGATTGGCTGCCCAGACGGAGGACATGAGGTCCAGCAGTGGGATCCGCTTGGATCTGCCATATGGGTGACCGACCTTAACGCTGTATTGAAGAGTGACCATAAGCACTGCCCACACCTGAAAGAAGTCGTTCACCCTTGCCGCCGAGAGCTGCATGAGCCCCAGGGTGTAGTGCACCATGTTATAGTTCAGAATCTCGATGATTTGAACCGTTGCGAACATAAATGCTTTCGAGTAGAATGGTCCGGAGAAATCCATAAGGAACCTGACCACCAACAGAAACGTCGTCATCACCACCCACAGCTCCACGCTGGCCCCTTGGGTAGCAGTGTCGAGCTTAAAAAGCCTTTTCATGGTGAAGAAGATTGCCTTTGCAGCTATTGTTACAAACGATTTCGCCATCTTTGAGCACTGGGGCCTAGTTTCAGATATTCAGCCAAGCCCAATACTCCCACTACTAGCCTCTGAAAATAAAGAAATCCTGACGGTCAGGCATTTCGCTAGCTGCAAGGCTTTAAATTGAGTACAAGTTATTAACACGCCGGGGTGTATATTTCATAGTAATTCAAGGCCTTAAGAATAACGGAAATAGAGGTTGATGTATATATGATCCGTAGTTCAAGGCATTTTGGTGAGATACGGATTAACCGAACAAAGCCTTAGCGTCATCAAAACACCACGTCTCTTAGAGAGTGGTGCGTAGGCTGCCAAGATACAATCCCAGCTAAGATGAGAAGTGGAGTTAACTGAGTCATAATGTGCTCGCTGCGCATGATCTGGCTTGAGAGAAACAACCGAGTCTTCAAGTCGAAAGGCAGCGCTCTGCGGGTAGTAGCTGGTAAGATTAAGGATACTTGTAGAGAGTGAAAACTTTGTGGTGGAGGTAGATTAGCAAGAGTAATCCCGTAGAGTTCCTCGTGTGGAGTAATCATCGAGCGACTGTTTTGTGGCGCGGATGATTTGTAAAACCAACTCTTTCTCTATCTTGATATATAGACATACAAACCTCCTGCGAGTTCTAGAAAAAAATAGGAGAACGCACCATCATCGAGGATTTTTCTGTCCAGGCGGATGACTAACTGCAGGAGGACACAGAGTGAATGTCGACCATGGAGCTAATCTCTTGAGCAATGCAGGAAATTTAGTTTGACCGCAAACAGTTTAGGCTGCCAGTCTATTTCTGTTCTGGGAAAGTAACTAATTTTCTGTTTTGACAGACATAAGTGCAATTGATGAGCTACTAGTCCTATATATATACATGTTGATGAAAAATACTCGTACGTCTAATTGTAAAATCAAAGCTAAATGCAATGCACACGAATATAACATAAATGATCCCCAAGAATGAATGAATGAAAATATAGTATCAGTACATACCCTGGTGAGTAGGATGCTTTAGACCGATGAACTCCGGGCGCCCTCTCTTAGAACTGTACTTATCTGCGACTGCTATCCAGTACTGGAGTGCAATGTATACCAGATTCAGTAGTCTGATGTCCAGAGTGAAATGACTGCAGACTGGTGATGTGAGGCCTTCCTGTCGCTTGACCGTCTTGTACCGTGGAGACGATGCCCCAGTGCAGCTAATTTAACCAT
Organism: Avena sativa; assembly: GCA_916181665.1. NCBI lineage: Eukaryota > Viridiplantae > Streptophyta > Magnoliopsida > Poales > Poaceae > Avena > Avena sativa. The sequence continues at coordinate 399,824,456 of OV702279.1, forward strand.
AGTATAATAAGCCCACCATAACTCAGCGAGTCCTAATTAACATTAAGCCAATCGAATTATAAATTCACGAGACCGCGATCACGTCTTTTTAGTGCAATACCTAAAGCAGACTCTGTGGTGTTCTGACAGGCTTATTATAATATGGCAATATTAGCTGGAATGGGCATCATCGTTATGATACAAGGCGGTTCAGCGATGGGCTGGCTTCGCGTCCCTAATCTGCAGTTCCTTTGCTCCGGACATCGGACTACTGAAGCCAGGTATACACCACACTCTAATTTCTTCCCCCAAAATGAGCATCGATTTTTTATGCACTCTGATACTAGTAGAGAGCAAACATAGATTACTAGTACAGTTACTAATTTTTTGCTTTAAATGATGGCATTACATGCAGATTGCAGATCTTGCTTTGAGAAATGGAAAACTCCACTTTCCATTCCTAGTTTTGATTCCTAGCGTTTGGGAGGAGCCGCCTCAAGACTTGCAAGTTTTAGGTGGGTTTTCGTCAAAGAAGGAACTCAAAGTTCATCCGTCTAAGCATCCGCTCATTGGGGTATGCACTTCTCCTAATTTCATTCATTCTCCGAATCATTTGCGACTGCCAAATTCGTATCTTCCTAGAAAAGAAAGGAAAATAAATCAAGAATTTTATGCGCTAGAGAAGCTCAAGCCTTCTTCTCGTGAAATAATTAAGCTCCTAAATTACCTGCTTGAAGAGTCGACGATGTAGCAGTAATGTTTACCCTGTGTATTCATTTAACATCTGCTGCAAGAATGTTCTCAGGCCTACGACGGCGGCCAAATTGCCTCCCTGAAACTTTTCAATACAAAAACAAGAGTCTAAAATGTAAGCTGAAGCGGCGAAGCCAAAATGGAAAATAGGCCCAGTAATTACAAATTTACATGTATGCAGAGAGCAAGGTGGTGCGGGAGGGAAAAGAATAGTTAAGCTGAGTGTTAGTTTCCTCTTAATTTTGCGCCGAAGCTAATTTCAGCTGTCGCCCCGGTTGTAACTGGTTCTTGTACTCGCATTTTGTTCTTCTACTATCAACGAAAGCAGCGTGAGTGACTTTTGTCAAAATAATAATAATTAAGTAACCAAAAACCACAGAGCCAAAAATTACAAAGTGTTAGTTAAGGAAACGCCATTATCCTTCTTCTACTAGCTGAACATAGAAGAAGATCGTCAAATATGGCTGAACTTATTTTATATATTCGATAAAGATACTAATTACACTCATCTCGTGCAATAATAATGATATTAATGATGCACACAACCAAAAGAACATCAAAAGAAAACAAAACAGAAAAATGCCCCCACCAAGGCAAACAACAACGTTCACCACTATTGGAATACCTGGACTGTGAAAAGGTTCTCCAAAGCGACACCTTCAAGAAGTGAATATTGCAAAAATGACATCGTCGCCTGATCTAAACCTTAGTCGCATCTTGAGTTTTTTTCACCCATATGGAAGTCTGTGTAATCTCTAGACAAGACCTTCAAACGGCCAGAGATCGGTCATTGCTAGATACAAACAATAAGGTCTCATTGTGCTTTCACCTGGGAGATCGAGACTAGATGCCCAAAGAACACCACACAAAATGAAGACTCCTATGTTGCTGCCCCTAGTTTCTGAGAACAATCGCCTGACTTACATTCATCATGCACACGTGAGCATCACCATGCAAACAATATCGTGTTAGCCCCACAAACAGTGACACATCGTCTTCTCTCCCCATTGGGAACACGAATCTTGACATCGACACACACATAACGGTCTTGACATAGACATCACCGCACAACAACAACCGTGCTCATGCAAAGAGAGCTGCCCTATTAGCCCTAGCGATCTTCTTTGAATTGCCTTGAAAATCCCCGCCCCAACACCATCGTAATTGCGACAGTATATTTGTCGTGCTCAACATACCAATGGTGCAGACATAACTTATGCATGTAGGGAGTCTTGGACATCGACTAAGCCCTAAACCCTCGATGGAGACCGTGGCCAACTAGATGCCCCATAGGAGACATGGAAGGAAAATGCATTGGTGGGGAGTAGCACCTCGGCGGCTGCACGTGGATCACGAGCAGCTAGAGTCACATGACCAAAAGGATCGAAGATCAAATGGCCAGATTGCCCACAACATCCGATTACATACCCCCACCATGGCCACCCATTTATGGATCTAAAACGTGATGGCTGCACCGATTAGTTGGATGAGGTATGATGAAGGATGGGAGACATGGAAGAAGGAAATCGGGTAATAGGAATCGTCCGGCCACCTCCATCAGCATACCGACTCCCTCCTATGCCCAGTGGTGGTACTGGGATCGGCAGCAAGCGATGTCAAAATCACAAAGTGCGGTCATTAATCAATATTTTTGGGGTCAGAACGACACTGTATTTTAGCTGGTTTCTTCAGTGTTTTCAGTTTTTTTTTTGATGTCGCTTGACCACATGTAATACATGCAGCTCTGCCACTGCCTATGCCTGTGGTGGAGAGGGAAGAGTGGTCGATGAGACTAGCAACACAAATTAGATAGCTTCCAAAGTCGCCTCGTGTGCGGCTCGGGAGCTACCATTTCAGGCAACCTTGACCCAACTAGGTGTATAGTTGAAGTTGCCCTGATTTTTTATGACATGTCTATAGTAGTTGTATATGGTGATATCATTAAATGTAGTGCCCTCATGTACGAAGCTCCTCTCTATAGAACAATTTTCTTTTCAAAAAATAGGATGACCCCTAGTCTCTTCATAGGTTTATCCACATAACCATATGTTTTTGATTATTTAATAATGTGAAGAAAACCATGAACTCATGCCGAACAAAAAATGACTAAAAAATAGAATAAACACAAGGAGATCTACCTCGTGACAGTATATCCACAAAATACCACAAGTCCTCTGACAGGTGCCGAACAACCAAAAAGTATACAACTACTAGACAGAAGTTCAGGAAGGGTTTGTTGCACATACAACGATGATGGCGAGTCCAATCGTAAGTCGGTCTTTGGATTTTCATCCCCAAAACCGAGCTTCGAGCAACCACATTTAGCAAGGCCATGATGCACACATGTAGATATTGCCTGATCTAAGATCCTATGCTTCCAACTGAATGCACACATATTTATAGTGATCCTCCTTCCCCATCCGGTAGCCCTAACTCGCTTCGGCGCCCCATCTTCTCCCATGTCATGCGTCCTTCCTGCGTCGAGAGACCTCGCTGATACGGATCTAGGCATGAGGCTCAACTGCATCAGACCTACCAACATCCCAAGGCTTGGCGTTGTTGCATGCCATGGCTACCACCATAATGCCTCGGGAGGCTCCTGCCTCCAATGGTTGCCACCTCATGCCTTATGATCCACCGTCACACTGTCTCTGATGCAGTTTTGGATGTGTCATTGACGCCACTAAGGGCTACTACGTTATTAGGTGAGCCTTGGCCACCATCACACACATGATGTCGACACCATTGGGTATGTAGACAATTGTACCTCCGCTCTCATGATTACCGAGATGTCAAGGTAGGATTATCAAGGCAGTCGCGGTTGAAGAAGGTTGGCGCTCCAAAGGTTCCATCTAACTTGCTCATGTCGAGTATGAGACCGCTAAGTGATGTCGGTTGTTTCAGGGAGTATCCATAGAGCATGGGGAGAATACGGCGTTTCATTGCTTGTGGTGTGCGCCTGCATTTCGTTGTGTGCTGATGTCCACATCAAAACCGTGTGCATGGCGACTATGAGCCTGACGATCGGTGCATTGCAATATTGCGCTGGCTTGTGAGAGAATCAACATAGGCTAACTTTGTTCCAATGAGGCTCTTTGGGTGTCGAGTCTTAGTTTTTGGGTGAAAACCTTAGATTTTTGATTCAATGGTTGCACCTCGCAATGGTGATTCCATATCCATCTTGTTTAAGACACTGTCTGGAGATTGTCTTGTCGGACCTTTTTCAAGGTGAAAACCCATGATCCGACTATAGTGGTGAACCGGGCAATGATGACGCTTGTGCACGGTTCTCTTCTTAATAGCGGCGCTCTTGTTAGAACCTTTTTCATAGCTAGGTGGAACCAATTAATGGTGGTGGTTTTTATGATGTTGTGGGTATCTGATAGCTTCGACTAAGCCTTTTGTATTTTCCTTTTTTCTTTTTTTTATCGCATGTGTGAATGCTCCATTTCCAAAAAAAAAAGTGTGAATCATTGATGTCTTGATTATCTCCTGCTATATATGATGTTGTAGAGACTTTGCGATTTGTATCTGCTTAGCATTAACAAATTTCCTGTCAGCACAACAATATACGGCCAACATCCCATACCATATGGCAATTACAAAATTTTGACAAAATAGCGGGAACACTACACGGCGCCCAACTGGCCGGGTACTTTCTACCTTATTATAAGTTTATCGCTTGATATTGACTACTATACCTTATGCCTTTATCGGCAGGCTTTGAGCAGCCTGAAGAGATTCCAAAGCGACACTAACACACCATGTAAAAAGATGCAATCAAATTAAAAAAGGCAAAGCAATCTCATCGGTGGATTGTCGTGCTAATTGAACCAATCGAGGTAGCGTTCAGCTCCGCACAAACTTGTTAGTGCATGGTTCCACCCATAAAACGCCTAGTACCATGCCTTTATTGACTGTAGCACTGTCATTCATAAAAACGGTGAGGTATTTTATATAGGCGTGGCAGGCTTTTGATCCACGTGCAGAGTTCTAAAGCGACACTTACAACAATCAAATTAAGAAAACAGGAACCTAATCTCATCATTAGATGCTCGTGAAAATCGAGTCGAGGTGGTGTGCTTGGTAACTGTGAGAAAGGACAGTAGTAGAGCCTATATAAATGAAAAACGCTTTACTTCAAATTCGAGTCGAGGTGGTGCGCTTTGCCGCCCTCGGCCCGGTTCTCTCCTGCCGCACGTGACGTGATTGCCCCGCGCCTGCCAGGCCGCCGGCTGTCCCTCGTCGCCTCGTGTCCCTTATGCATCAGCCCTTTTTTTAGATAACACACGTGTCATTTATATCATAAGTCTGGTTCTGATAGGAATATCATAGCTAGTATCATGCATGCCATGTTGGCAAAAATCTGACGTGGCATAACAATTAATAAACAAAGAGATGATTAGAGTATTATACGTAGATACCGTATCATAGCATGTAAAACTAAAAAATCCTCATACAAATAAATCTTGTACACAATTTTATATTGAGATTTTACAAATCATTAAATATAGTACTAGTATGATATTACTATATGTTACCATGCACTATGAAGATAGTATCATATACTAGTATCATATACATGATACTAAACCACTAGGACCAGCCTAAAGGTCATAGTACTTTCTCCACTTCGGATTAAAGGGCCTCCAGCGATTTGTGGTTGTTCTCAATTGTACAGAGAGCAAGTACAATAGGATACAGTGAGCTGGCTATAAGAGATTAAATATTATAATTTTGGTGATGTGGAGGAGAGATAAGATGAGAGAGAATTTAAGCGGGCTGTAAGTTAACAGTCGGCTCTAGCACGTGCTCCTAGACAGCTTGTGTGAGTGAAATTTGGCCACATATTAATTAGTAGGAGACTTTTATAGCTAACTATTTACAAATAGACTATAAGACCGGCTATATATGACATGTCACTTGCTCTTAGAGGAAGGCCTAAAAGAATTAAATGACTACATTAATCTCCTCCTAAAACGCTCGTGTTACGGCGTAGCATGCCGATTTGGAAACTGACGCAGCATGCATGACGTTTTGCCTATCTAAACTGATCGCTTGGCCCTGCTGTGGATTACACGCATATCGCTAGAACCAATCCCTCCGCACCTTGGTCGCGCCATCTCTCAAGGGCCCTTTAATCCGGAGTGGGGGGAGTACAGGACATGTAAACATTGACCTGACAAAACTAAAAAGACAGCATAATACAAGCTTTTACGCAAAGAACTACCAGCCAACAAAAGAATATTACAATCCACCAGACCGAAGAATTCTCTGAGCTTGATGCCAACGTCCGTCACCTTGCACCACAACAACAGCAACCAAAGGAAAAAAAATAATGGATCACCTCCCCACCCGAGCTTGATGTGGCTCTATCGCCGATATGCAGATTTGCGGACCTCCAAGGTGACTCACCTAAGGTGAGACCATTGTCGTTGGCGAATCAGACTGGGGAAGCACCCCAAACACGCGATCAAACTCCAGATCTAGCACTCCCCTATCCACGAACCACATACCAAGCACACGATCCACCATCTTTCAGATGAGATCACAATCTGCATCCTCTCCTTGAGTACCTCCTAGGTTCCACGTCGGCGGTGGAGCAAATGCCACTGCAGTGGTGGAGCCAGAGGGCACATATCCATCACGAGGATGCCGCCACCATCGCACCATCTTTGCTTGAATAGACTGGTCTCTAAATCCATCGGGGAAGGGTATGAAGAAAATTTATTTAGTGATCATTGTCGTCCCCTAAACCAAGACGACGAGCAGCCTAAAACCGAAGCTACTTTAGGCTAAAACTATCCACACGGGTGGATCCGGCGACCCCCCTCACCACCATGACCTAGGTCGTCGCCGGGGGGAGCCACGGCAGGCCGATGTTAGAAGTCTTGTGCACAAGATCCTTTTTTTTCTCTCCTAGCAACGACGCGTGGGGGAAAAGAAAACGGCACACATCAGCTGGTGGATGCACGTACGATGCTTCATGCGTGCACATATACTTTCCTACGAGTATTCAGGCCAACTCCAATGGCCCACCACAAATCAGACACCGAATCTATCTGATTCAGTCTATTTGCAGGGTGGAAGGACATGAAAACAGACACACGTCCGGTCCAATTTGGTATGTTCCCCAACGATGTGCTTCCCCATGCGCCTGGACAGTGTGTCATAGAACAGGACGATGACCGCCACCGGTGGCCTCCATGCTCGCGCGGCCTTCCCCAGCCGATTCGTTCCTCCGCGTCGGTCTCCACAACGCGCGCTCTCCACCCATCTACTAAGCCCTCCATGCAAAGGCCCGAGCCTCGAGAGCTTCCTGAGCCACGCCTTCCATGCGGACTTCGAGCTCGACACCGAGGCAGATGTCCACACCGCAGACCCGGCGGGCTAGTGTGCAGACAACCTCGCGGTGTACCACGCCATGGCGGCGCTGACGTGGGAGGAGGCCCTCATCCATGGCACAAAGCACTACAGCGAGGGGCTGGGCCGGTTCTGCGACGCCAAGATGAGCGAGGCGGTGTCCTTTTTGGGTTGGGCGTGCATGCCCATGGCCAGAGCCGCTACTGCAGGCCTTCTTCCTGGCCGCCAAGGGAATGGAGGGGTGCGGCTCCTGGCACGAGCTGTGGCGCTGGGTCGGGTGTCGAGGCGCCGCTGGCGGTGAAGGGCGACAACGTAGGGATGCGGGCACGCAGGGCCGGGCGGTGGCGGAGGGACGGGTGCCCGCAGGTCGCGGGCACGTAGGTACTGGACGGACGGTGATGGGGAAAGGTGCGAGATGGGTGGTTGTCAAGTGGGGCAGGGGTGGGTCACGGGAGACAGACTGGACGCGGTTGGACGCGCGGGCAGTCCGTCTTGCCACAAATTGATCTAAAAGTTGGGCCAGATATACGGTGTCCGGGACCAAAAAAAAGGACAAATAGAAATATGGAATATCCCATTGAGAGAGTGCTTTGTTCGACCGTACAGAAATAGGTCGGATTTATCCGTTTGAAGGGTGCCGTTGAAGTTGTTGGAGTTGGCCTTAGGCCCTGTTTGTTCGGGCTTGTGCTTATACTTCTAGGGCTTTTTTGGGTCCAAAAGCAGCAGGCCAAACAAACAACAAAAATTTGCAAAGTTCTTGTTGGAAGCGCTGGGGCGAAATGCACTAAGCGAGCGTCCTCGCGAGAAAGCTATTCCAGGGGGGGGGGGGTGCTTTCCCTGCTTTTCGAGCTTCCCGTAATTCAGTGGACCAAAATAGCCTCCATCGTTCTAAACATTTCCTAAACATCTGCCCTTGAGCCCAACCTTTTCCCCTTCTCCCTTTGCCAGCGCTCGAGCCTTTTCCCACCGGCGCCCCGGCGCCATCTCTCAAATCCTTCCCCGCCGCCGCCAGCGCTCGAGTCCTTCCCCGCCGCCAGTGCACATCCTCGACGCGCACTACCTCAGGGGCTCCATGGTCGCCATCTACCCACTGCTCAAGCACGCCTCCTGGCCGGAGTTCCATGTCGACGCTGTCACGGGCCTCATCTCGGCCTCCATGCGCACCACGCTCGAGGCGCCCCTCAACTACGCCAGGAACTACCTCTTCGACCTGCTCCCCAAGTGCGTGTCCAGCGCCCTTCCCCATCAGGACAATAGCCAAAATCTAGGATCTAGGATAATAAGGATAGGAATTAAGGAATGAAACAATTTAGGAATTTAGGATAGGTGAATTTATTTTTGTACTTTTGTAATTTGCAAGTAAGGATCAGTAAAACAGTCAAAATCTGGGACCTTTTACTTTGATGTCTTTTGTTTGATCAGTAAACAGCCAAAATGGTCAAAATTAGCTAGTTCGAATCATATTATATAGAGACCGAAGTGCCCGCTGATTTGGTTGATCTTTCAGATGATGATGTAGGGTTGGCTTCAGAGGGTCATCGATCGTGTATATTTCATGTTCTATTTTCATATAATATGGAAATCTTATAATATCACTATTAGGAAACCAGCTATAGATAGACAAATCTTTGATGGCTAACGTAAAGCCTGTTGGGAACCCCAAGAGCAGAACCCCAAGAGTAGGGTGTGAAGCAACACAACATCAAGTTTTTCCTCAGTAAAAAACCGAGGTTATCGAACCAGTAGGAGAAAGAAAAACGTCATACAGGTGCTGCAAGCAACGCGGAAACCTGCAACACAGGCTCAAGACTTTGCCCCAACGAATCAGTGAGGTTGTCAAACTCACCGGTTTGCTGTAACAAAGGACTAAACATATGGGTGGAAGGTAATGGTTTACAGCAAGTAAGCAAGTAACAGTGGAAGATGTATCAATGGTAAAGATTGTACCGGGGTCCATAGTTCACTAGAGGTGCTCTCCTTAGATAAACAACATGGCATGAAGGGTAAACAAATTATAGTAGGGCAATTGATAGGAACTGAGCAAGGCATAACAATGCAATACCATACAAAAATATCCTATGAGATTCAATTGGGCAATACAACAAGATACATAGACCGCCATCCAACTGCATCTATGACTAGAAGTCCACCTTCAGGTTATCATCCGAACCCCCTTCAGTATTAAGTCGTAAACAACAGATAATTGCTTTAAGCAAAGTGTGTAAGGTAAACAATCCACTTGTTCTATGAACAAGAGAAGACCTTTGTTTTCTCTTTAATGGCAATAACACATCTATAACCGAAGAGATTTCTGTCACTTTCCTTGGAAACTAGAGGCATAAACCCACTATCGAGCATAAATACCCCTTCTTGGAGTCACTAGCAACTACTTGGCCAAGATAGCTACTAACAACGGAGAGCATGCAAGATCACAAACAACATAGACATGATAGAATTATAAGGACAAAGCCATTAATCAATCTGACATAGTAATCTTAATATCCATCGGATCCCCGCAAACATAACATGCATGATTACAAATAGATTAGATCTTGATCATGAACGGAGCTCACAAGATCTATACATGAAAACACAAGGAGGAGATACAACCATCTAGCTACTATATGGACCCATTGTCCAAGGTGGAACGCATCATACTGGAGAAGGCCTCCGGGATGATCTCCCCTCCGACAGGATGTCGAGAAGAACTTCAGATCCCTCCCAATCTAGGGACGATGGTGGCGGTGGATACAGACGGTTTTGTGGAGTTTTGATTGGGTGCTTAGGGTTTCTGCATCGGGGGATTCTTATAGGCGAAGAGGCGAGGCAGGCGGTGCCCGGGGGGCCACACCCTGCCTAGGCGCGGGCCAGGCTTGGCCGCGCCTGGGGGGTGTGGCCACCCCGTGGCTTCCCTCCGTCTCGTCTTCTGGATTCGTCTCGCCCACGGTAAAATATTGACTTTGGCTTTTGTCCCGTTCAATTTCGAGAATATTTATTTTTTGTCTTTTTGGAACCAAAAACAGAAGAAAACAGGCAACTGGCACTGTGACAACTTGTTAATAGGTTAGTTCTAAAAAAGATATAAAAACACCTCAAAGTGTAGACAAAACAAAGAAAAATAGATACTAAACAAGCATGGATCATCAAAAATTATAGATACGTTCCAATGTATCAAATATCCCAAGCTTAACTTCTGCTCGTCCTCGAGTAGGTAAGTGATAAAAAGAATAATTTTTGAGGTGACATGCACCTTCACAATAAAGATCAAACCATTTGCAAGCATTGAAAGTTAGATTCAAAGAACTCTAAACATGTGCATAAAAAATGGAGTTCTAACAATAAGACAAACTAACTATGCATGCAACATGAAAGGCTACAAATAAAGATCATGAATAACATGCATTGAAAAACGTTTGTTTGTTTTACATACATAAAATATGGCATAGTAGCAATCAGCTTGTCCCTCATATAGTAGCAAATAGATGCATAGGACACATTCAAAGTTCACAAGGGTTACTAGAAACAAATAACACAAGAACAAGTAATATCACCACATGCATCAATCAATAAGCTTTGGAACACTGCACATAGAACTAAGAATGATAACTATGCTCTCTTAATGGTGCCTAAAGGTAGAAGGTGGAGACTCAATATAGTGGTGGAAAAAAGTCCCTTCATAAATGGAAGCAGGGATTTTAAGTTTTAAAAAAAGCTTCCAAAAATTATGGTACTTGTTAGCTTTCAGCCCTCATTGTCCCTGTCATAAGCATATTGAAGTGATTAAGGTTAAAGTGAACAAACTATGGAGTATATGCTTGACAAAGTATAAGTTGGCAATCTCAAGTCCTTTAAATACGAGGGCCACACCTCATGCTACTCAACTTCACTCACCTGTAAGTTCTTGTCATTGTAAGTACATGTGTATCATAAAGAACCGCCAACGGTTACCCTTGCACATGGTACATGAGCTATCCCATAACCAAAATGACAAGACAAGCAGACAATGAGCATCTTAGCGATCTTTTTATTTACTATGTGCATAGCTTTTTATTGAGGATGCTTCATAGATAGCTCACTATGGTGATGGGCATGGCTTAGGCTAGCGGCCCAGGCGTTTCTCTAACATAAAATATAAACTCCATAGACTTATAAGTTTCCTCTTTATTTTACACCGGTGACATCCATAGACAAAAGAGCATGATATCAACTGAGTATAAAGTACAAGTGCATTGTTGAAAACGTTTCCCATGACAGCATGGTTCTGCTAATTTTAACGTATAAATGCAAGCATATACAACATAGAAGACACAATGGTTCAAGTTTATTAGGGGCAAACAATATAAAGTGTTCCATCAAGTTTGTGAGGGCTTTAATCACTAAGTTTTCACATAACAAAATAGTTTTTAATTGGAAGATAGCTGAAAACAAGAATATACTTGGAATGGTGTAACACACCATGCATAGGAATTTATAGTGGACATTTTGAAATAACTTGGTTTCTTGGGAGTTGGAAGCATGAGTACAGCTTACTCATACAAGTGGAGGCTAGCAAAAGACTGGGAGCAACCAACTAAGAGAACAATAATGATCATAATCATGCAGAGCGACAATACATTACTAATCAAAGCATAGAGTGGTACTACAAGTCAAGGACTAAATGATCATAGAGTCTATGGTGACTTTTCATAGTCATAACATAGTGTGAGCATGTGTCAAGTCAACTCAAACAAAGCATCAAAGTAGAATACCACAATACTATGCTTTTGCATGCTAAAACAACGCATAATTTATTTAAGACACACTAAGCAATATCAATTGTTTGGAACAAGACATGCTACATCAATAATGACTATGCATAAAGTCAAAACAACACCTAGCATGTCATGCTAAAGTCTAAGTCACAGTTAATGCAAGCTCCTCTTGCACTTTCAAGAAGGAACTTCCTACTCCTTTCCAACATAAAGCAACTTATTTGAAACAACACGGGGAGAACGGGGGTCCAAACTACTTTATTCAAGCAAACTAAACAAAGCTAAGCAAAGCAAACGAAAACTAAGACGCTCCAAGAACAACACAACTATGTATGAAACAATAAAAACAAAGTGTCTAGACAGACCTGAGCTTTTTATTGATGAAGAAGGCATCCCCAAGCTTTGACGCTTGTACCTCTTGGATATTTTTTGGGGTGACACCATGATGGCATCCCCAAGCTTGAGCTTTTGTCCATTCTTCATCTCATTGCAACATTCTCTCTCTACATCTGAAATTTTTCCTTTATACAAAACTTCACACAATCTTCATTAGCAATATTAGTTTATTCAAAAGATATTAGACCTTTGGCAAAGCTTTGGAATAGCAAAACTTTTCACTAAAAACACAAGCTACTGTAGCAACTCCTTCAAAAAGCTTAATTCCCCAAAAGAGAACTCAAAAAGGGATCAATAAGAAGCAAATGCAAATAATGGCAGAAATCTATCAAAACAGACTAACAGGTAGAAACCGATTTTTTCGAAAATCTTCTGTTACTCAAATCAAAAAGTGTTGAACTAACGAAAGTTAGCTAACATACTGGGGGATTTATTAGTAAAATATCAGCTCAATCCGAGTTACATAGACTCCTCAAGAATTTTATGGTGGAGGACAGAAATCCGTTTCGGGACAGCAACTCTCCAAATCTTACTTTCCTCTTATTAGAGGTCATTCTTGGCACAAAAAGCAAGCAAAAAGGATAAGGAGAGGTCATTACTAAAGTAATAACTTCCAGACTCAAGGAAACTCTTGGGTTATCTCCCAACAAATACTTTTCTTTAACGTCTTTAAGTTAGGCACAAGAAGCAAGAAGAATCAAGTATTTTCAAATGATGAAGCATTAACATCAAACCTTGCTTTCAAAGGAGGAGCAAAAAACAACTTCTCTCTCCTTATAGGGAAGTGTTCAATACCTTTCTTGAATGGAAAATGATATTTAATGGTGCCTTTTTTCATATCAATGATGGCACCAACAGTTCTAAGAAAAAATCTTTCCAAAGTAATAGGACAAGAAGCATTGTATTCAATATCCAAAACATAGAAATCCACAGGGACATAAGCATTGTTAACCATAATGAGAATATCATTAATACTCCCCATGAGTTTCTTCTTAGCATTATCATTGAGTGGGACATCCAAATAACAATCTTCCAATGGTGGCAAATCAAGCATTTCATAAATCTTCCTAGGCATAATAGAGACACTAGAACCAAGATCACATGAAGCTTTGACATCAAAGTCATTCACTTGCATATTAATAATGAGTTCCCAACTATCTTCTATTTTCCTAGGAATAGAAGTTTTGTGTTGTAACTTAGCATCAATATCAAAATCAAACTAAGCATCACTATGTAGTAGGCCCAATAGGCTTAGGCATAGTAGGAGGAGGAACAGGGACTACTTGTGGTTTAGTGGTGATAGTGCACACACTATTGTTTCTATCAATTTTAGCTTCCCTTTCCCATTTAGCATGAAGTTGGGCTAACAGTCTAACATTTTCATCAATAGTAACTTGTATGGCATGAGTAGCAACAATGGTACTTTCCATGGTTTTAGGTTTAGCAGCCATTTTATTAATCAAGGAGGACTGAGCTTCAGACAAAGAGGATATATTTTTCTCAACATTTAAAAACTTTTCCTCTATAGCCTTATTGAAAGTGGTTTGTTTACTAATAAAGTCTTTGAGCATGACTTCAAGTTCAGAGGGGACACTTCTAGCATTGTTGTAAGAGTTTCCATAGGAATTGCCATTATTAGGAGGATAAGGCCTATAGTTATTACCACCAAAATTACTTCTATAAGCATTGTTGTTAAAATTGTTGTTTCTAATGAAGTTCACATCAACTTGCTCTTCTTGAGCAACCAAAGAGACTAAGGGAACATGATTAGGATCTAGAGGAGCTTTCCCATTCAAGCATAGCCATAATAACATCAATCTTATCACTCAAAGAGGACGTTTCTTCAACAGAATTTACCTTCTTACCATGTGGAGCTCTCTTAGTGTGCCATTCAGAGTAGTTAACCATCATATTATCAAGGAGTCTTGTTGCAACACCCAAAGTGATGCCCATAAAGGTGCCTCCAGCAGCTGAATCCAACAGGTTTCTTGAAGAGAAGTTCAAACCTGCATAAAAAGTATGGATAATCATCCAAGCAGTGAGTCCATGAGTGGGACAATTCTTAACCAAAGATTTCATTCTTTCCCAAGCTTGAGCAACATGTTCATTATCAAGTTGTTTAAATTTCATAATGTCACTTCTCATAGATATAATCTTAGCAGGAGGGTAGTATTTTCCAATAAAAGCATCTTTGCACTTAGTCCAAGAATCAATACTATTTTTAGGCAAGGATAGCAACCATTCTTTAGCTTTTCCTCTTAAGGAGAAAGGAAAAAGCTTGAGCTTAATAATATCTCCATATACATCCTTATACTTTTGCATCTCACAAAGTTCAACAAAGTTATTGAGATGGACAGCAGCATCATTAGAACTAGCACCAGAAAATTGCTCTCTCATCACAAGATTCAACAAGGCAGGCTTAATTTCATAAAAGGTAGCATCAGGAGCAGTTGGAGCAATATGTGTGCTAAGGAAATCATTGTTGTTGGTGCTAGTAAAATCACACAACTTGGTGTTCTCAGCAAACTTCATTTTGGCAAAGGTGGGCAAGCCAAAAACAGCAGCAACAGCTAGAGAAGAAACTAATTTTTTTATGTTTTTGAATAAAGAAAGCAAACCAAACTAGACTAATTTTTTAGAGTTTTTGAAAACAAGAGGCAAACATAACCAAGCAAAAGAAACTAAGAAAACTAAAAACAAAAAGAGAAAGTAAGTGGAGAACTCCCCTTGTGAAGACGTCCTTAGCCTCCCCAGCAACGGCGCCAGAAAAAGCTTGATGGCTAACGTGAAGCCTGTTGGGAACCCCAAGAGCAGGGTGTAAAGCAGCACATCATCAAGTTTTCCCTCAGTAAGAAACCGAGGTTATCGAACCAGTAGGAGGAAGGAAAACGTCACACAGGTGTTGCAAGCAACGCGGAAACCTGCACAACACAGGCTCAAGACTTTGCCTCAACGAATCAGTGAGGTTGTCAAGCTTACCGGTTTGCTGTAACAAAGGATTAAACGTATGGTGTGGAAGGTAATGGTTTATAGCAAGTAAGCAAGTAACAGTGGAAGATGTATCAATGGTAAAGATTGGATCGGGGTCCATAGTTCACTAGAGGTTCTCTCCTTAGATAAACAACATGGCATGAAGGGTAAACAAATTACAGCAGAGCAATTGACAGGAACTGAGCAAGGCATAACAATGCAATACTATACAAAATGATCCTATGAGATTTAATTGGGAAATACAACAAGATACATAGACCGCCATCCAACTGCATCTATGACTAGAAGTCCACCTTCAGGTTATCATCCGAATTCCCTCCAGTATTAAGTTGCAAGCAACAGACAACTGCTTTAAGCAAAGTGTGTAAGGTAAACAATCCACTTGTTCCATGAATAAGAGACCTTTGTTTTCTCCCTAATGGCAACAACATATCTACAACCGAAGAGATTTCGGTCACTTCCCTTGGAAACTAGAGGCATGAACCCACTATCGAGCATAAATACCCCCTCTTGGAGTCACTAGCAACTACTTGGCCAAGATAGCTACTAACAATGGAGAGCATGCAAGATCACAAACAACACAGGCATGATAGAATCATAAGGACAAAACCATTAATCAATCTGACACAGTAATCTCAATATCCATCGGATCCTCGCAAACACAACATGCATGATTAGAAATAGATTAGATCTTGATCATGAACGGAGCTCACAAGATCTATACATGAAAACACAAGGAGGAGATACAACCATCTAGCTACTATATGGACCCATAGTTCAAGGTGGAACTACTCACGCATCATACCGAAGAAGAAGGCCTCCGGGATAATCTCCCCTCTGGCAGGGTGCCGGGAAGAACTTCAGATCCACCCGATCTAGGGACGATGGTGGCGGTGGCTACAGACGGTTTCGTGGAGTTTTGATCGGGTGCCTAGGGTTTCTGCATCGGGGGCTTCTTATAGGCGAAGAGGCGACATGGGGTGCCTGGGGGGCCCACACCCTGCTTAGGCACGAGCCAGGCTTGGCCGCGCCTGGGGGGTGTGGCCACCCCGTGGCTCCCCTCTGTATCGTCTTCTGGATTCGTGTCCCCCACGGTAAAATATTGACTTTGGCTTTTGTCCCGTCCAATTCCAAGAATATTGATTTTCTGCCTTTCTGAAACAAAAACAAAAGAAAACAGGAAACTGGCACTATGGCAACTTGTTAATAGATTAGTTCCAGAAAAGATCTAAAAACACCTCAAACTGTAGACAAAGCAAAGCAAAGTAGATACTAAACAAGCATGGAGCATCAAAAATTATAGATACGTTTCCAACGTATCAATCTTCTGTGGCGCATATGTTTGACCATGTGCCACAGATAACCTCTAGTGGCGCATTTCAGGCAATGCGCCACAGAAATTTTCACACTTCTATGGCGTGTATAGGAAAACAATGCGCCATAGAAGTTTGGTGAACCAGCCACCGGGGTTGGGCTCCCTCATTTTCTGTGACGCATATGTCCATATGCGCCACAGAAAGTGAGGATAGGCCCCACCATAGAATTCAGCTGACCAATGTTTTATGGCGCATACGTATATATGTGCCACATAAGTTGTAACTTATGTGCTATGTCCATATGCGCCACAGAAGTTGAAAATAGATCCCACCCTCCCTCCTGGTGGATCGCCTTTTAACCTTTGTAAAAAATAAATAAAAATGATAAAAAATTCAGAAAAATAATTCCTTAGAGATGTAGTTATATTTTGAGGTATAGTTGTAGGAAAAATTGAAAAACATGAATTTTTATGTATTTTGCAAAAAAGGTCATGGGACAGTAAAACAATGATAACTTTTGCATACAATGTCAGAGAAAATGTTTAATATACCAAAATGACGAGAACGAGATTTCGCATCCGCTCGCAACCACCACTAGTCGTTTAGCGATTTTTTAGATTTTCAAAATACGAAAAGAGTAAAAAGTTATGGTTAAAAGATATGCGGCACAGAAGTTTTGGGCGGGATTCGAAATTTTAATCCCGCCGCCCTTCTCCCTCTCTTATCCTTTTCCACTCCTCCACCATTCTCCTCCTCCACTTCTTCTCTCCTTCTCCTTCCCTTCTTCCTCACCTTCTCCTCCTCCTCCTCCCTCCTCCTCCACCCCGGTGAGCTCCTCCTCCTTCCTCCTCCCTCCTTCCTTCTCCATCCCGGTGAGCTCATCCTCCTCCTCCCACCTCCCTCCTTCCTCCTTCGGAGGCTTCCTCCTCTCCTCCACCGGCGACCTCCACCTCCTCCTCCGGCGAGCCCCTCCTCCATTGGCGGCCTCCTCCTCTCCTCCACTGGTGACCTCCTCCTCCGGCCACCATCGGCCTCCTTTTCCTCCTCCGGTGACCCCCACCTCCGGCCAGATCTGGCCAGTTTTTTTTTTCTAAATTTGAAAAAAAAATTGTGGCGCATATTGGCAATATGCGACACAGAAGTTTGAGATCTGGTTGGGAACTTCTGTGGCGCATATTGGCAATATGCTCCACAGAAGTTTTTGAGACTTCTGTGGCGCATTTCAATATGCGCCACCGAACTATACTTTAGTGGCGTGATAACAGTGGCGCATCCCATATGCACCACAGAAGTTGAAAAATGTTGCGCCACTGATGAGCTTTTTCCTAGTTGTTTATAATTATTGCTAAAATTTCTGACTTACAAGCCAAAACCAGAAGCCAAAAGCATATTTATATTTATTTTAGCGCAAAAAACATGTTATACAACTTCCTCAACATTCAGGGGCATTTCAGACATTTCATTCTTAAAACAGCAGCAACAATCATGCAAAAGCACTACTACCAAACATCAAATCTCTGTTTCCAACAGGTGCTTTCTAACAGCTATTTCTCAACAACTGTAGCCCAAACAAACAGACCCACAACAAGCTTCTTTTCCAAATACGATGGACCCTGTAACTGTTTATGACTCATTTTTTTAGTAACTCATTTGCATGCAGATGCAGTAGTGCAAGATTAGGCCTTTAGTGTAGGTAGTTCTTCCATGTGGAGTCAACTGCTAGCTATAAGTCATGTCCACATCATTTACAGTGAATCCAATAGTCAACATGTATAATAGTTAGAAATAAAAAAATATATTGTTTTATTAATGCATGCTAGAAGCACGTATTGTAATAGGCTCTTAACCAAGAGCCTAAACTTTCTCTCTCTCCTCTTCTCTCTTATCCAACTAAACACATATACTATTTTAATATTTATAGCCTTCTGATTGGATCTTATTGTACTTTCTCTAATCACTCATACAATAGAGTTGGCTATAAGGTTGCCTATTAGGCTAATACTATTTCTCGCTTTTTCTCTTTCTCTTTTCTCATATTTAATGATTTTTCTTAGAAGCATGCGTAGAGTCTAGCTCTTGTATAAGATCAAGTATAATAAAGTATAATCAACTGGTTGTAAGGGTTAAAATATTATAGTTTTGTTTACTTGGATCAGAGAGAAGAGGAAAGAAGTTAATCAGGCTCTAAGTTAAGAGGCAGTTCTTACATGTACTTTATACATTTTATAAGAGTGATGTGTGGACCATGTATTGATTATGTAGTACTACATCTGTCTCAAAGCTTAAGGCTTGTATTTTTTCTAAGAGTCAAACAACGTAAAGTTTGGCCAATTTTTTAGAGAAAGTAATTAGTATATACAGTACAAAATACATACCCTTGATACATCATGAAGCATATTTTTATATAATATCTATATAATAGTATAGTTTTTTCTAAAAGTTTGGTTAAATTTTCTGTAGCTTGACTTTTCAGAAAAAATATAAGCCTTAAGCTTTGGCACGGAGGTAGTATATTTTTATACCTAACTATTATATATGTTAGATATAAGGTTGGCTATATATGACACGACACTTGGTTATAGCCAACTACAGGCTATATTATTAAACTTGCACATGGTATAACTATATGATATTATCTTTATAATATATTGTATCACTTGGTAGTATTATAGTAGTAGTGTATTTATTGATTCGTAGAATCTCAATATAAAATTGTGTATAAGATTTACTTGCTATTAGTATTTCTAGTTTTACGTGATATGTTACGGTATCTAGCTATGATACTCTAACGACCTGTTTATTCATTAATTGTTGTCCCATGTCAGATTTTTATCAACATGACATACATGATACTAGCTATGATCCTTAGTATGGCTAGTCTAAGAGCCCACTCTTCTTATTTTCCTCCTCTTCCTCCTCCATAGAGACAAAAATATCATGTTAGCAGCCCATTATTGTACTTTCTCTAATGGTGCATTCTTTGATTCCATTTGTCTCCCCTG
Source organism: Avena sativa (assembly GCA_916181665.1). NCBI lineage: Eukaryota > Viridiplantae > Streptophyta > Magnoliopsida > Poales > Poaceae > Avena > Avena sativa. Next base: position 399,844,007 of record OV702279.1, read on the forward strand.
AGTGCGTGGGCATTGCTTCTTCAGACGTTCTTAAATCTTATCAAGAGGTGCTATGCCTATGATAGTTTTTGTCCGATTCACATACAACACACCGCATTCAACCATCGACGCGTACCATAGAAATACAACATCGGAGCTATGCATAACGTACTTTTGTACGATCATTGTACGATACTAATCTAGTCGTTGTCATGTGGCCCTCGCAAATGCGGTGACATCATTTTTACTATAATAATATTGAATATTTATTTCAAAATGCTTAATTTTTTCCATTGCCTTCTATATTATGAAATACAGAGCATTTTTTATATGATATATTTTGAAGATTAAATTTTGACAATTGTGTATATGATAACATTACTAAAAAATACAAATAATTTTATGAAAAATCATGATATTGATTTCTCAAAAAAGAAAACCTCATGATATTGATTATTTATTTCTCCTTATTTTGATACTCTCAATGTTGCAATACAGATAAGCGGTGACCTCATGATCTTGCCATCTTTACTTGATACTTCCATTGTCAAAGTTCTCCTCTCTATCCTTCTATAGTTCAGAACCCTGCATATAGAAATATAATATATATCATATGGGTAGTTAGGAGAAACCCCTATTTTCCCATGTCAACTTTTTGTTGGTTTAGTATGGACTGTTTAATTACATGTTTAGCGAAATTTAAGAACTTAAATATATATTAAATATGTTACCAAAAGACATGAAGAGGAAGACAATTCAAATAAAAATTGAAGTTTGATAAAAGAATCATTGACGAATATAACTAACTGATATACTAAATTCCTGATTCTTGGAATCAAGATTTGTATTCATATGCAATAAAAATATGTTTTACATCCGTTCAGAAAAATTATTTTCTACATGTGGCTTCAAATACATGAGAATGGAAAATTAATTAACACGGTATATCTATTTTTTCTTCCATGCTTCAAATACCTAAATATAAAAACTAAATTAACAGTGTGTGTATCTATTTGAAACATGTACCTTAGTATTTAGTAAATAATTTACACTCCATTTACGCACGAAATTTAGCTCTACAAATGTAACGGTCCAAGCACATATGTAGCTTAGTTTTCTCACCAGAACGTACAATTCCTAAATGCATCAAACTTCAGTCCAAATCGGTCGCGAGAGGAATAATGATGGATCTTGCGTGACTGATTTTCTCACAGCGGCAGCCACAATACAAATGCCCTAGGGCAAGGCCAAACCGGATACGTTGATGTCGCTATAACACATGTGATAGGCATAAATAGATCTGACCGGCTAATGGTATAGTAATAATTCTTCAAAAAAGTTTTGAAATCTAGCGGTTATAGTATATAGTTTAAAAGAGAGTCTACGAAACTAATGGTCAAATTTTTTGCAATTTTGTGGGATTTTCTAGACGTTTTTCCTTTTCCTCCCAAAAAAAGTCAGCCAGATGAGCAAAATTTTGGCGAAGACGGACCTAATCTACTATTGCACGGCCCCCGACGGAGAACGATCTCCCCGGGGGCAGTGCGACGAAAGAGGTGGCTAAACCCTAGGTGGAGTGAACCGCTCTGATACCATGAAAGATTGCGGAAGTATAGATTGTATTGATATTGATTGTGGTGTATTACATCGTGAGGCCTTAGTCTGTTTATATAGTACTAGAAGACTTGGGGGGAAAGAAGACTACTAAAGATAGAATTGGATTACAATATGAAAATACCTAATATAACCTAACCGATATATACCGTAATAAGAATGATGCTGCGATAAAAGACTGTCTACAATTACTGAATCAGGATTACATCTCTTGAAAAACATCGCCTTAGAGAGCTAGGAAGTAATCGGCCATCATTCCATTTGTGGAGTAGTTAAATTTTTTTAACATAGTTTTGGTCTGGTAGATTGATATTCAGAGATGAACTGTGCTATACACACGCAGCAGACCACCAGAGTTTGAATCGTACAGAGATTAGTTCCGTTGAGAGATTAGTTTCTCTCGGCGGCCTTTTGGCTCAGTACTAACTTGTACATGTTTGGATTTGCAGCAGCTCGCCACATGAAACAGAAGAGATCAACTACTACAAGTGATAGTTCCACATAAAGAAGTAGAAACTATACTCGAAGAGATGGTGAACAGCACTTTAATCAAATCCTTTTTCATTATGCCACCGGGGGATAATATCTACATCTTGTGGCGCATTGAATTCCTGGTGGCACTCTCCACACTGCTATTCCTTGGGATGTCCGTCCTGGATATATTTCGCAGCCACTTCCATAGCAGCAGCATCAAAGGAGTGTTAAGTATTGTTGACTGTGTCTCCGACTCTCTAGTGCTGTACGTCATGGGGGCCATGCAAACAGCACCTTTCAAGAATCAGTTGTTCCCGGTTTGGGCCATAGTTCTGGTCAGTTTCCGTTACAGCAGCGATTTCATCACTGGGTATGGCATTCGAGACAAACAAGGGCGTCGTTTTACAGAATGGAGGAATATGGTCAAGCTTCTGGGAGTGGCATTCCTGAATAAAACACGTGGGTCCATGTTTGCCTATCCTCTCTGGTGGCTTTGGGGTCTGCTGATGGCGAGGGGCGTCTACAGATTAGTGTCGCGCAATTTGGCGTTCAATGCTGTCTGGCATGGCAAGAGCTCCCAAGTAGTTTCTGAGTTCATGCGGACTGATACCAAATTTGAGAACTTCAAACTTCAGGACTGCAAAGCAGATACTATGCAAGGATACAAATACTTGGTATATGGGGAAACAAATAAGCACCTCTTATTCAACAAACCACGGTACATTCTACAGATTGATTCCAACCCAAGAAAAACTAGGGATAAGGCTAGGGCTCTGGCACAAGCAAAGAGAAAAGCTAAAGCTAAGGGTACAACCGCTCAGGCCCAGAGAGAAGGCGGTACAGGACCGGCCAAGGCTTTACCGGACTCACTGATCACACTTGACAAGATATGGCAATGTGACGGTGCCCTGCTAAACCCCGGTAGTACCCATGGAAACAAGTTTAAGGATCTGTCACTTGCCTTCTCCTTGTCCAGGCTGCTCCGATGCAGGCTTGAAGACGTGTCGCTCCATAAGGACAGCATTCCCATCACCAAAAATCTTGTCTTGTTGAGAATCATACAGGAAGAAGCCAAGCGAGCATTCGGGGTTATGGAGCTGGAGATGTCATTTCTCAATGACTACTTCAATACCCGCTACCCTATGGTCTTCTGGGGGGGGCTTAAGTCCCTCCATTTGAGTTTAGTTCTGTCTGCTTTCACCTTTATCGCCGCATGCTGGCTCTCCGTGGACATCAGACGTGTCTACAAGACTCCCACAGATCAAGTTTCTCATATGATACACGGTGTTAATATTGATATGATCATCACGTGGGGCTTCATGTTCTTCATGGCATTCAGGGAGATCTGGGAGATGGCCTCATATTATCTATCGGACTGGGCAAGATTACTGCTTGCATCCGCATATGTACGGTGGAATGGAAAATGGTTGATGAGGAATTGCTGTATGGAGAAATTCATAAGTTCATTTTTCACATCTAAGATAGCGAGCAAAAAGTGGCATGGAGTCCTGGACCAATTCGCCTTCTTCCAGTCATATGATTATAACCCAACATATAAATGGAACTTGATGCACATAGCCTTCACTGGGGCGGTTCCAAAGAAGGACCAGGGGGCCCAATTCAGTGATGACATCAATATTCCAGAATGTGTTAAGCTTGCAGTCTTGGCGACACTAGGGTCTATGGACCTCACACGTGCTCATCTGCCAGATGTCATTCCATCACTCGTGGATGGATCAAGAGAGCGGTACATATGGGCATGCTTTGACCTACCGACATCTACACATGTCATTCTGGTGTGGCATATTGCGACCAGCCTTTGTGAGATTGAGTTTGCATTTCACAAGGGTATTAACTTAGGCAAACCAGGGTTCCCACTCCATGCCTTGTTATACTTGACAAGTTCCTGCCGCTGCTGCTGTTGTGCTCCCGGACCATATCTTGTGAATGAAGACATCCTTAATGGCGATCTCAATACTAAATACATAGTTGCAAACAGCCTGTCAAGGTATTGTGCATATCTGTTGGTTTCGAAGCCAGACTTGGTGCCAGATAGCTATCTTGCGCCCAAGTTGATCTTCCAGCAAACTGTCAAGGATGCTCGTCGAATTCTGAAAGACTGTGACTCACTAGAGAAGATCTACAAGACACTCATGCAGGAAGTGGATATGGTTGCTCAAGACACCAGCAATTCAGAGGAGAATATGAATATAATACAGCAAGGTGTAAAACTGGCGAAAGAACTCATGTGGGAGATTGAGAAATGTTCTGAGAATGAAAAATGTCAATCCAGTTCCGAAAAAGATGAAAAATTTCAATGTCTTTGGGAGATTCTGGCTGGGGTATGGGCAGATTTACTCGTACACATTGCCCCCAGTTGGAACGCAGCAGCACACAAGGACTGCCTCGACTCGGGAGGAGAGTTTGTAACCCACATCTGGGCACTGTTATTGCATTGCGGAATCGACAAGAGCATGTTGTGGCCAGTAGAAGGTGTGCCTAGGAACAATGCCACTACTATTGCACCTCAGAGTAACCACTCAGGCAATAACAGCGTTCAGCTTGAACAAGATCAGCGGCAAGCAGCATGTGCAGGGGAAAGGGATGGCAAACAAGGTATGGAGACGGCATGTGGACCAAGTTTTGTTAATGGCGAGGTCCATTTGGTTAGAGGGATGGAGAACCTCGGGAGCACATGCTACTTCAATGCGGTGTTGCAAAGCCTTTTTGCACTCACTGAGCTGCGCATCAAGATATTAGAGCAGAATTCTCCTGAAGGATTATTGCTTCATGAATTGAAGAATCTCTTTCAAGAGGTAGCTGGTGGTGCCAATTGTAATGGTGCAAGAGGCGCGCTGGTGCCACAAAATCTCTTCTCAATTATGATCTCAAAGTTTCAAGATTTCAAAATTGATGCGATGGAAGACAGCAATAATTTGCTTGGATTCCTGCTACATGGTTTGGAAAATGAGGAACCTACAATGGTGAAGTCGCTCTTCCGTGGCCAGGTTGCTGAACATGTCTTCAGCAAAGAATGTGAGCATTCTTCAGTTACCACCCATGTCCTTGATCTCTGTCTGCCGATACCATCAAAGGAGCATGTATCAGTAGAGGACTGTTTGGATTTATATGCCACTGGAGAGGTTGCTGATTGGCACTGCACTACCTGTTCTGCTGTTACTGCTCCTGGAAATGCCTCTTCAAACACAGAAGATACTGCAGTTGATGAAGACCAAACTCAACAGTCAGACAGTGTAACACACCAAATGGAGGGATCCAGCCATACAGCTGAGCATCGAACAAGCTCACCAAATCAGGACAAAGAGAAGCAACCAGTGCTGGCTGAAGATGCACGCCAAATGGAACAGAGCCATACCAAACACAAAGAGGAAACCAAGATATACAGAGCTGCAAATTTGAACTTGCGCATCACCAAGGCGCCACCTATACTAACCATTCAGCTGAAGAGATTCGACTATGTTAACCCCCATAGGTCAGACAAGTTGGACGAACATGTGAGCTTTCAGGAGGTTCTGAATATTACGAACTTCATGGACCACAGGTATTGACATTCTTATTCAGTTTCATATGGAACATTGGCTGTGTGCATCCTGCAATATAGGGGTCTTGATCCTCCTTTCAAAAAAAAAAAAAAATCCAGGTCAATATTACTAACTGTCATTTTCAACAGTAGCTTATAAAGTACGGCATAAAATCGGGTTGACATCATATCATAGTTAACGATCTTTGAATCAAAAAAATTCATAGAATTTTAGAGGAAAAATTCCGTATAGGAATTTCTCTATGTTGGATGTTTGATTCGTATTGTTGAACCTAGTATCTATTCCTGAGGATTGTCCAAAAGATTGTCTTGCACTACATTTTATAAAAAAAATTATATCCACTAAAACTCTAAGAGAGAATCTTTTTTTTCTGTGATGCAATCGAGCAAACAATATATTGTAGTGTTCAAATGTGCATGATATTATAATCCTGTGTTTTTTCCTGTTCATGTGTTTCTACAAACTTGGAGAACAAATAGGCCCTAAGGCTACAAAATTAGTATTTATTTCTTATCATCGTAATTTTCCTAATTTTCAGATGTGCAGCAAATGGCGACTATAATTACAGTCTTGCTGCTGTTATTGTACACGAGGGGAAAGAATTGCGCTCAGGACACAATTATTCCTATGTTAGAGCAAGCAGTATTGGAGACGAGGGAGGTGCGACACACTCATGGTTTTGCGCAAACGACGCGAATGTCAGAAAAGCATCTCTAGAAGAAGTACTCCAGTGCCAAGCCTACATTCTTTTCTACCAAAGGGTTGATCAAGCGGTGGTCAAGACGGATCTGCATACCCATTAGTTATAAAACCACAGGAGAAAGATATTCAAAATGACATTTTCAATGGACATCGAATTTTATCTTTGTGCACATTTATTTCTTTTTATGTCAGACAAATTATTCTGAAATAAGCTATTTATCAAATATATGTGAATTATGTGCCTAAATCAATTTCTGGAGCTCTGTTTTTAAAGCAACTTCATTATTTATTTTGTATACAAATTAATTGTTAGTCTACTCTGAATTTTGATCCATATTACATATATAAAATAGAGTGCTATTATTTAAAATCCTACAACGAGTTGAATCCATTCTAGACTTTTCAATCTTTTCGACCAGCATATGATATTTTTTTCCTTACGTGGATGAACTCGTGATGTCTTCTTGTCCTGCAGTTTTTATATTTACTGATTTGGATTTGGGTACGGCTTCATATTAACTCATCGCATTTTTGTCTAGAGTCATATGTATTTATACACTAAACATGTTTAAATACATGTGTATTTGGACAAATCAATGACAATTTGTAACTAGGGGCTAGAATTTGAATTAAACACAATTACAAACGGCAGTATTATAAAAACATTTTTATTGTAAAAAACTTGTAGAACATAAGCATGCAATGGCATCTATCTTATGGGACCATCTCTAGCAGATCCATAAGAAGTGATAGAATAAAGGCGGTTTACGATAAACCCTAAACTGCTTTTATAGTATGATACCGGTCTAAGAGCAACTCCAATTACTTATCCATATATGGGTAAGTAAAAAGTTTTTGGATAAGAGGGAAGAAGGTACAGGTAAGGAGAAAATGTTCTTCTTTTCTAGCTTATTATCCATATCTTGTTACCCAAGACTAGCATTCGCATAAAAGTGCACATAGGACCCACTCGTAAGTGGGTTTTTTCCCTCCTTTTTCCTCCCACTCTTCTTCTTCCCAACCCGATTCCCCCTCCTGCGCCAACTTCGTAGCGGCGACAGAGCGCACGACACAGGCCGACCTCGCAACAACGAGGAGCGAGCCGACACGGGGCGACCTCAAATCGCAAGGAGGACGAGGGAGGGGGGGGGGCATGGCCGTCTGGAGCACCGCACGAGTGGAGAAGGTCCAAGCGGAGATGAGCTCGATGAGGTGGACAACCTAGCTCGGGCGCTGGCGGGCGTCCTTGGCCGAGTTGAGCCCCGCAGAGGAGGAATTGCGCGGCGGCGGGAGGGACACCGACGGTGGTGGAATTTGGCGGCTAAGGGGAGGAAGACATCAGCACATGGCTTGTCGATTCGCGACGAGCGGGAAGACGCGTGACAGAGGAGAGGGTATTGGGGGTCGTGGAGGAGTGAGCCGCCTTGGGGCGTTGCCAGCGATGCTCGCCGACGCAGAAGACGGCGGGGACAGCGTCGGGAAGTTTCCGCACAGGCAGTTTGAGGCCTCTCGCGTGTGTGTTTGCTGATGTGGCAACAAATGTATAGGAGATACCTCTTACCTAAATTTTGTGTCCATCTACCCATATATGGATAGGAGGTGAGAAAAATTGGTGATCACCTAAAATTTTGTGGTGGGGGACCATTTATGGGTAAACTGTTGGAGCAAGTTTTTTCTCATCTTACAAAATTTAACAGGTTTTGCACCTATTACTCATATATGAGTAAGCTGTTGGAGTTGCTCTAACTAGAACAGATGCTTTAAAAGAAAATGAAAAATATATTCATCACGTGGGACACACTGGGTAGCCCTTACTTTTCCTTTGTTCTCTTATTCCCCACGTGGACACCGCCCCTCCTCCGCTCCACTCCGGCCACTCTAGCCCACCTAGCATGTTGGTCGCGTCCCACTGCCACGGCTTCAGCCAAGTTGCCAGCGTTGGTCCTGGGCCACGCTAGGGTTCCCGCCGTCGTCCCCCATCGTGACATCCTTGTAACCTTCACACAGAGAACTCTGGGCTGCTTATTAGGGGTAGGGTTGTAGGGGTTCGTAGAATAGAAAACAAAAAATTTCTATCGCATGAACACACACAAGCCAAGATCTAATATACGAGATTGATGCAACGAGTTTGTAGAGTGTTAACCCTCGTAGATCTAAAGCGTTTAACGAGATCGGATTCTTGTGGTTGATATAGTCGTTTACTTGCCGATCTCAAGATCGTGTAGAAGATCCTTTCGGCCCTGCCTTCCAGCAGCGCTTCCGCAGTCGGTCACACGTTCGGTACTCGATGAAGACCTTCCTCTCCCTTGTTCCAGCAGGCAGTGGAGGTTGTAGATCTCTCCTCGCGATTCCAACAGCACGACGGTGTGGTGGTGGAGGTGGAGGAGTAGATCCCGCAAGGCTTCGCCTAAGCCGGAGCGGGTATGGTGGATTAGAGAGGACCTCGGTGGCTAGGGTTTAGACACCGAGGGGAGGAGGGCAGCCAGCAGCTAGGGTTTAGGCTAGTCGGCGGCGACTTGGAGAGGGCTAGGGAGGCGACAGTCTTGGGGCAAAGGGCGGCGGCCTAGGGTTTTGGGGTGTATCCAAGGAGGGCGCCCCACCCCTCCTTTTATAGGTGGGAGGGGTGGCTAGGGGAGGGGATTCCTCCCCCAACTCCTCTTGGTTGGCCGACGGCAAGGGAGGGATGGGAAACCTCTCCCTTCTAGGTTTCCTCTCCTCCCTCCACTAGGCTTTCAATGTTGGGATTTGACATTTTCAAATTGGAGTTTGACTATTCAAACTAGAGTTTGATTTCTCTCTTCCCAGTGCCCAGCCAAGTGACCTAGGGTATGATGCAACCATTTCACATTGTCATGGCACATTCTAAGTACCCATCTCCCGGGGTGGTAGACCTTCCAGAACCTTCTAGAAGCTTTCGGTGAAAACACCGAAATAATTTCCAAACCCCGGAATTGGACTTTTCTTATATGCATCTTATTCTCTGGACCATTCCAGACCTCCTCGTGATATTCCGGATCCAATAACATTCGGTCTCTAACTCACATTCCATATCTACTAAACAACATCGAATCCTTAAGCGTGACTCCCTACGATTCGTGAATTATGTAGACATGACCGAGACACTTCTCCGATCAATAACCAATAGAGGAATCTGGAAATTCATATGGCTCCCACATATTTCTATGATGACTTTGTGATTGAATGAACCATTTACATACGATACCAATTTCCCTTTGTCTCGTGATACTTTACTTATCCGAGGTTTGATCGTCGATATCTCTGCATACCTAGTTCAACCTCGTTACAGATAAGTACTCTTTACTTATTCCATGATATGTGATCCCTTGTGAACTAGTCACATGCTTGCAAGCCAATTGGAGGACATTCTACCAAGAGGGCCTAGAGTATATCTATCCGTCATATGGATAGACAAATCCCACTCTTGATCCATGTGCCTCAACACATACTTTCAGAATACTCAATGACATCTTTATAACCACCCAGTTGCGAAGTGGTGTTTGATGTCATCAAAGCATCTATCCGGTGATGGTGATTAACATGATCTCATGGTCGAAGGATTTATGTTACTATGTATTTGAAAGCTTATAGCAAATGAACTTTTAATTGACTTGATCTTATGCTACTCTTAACTATAGGAGTGTGTCCATCACATCATTCTTCTAATGATATGACCTTGTTATTAATGTCATCCAATGTCTAGAAAATCATGATCATCTATTAATCAACAAGATAGTTTAACAAGAGGCTTACTAGTGACTCTTTTATGTTTATAAAACACATAAGTATTAATGTTTCATGTTAATACAATTATAGCATGGGATGTAAACATTTATCATAAGCATAAAGATATAATAATAACCACTTTATTATTGCCTCTTAGGCATATCTCCAACAAGGGTAGGGGAATTGTTCGGGAGGAGCACAGGTGGAGCGAGGTCGGTGGGGTGGGAACGAATGGTGTGGGCGGTGGCGGCGATGTGGATGGAAAAAAGAAGCGAGGGTTCCTTTAGTTTATTTCATGTTGTGCAACTACTCGATCGTTCGAGTGGGATGCGTGTGTGTGGTGGAACTCTCGAGTAGGACATGAGTATCTAGACCCGATGATGTACCTGCGACGCATACAACCAAAACAAAGAATGGCGGTCTAGCGCATAGTGCCAAGGAAATTAATGATGATAAGGAAGAAAATCAAGCCGACAATGCAACCTGCGATGGCAACCTACCACGGTGCAGTCAACCCCTGCTAGGGCCACCCAGAAACACATCAAGAGGAAAAATTGTTGAATTTTACAAGAGGCTGACGTGCAAGGACCATGTAGCCAAATCAACACCACGTCGATGCAACCTAGGCCCGGCCCACTATGGTGAAACATTACAGGGCACCCAAGTATTGAATTGCATGCACTAGCCAACACAACCAAAAGTCCGAACTGATGGAAAGGGCTAGACAATATATTTCAACACTCACCCTACGTCTTTCGTCCTTTGGCCTATTGTGACGTAAGTTTTAGGAAGCCACAATTTTTTTTTTAATTTTTGTGTTGGTCAGGATTTCATCCTAGGACCTCCTACTCTGATACCATATTAAATTGCATGCACTAGCCAACGCAACCAACAGTCCGAACTGATAAAAAGAGTTATGCAATATATTTCAACACTCGCCCTACGTTTTTCGCCCTTTGGCCTATTGTGACGTATGTTTGGGGAGCCACAATATTAGTTTTTAATTTTTGCGTTGGTCAAGATTTTATCCTAGAACCTCCTGCTCTGATACCATATTGAATTGCATGCACTAGCCAACGCAATCAATAATCTGAACTGATAAAAAGGGCTATGCAATATATTTCAACACTCGCCCTACGTATTTTTCCCTTTGGCCTATTGTGACATATGTTTGGGGATTCGCAATATTTGTTTTTAATGTTTGCGTTGGCAAGATTTGATCATAGGACCTCCTGCTCTGATACCATATTGAATTACATGCACTAGCGAACGCAACCAAAAGTCCGAACTGATAAAAAGGTGCTAGACAATATATTTCAACACCGAGAACACACACAAAGCTGTACAAACTTACCAATGCAACACGTGTCGGCTCCACCAAAATCAATAAAGATGCCCAAAATTCTCGCAAAATGAAAATGCTTCCTGGTTTAGGATCTTTAGATAGTAGTTTCTTCTCCCCTTCATATCTCAGATTCCAGTATGAGGCTGTATGCTCAGCTCAGTCGTCAATCAATTCTACAGTATTTGACCGAGTTGACTGGGGTTATCTTGAAGGAATTCTGCTGAAGCTGTTGACAAAAAAGTGGGTAAACTTAGTGATGTGTTGTGTCAAGACTGTCAAGTTCTCCATCAAACTCAATGGTGTGCTCAGTGAAAATTTTGTCCCTACTAGAGGGTTAAGACAGGGGGACCCACTGTCCTTGTACCTCTTCCTTTTTGTTGGCCTTGGTCTCTCCAAAGTTCTGGACCGAGCAGTTTACCTCCAAGAGCTCCAAGACCTGAAAATTTTCAGGTATGCCCCTGGAATCTCTCATCTCCTGTTCGCTGATGACAACCTTCTTTTCCTCAAGGCCTCTCCTCAACAAGCTCAAGTGGTTAAAAATGCCCTCTCCCTCTATGAGAGATGCACTGGGCAACTTATCAGCTCCAGCAAATGCTCCCTTCTCTTCAGTGAGCTCTGCCCAGAAGAAATTCAGCAGGAAGTTAAGCACATCTTGCAGGTTCATCATGCCTCTTTTGAAGAAAAATATTTGGGACTCCCTACCCCTGAGGGTAGAATGAAAGCTGGAAAATTCCAACCTATAAAAGAAAGGTTTTCCAAAAGGCTTACTGATTTGAATGAAAAGTTCATGTCCATGGGTGCTAAGGAAACTATGATCAAAGCTGTTGCTCAATCGCTACCAATCCACAACATGGGTATCTTCAAACTCCCCGCTAGCTTCCACGAGGACTATATGAAGATGATTAGGAAATTCTGGTGGGGTGAAGAAGAAGGAACTCGCAAAGTTCAATGGACCTCTTGGGACTCCTTGACGAAACCAAAAAGCTTTGGTGGCATTGGTTTCAGAGACTCGACCTGTTTTAACCAAGCTCTCCTTGCTAGACAAGCCTGGCGCCTTCTTCATTCCCCGGATTCCCCGTGTGCCCGTCTAATGAAGGCAATCTACTACCCAAGAGGCAATCTCCTAGACACGGTTTTTGAAGCTGAGGCCTCCCCTGCCTGGAGAGGCATCGAACATGGCCTGGAGCTCCTAAAAAAAGGTGTCATTTGGTTGGAAATGGCATAAGCATCCAGATCTGGAGAGATAATTGGATCCCTAGAGAACCAACTCTTAAAGTCTATGGGATGCTGAAACCGACAAGAAATCGCAAGGTTAGTGACCTGCTGCTCCCAAACTCAAACATCTGGAACGAAGAGATCATCTCAAAGTACTTCTACTCCTTCGATGCCACTGAAATCCTGAAGCTAAAGCCCCCTACTGACGACCGTGAAGATATGATTGCCTGGCATTATGAGAAATCTGGTGTTTTCAGTGTCAGAAGTGCCTACAGGTTAGCCTATAATCTGAAATTCCATGAAACAACTCCAAACTCTCGTCAGGGCAATGATGATAATCTTTGGAAGAACATCTGGTCTGCCCCAGTCCCTAACAAGGTTAGAATTTTTGGTTGAAGGGTGGCAAATGACAACTTAGCTACTAAAAGAAACAAATGGAGAAGGGCGCTGGAGGTGGACAGCACCTGTCAAATATGTGGCAACGGAGAAGAAAACAGTTTTCATGCCACAATTGCTTGCACGAAAGCTTCTGATCTGAGACATGAAATGCGGAAAATCTGGACCATCGCAGATGAAGACAAATTCTTTTACACAGGAAAGGACTGGCTGCTCCTCCTTCTATCTCACACCCCAAAATCGCAACATGGTTTGATCTTTCTTATCCTTTGGCGTGCCTGGTATCTGAGAAACGATATTACCCATGAAAAGGGGAATGCCACTATTGCTAGCTCTGTCAGCTTCCTTGCTAACTGTGCTGAAATCTTGCATAACGACCCTGACTGTAACCATGTTGGCAATGGGAAAACACACCTGCTGATGTACCAGCCCGCTCCAGCTAGACCTTCTACCAGTACTGTCCAACTTCGCTGGAATCCACCCCCTGAAGGTTGGATTAAAATTAACACTGACGCCTCCTTCCTGCAGGAAACGGGTGATGCCACTGCTGGCTTCATTGTTCGCCAAAGTTCTGGAGCTGTTATTCTCTCTGGTATTGCTCCCCTGCCTCGATGCACTGATGCGGAAGAAGCTGAAGCCCTTGCCTGCTTTGAAGGGCTGAAAAATTGCATTCCTTTCTTCCAGAACAAACTCATCGTGGAAACGGACTGCGCCACCCTTGCAGTCGGCCTGAACCAAGCTACAACAAACCTCTCTAAGCTTTGCTTTGTTCTCTCAGATATCAAGGCGCTGGTAGACCACATACCACAGTCGATGTTTCGTTTCTCTAGTAGAGATAGCAATTGTGTTGCTTATGCTCTTGCTCAGCTTGGCCGTTATAAAAAAGTTTTTGGAACCTGGTTCTACTCTGTTCTAGATCTGATTTTGGCTTCCTTGCAAGCTGATGATGTAAACTCGTTCGGTGCTAATGAATAAAGCTATCTCTTCCAAAAAAAAAAAAAATCTACAGTATTTGATTAAGCAAAACGCCAAAACCTCCTTTTCTCCTTTCATTTGACTCCTCAATTTCAGCATCCCTGTCTCTCAACAAAATATGCTCGTACGTTGATAATATTTCCAGTTGGATTAGTCACATCATATTGTTGCTCGTGCACGGTTGCACCTTCTTCTGCCTGTGAGGAAGGCAAAAGCTCGGTTACCTGTCTTATCCTCCATTCTACTCACTACCCTATCCTCATAGTATACCTGTTACTGCTAACAAAGCTCGATCCAGTAGACAATTACCCGGCGTATGGGTCATTAATTAATATTCTTGTTCTTCATCTCTATTCACAGGAATGACAACAGATTCTAGTACTACACGGTAAATAATTACTCTATTTGTTATCAATTGATTTATATTATACATGTTTTGACATGCAACTGTTGAATTATTAGACATAATTTCCATGATTAATTCCATTATATAAATCATGACAACAGCAGCTACAATCACGTGAACCTCTAACATACTAGATGTATTGATCAACATGAACAGTAGCAGATTATACGCACTAACAGCCATAGTAAAACAACAGATCCGTTGACGGTGTATGTACTGATCGGTTGTCGATGTAGTCGCCGTTGGTGCAGTAGACTGACGAAGAAGTCGGTGTTGAAGACGACGCGCACGAGGTCCGGCTTGACGACCAGGAAGACGAACTTGAGCAGTCGCGCGGAGCGCTTCCCAAAAACCTTATTCGCCCTCTCCCATACAGGATCGCAAAGACGAGTGGTTCCGGAGACCTGCTCTCCCGATCGTCGGTGCACGCCGGCAAGCGGGATGGAGTAGACTATGGTGGCGGCGCAAGCAGAGAGGATGGCCAAACCCTAGATTGGTTTTGTGTCGTACGTTGTGGAAGCCGCACATGCGTTTATATAGAGCAGCCCAGGGTCGGTTACAGATAGCCCACGATTTGGGAGCGACCCGAATCCGCTAACTGTTGACACGTCTGTCTAACCGCACATTTTCCTGAGCAGCAAAATAAAGCTCGGCTCGGCGAGATTCCCGCAACCCGCAACCCGCAACCCACAACCCGCGGCGCACGCATCGCGTCGAGACGAGGCGAGCGAGCGTGCGAGCGGCGGCGGCGTCGGAGGAGGAGCGCGAGCTCTCTTATTGTCACTCACTTACAAAATGGTGCAACACTTCACCTTATAAGGTGGTGCAACTCTTCTTCAACTTTCCATGTGGGACTAAACTTTAGCTCCCACAGCTCTTGCCACACACATATGTGAGCTGCCACCAACTTGGGCCAAATCACATATAGCCTTCCACATACATGGGCTTTGAGATTTAGGGAAAATCTGAAATCACACATGGGTCTAATGATTTAGCCCATTATTTCTAACAATCCCCCACCAGATCTCAAATGCCCATTTGAAGATTTGCCAATCCTTGCTACTTGTTTATATACCAGTGTTTCAGCAGAGACTGTTAAGTTGAACTTCCGCCTAGAATCTTGAACTACGTCTATCAACAACTTGAATAATGGACGAACCTTGAATTGCAAGTTTGGTGCCAATAGATTTCACTCAAAATCATAACTAGTACCTGGCTGCCAGTAGCCTACCCCGTGGGTTGGAGCATATGCGTCATACTCCCTGGTCTTTTCATGAGTTTACTAGAGATCATCCAAGTCTCATAGACCGCGACGTTTACAGTCGAGCTCATATAAGTGTTTCTTTCAAGAATGCCCTGTAGGACAACATCTTTGCTAGTTAAAGCCAACATAAACACATTAAGGTGTGTTGCCAACCTGCCTTACAGATTATGAGAGTTATGCATCTTCACATAGTGAGGGTTACAAAATACTCTCCTTAGTCCACCCACTAGTTTGTTCTTCCCGGGTCCTAATTCACGGGATCTCCGATCACATAGGTTGGGTTACCACTAGGTGTGACATCCATGGGTCTCAACCCCATCTCCCTCGATGCACTTTCTATCACATTTCGTGATAGTCCCTTTGTAAAGGGATCTGCCAGGTTTTTGTATGTTTGAATATACGTAACAGTTATTACTCCAGAGTTTCTCAATTTCCTAACAGACTTCAAACGTCTCTTCACGTGTCTTGATGACTTCGCGTTATCCTTAGAATTGTTCACTTTGACAATCATAGTTTGGTTGTCACAATTCAAAAGGATTGCCGGCACAGGTTTCTCAACCATAGGCAAGTCCATCAAGAGCTCACGCAGCCATTCTGACTCAACAGTGGCTGTGTCTAAAGCAGTAAGCTCTGCTTCCATTGTTGACCTCGTCAATATGGTCTGTCTACGGGATCTCCATAAAACCGCACCACCTCCAAGGTTAAACAGATACCCGCTCGTGGCGTAGAGTTCATCAACGCCAGAGATCCAGTTCGAATCACTATATCCTTCAAGCACAGCAGGGTGCCCTGAATAGTGAATCTCATAGCTCATTGTACCACATAGATAGCGCATGACCCTTTCAAGTGCATGCCAATGATCAATACCCGGGTTAGACATGAACCTACTCAACTTGCTCACAGCAAAAGAGATATCAGGTCTTGTAGCGCTTGCTAAGTACATGAGAGAACCAACAACTTGTGAATATTTCAGCTGATCTGTTGGTTCCTTCTTATTCTTCCATAATGTCAAACTAGGATCATAAGGTGTTGGAGAAGTCTTGCCATCGGCTCAAAACCTTCTAAACATAATGAGATTGCGCTAAAGTAATCCCATTCTCGTTCTTAATAAGCTTGATGTTCAGAATCACATCAGCCTCTCCCAGATCTTTCATATCAAAACTCTTTGACAGGAAAGACTTGACTTCATTTATCACTATCATGTTTGTACCAAAGATCAGAATGTCATCCATGTACAAACATAATATAACGCTATCGCCCCCACCATGGCGATAGTAAACACACCTATCAGCCTCATTAATGACAAAGCCAGCAGAAAGTAGAGTTCTGTCAAACTTCTCATGCCATTGCTTAGGTGCTTGTTTCAGGCCATATAAAGATTTTAATAACTTGCACACCTTTGTCTCTTCACCTTTTACCACAAACCCATCCGGCTGATCCATGTAGATCTCCTCTTCCAACTCTCCATTAAGGAAAGTTGTCTTCACGTCCATTTGATAAACGAGAAGACCATAAGAGGCAGCCAGGGACAATAGTACTTGAATGGTGGTCAGTCTAGCGACAGGTGAATATGTGTCAAAGTAATCTTCGCCTTCTTTCTGTGTGTAGCCCTTAGCCGCAAGCCGCGCCTTGTACTTCTCAATAGTACCATCAGGCCTTAGCTTCTTCTTAAACACCCACTTACAGCCCACAGGTTTGCAACCATAGGGCCGTTTTGATAATTCCCAAGTTCCATTAGAAAGAATCGAGTCCATCTCATTTTGGACAGCTTCTTTCCAATCATCTGCATCAGGAGATGCATATGCCTCTGCAATGGATCTAGGAGTATCGTCCACAAGGTACACGATGAAATCATTACCAAAGGATTTTGCAATCCTCTGTCTCTTACTCCTCGTGAGAGGTTCATCGTCATCCTTATCAAGGACTTCCTCATGTGGTTGTTCGGAATTCTCAATAGATGCACTAGATTCAGGAAGTATTTCAGAAGAAATTCTACCAATGCTATGCATATCTTTCATAGGAAAAATATTCTCAAAGAATGTTGCATCACGAGATTCCATTATAGTATCAACACGCATATCAGGTACCTCAGATTTAACCACTAGAAATCTATAGCCTACACTCCGTGGAGCATATCCTAGAAAGATGCAATCCACTGTCTTAGGTCCGAGCTTGCGTTTCTTGGGAATAGGTATGTTGACCTTTGCCAAACACCCCCAAGTGCGCAAATACGAAAGTGATGGTTTTCTCCCAGCCCACTCCTCATAAGGGGTCTTTTCTTTATTCTTGTTAGGAACTCTATTCAGGACATGACATGAAGTCAACAAAGCCTCCCCCCACCATGCCTTTGATAAACCAGCAGTGGCTAACATGGAATTCACCAAGTCAGTTAGCGTGCGGTTTTTCCTTTCGGCCACCCCATTAGATTGGGGCGAGTAGGGAGACGTCCTCTCATGAACAATTCCGTGTTCCTGACAGAATTCGTCAAATATTTTGGGAAAATACTCACCACCACGATCCGACCTAAGACGCTTGATCTTTCTCTCTAGTTGATTTTCAACTTCGGCCTTATAGATTTTAAAGTAGTCTAAAGCCTCATCTTTAGTTTGCAACAAATAAACATAGCAGAATTTAGTAGCATCATCTATCAACGTCATGAAATATCTATTTTCACCTTTTGTCAACACACCATTCATCTCGCATAGATCAGAATGTATGGGTTCTAGAGGTGCCAAGTTTCTCTCCTCGGCAGCCTTGTGAGGCTTTCGAGGTTGCTTTGATTGCACACAACTATGGCACTTAGAACCTTTGGCAATAGTGAAATTCGGAATTAAACTCATACTGGACATCCGAGACATCAAACCAAAATTAATGTGACATAAACGAGAATGCCAAACACTGGTATCATCAATAACATCACCACAAATATGATTCACGGATTTATTACAAAACTCTGAAAGTGAAAATCGGAACAAGACTCCAAACTCATAACCTTTACCAATAAATTGTCCATGTTTCGAAACAACGACTTTATTGGACTCTAACACAACCTTAAACCCATCTCTGCACAGAAGGGAGCCACTAACGAGATTCTTGTTCATAGTAGGGACATGCTGCACGTTCCTCAGTTGCACGATCTTTCCGGAAGTAAACTTCAGATCCACCGTGCCAACACCACGAACAGAAGCATGTGATCCATTCCCCATTAGGACGGTTGAATCCCGAGCGACCTGATAAGAAGTGACATAGAGATGTCAACGCACACATGAACATTAGCACCCGTATCAATCCACCAACATGGTGATTGAAATACTGAAAGAACAGTAAATAAATTACCGTACCCATCAGTGTTGCTAGCGGTCACGACGTTGACAGTCTTCCCACCTTTCCCTCTACGATCTGCACGAACTGGGCAGTCCTTGGAAAAGTGGCCGAGCTCTCCACATGACTAACAATGTAGCTCGGCCTTGTTCAGCTTCTTCTTCTTCTTAAAGGTTGTAGTCTTTTCAGGCTTTTTGAACGAGGGCTTATATTTCCCTTTGTTCTTGCCGAAGGTCTTCTTCTGCGCCATATAGGCGCTAGACTGACCCTCGCCTCCTCTCTCAGCAGTGTCCTTAGCCCGAGCCTTCTCCTCAACATCAAGAGACGCTATCAGGTTTTCAACCGATATCTCCTGTCTCTTGTGTTTGAGAGTTGTGGCGAAGTTCCTCCATGAAGAAGGCAACTTTGCAATAATACACCCAGCCACAAACTTGTCGGGTAAGATACACTTGAGGATTTCAAGCTCCTTGGCAAAACACTGTATCTCATGAGCTTGCTCAACTACAGAACGGTTGTTAACCATCCTCTAATCATGAAAGTTCTCCATGATGTACAGCTCACTGCCAACATCTGCTACACCAAACTTAGCATTTAGTGCCTCCCAGAGCTCTTTTCCATCTTTGAGTGCATATACACATCAAATATCTTGTTGTCAAGAACACTCAGAACGCATCCCACAAAGGCAAGCTTGGTTTTCTTAAACTTGTTCTGAATCTCGTCAGATGTAGTTGTAGGGGTTCGTAGCATGGAAAACAAAAATTTTCTATCGCATACAAACAAACAAGCCAAGATCTATCTACTAGATTGTAGCAACGAGTCGATGGAATAACTCACCCTCGAAGATTCCAAAGTGTTTAACGAGAGCAGATTCTCGTGGGTGATGTAGTCGTACTCTTTCCGATCTCAAGATCGCGTAGACGATCCTTCCGGCGCCGCGTTCCCGCAGCGCTCCCGCAGTCGGTCACACGTTCGGTACTCGACGAAGACCTTCCTCTCCCTTGTTCCAGCAGGCAGCGGAGGTTGTAGCACTCTCCTCGCGATTCCGGTAGCACAACGGCGTGGTACCGGAGGTAGAGGGGAGATCCCGCAGGGCTTCGCCTTAAGCCGGTGCGAGTATGGTGGAGCTTATGAGAGAGGCTATTAGTGGTCTAGTAATTAGACACACCAATTAGAGGGCTCTAAACCAATTAGAAGGCTCTAAACCAAAATAGCTCTAAACCGGGGTTTAGATCTAGGGTTTAGTTTAGAGGGTAGGAACTAGTAGTGTTGTGTAGAGAGGGGAGCCCTGCCCCTCCCTTTATAGGTGGGAGGGCCGGCGGCCAAGGGGAGGAGTTCCTCCCCAACTCGGCCTTGGGAGGTGCGCCGGCCAAGGGGAGGAACCCTCCTCCAACTCGGCCTCCACCTCTCCTCCTCTTTCTCCTCTTTCCGAAAACTGGCAGTTTGACCGAAAACTGGCAGTTTGACTTTTTCAATTAGGATTTGAATTAACCCTTTATTTCGGACAGCGAGAACACTTAGTACATGATGCAATCATTCCAATATGCAATGACACATTCATGTACCCCTTCCCCCTCCGGAGTGCCGGACATTCCGGGACCTTCTAGAATGTTCCCGATGAAAACACCGGAACCATTCCCCAACTCCGAAATGGGACTTTCCTTATATGAATCTTATTCTCCGGACCATTCCGGATCACCTCGTGATATCCCGGATCCCATCCGAGACTCCGAACAACATTCGGTCTCTTTCTCATAATACCATAACTACTCAAACAACGTCGAATCCTTAAGTGTGTCTCCCTACGGTTCGTGAATTATGCGGACATGATCGAGACACTTCTCCGAACAATAACCAATAGAGGAATCTGGAAATTCATATGGCTCCCACATATTTCTACGATTACTTTGCGATCGAATGAACCACTTACATACGATACCAATTTCCCTTTGTCTCACGATATGTTACTTATCCGAGGTTATGATCGTCGGTATCTCTGCATACCTAGTTCAATCTCGTTACTGATAAGTACTCTTTTCTCGTTCCCGTGATATGTGATCCCTTGTGACCAAGTCACATGCTTGCAAGCTAATTGGATGACATTTCACCGAGAGGGCCCAGAGAATATCTATCCGTCATGTGGATGGACAAATCCCACTCTTGAACCATGTGTTTCAACCAATACTTTCCGAACACCTAATGCCACTTTTATAGCCACCCTGTTACGGTGTGGTGTTTGATGACATCAAAGCATCCATCCAGTAAAGGCAATATGCATGATCTCATGGTCGAAGGAATTAGGTTACTATGTATCAGAAAGCATATAGCAATTGAACTATTGAAATGACTTGATCTTTATGCTACGCTTGTCTATAGGAGTATGTCCACCATATCATTCTCCTAACGATATGATCTCGTTGTTGATAACATCTCAATGTTCATGATAGGGAAACCACAATCATCAATCAACCAACAAGCTAGTGAAGTATAGAGGCTATACTAGGGACTTCAAATTAAGTTTACAAATCACACAAGTATTAATGGTTTCCTTGTTAATACTATTATAGCATGAATGCAAACATTTATCATAAACACAAAGATATATAATAATAACTATATTTATTATTGCCTCTAGGGCATATCTCCAACAGTCTCCCACTTGCACTAGAGTCATCTAATCTAGATTACATGGTAATATACCGAACACCCATGGCAGTTTGGTGTTGGTCATGTTTTGCCCTCGGGAGAGGTTTAGTCAACGGATCCGCCACATTCAGATCTGTGTGTACTTTGCAAATCTTTATATCCCCATCCTGGATATGTTCTCGAATAGCATGAAAACGTAGCTTGATATGCTTCAGCTTCTTGTGTGACCTTGGTTCTTGCGCATTGGCTATGGCGTCCATGTTATCACAGTAGATAGACATTGGGTCCAGCGCACTAGGAACCACACCCAGCTCTGCAATGAACTCTTTCATCCATATCGCTTCTTGTGAAGCCTCCGAAGCAGCCATGTATTCCGATTCAGTTGAAGATCTCGCCACAACGCTTTGCTTTGCACTCCTCCAGCTAACTGCTGCACCATTCAAAATAAATACGTATCCAGATTGTGATTTAGAATCATCCGGATCGGTGTTCCAACTAGCATCGGTGTAACCATTAACAACGAGCTGTTCATCACCTCCATAAGAAAGAACCATATCCTTAGTTCTTCTCAAGTACTTAAGGATGTTTTTGACCGCTGTCCAATGATCCACTCCTGGATCACTTTGATATCTGCTAGTTAGACTAACAGCATATGCGATGTCGGGTCTAGTACATAGCATGGCATACATTAGAGATCCTATGGCTGAGGCATAGGGAGTCTTACTCATCTTTTCTCTATCTTCTGCCGATGTCGGACTTTGAGTTTTACTCAAGGTCATATTGGGCAACATGGGCAAGAACCCTTTCTTGCTATCTTCCATTCCAAACCTCTTTAGAACTTTGTCCAAATATGTACTTTGTGACAATGATATTTGGCGTTTCGATCTATCTCTATAAATCTTTATGCCTAATATGTAAGCTGCTTCGCCAAGATCCTTCATTGAAAAACTATTATTCAAATATTCCTTGACACTATTAAGAAGGTCTACATCATTCCCAATCAACAATATGTCATCCACATACAGTATTAAGAATGCTACAGAGCTCCCACTCACTTTCTTGTAAATACAAGCTTCTCCATAAGTTTGTATAAAACCAAAACTTTTGATTACCTTATCAAAACGTTGATTCCAACTTCGGGATGCTTGCTTCAATCCATAGATAGACCGTTGAAGCTTGCATACCTTGTTAGCATCTTTAGGATCGACAAAACCTTTGGGTTGCATCATATACAACTCTTCATCAATGTCTCCATTGAGGAATGCTGTTTTGACATCCATCTGCCATATCTCATAATCATAATATGCAGCGATTGCTAACATAATCCTCACAGACTTTAGCTTCGCTACCGGTGAGAAAGTCTCATCGTAGTCAACTCCTTGAATTTGTCGAAACCCTTTTGCGACAAGTCGAGCTTTATAGACAGTAACATTACCATCAGCATCTGTTTTCTTCTTGAAAATCCATTTGTTCTCGACGGCCTTCCGGCCATCCGGTAAGTCCACCAAAGTCCATACTTGGTTTTCGTACATGGATCCAATCTCGGATTTCATGGCTTCTTGCCATTTATTGGAATCTGGGCTCATCATCGCTTCCTCATATGTCTCGGGGTCATCGGTGTTGTCCACCAACATGACATTCATAACGGAATCATACCAATCTGGAGTGGTACGAGTTCTCGTTGACCTCCGAGGCTCTGTAGCAACTTCAACCGAAGTTTCATGATCACCATCATTAGCTTCCTCTCTTATTGGTGCAGGCACCACAGGAACTTCTTCCGGTGCTGCGCTACTCGCAATTTCGAGAGAAGGTTCGACAACCTCGTCGAGTTCTACTTTCCTTCCAGTCACTTCTTTCGAGAGAAATTCCTTCTCTAGAAAGGATCCATTCTTAGCAACGAAGATTTTGCCTTCGGATCTATGATAGAAGGTATACCCAACAGTTTCCTTCGGGTATCCTATGAAGACGCATTTTTCCGCTTTGGGTTCAAGCTTGTCCGGCTGTAACTTCTTTACATAGGCTTCGCATCCCCAAACTTTAAGGAACGACAATTTAGGTTTCTTCCCAAACCATAATTCATACGGTGTCGTTTCAACGGATTTAGACGGTGCCCTATTTAAAGTGAATGCGGCTGTTTCTAATGCATAACCCCAAAATGATAGTGGCAAATCTGTAAGTGACATCATAGAACGAACCATATCTAAGAGAGTTCGATTACGACGTTCAGACACACCATTACGCTGTGGTGTTCCCGGCGGTGTCAACTGCGAAAGTATTCCACATTTCTTCAAATGCTCGCCAAACTCGTAACTTAGATATTCACCTCCACGATCAGAACGTAGAAATTTAATCTTCTTGTTACGTTGATTCTCTACCTCACTTTGAAACTCCTTAAACTTCTCGAAAGTTTCGGACTTATGTTTCATGAAATAGATATACCCATATCTACTCAAGTCATCCGTGAAGGTAAGAACATAACGATAACCACTGCGCGATGCTACACTCATTGGACCACACACATCGGTATGTATGATTTCCAATAAGTCTGTAGCTCGCTCCATCATACCAGAAAATGGAGTCTTAGTCATTTTACCCATCAGACATGCTTCGCATCTTTCAAGTGATTCAAAATCAAGTGATTCAAGAAGTCCATCGGAATGGAGTTTCTTCATACGCTTCACTCCAATGTGACCAAGACGACAGTGCCACATATAGGTCAAATTATCGCTTGATTTCAAACGTTTAGCCTCAATGTTATTAATATGTGTATTTCTACTATCGAGATTCAATATGAATAGACCATCTATCAAAGGTGCATGTGCATAAAACACATTACTCATATAAATCGAACAACCATTATTCTCGGATTTAAACAAGTAACTGTCTCGCAATAAACAAGATCCTGATATAATGTTCATGCTTAATGCAGGCACCAAATAACAATTATTTAAGTATAAAACTAATCCCGATGGTAGATGAAGAGGTAGCGTGCCGACCGCGATCACATCAACCTTTGATCCGTTTCCTACGCGCATCGTCACCTCGTTCTTCACTAGCTTCCGTTTATTCTGCAGCTCCTGTTTCGAGTTACAAATATGAGCAACCGAACCAGTATCAAATACCCAGGCACTACTACGAATACTAGTGAGATACACATCAATAACATGTATATCAGATATACCTTTCTTCTTGATGTTGCCGTTCTTCAAATCTGCCAAGTACTTTGGGCAATTCCGCTTCCAGTGACCTTCTCCCTTGCAGTAAAAGCACTCAGTTTCAGGCTTAGGTCCAGCCTTGGTCTTCTTCATCGGTATGGTAACTTTCTTACCACCCTTCTTGAAGTGTCCTTTCTGCTTAGACTTGCCTTTCTTGAATTTGGTGGTCTTATTGACCATCAACACTTGGTGCTCTTTCTTGATCTCCACTTCTGCAGATTTTAACATAGCAAATAGTTCTGGCAACTCTTTGTTCATGTTCTGCATGTTGTAGTTCATCACAAAGTTCTTGTAACTTGGTGGTAGTGATTGGAGGATGCGGTAAACCCCCAAAGTATTAGGAATCACTATACCCAAACTTTGAAGTTTATTTGCGTGCCCAGACATCTTAAGCACATGCTCACTGACGGAGCTACCCTCTTCCATCTTGCAGTTAAAGAACTTTTCAGAAGCTTCATAACTTTCAATTGCCGCATGAGTCTCAAAGATTAATTTGAGATCCTCGACAATATCATATGGATCTGACTCTTCAAATCTTTTCTGAAGCTCCGATTCTAAACCATACAAGATAGCACACTGAACTATGGAGTACTGATTCTTCCGAGCGAGGTAAACATTCTTTACTTCATCGGTAGCATCAGCTGCAGGTGGGTCACCTAGCGGTGCATCCAGCACATAGGTCAAATTACCAGCTGTGAGGACAATCCTCAAATTGCGGAACCAATCCGCGAAGTTGTTTCCATTGTTTTTCAACTTTTCTTTCTCTAGGAACGCATTAAAATTGATGGTAGGGGCTGCCATTGATCTACAACATATTTGCAATAGTTTAGACTAAGTTTATGACAAATTGAGTTCAAATTAATTAATGAAATTAAACTAGGTGAACTCCCACTCAAAACAACATCCCTCACATTGTTTTAGTGATCACACGAACCAAATCCACTACATCAACACCGATCATCACGAGAGTTGATATAGTTTCAATGGCGAACAATCATCATGTTCATCATATCTACTATATGATTCATGCTTTGCCTTTCGGCGATCCGTGTTCCTGAGGCCATGTCTGTACATGCTAGGCTCGTCAAGACAAACCTTAGCTTCCGCATAAGCAAATCTGGCTTGCTTACGTTGTAGTCACCCGCGGAATCAAAGACACCCGATCATCACGTGGTGCTTCGAAGCAGCAAGCTTTGGCAACGGTGCATACTAAGGGTGAACACTCTAGAACTTGAAATTTATGTGCATGAGGGATCATCTTATAATGCTACCGTCGTCTACTAAGCAATACAAGATGCATAAAGGATTAACATCACATGCAATTCATAATATGTGATATGATATGGCCTTTCTTCTTTGTGCTTCCGATCTCCATCTTCAAGCACGAATATGATCTCCATCATCACCGGCATAGCATCAAGGTCAATGACGCTTCTCCATGGTTGTCGTCCACCAGCTTCAACTATTACAACTATTTTGAATAGACACGCAGGTCTTAACAGAATTTAAAGACAACCATATGGCTCCTGCCGGTTGCCAACTTACAATAAGGAACATTGCATACATCAAATATAATCACAATCATGGCCATATCACATCACTGCACACCCCTGCAAAACAAAGTTAGACGCCTCTACTTTCTTTGCATATTTTACGTGGTTTGGGGCTTTCAATAAGTGTCGTTCTAACTTACGAACAAGAACCACAACATTGATACTAGCATTGTTGATCACCCGTTGTAAATTGGATCTTTACTATGCTAGGAGAAACAGGCACCCGCAAAGCCACTTATGCAATACAAGTTGCATGTTAAGCGTGGAGCAAGTCTCATGAACGATGTCATGTAAGGTTAGCCCGGGCCGCTTCATCCCAACATACCGCAAGATGCAAAGTACACAAAAAGCAATCTACAATAAAAGCATCAACGCCCACAATGACCATTGTGTTCTACTCGTGCAACAGATCTACATATAGACACGGCTCTGATACCACTGTAGGGGTTCGTAGCATGGAAAACAAAAATTTTCTATCGCATACAAACAAACAAGCCAAGATCTATCTACTAGATTGTAGCAACGAGTCGATGGAATAACTCACCCTCGAAGATTCCAAAGTGTTTAACGAGAGCAGATTCTCGTGGGTGATGTAGTCGTACTCTTTCCGATCTCAAGATCGCGTAGACGATCCTTCCGGCGCCGCGTTCCCGCAGCGCTCCCGCAGTCGGTCACACGTTCGGTACTCGACGAAGACCTTCCTCTCCCTTGTTCCAGCAGGCAGCGGAGGTTGTAGCACTCTCCTCGCGATTCCGGTAGCACAACGGCGTGGTACCGGAGGTAGAGGGGAGATCCCGCAGGGCTTCGCCTTAAGCCGGTGCGAGTATGGTGGAGCTTATGAGAGAGGCTATTAGTGGTCTAGTAATTAGACACACCAATTAGAGGGCTCTAAACCAATTAGAAGGCTCTAAACCAAAATAGCTCTAAACCGGGGTTTAGATCTAGGGTTTAGTTTAGAGGGTAGGAACTAGTAGTGTTGTGTAGAGAGGGGAGCCCTGCCCCTCCCTTTATAGGTGGGAGGGCCGGCGGCCAAGGGGAGGAGTTCCTCCCCAACTCGGCCTTGGGAGGTGCGCCGGCCAAGGGGAGGAACCCTCCTCCAACTCGGCCTCCACCTCTCCTCCTCTTTCTCCTCTTTCCGAAAACTGGCAGTTTGACCGAAAACTGGCAGTTTGACTTTTTCAATTAGGATTTGAATTAACCCTTTATTTCGGACAGCGAGAACACTTAGTACATGATGCAATCATTCCAATATGCAATGACACATTCATGTACCCCTTCCCCCTCCGGAGTGCCGGACATTCCGGGACCTTCTAGAATGTTCCCGATGAAAACACCGGAACCATTCCCCAACTCCGAAATGGGACTTTCCTTATATGAATCTTATTCTCCGGACCATTCCGGATCACCTCGTGATATCCCGGATCCCATCCGAGACTCCGAACAACATTCGGTCTCTTTCTCATAATACCATAACTACTCAAACAACGTCGAATCCTTAAGTGTGTCTCCCTACGGTTCGTGAATTATGCGGACATGATCGAGACACTTCTCCGAACAATAACCAATAGAGGAATCTGGAAATTCATATGGCTCCCACATATTTCTACGATTACTTTGCGATCGAATGAACCACTTACATACGATACCAATTTCCCTTTGTCTCACGATATGTTACTTATCCGAGGTTATGATCGTCGGTATCTCTGCATACCTAGTTCAATCTCGTTACTGATAAGTACTCTTTTCTCGTTCCCGTGATATGTGATCCCTTGTGACCAAGTCACATGCTTGCAAGCTAATTGGATGACATTTCACCGAGAGGGCCCAGAGAATATCTATCCGTCATGTGGATGGACAAATCCCACTCTTGAACCATGTGTTTCAACCAATACTTTCCGAACACCCAATGCCACTTTTATAGCCACCCTGTTACGGTGTGGTGTTTGATGACATCAAAGCATCCATCCAGTAAAGGCAATATGCATGATCTCATGGTCGAAGGAATTAGGTTACTATGTATCAGAAAGCATATAGCAATTGAACTATTGAAATGACTTGATCTTTATGCTACGCTTGTCTATAGGAGTATGTCCACCATATCATTCTCCTAACGATATGATCTCGTTGTTGATAACATCTCAATGTTCATGATAGGGAAACCACAATCATCAATCAACCAACAAGCTAGTGAAGTATAGAGGCTATACTAGGGACTTCAAATTAAGTTTACAAATCACACAAGTATTAATGGTTTCCTTGTTAATACTATTATAGCATGAATGCAAACATTTATCATAAACACAAAGATATATAATAATAACTATATTTATTATTGCCTCTAGGGCATATCTCCAACAGTAGTTCCTTCAGGTAAACCCTCACTAGCCTCGAATACTTTCAGCCACATAGTGGTCTTATACTGCCATCTCTTAAAATGAACACCGGTAAACTTTCCCGGCTTCATAGCATCGGCTAAGTGTCCCATGTTTAATTCAGAAAATTGCCTATAATAAGGTTTTTGGATTGTTGGATTATTAGACATAATTTCCATGATTAATTCCATTATATAAATCATGACAACAACAGCACCTCTAACATACTAGATGTATTGATCAACATGAACAGTAGCAGATTATACGAACTAACAGCCATAGTAAAACAACAGATCTGTTGACGGTGTACGTACTGACTGGTTGTCGATGTAGTCGCCGTTGGTGCAGTAGACTGACAAAGAAGTCGGCGTTGAAGACGACGCGCACGAGGTTCGGCTTGACGACCGGGAAGACAAACTTGAGCAGTCGCGCGGAGCGCTTCTCAAAAACCTTATTCGCCCTCTCCGAGTGGTTCCGGAGACCTGCTCTCCTGACCACCGGTGCACGCCGGCAAGCGGGATGGAGTAGACTACGGTGGCGGCGCAAGCAGAGAGGATGGCCATATTGGTTTTGTGTCGTACATTGTGGAAGCCGTACAGGCGTTTATATAGAGCAGCTCGGAAATCCCGTACAGGACACAAAGTGGACCAAGCCCATGATTTGGGAGCGACCCGCGTCGTGACGAGGCGAGCGTGCGAGCGGCGTCGTCGGAGGAGGAGCGCGGGTGTAGCTCTTTTATTGTCACTCACTTACAAAGTGGTGTAACACTTCACCTTATAAGGTGGTGCAACTCTCCTTCAACTTTCCATGTGGGACTAAACTTTAGCTCCCACAGCTCTTGCCACACACATATGTGAGCTGCCATCAACTTGGGTCAAATCACATATGGGCTTCCACATACATGGGCTTCGAGATTTAGAAAAAATCTGAAATCACACATGGATCTAATGATTTAGCCCATTATTTCTAACAGCAACCACCTGAATAAGTAGACTGTGCACCAATTGGTACAGAGGCCGCGTTGCTTACCCCTGCCTCTCAAGAAAATATTCTCATACACTGGAAATATTTCCAGTCGGATTCTTGCATGAGTCACATCACATTGTTGTTCCTGCACGGGCCGCACCTTCTTCTACCTCGATGTGTTTGCATGCATGATTGTTGTTGACCTGGAATCCCAAGGTAAACAATCTCATGAGAGGTCGACACCTGCATATGTTCTAGGAGGGACTGGCGAATTTGGACAGGCAAGCTTTGGTTCCTTTTTCTATGCGACGGAAGCTAATTAGTCTCAACTCTATCCTCAAGGTAAAAGTTAAGTTCGGTTACTGCTATGAAAGATGATTACCGGGTGTCCTGGTCAATGATCTCATATCTCTTGTTCTTTGTCGCTATTCGCACAATTACGACAGGTTCCAGTTCTATAGCTTTGTTGCATCAGAAAAATACCCATGTTCAAGAAGAAACCGTGATAAGGGAAATACTTACTACTCCCTCTGTCCTAAAATAAATCTACATACTATTTAGTAGAAGACTTTTACAGTAACCCGAAATTAATATGGATCATCTATTTTCCTTCATCCAATGGCCACAATGTTTTGGTACTCCACCACTGATCCTATGGAGTACTAACTCGAAAACCACTGAGTACCTCGATCCAAGGGGAAAAATCGTAATCAACGACCCAGAAAATTATAATCCCGCTTGCGGCTGCCGGAGATGGCAGGTGACCAGCACCCTGCCTGGTGTGGTGAGCTGACCTCTGTACGTTCATGGCAGGATGAGGGAAACTAGCCCCACGACCCAGATCTGCACTTCCGTCAGCACAACTTATATTTCTAACACATCGCAGACAATACCTGAATCCAATCCACTGCAGATGCCTACAAGTCTAATGATCGAACCTTGCGGTAGTAGTACAAAGAACTAGAACCTCGCAAAATCAACTTAATTCACACGAAGGAGGCCATAACTTTCATACAATATCAAAATCCAATCTTTTAATTATATCTCGGTGGACCATCACGGACAAATTAATTGGGCTTGATTCACCTCGTCTGATGCATAGCAGATAGGCCAAGAGAGAGTGGTGAAATACCGAAACCATTAGAGGCTTTGATAGTTAGGATGTAGCAGCGATGCGGAGGGTCTGCTTTTGATCAGAATGAAATCTGCGGCGTAGGATACGGCCACCGGAGCCTGCGCACTGCGATGATGCACTCGATCGGGAGGGGCGGCGCCGGTGTATGATGAACGAGGGTAACCGAAAAGGTCAAAAATACCCCGTCAAATGGATGGCTAGATGTGCGTGGTACTCCCTTCCTCCTAATAGAGTACCAGGGTACCGTAAAAATCCTCATTTAGTACTCCCTCTGACCCATATTAGTTGACTCTAATTTAAATGTATCTACCACAAAAACATGTCTTTTTTTTTTGGAAATGAGCGCATTTATTAACCAAATGTTTGATTCTTACACCCGGCCTCTGCATAACTAAGATGCACACAGCCACA
The DNA here is from genome assembly GCA_916181665.1 of Avena sativa. Taxonomy (NCBI): domain Eukaryota; kingdom Viridiplantae; phylum Streptophyta; class Magnoliopsida; order Poales; family Poaceae; genus Avena; species Avena sativa. Next base: position 399,875,300 of record OV702279.1, read on the forward strand.
CGAATGACAGACTAAGACAAAAATTAAAAAAGCATTACAAAAATGCACTAAATTAAAGTCTGGAAACTAAGATAGATCAATCCTCAGATCACGCGGCCATCCATGTCGGGAGAAAATATTTCTCGCCGTGTCCTCCAATCGCGTACATCCGTCCATAAATACGTCGCGAAACTCCATGCGTTGGAGAATATTCCATGATCGAAGGATAGCCGTGGCTCGATAAATAACCTGCAGAGGGGAAGACACAATATTATTAAAAATCTTGTCATTTCTACAAAGCCATAGCGACCATATAATGGCAAGCGCTCCCACCCTAAACAAGGTTCTGTACTTATCAACAATTCCATGCAACCAATTACCAAAAACATTGGTTACTAAACGTGGGGGAGATAAGCCAGAAGATATTTGGATGAATGACCATATAGAACGAGCAAATTTTGCAGTGAAAGAATAAGTGTCGAATTGTCTCATCTTGATGACAAAAAACACATTGTGTACTTCCATGTCAATTCCTCTTTACAAGATTATCCTTTGTTAGAATTACCCCTTTCCGTAGATACCATGCAAATATCTTCGTCTTAAGGGGTATTTTCATTTTCCAAATTTTACTATTATCATCGACTAGGAAATCAGGTTGGACCAAAGCTTTATATAGTGAGCCAACAGAAAATTTACCACTTTCCAGTAATTTCCATTTGAACACGTCAACACCGTCCGACAATTGTATCCTGGATAACCGTAATAGTAGATTGTTCCAAGATAATAGTCTAGGACCGATAAGACTTCTTCTGAAAGACACATTAGGAGGATAATCCTCCATCACTGTGGAGATTGTATCTCCTTTATGTCTATCAATTGAATATAGAGCTGGGTACTGTTCGCGAAGAGTAGATTGGCCTAGCCATTTATCTTCCCAAAACCTAATTTGTGATCCATCCTTAATCTCGAAAGCACCAAAACGAAAGAAATGTTTCTTGGTGGCCATAAGACCTGCCCAAAAATGTGAATCTCCGGGTTTCCATACCACTTGAGACACAGCTTTGGAGCCCACATATTTCCTCCATAACATGGTTTGCCAAACGCCTTCCTCAGTAAGTAGTTTAAAAAGCCATTTGCCCAGAAGCGCGGTGTTTTTGACTTGCAAATCGTGTATGCCTAGTCCACCAAACTCCTTCGGACGGCAAACCACATTCCATCTGGCCAGATGATATTTCTTTTTCTCACTATCCCCTTGCCAAAAGAATCTTGAACGGAAATAATCCACTTTGTTCAAAACCCCTTTTGGCATTTGGAAAAACGAGATCATATACAGTACCATATTAGTAAGAACTGAATTTAAAAGTACTAGTCTTCCCCCAAGGGATAACAATTTTCCTTTCCAACTATTAAGACGTTTTTGTATCCTTTCCTCAACAAGCTTCCATTCAGCAATTGTGAGACGCCGATAATGAATCGGTATTCCCAAATAATTGATTGGAAACTGACCCAGACCACAGCCGAAAAGTTCAGCATATAGGTGGGCCTCGTTTTGGGCCTCGCCAAAACAATACAAATCGCTTTTATGGAAATTTATTTTAAGCCCAGATAAGAGCTCGAATGCTGATAATATTAATTTCAGATTCTTAGCTTTCTCCAGATCATGTTCCATAAAAAGAATTGTATCATCAGCGTATTGAAGAATAGAAAGTCCACCATCAACGAGATGTGGAACTACACCTTCAATTTGGCCGTCAGCCTTTGCTCTCTCAATAAGGATAGCCAACATATCAGCCACTATGTTAAATAGTAAAGGCGATAATGGATCCCCTTGTCTCAGTCCTTTCTTGGTCTGAAAGTATTTGCCAGTATCATCATTTACTTTAATGGCAACACTACCCCCAGACACAAAAGACTGAATCAGAGCACGCCACTCCTCAGAAAAACCTTTCATACGGAGTGTTTGCTGGAGAAAAGACCAGTTAACTTTGTCATAAGCCTTCTCAAAGTCGATCTTGAACAGTACACCATTTAATTTCTTTGAGTGTAGTTCATGAATTGTTTCATGCAGAATCACAACCCCATCTAGGATATTTCTTCCTTGCATGAACGCAGTTTGAGACGGGCTAACAACATTGTCAGCAACCAAATTTAGCCTAATTGTAGCAACTTTAGTGAAAATTTTAAAGCTAACGTTAAGCAAGCAGATTGGACGGTACTGTTGTATACGTTCTGCATTATTAACCTTAGGCAGTAAAATTATGTTACCAAAGTTGAGTCTAAAGAGATCCAATTGTCCAACCTATAAAAACCCAAACAAATTCATCAGGTCCTCCTTGATAACGTCCCATAATTTTTGGTAAAATTCCGCTGGGAAACCATCAGGACCTGGTGCTTTGTTATGTTCCATTTGGAAAACCGCTTTCTTGACCTCTTCCTCGGAATATGAGGCAGATAGAAAACTATTTTCTTCATCCGAAACCTGGGGAATATCGGACACTTGGGACTCATCCAGAGAGAAAGAATTCTCCACTGGGGCCCCAAACAAGGATTTATAATACGTAGAAATATATGACTTCAGATGTTCTTGTCCCTCAATCATACCTTCGTCCTGAATCAGAGAGTGAATAAGTTTCTTCTTATGCCTGCCATTGGCAACTGCATGGAAGTATCTAGTATTCGCATCTCCTTCCAGAATGAATTTAGCTTTAGAGCGTTGGTACCATTTGAGTTCCTCTTCGCGAAGAAGTCGGGCTATCTCTGCATTCGATTGGCTTTTAAGCTCAGTTTCTTGTGCAGTTAATGGCTTTACCTCCGCGGAAGCCTCTAAGTCATCTATTATAAGTGTTAGGAGTAATTTTTCTTTTTTTAGGATACCCGCTGTATGCCTGGCCCAACCCCGAAGGAACTTGCGTAAAGTACGCATTTTGTTATTCCATCGTAGGATAGGCGTTTGGCCATGTACCGGTTTCTCCCAAATAGCCTTAACCATCTCATAAAAACCATCACGGATCATCCAACCGAGTTCAAATTTAAACTTATTCGTAGACTTCCGTGGCGGTAATCCAAAAGAAAGAAGTAAAGGGGCCTGATCTGATAAAGCCTCAATACGCTCTAGAGCCCGAACAGTTATCATAGGGAACTTTTGTTCCCAATCAGTATCCATAAGCATTCTATCTAGTTTTTCGTATGTTGGCTCCGGAAGACTATTAGCCCATGTGAATTGCCTTCCTAACATTGTAACCTCTCTCAAATCCAGACTGTCAATGACAGCATTGAATAGAAAAGGCCAATGTTCATCGAACCGGCCCCGACTTTTCTCATGAGGAAATCTGAGCAAATTAAAATCCCCTCCTATAAGAATAGGATAAGGATTGTCCTTTGACAAATTCACAAGCTCACGTAAAAAGTCAGCCTTATAAACATCTTGAGCGGCCCCGTATACGGCGACTAAAGATCATGTGAAGTTGTCAGCCTTGTTACGGATATGGATTTTTATAAAAAAATCTCCCACCGAACTAGCTAAAACTTCCATAGTCTCATCTCGCACGCCTAACAGGATCCCCCCGGATCGACCACGCGGTGGACGTGATATCCACGTAAAGTCCACTCCACCAGAAAGGCGATTGAGTAGAGTTTGCGAAAAATCCAGTCTACCAGTCTCAGAAATATCTAGAAAATCCAAATTATAATCCCTCACACAGTCAGCAAAGAATAAATGTTTAGCCAAGTCCCGAAGACCTCTGCTGTTTGAAAACATTCCATTCATTGAGAAACTATAGGAGATTTGGATACACGGGATCTCTTACGCAGCCGCTGGCTCTTCGATTTTCGACCAGAAGCTTTCAGCTCATACATAGAAGCAAGCCCAGTCTCATCAAAGTCCACTTCCGACACTTCACCGACTAAGTGAGAGAGGAGTTGACCATCTACTGTGGCATGCAACTCCTCCTCCTCCTCAGTTAGTGAAGCATCAGGAAAAACACTGGCCTTAGGAGTAACCGTTAGACGGTCAAACTCCATGTGTCTCAAAACATTAGAAGAAAAAGATACATCCTGTACAGAGCTACCCAAACTAATGCCAACGTTGGCTAGTTTAGAAGAAATAACAGGAGTAGAAAATGACAAAAAAGACTTGGAATTACTCTTTATACCTGGCGAATCCAAGTTCCTCTCCTCCTTACGCCGCATGGCCTTGAGCATGGAGTCCTCATCAGTCGCTGACGCCCCAGAGGCATCGACTCCATGACGCATGCTCCGCCTGAATGTAGTACCACTCCCCTGCACAAGCGAAGCGTCCCCTGGAGACCGAGGCACCCCAGACCCCTCCTGGGTCCGGTCGTCCCCATCGACCACCGAGGACACCTGCCCCACCAACGGAGGCGAAACGTCCTGAGGGTCCAACCCCACCTGGGTCGGACCAAGCGAAGCCATATCCTGAAGCTGGTGACAAGCGTCGCGGTCAGCCGACCCCTCCTGGGCCAGCTTCCGCAAACACACCGAAGGAACAACCTCCTCAAGTACAGGAGTGGAAACAGGAATAGATCTGCCCAAAATATGCGTTATGGACCTCGCAGGTGCAGAGCAAGCTCGCAAGACCGGGATGGAAGCAGAACGAAGAGCCTCCTGTAACTGAGCCGGTGAAACGCGAGGTGCTGAAGTAGAACCCTTCCCACGAAGAGGGGAATCCAAAGGAAGAGCATCCAGTAGTTGTCGTCCCCGCGGAGTCACCGGATTAGCATTAAAGGGGGTGACAGCAAATGCCCTCTGCACCCCCTGACTGGAAGATGCAGGCTCGGAAGTACCCTGCACATCCGAGGAAGATCCAGTACCTCCCCCCCCTCCCTGAGTGGCAGCAGAAGCCTCTGAAGTATCCATAGCATCCTCAAACTGTTTCCCATTGGCATCATCATCCGCGTCATCATCTCCTTTTCTCCACAAAAAAGGAACAAACTCTGGTTCCGGAAGATAACCCTCAGGTTCAATCCGGAAACGAAACTCAAATACCTTGTGTTTAACCACAGCATCTGACACAATAAAGTGACCAAGGGCGTCCTTCTCCTTGAGAAAGATCTTCGTGTCAAACATCTCCACGAGTATACGGACTACCCCCCGCTTCCGCAGACTGAATAAATCGACATCAAGAGTGTTCCCCATGAGTCCTCCAACTGCCCACAAGCCCTGAAAGGATCGCAGAATATGGGGCACCCCCTCCACATGTAACCAAACCTGCTGCATCTCAAGCTTATGCGGCACCTCCTCCATCCTGTATACCGAGAAGGTCAGCTGAGCGGTACTAAGTGGAACTGTCATCAGGATTCCATCGACCCTGTCCAAATCCTCAAACGTCGGGAAACTCACTAAGAAGGCAGAATCACCATGAGGCACCGCCTCCCACTTCCACTGAACATGCACCTGACATCGCCTGGCGATCTGCCTCTGAACAACCTCTGCTGAAACCATCGGTCCAGAAACACATACCAGAGCAATCGGAGTCTGACTGCGCTCAAGATGATCCCGAGTCACTGCATCCGGAATCTGGGTGAACAACGTCTGGTCACTGCCAATACCCGCCATATACGGAGTCAAGCGCGACTGCTTCAGTACCGGGCACCTCAAAGTGGGATGTGCAACGAAATCACAAATATAGCAATAATGAATGACCTTACAATCCTTGGTCGCATGAGTATTAACCGCACACTTCCAACAACGAACAAATTTTTTATTCTTCTTACCGACATCAGCCACTGCCATACCCTCAAAACTGGTGCAGTGACAACCGGTGGCTGACTCAGCTGATGCTCCTGCGGATTGAACTGCTGCGGAAAAGGAGGTACAAAACACCCAGGCACCTGCATCTGTGGAACCCCATACTGCTGGAAACCCTGTTGCTGAAGATGAAGCTGTTGATCCGACTGTGCTTGCATAACCTGTTGCTGAATCCCACTAGCTTGTGGCTGCTGTGACTGCTTTTTATTCTTTTTTCTCTTAGGAACAGTAGAAGCCGCAACGCCCGCTCCCACAGAAAAATGTTGCGGGGGTTGCGACGGAACCACCGCCGCCTGATTACCATTGTGGCCCCCATGCATCGGAGGGGCAGAAGTAGTCCCCTGGAAAAAAGCGGCTGTCGGCTGACCGACAAACGGGGTCGACGACCCACGATAAGGACGCTGCAGAGGCTGATGCGGGACAGCTTGAATCGCATTGAAATAAGCCATCGGAGGCCTGAACTGAACTCCCGGAGGGAACTGCGGATGACCTGAGTTAGACTGGTACGTCCTGACAGAAGCTTGCATGTTTCCCTGCCCAGGCGCGGCATGCTGCAATGGAGTAGCCGATACCGGCGTCGGAGGCTTCAGCGCAGCAGCAGGAGCTGCCCCAGCGTCCGGCACAGGAGCGTGGTTCACAGGCACAGGGGGCGGCCCCCTAGGGTTTACCCCATTGCCTCAACCCGCCATCGCTGGAGACAAGAGCACCGAGGCAAACGACCTCCCGGAGATGTTTTGAGGTGGCGCCGGGACCGAGGACGTCGACGACGGAGCGGGCTTGGCGATGAAGGCGGCGACTTGGCAGAAGTCCTGGGCGTCGGGGCTATCTGGGACCTGGGCGTCGGGGCTATCTGGGAGTTTTTTGGCGTCGTAGGAGATGCCTGGGAGCGGTACCAGGACCGAAACCGACTCCCTATCCGAGTCCAGGAAAAAAACGGCACCGGCCCGATCGGTCCCGGACCCACCCTGCTGGCCACGTCCATCCCGCGATCACCAAGTCCCGCCTTGGAAACCGGATCGACCGCCGAGTCCCGCCGCCCCCGAGCGAACGCCTCCGCCGCGAACTGAGCGAAAATCGGTGGAGCCGAACATCGACGAGGAGGCAAAGGACCTCGCCAGGGCTTGATCTTTCCCCTGGACAATCTCATTCCCGACGAAGAAACAATCCCTCCGTGGCTCCCAGGCGAGGACGACCTGCGTCGTAGAACATCGGACTCCGGCGATGGAACGTCGCTCGCCGGCGACGACGAACCTCTCTCCCAGAACCGAGACGCTGGGGGTAGGGAATCCAATCTCCTCCCAGAAATCCTGCTTGAGTTGATCATCGATCTTCCGCCGTCGTCGCGACACCGTCTTCCATCCGAGCTCCCCAGATTCATCTTCCAGCGCCTCCAGGGCCTCACGCATCGTCCCTGCCGGCTGAACGGATTCATCCGCGTCGGAATCAGAACCGAGGCAGAGAAACCTCGACCCAGACGCCCCTGGCGAGGTCGACGGCGACGAGAGGCCGCCAGGCGCCAGGGTGAGGCGTCGCTGCATGTTTCCAACCATAGAGGAGCATCCACATGTCTAGATACATCTAAATTAAAGTCAACTAATATGGGTCGGAGGGAGTATATAAATTCATCCAAAATTTAAAAAACCTAAGACATCTATTGTGAGACGGAGGAAGTACTACACATTGCTTTTTTTACCTTGCAGCGGTTCTGTCTTCTAGTGCTAACTGTTGTCTCACATCATCAATCAATGGATTAAAAAAGATTGCTCAGTTTCGATCGTCTAGCAAGTTCTGTTTGCTTAGCTACGTCTTGCACATGGCCTAGACCGGTTCAGTAATCCTCGATTATGGAGAAAGTAGTACTCCCTCCGTTCCAAAATATAAGACGTTTTAGGTTTGTGAAGAAAATGAATCTAGACTTTTTTTAGTGTATAGATTCATTCCAAAGTTGAATGAACTACATACTAAAATAAGTCTAGATTCGTTTTCTTCACAAACCTAAAACGTCTTATATTTTGGAACGGAGGGAGTAGATGTTAATGATTTGGTCAGCTGCAAGAGGCCTCACAATACAAGCGACACGTTGCTTCGTTCAAAACTTGAGTAAGTTTACAGAACATGATAACTCTCAAATGGCGGGAACACACAGCATTGCTCTTCCCCTTTTCTCTTGGCAAATAGACCTATAGAAATTGCTAGTACAATTATTTTTTGGAAATAAAAAATCTTGGTCCCATGTTTTTGCCTGCATGATTAAAATGCGGTAGTAAGAAAAAACAAACCAGCAGAACCTTAGCCAAAATCAGAAGCAAGAAAGAGCATGCCAGCAAAGGCAAGAGAAAGCAGCTGCATATTGTTAACTAGTTCTCCGAGAGTCGTGACAGAGCATCCAAGACAATCAGCCATCCAAGTAAGATGGTGCACGGAAGAGGCAGGATCCCAGGATACATTAATATTGAGAGAGATACAGACAGACAGAACTTCTAAAGCACGAGGAGGTGCGCGGGGAGGTGTTGGCGGCTCGCTGGCTCTGAATCTTTCCCTCTTCCGGTTGCCTGTTGGATCATCAGGTGTTCTTCTCTGACCAACTAATTCTACTTTGTGTTCTTGCTGATTTGCACTGTTAACTGCTCATCCTTTTCCCAACAAAAACAGTCTTTCCTTCAGGTTTGCTCTTTTCATTTCTGCTTTCTATTCATGGTCATGGTAAGGAATTACCATGCAGTTGTGATAGCTTCAAGAACTGTTCTGTTGGAAAAGGAGATTTGTCAAGGTTGGAATTGGATTTATGTCTCCCTCCCTCCCTCCCTCTCTCTCTGGGGTAGAGCTTCCCATAGTTTTTAGTTCAGGGGTGCCCTCTCTTGGGTAGAGCTTCCCATAGTTTTTTGTCTGGTTTATGAAAGGAAGTTTCAGACATGACCATATCAATCACTTAGAAAGCAAACTATCATTACATCTGCAGAAACGAGTCGCTGTTTGTTGAAGGGTCAAAATCATCTAGATTCTAGGCATATTCTTTTGTCCCTTGTGTGCACTATTTTTTAGTAGTATCACATTTTCTTGCATTAATCTGGATCATTCTCTCTTCTTTGATAGACTGCTCGAAGTAAAATAGTTTTTGAGCAAGTTTTTTTGAAATACTAGAATATATCATTTGGCAGGACTTAAAACTGTATTGTGCTCGACTGGATATTCACATAGAGTAATTGTCAATTCACTGCTCGTTACAGTATGGCCCACACCTGCAACGCTCCCCAGCCTACACTTTATCAGATGTTCAATACCAAATGTGACATGTGTTGTTCCTCCTCAAATGGTTCGGCGCCATCATGTACCACTCAACCCTCAAGCATTAAGACAGAGTTGATCCGTGCATCGAGCGTGTCGAAAATGCTTCCTTTTGAGCTTCAGAAGTACTACAGTGCCACTGACTCTGATCTCGGAAGATCGATTTCACGCGTCTCGCAAGCCGACTTAGCAGACCCAATTTTATCAAGTCCCTCCACATTCTGCGCAAGCATGTACTCGTCATCGTCGACAAATATAGAATCATGGCGGCAAAACGGCGGTTTGCCTTTCCTGCCTCATCCTCCTAGATGTGAGCAGCAACACTCTTCAGCTGGGCAGTCATCCAGCTCTTCTTTGCTGCTTGCTGCTGATCATGGTGATTCTGAAATTACATATGATCTCAAGGACTTCCTCAACCTTTCTGGGGACACTTCGGGCGGTAGCTGCCATGAAGGAGGCACTGCCATGGCTTTCAGCGAGCAAATGGAGTTTCAACTCTTGTCTGAACAGCTTGGAATCACCATCACTGACTACGAGGAGAGCCCTCGGTTAGATGTGAGTACCCTAGTTTGCGGGTATTTTTTTATATCTTTATAAGTTCACTTGGGTATGTAACATTCCCAAGTGAACTTAGACTCCGATTTTAATTAACTTGTCCATTTCATTCAATTTGGTCTTTCTTAGGACATATATAACAGGCCACCGGAACATCCGCCTATTCTGATACCGTGTTCCTCAGACCAGGAGGATCTGCACAATGACGGTTCTTCGGTTAAAGTTCAGTTGAGTCCATCACCATCTCCATCTGAAACTGCAGCGTGCAACAAAACGAGAATGAGGTGGACACTTGAGCTCCATGAGCGTTTTGTGGAGGCTCTAGCAAATCTCGGAGGACCGGAAAGTAGGGTGCCCCTCTAGTTCAATTTCAGAGAAGTTTGGAAATTAAACAATCCTTTAAATGTTTTGCACGTATATCTTGTAGAGGCAACTCCCAAGGGTGTTCTGAAGCTTATGAAGATTGAAGGCTTGACCATCTATCATGTAAAAAGCCATTTGCAGGTAGTTGGGTCAAATATGTTTCAATATATAGTAAATTGTCTCTCATTTTACTATCATTTTGTTGTGATATTTACTCATCACATATCATTGCAATGCAGAAATATCGTCTCGCAAAGTATCTTCCAGAGGCAAAAGAAGGTAACAATTAAGATGAAGGGACAACGTATACATCTTAAGTAGTTAGAGATTACTATCTAATTATTTGAGTTGGTGGCAGTTGCTTTGTTTTCTCATTTCTTTTCTGAAAGAGTGCAAAAACTCCGGCCTCTGCATTAATATATGCACACAGCCATAGGTGGTAGTTACTTTCTGTTATGATCTTGTCAGTCTTACTATGTCATTATCTCTTATGCATGCTCAATCTAGAGAAGAAACCTTCAAAAGACAAGAAGGCACAATCAGCAGAGAATGAAACTGATCTACGCAAAAATAAGTGAGTACGTCCCTCTGCAGGACTTCGTATCTCTGTTTGAGTTGGCATGAGTGTATGCGGAAACTGCAGTCATTGAAATTAACATTGATTTACATTTCTTAGGATTTTCCAAATAGCCGATGCTCTTCGGATGCAAATGGATGTTCAGAAACAGCTTCATGAGCAGCTAGAGGTAAGCATCAAGCACTTTTATGTTTAGATGACATTGTGTGGTCAGATGTAGAGGCATCCTACAACTTATCATTGCAAGATTCTTGCAACAACGTTGCTTAATCTACTCTGTCATTGTTTGATTAAGAAAACAGAGTGTGGCCCTGTGTTGTAATATTCACCACACAGCATACTATGTTTATTAAATGGCGCAGTTTACCAGTAGTGTTGACAGTGTTCTTTGGCCATTAGGTACAAAGAAAATTGCAGATGCGCATCGAGGAACATGCAAGATATTTACAGAAAATACTAGAACAACAAAAGGCCGGGAAGTCCATGTCCTCGACAAGAAGTTCAACTGCCGGAGAATCACCGGGATCAAAACAGAATGAGGGAGCAGAGATTAAAACAGACACCTCTTCAGCTCCAACACCAAAGCGTAAAATTTCAGACATTGACATCAGACACAACTTGCACAAAGATAAAAAAGGGTTGACCTTGAAAGTACGCCATGATGAACATTGTGGTGCATACATTGTATAAATTTCGTACCTGCATACGCATCTTGTTTTCTTGTGGCCTGCCTTAATTACTCTCATAGCAATGCCAATTAGTGGAAAAATATGATCTAGTTAGTAATTGTAAATGATTAACATTAGGACAAACTGGAAGCAACAAGGAGACACGATCCATTTGTTTTACGAATGCTGGTAACAAATAACGTTAACCACACACGAAAAGGAAGTAAGTGTAGATAACTTGAAAATGAAAATGATAAAACCATAAAGCCCGATTAAAATCAGGATATAACGAGCATAATATTTTATTGGAGAATTGACATGAGCACTTCAATTGAAAACACATACCATAATCTTGAGATCTGGATGATAAGCTGTTTTGGAAGTTCCATGAATGTACATCATACTGAAACTGTAAGTCATTGATTTCTATATTATAATGGGATCAATAAGAAATCAGGCCCATTACTTTTTATACTGATGTATCTGGCAGATGTAACAAGTTTGTACATCAAACTAAATTGCCAATCTGATAATAATAAAATCCAACCGCAGCAATGGTGATCCGATGGTGTCATCAGAAAAGGAGACAAGTGCATCTGAACAAAACTCGATGATACACATATATAGAAAGAAATCATATGCACATGAGATGGAAGTCCACCAAAACTAGAAAATAGATCAAGACAAACAAATGTAAATACGTTACCTATTTCACCGGGTTTGAAACTAACGAACACACTGCGCAAAAAAAAAAAAAAAAAAAAAAAGAACATGCTGCGCGCAGCTGTATTTCAGCAAAGACGTTTGCCGCTTTTTTTCTTCACTTGGCTATCTATTAAGCTTGTCCCGGCGGATGATTTCTCGTCCCTTTGGCTAATGGAGGAACTTAAACACACAACGCCGAGACAATATGTGCAACCTTGACTTGAGAGATCATAATGTACGATGTCACATACTGAGTGGATGGGGTGAAACCAATGTATTTACTCCGTGCTAAATTAATTGAATCAAACTTTCCTAGATACGTTATCTGGACGGCGTTTTAGTGTTTAGATATGGTGTGGCCCAAAGCTATGATTGTGGATTGGTCTTTGTAGATTCGAGGTGGATTTGGGGCAGGGAGCGAAGAACATGATGAACACGCAAGGGGAATCAAAGATACATATGCACACCACACCCAAAATCGGTTTGCTCTCGTTGGCCCAAACCACCAACCCAATAGAATCCACGTGGAAGAGGCACAAGATAGAGATCCATGGAGAAAATATTGGCAAGTAAAAGGATAGAATCCTATTGCGAAGAGATTGCAATTGATAGAGACCAAAGGGCAAGATCAAATGCACATAAAGATCCAAATACTTGAAGAGCACCTTAACACCTCATAGATTAAATCTAGAGATCTAGAGGCCTTGTTACCCTGCAAGGGTCTACTCCACAAGGGGAGGGATGAGAGGAAAGATCTATGTTATCATCTTAGCTTCGTCTAGGGTTTACATATCGAGGTGGGGAAATCTAGCCAACCATGAGCTATGGGTAGTTTAGGCATAAAAGATGGGTACATAGGCCTTGGCCCAACTCAGCTGCGTAGACAATCCACTTAGGACAGAGACTCCAGTGTGAGTAGGTCGGAGATTCCGACATGCCCGGAGTTTCTAGTCGGTCTCCAAGAGGTCTTGATGCAGCCCGACCTACGGTCGTTACTACACCAAGGTCTCCAACTTACGCCAAGTCGCCATGGACTCCAAAGGTGAATCCGTTCCTCTATGAAAGCTCACTTCCTACCCCATTGAATGGTATGCTACTTCATACTCCGTCACATATTCATGATAGGGTCACACCGACAAGTACGGAGGCAAGGGAGGAAGCCCGGAACATCAAGCCCGACAAGACGGAGGCTTGGAAGAGGAGGCGGAAGAAGACAGACTGCCAAACGCTCTCTGTCGCCAGCGGTACTACCGGACCTGGCGACCGGTACTACCGCCCGGCGGCACTACCGCCCTATGCTACCGCCAGCAACAGACGACACCAGCGCAAGCCAAATGCTCTCTGTCACCGGCGGTACTACTGGCCCTGGATCCGGTACTACCGGGCCACGGCACTACCGCCCCTGCTACCGCCACCAACAGAAGGCTCCAGCGGAAGCTCCAGGACCGCAAGCGGTACTACCGGTCCCAGAGCGGTACTACCGGACCAAGCGGTACTACCGGTCCCAAGTCCGGTACTACCGCTCCTGGCAGTGCCTGCGCGCACTAGTTGGGCCACAGCCCATGTATCCCCCTTTTACTTACCAAACCCTAGTTTTATCCCCAAACTACCCTTGTTTAGTGGTTGGCCTATAAATAGAGCCTCCACCCCTCATGTATCCCTTAGGCATAGATGATAGACTAAAGACAACCCCCATTGTGGAATCTCTAGTTTTGCCTCATCCCCTTTACCAAGGGGACCGACTATCGTCACCAACCTCGATTGGACTTTGCATCACGCATCCATCGTTGAACAAGGCCTTGGGTTCTCGGTTTCTCGCCCCCAAGTCGTCAAGACCCTCCTCAAGGTGTTCTTCCCTCTCCGATGTGGATTTGAGGGAGCACGTTGACCGATCTTTCCTTGCGAGGATTCTATCGGACCGGTGGCCGCCGTTCGGGAGCAATCGGCCTTGTATCGTGTGAGTTTTGTGTGTGTTCATCGTGTTCTTCGCGAGGTGTGTGTTCGCTTCCGCTACCTTCTCCCTTTCCCCTCGCTTTCCCATCGATTTGACCACGAGATCCGTGAAGATCGGGCACCCAAGAGGTTAACCCCTCCATCATCTGGTATCAGCAGCTTTTGGTTGCCACGGATTTCTCATCGATTTGGTCTTTTCCCCATAAATTCGAAAATTTCACCAAAAATAGCCCCAATTCGTGTTTTGGATCGATCTGTGATTTGAGTGCGTTTTGGTAGGTTTTGATCCGTGGATTACTTGCTAAACTTGTTGATCTACCTTCCTTTGCGTTCCCATGGCCTAATTCCTTGATTTCCCCCGCCGATTTGGTGTTTTTCTTGAAGATTTTCCGCCCAAATCGCCCCAAGCTCGCGAAATCGCGTCAGATCTGGATTTCTCTGTCCCGAGCGGTACTACCGCCCCAAATCTACGGTACTACCGCCCAGCGGTACCAAAATCCGGTACTACCGCCCGAGACAGAAAGAAAACAGCAGATTCCAGATTTCAGCCTCTCACCGTTTTGAGCATATCTTTTGCATTCGAACTCGGATTTTGGTGTTCTTTAGCTCGTTTCGAAGAGGAGAAGGAGCTCTACATCATCATCCACGTTGTTCATGCTATCTACTCCATCCAAATTCCGTGAGCAAGGCGGAATCCAACAAGAAAGGGTGAAGATCGTCGACGAAAGGTATAAACATTCCGCGACTTTTCCCCACTTGCATTCCTTTGTGAACCCCACTATCTTTGCGAGCAACAAACACCTATTGAGACTAGTTCCTCTTATGATTGCTTGGGCTATGCATATTTTATACCTTGTAGATTCCGAGCAAACGTGTGAGCGCTATCTCATATAGTTATCTTGTATAGTTGTTGGCACAAGGAAGAGGCAAGTGAAAAAGAAATAAAAAGAAAAAGAGTGATACAAAAAGAAAAAAAAATAGAAAAAAGAAAATAAAAAGAAACAAATATACATGTGCCTCATAGAATAGGAAGCGCAAGCTCGATGAACATCATATAGGTGGTACTTATTGTGCATATCTTGTAGCCCACCAATTTTGTGCAATCGAACTAGCGTCTCTCCTTGTACTTGTGTGACATGAGCTTATAGTCTTCGCTAGGTAATCATTTGGTTCTTAGCTCACTTTCTCCGTCACACAAGTCCCATTTATCCCACCGTGTGTGTTTCCTTATACATATTTCCTATCTTGTGGATTAACTTGTTTGCTTTGTGATCATTGTGGTTCTTTACTTGCCATTACAACATCTTGATTTCGGATTTGTTCTTGACATGCCACATTCCATACCTATCCACCATAGGCCTTGTGTGTGTGTGTTTTTTGGTTCGTAGTTGGTTTTGGTGTTCCGCGTGAACTTCACTTTGCTTGGTTTATTGCTCTCAAGTGTGGCCACTTGCACGATACGATCTTCCAAGGTAAAGTAAGGTTTGACGTTGTATCCCTAACACCCTCTACCACTTCCATATACACCGCTTGGTCTTGTGAATCATGTCTAGGGACTCCGGAACCGAGGATTATTTCTATGAAGAATCCACGATGAGCCACCATGCCTATGTTTCCACAAGCATGGATAACATGATGGAGCACTACACCAACAATGGCTCTTGGGTGACATGGAGTGCTACAACAACAACGACTCCCCAAGCATGGGCGACTTCAAGAACGACAACGCCAAGCTCCTCAAGTCGAACCGGCCAAGACGGAGCCTACGCCTCGAGTGCGCCAAGGTCCGCCATGAAATGGACAAGTTCGAGAGCGACCTCCACAACTTCAAGAAGGACATGGACAATGACTTCGACAAAAACATGAGCATGGTCGCCAAGACTAATGATGCCTTGTGCTCATTAGAAGAACTTATAAGGAAGCGTGCCAAGGACAAGGGTCATCGTCGCGAGCGTCATGTGGATGACCAAGTGCGCCACCTACACCAACCATCGGCAAGGCACGCCAATGACCTCCGTCGACACCGTCACAAGGCACCTTCAACTACTAGTGCCACCACCAAAATGGCACCAAGAGCAAGCCTTCGTCCACGCCATCAAGCTTCAACGACTACGCTTGCATTCGAAGACCTCATGAACGAGGAAAATGAAGACCTCTACTTCGCCAAGTTGGATAGCATGAGCCTACCTCCACCACTACTACAAGATGGCCACAAGACGGTCGAGCATGGGATTTTCCCTTCGGCCATGGAGGCGAGCGATGATGCCCATCTTATGGCATCCAACCTTGAAGGCGACAAGGTCAAGAATGGTGAGCATGGGATTTTCCCTTCACCAAAGGAGGCGCATGGAGTTGTGGAAACCGAGCCTACCCCCATATGCTTGAGTGATGATGTGGTACCAATCCCATGTGAGTATGAGAGCCACTTAGCCCACTTGAGTGAGAACAAGAGTGAGACGAGTGACTCCACATTATGTGAGATTGAGTGCTTCCACTTGGAGGGCATGAGCGATACTCCTAGTGAGTTGAGAGTGGTAGTTGATAGGTCAAGTGAGACCATTTCGAATTCTAACAACTTACCCTCTACCTCTAGTGTGTTCTCTTGTGTTGTGCTAGGTTCCATGGATGAAGACGCGCCAAGCCATGAAGCAATGATGCCTAGAATGGAGAAGATGTACATGGTAGATGCTACGCCATGGATACATCAAGAAGATGAAGTCGTCCACAAGGAGGCCACTACTTCCACAACACCCACTTCATATGAGAGGTATGAACAAGGTAACAATAAGGGTGTTGATGATGCCATGATCCCACTAGTGGACATGATGAATTGTGAGGATATGCATGCTATGGATGATACTTGTGACATTACATATGCTTCATCCACTTTCCCATGTGATGATTTGCCTTTGCATAATATTGATCATGTGGAATTGTTTGATTGCGATATCATTGACATAAACATGCCATGCTATGCATCTTGTGTGTATCCTCCAATTGCTTTGGACTTGCCTTGTCATGCTAGTCATTCAATTTCTCCCGTTGCTTGCGATAAGATGAATGGTTGCTATTTCACTTGTTTTTCTTGCAACAATATTGATCATATGCGTTATAATGAGATGGCCCCCATAGCTTTCTCAATTTTTGAAGATTTTGATGATTGCCATGATAAGCATGTTCCCCACTTGCATACTCACCATGCATCTATTTCATACTTGAATGACATTAATGGTGATGTGCACAAGAAGAGATACGTCATGATGGATGATGTGTATCTCTACCATGCACACACGTTCTTCCTTTTACATATGATGTGTGTAGGTCCCCGCACGAGAATGCCAACCTCGGTTGAGCACGAGTTGACAAAAAGAGCTCTAGAGAGCATCCCACAAGTGAGTTCAAGATCGAACCCAGCTCTGATACCTTTTGCATGCTTTGCATCTTTCATGTTGACAAATTGTTCTTTCCTATGGTTTGCTTGCAAGCATGTTGATGGTATTATCTCACCTCGTGACATTCATGTTTCTTCGCATTTAGATAATGATGCTTTGTGTGTTGCAACAAAAATGTTGAACATTTTCTCTTTCCGATGTTTTGGGTGCAACCACAATTCCATTAAGAGCATGTATTGTCATGAGAGCTTCCAAAAATCTCGTCTTGTTGTTGCAACAAACATAAGGACCACTTGCTCTTTCATTTGGTTTGTTTGCAAACACGTTACTTTGGCTTCCGCTTGGGATACTCATATTCCCATGATATTTGCTATAGATGATTTGTGTGTGACATCCAACATGTCGAACAATTTCTCTTTCCGATGGTTGGTTGGCACACATAATGAGGTTGTTTTGGACATTCTTCCTTTTGTGTTTTTGCAAATTCTCCAAGCTTTGCATCAAAGAAGTTGATAAAATTTCTATTCGATTGCTTTGAGTGCCACAATAAGATGTTATATGGAGTTTTTGAGTTCCCACATTTGGATGATTTTGCAACGACTTCCATGCACTTTGACCTTGCATATGCATCCCATTTGCTATACTTGAGTTGTGCTAATCGTGTTGTGAACAAGAATGGACATGCCACAAATGACATGCTCCTCTATCACACACAAACATATGTTGCTTGGTCTTTGTTGTGTGAAGGTACAAGTGCATACACGTCAACCTCTATGGACTATATGTTGACAAGAAGAACCGAAGAGAGTTACCTATGGCTACCCTCCATCGAGCTATCTCTACAAGCTAAGGTGACTTCCTTCTACTTGAGGACTCATGCAATAATCTTCATGAATTGGCTACGCTTTGAGTGTTGCTTTGCTTTTGTTGTGAGCTTTGTAGGATTCAAGGAAGGTGAAGGAACATTGAAGTGTTGTCAAGTCAATCTTCCCGAGGACGACTATATGGTGAACCCCAGGATCAAGAAGGTCTCTCGACCGCTTCTACTTTGTGATGAGCATGTAGAGTCGAGGACGACTCTTTTTGAAGGGGGGGAGATGATGCAGCCCGACCTACGGTCGTTACTACACCAAGGTCTCCAACTTACGCCAAGTCGCCATGGACTCCAAAGGTGAATCCGTTCCTCTATGAAAGCTCACTTCCTACCCCATTGAATGGTATGCTACTTCATACTCCGTCACATATTCATGATAGGGTCACACCGACAAGTACGGAGGCAAGGGAGGAAGCCCGGAACATCAAGCCCGACAAGACGGAGGCTTGGAAGAGGAGGCGGAAGAAGACAGACTGCCAAACGCTCTCTGTCGCCAGCGGTACTACCGGACCTGGCGACCGGTACTACCGCCCGGCGGCACTACCGCCCTATGCTACCGCCAGCAACAGACGACACCAGCGCAAGCCAAATGCTCTCTGTCACCGGCGGTACTACCGGCCCCGGATCCGGTACTACCGGGCCACGGCACTACCGCCCCTGCTACCGCCACCAACAGAAGGCTCCAGCGGAAGCTCCAGGACCGCAAGCGGTACTACCGGTCCCAGAGCGGTACTACCGGACCAAGCGGTACTACCGGTCCCAAGTCCGGTACTACCGCTCCTGGCAGTGCCTGCGCGCACTAGTTGGGCCACAGCCCATGTATCCCCCTTTTACTTACCAAACCCTAGTTTTATCCCCAAACTACCCTTGTTTAGTGGTTGGCCTATAAATAGAGCCTCCACCCCTCATGTATCCCTTAGGCATAGATGATAGACTAAAGACAACCCCCATTGTGGAATCTCTAGTTTTGCCTCATCCCCTTTACCAAGGGGACCGACTATCGTCACCAACCTCGATTGGACTTTGCATCACGCATCCATCGTTGAACAAGGCCTTGGGTTCTCGGTTTCTCGCCCCCAAGTCGTCAAGACCCTCCTCAAGGTGTTCTTCCCTCTCCGATGTGGATTTGAGGGAGCACGTTGACCGATCTTTCCTTGCGAGGATTCTATCGGACCGGTGGCCGCCGTTCGGGAGCAATCGGCCTTGTATCGTGTGAGTTTTGCGTGTGTTCATCGTGTTCTTCGCGAGGTGTGTGTTCGCTTCCGCTACCTTCTCCCTTTCCCCTCGCTTTCCCATCGATTTGACCACGAGATCCGTGAAGATCGGGCACCCAAGAGGTTAACCCCTCCATCATCTGGTATCAGCAGCTTTTGGTTGCCACGGATTTCTCATCGATTTGGTCTTTTCCCCATAAATTCGAAAATTTCACCAAAAATAGCCCCAATTCGTGTTTTGGATCGATCTGTGATTTGAGTGCGTTTTGGTAGGTTTTGATCCGTGGATTACTTGCTAAACTTGTTGATCTACCTTCCTTTGCGTTCCCATGGCCTAATTCCTTGATTTCCCCCGCCGATTTGGTGTTTTTCTTGAAGATTTTCCGCCCAAATCGCCCCAAGCTCGCGAAATCGCGTCAGATCTGGATTTCTCTGTCCCGAGCGGTACTACCGCCCCAAATCTACGGTACTACCGCCCAGCGGTACCAAAATCCGGTACTACCGCCCGAGACAGAAAGAAAACAGCAGATTCCAGATTTCAGCCTCTCACCGTTTTGAGCATATCTTTTGCATTCGAACTCGGATTTTGGTGTTCTTTAGCTCGTTTCGAAGAGGAGAAGGAGCTCTACATCATCATCCACGTTGTTCATGCTATCTACTCCATCCAAATTCCGTGAGCAAGGCGGAATCCAACAAGAAAGGGTGAAGACCGTGCAACCAGATCATGATCCAAAATCAGGATCGATGTGGCATAATCTACCGGGACAAGCAGTACCAAATCAGACTACCCAATAGACCATCATGGACGGGAGAACGTAGACCTCGGACCTGTGCTTCACCATGCGCAGCCCGGCGCCATCCTCGTCCTCGTCGCCACCACATCGCTCCACCTCGACGCCGGTGAACACCAAGAACTGGTGTGGCGCCCTCTCGCTTTGGAAGGCCCTGGCAATGCAGAACTTGGCCGATCCCAGGTGCGCCAAGTAGGAGCCCACGGCGGACCACCGGAACTCCTTGGGCGGGACGACGTGCTCCCAGGTGGCGCGCACCGCCGGCCGCGGCCGCGCCTCGAGGTCCAGTCCACCGCGCACAGGAGGTCCGTGGCGTCCCGGCTCTTGCCGCGGCGGGAGGTGAGGCCGTACCAGTAGCCCTAGTTCGTACAATTCTTTTTTCCTTATTCTGATTCTCCCAGACTTAGGCGAACCGGACAACAATGCTTCGCACCCTTCGCTGGGGGATAGATCTTTGACCGATCCAGCTTGCATCATTGATACAATTTTGTTGCAAAGTCAGAGTTGTTAAATTTGTTGTGTGGACAACTAGATGCAATGCACCCAAACGGAAGAACAAAGAAAACAAAAAGTGGGAGGAAATGTGATCCTGAAGAGGAAGGATGGAGGGCTCGTGTGACGCCATCCTCACCTCGGCGGCTTCGGGCGCTCATCGCCGTAGTCAGGAGAGCGAACAGGCTGGGGACTGGAATAACAGAAGGAGCAAAATCAAAGGTCAGAATGCAGAAGATAAGTACTCCCTCCGTCCTAAAATAGATGTCTTAGGTTTATCAAAATTTAGATGAATCTATATACTAAATAGTGTCTAGATTCATCCAAATTTTGACAAATTTAAGACATCTATTTTGAGACGGAGGGAGTATCAGAAACCGGGAAGAAACACAAAATACAAACAAAATCCTTACCTCAGTGCATGCCAACCAACATTGCATCCAAAAACTCGTCAGGGACAGCATCGCTCAGATCATCCCTAGACAGAACATTCCGAGAACCCACATAAATCTCAGAAGAAGCGGGGACAAAATCCCCATCCGGATGTGCTGAACCAGGAGAGAAGGTAGCCGGGAAAGGAGCCCAGCAAGTCGAAACAGACAACCGTGAACCTAAGCTAGAATTGATGCATGGCCAATCTCTGAAAGGAACATCGTCATCAATAAAGCTAGCAAACATGGCCGACCAACATGGCCAATCTCTGAAAGCAACGTCATCATCGATAAACCAGAAAATAACGTAATCTACACTACTGGATTTTATTGTTTCCTGGACATACAAACCTTTAAATATTTCTATCAGCTGATCTGCCACTTTCTTCGGGGAACATAGGCTGCAATTGTCCATCTTCTTTCTTGCTTCAAATTAGAGGAAGTAACTCACCGGTGAAATGAGCAACAAATTAGAGATCTGTGGACCAACATCACCTTTCTTGCTTTATAATTATCTAGATTAATACAAACTTCAGTGGCCAGCATACGAGTAAAATGCAACATTATAGCATATGTTCAAAATGCTATTTCAGTTTAAGATATTAGTTTGACCATTGCATAACGTATATGAGAAAACACCTCAATATTTTTAATGATCTCTAGTTTGCGAAAAACGAAATGAATTATACAAAGTATAAGAACAGGAAAGCCATGTAAGCTGTCAGAAAATAGGACACGACCAAATACCGCAGAGACTACCAGTCAAAGCCGGCATACAATACACAACAAAGAGAAATTTGGAAGAAAATCTTAGAAACATGGAAGGACTACGAGAGTATTGTTTTAACAAAGAGAATAGTGCCAAAGTTCCACTATTGACATTCAGATGGTAGCTATATACCTCAAGGTTACGTCTCCTTACGATTTCTATCCACATCCGCAAACCTTACTGGAAAATCAAAAACAATACATAAAAGGATTCCAATATGCACAGTGTTGTGACTGGAATTTACCCTATCAATTCCTGAACCTGTAAATGCAAACCTTACTGTTTCATCGTTTAGTACTCAAGGTCCAAGTCCAGCTTCAAGAAAAGGAAAAGACCAATCAGTGACAGTATATGCGAGAGTTAATCCCTGAAATGCCCCCAAAAAAGTAATTTGGCATATTCCCAAGTACTCGCAGTGATGAAGTGATTGTAACTTCAGTATATGCGAGAGTTAATCCCTGAAATGCCCAGCCCTGTCAGTCCAAAGGTTGTCAGCACAAATCAGGCACACTGAGAAGAAGTCTATCATCTGACATTCAGGCCAACCAGTCTATATGCTTACATTCTGACCACGAAAACTGTATAAGTTCACATGATGATGATGCCACCGTTAACTATGTACAAGTAAAAGGCACCATGCACCAAGTAATATGGAAAATAGAGATGGTCGTTTTTAGCATAAAACTTGGATAGTACTTAAAAGTAATCTAATTTAAAAAAGCAATGAAATGGGCCACGTGCAAGAAAGCTAGCTTGCATAAGTGAAAAGGGCCACGTGCAAGAAAATAAGATAACTTGAGCAAACTTCTACTATCAGCATCTGGAAGAATCGTACATGCATAAGCTGCTTGAAGGAGAGCAAATGACACACTGAACGATATCGAAGCAAGGAAAAAAAATCACACAATACAGAAATGAGCATGGAAATGAGCTAAAAAAATAGAGAATAGAACATCAAGCCTCTAGATAGCTTGCAAATACACCAGTGAAGAGTAGCGTACAATCTGAAATTACAAACATGGGTAAAGTTAGCATAGTCAAAGGTTGTAAACTACAAACAAAAAAGTGACACAACTGTGATTGCCTGCTGCCTATGGATGACAGCTGCAAGCTAAAATACAATAAGTAGGATAGTGGCAACAATATAAATCAAAATAGGTGCAAGCTACAGCATGGATTCAGATAACCAGTCATGTAAATTTTTTAGGGACAAGCTACCACAAATTTCAGGAAAAAAAACTATCAAACAATGTGTTAACTAATGTGTTAAAGAACTTAAGTTCTAAATATTAGATCAAATATACGATTCTCTGTATCATAACATATCATACTGGAAACACATTTTTTGCAATATAACATTATTTGTAGCATTCACCGAGAAATCAGCAGCTTGCAACAAAAAGAAGTAGTTTAGATTTATACCCTGAATCTCGAGTCTCCACTTCTTTTACTTGGCTTCTTGCTATCTTGCCTACAACAGCTATCATTCACATATATCTGAGATTGAAAGTCACTTGATTGAGTAAATAAATAGCAAGGAACCCATCTCGTAGGAAGAGCTGCTCATCAGCTCTAAGCAACACGTCAAAAGGAGAGCTTGGTACAGTTAGGGTCTAACTTTTAGGAGAAAAATACAAAAAACCACCATAATTAGGGCTAGGGTTTCAAAAGACCACCAAAAACTTTAAAAATTTCAGAAAGCACCGGATTTGGGGCATGAAGTTGCAGATTGCACTGATCTGGCTTTGACGCTGCTCTGATGATGAATCTGAATGGTGGGGCCCGAACGTCAGGCTGACATGACACATCTGGATGGACCGGCGTGGATGGCTGTTGAAAGGATATGGATGTCGCTTAGAGGGGGGTGAATAGGAGATTAAAACTTTTTCTAGAGTGGCTCAACAAATGCGGAATAAAACTAGAGTTTACTTTGTAAAGCACAACCTAGAAACAACCTAAAACTAGCCAGTATTAAAAAAGATCTTAATGTACCTTTTGCAATGGAAATTCGTATACTTGGAGCTTGGGGCCTTTGGATTTGCAGAAATAATGAAATCTTCAATAACCTGCATGCTTCACTTGAGGATTGGAAGGCTATTGTAGCCCAGGAATTAAGATGGGTCCTGTATAGAATTAAGAAAAAGTATTATCAGGGCCTCAAAGATTGGATTGAAATTAATTTGGACAGGAGATAGCTGCTTAGAATATTATCCCTCTTCTTTGAGGTGGATTGAGTTTGTAAATATTCTTTTGTAACTCTCTATAATATATAAAAATTGCAGTGGGGTTTTTAGCCCTACTGTTTTACCCTCAAAAAAAAAACTAAGGTTTACCCATGTGCACCAACAACTTATGCTAAGCAATACAAGCAACAAAGTGATAGCAAGATATATAGTACTTCAAGCACGAAGGCTATAACAATGTAAAGTGCATAAGTAAAGAGATCGGGTATAGAGATAACCGAGGCACGCGGGGACATCGATATTTTACCGAGTTCCTTCCAACATGGAGTACGTCTCGTTTGGAGAGGGGGTGGTATCAAACCACCAACGCCACAAAAGGCCTCCCTTATTCTCCGGTGAATCTCACCCCAATGGGATCGATTCACGCTTCCACTATCAGTGCACTTGTCGGTGGCAACCGGAAGCTCTCACAAGGTTGGGGCACAACTCCACAACTTAATTGGAGGCTCCCAACAAACACCACAAAAGGCCTCAACAAATACCACCAAGGCCACAATGCCACCAAGACCACAAAACCGTCTAGGGTTCCAAGAACCCAAGAGGGACAAGCTCCAATGAGCAATTCAAACCAAATTCTTCGAGGAGAACTCAAACCGATACAACAAATGCAAATGGCAAGAACACCACAAAGATGCTCAAATCCCTTACTCCCAAGTTCCAACAAAGATACTAAAACTGTTGGGGGAACAAGAGAGGAGGAATTAAAGAGAGACACAAAATCCCCCAAAATCTAGATCCCCAAAGATGCACTCACAAAGAGATGAATCGGTTAGGTCAAAACGTGGGGCTAGATCTCCTCTCTTTTCCACTCAAATATCGGCAAGAATCATCGGAGGGAAAAGAGTAGGCAAGTTTTAAGATCTAGAGCAAGTGTGGACAAAGTTTAGCTAATAGATAATAGAGGAACAAACTAAACTGAAAAAAACCAAAGCGTTAAATAGGAGCCCAGAAAAACCAGCCGTTTGGATGTTTTTTCAGTCAGAAACGGTAGCATGAATAGCAGAAAAAAGGAAAAGATAGAGAGAGAAGCAGAAAAAAGGAAAAGATAGAGAGAGAGAAGCAGCAAGCAAGAAACGCGAGCAGCACGCAGGCCAGCAGCTGAGCAGCACAGCTCGCTTGCATGCATGCGCGCAGCAGCATGCAGCTTGCGCAAAGCAGCAGCAGCGCAGGCCACGCGGGCGAGTGAGCGCGTGCGGCGCGCGAGCGGTCGCAGCGGGACGGGCCCAGCGCCAGCGGGGCCAGGGGGTGGCAGCAAGCTGCGCAGCAGCTGGGCGACAGCGCGCGGGCCCGGCCAAGCGGGGACAGGCGGAGGCAGCAGCGCTGGCGAGCGGCGGGGCGCGCGCGCGGGTAGCAGGCGGGTCAATGCAGCCAACGGCTCAGATCTGAATCTGGGCAAAGATGTAAATAAACTGGGGAAAAGTTTCTGGGCCGACCGGTACTATCTGCCCATCCGGGCGGTACTATCGGGCCGGCCGGTAGTACCGGATTTGGGTATCTATCGAGACAGAACAAAACGGGCCGGACGGGCCGTTACTACCGCTTGGTCCAAAAAACAGACAAACAGCAAATATTCAAGTTGGATAGAGGACGACAATGGCTTTCCAATAAAAAGTGAGAAAGTATCAAGTAGAATAATGTGATATACCTCACTTGGTGAGAAATCGAAAAGCCGCATAAATCAAAATCGCAACAAAATACAAATGGAAGATCCGATTTTGATAAACAAGAGCTTGTTATGGAGATTACCACAAGCTCTATATCCTCACATGGATAAGACCAAATCACACCCAAATACGATGATGCAAGTATGCAAAGGTTTGAACTCTCTCCGAACGATGTGACCGAATTACTCATATGAGAGCCGCTCTTGATAGTACGGTTATCTATCCTAAATCCGGTCTCACACACACAACGTGAGACCGGCAAAAGGAAAAACCTATCAAAATTATACCTTTGCCTTGAGCATTCCACTTGAGCTTGACGTAGACGATCTTGCTCTTCTCGAGATGGAACGCCTTTCTTAATTCCTCATCATCGACCTCGTATATTGAGCTTGCCCAACATATCTTCTTTGCATTTTATCGACCTTGAAGCCAACACATGCTCCAAGCGATGCCAATGGACAAGTCCTACAAGTATAACTTAATACACACATTAGTCCATAAAGATTGTCATTAATTATCAAAACCACACATGGGGCCCAACATGTTCTTTAATGGCGAAAATTACAAAAAAACACCATAATGGGGCGAGGGTTTTAAAAGACCACCAAAAAATAAAAAATTTAAAAACACCAAATTTGAAGCAAGAGGTTGCAGAGAGGCCTCCGTCGGCGGTGGTGGCCACGGGCCAGCTCTCGTTCCTGGAGACGCGGGGCGACCCGGACCAGCACGCCATCGCGGTGGCCATCGCTACCGCAGCCGCGGCCGAGGCGGCGGTTGCGGCCGTCGCTGTCATCCGGTACGCCGTGTCCACGCCGGGGTCGAAGCGGAACGTCATCGGCATCGAGGGCATCGAGGAGGCCGTGGCGATCAAGATTCAGTTCGTCTTCAGATCGTACCTGGTGAGTCGCCGGTACTTTATCCGCGTGCGTCAAGGGGCACACTTGCATTGTTTGTATCTGAGACTTGGAATTCCTCGGGATTGATGCGCTGGCGAGGAAGGCACTGTGCGCGCTCAGGGGGCTGGTGCGCGGCCACCTCGTGCGGAGGCAGGCCTGCAACACCCTGCGCTGCATGCAGGTGCTCGTCGCCGCCTAGAACAGGGCGCGCACGGTGCGTCTCCGGCTCCTCGACGACGAGAAGCCCATCTGCACACCACAGATGACGCCGATGCGCCGCTCGCCGCACCATCCATGGCTCCGACAGCATCAGGTATGTGTGCGTATGTGGCCCTGTTAAAATTTGCTTGGTACAAAAGAAACCCAGCCTCCCGTGACCAAGTTTCATTGGGAAAATGTGTGTAGGAGTTGGAGGAGAACGTCAAAATCGTGGAGGTGGACACCACCGGGACCGGGGCGAGCGACGTCCAATGCACGCCGAGGACGTCCCGGCGCAGCAGCTGCTACGCCACGCCGCTCTGCCGCACGCCGTCCAAGACCGACCTGTACCAGAAGGTGTTGTTGACGCCGTCCGCGCTGACGAACGCCAGCGGGCGGTCGTACAGCGGCCGGTACGATGACTTCTCCTTTGGCACAGCGCGGGCCAGCCCGTACCATTATTATGCATCCGACGCGTCCTGCAAGCAGCCGCAGCATCAGAGCCACGGCGTCGGCACCGGCGACGACCACCCACTCATGTTCCCCATCTACATGGCTAACACGCAGTCGTCGCGCGCCAAGGCGCGGTCGCAGAGCGCACCCAGGCAGCGCGCGTCGGTGTCGTCCGCCCCGGAGGCGCCACCACCGTTGTGGGAGAGGCAGACCAGCGGCGGGCGTCGCTGGAAGGGCCGGCGCAGCGCGGGATGTCGTCGCCCAAGACCAGAGCCGTGCGCGTCCAGCGATGCCAGTCCCAGGTGAGCGCGCCGGCCGCGGCGTGCCCGTGGGGCGTGAGGCTGGACATGTCGAGCGCGTCCCTACACGACAGCGAGTGCGGGTCGACGAGCACCATGAGGACCGCGGCCACCAGCATGTAATGCTGGTCGACGGCCGCGAACAGCACCGGCGTCGCGTGATCGACGGGTGTGCGTGCGTGCACGGTACACGCCATTAATACTGAATCGAATCAGGTAGAAGAAATGCTAGTGTCCGTAGAGACAACACATGTTCTACTAGCTAGTTCCGGCCGGGGTACCGAAGTTTCTGTGACTAGTTAGTGTGCACGTGCACGTCTAAGCATAAAATTTTGAAAATTCTAAATCAACATGAACAATAGAAACTTCTAAATTTGCCAAATATAGTTTCATCAAACTACCCAATGTGTACCATATAAAAATTATAGAAATAATTTCTCACATAAATATGTTCTGAAACAAATAAAGAAATATCTACACCAATTGCAGATATTACGGCAATTGTAGTGAAAATCGCACCAAGTTTCAAATTGTTCCATACTTTTAATATAGTGCGGTGAATAGAGGAAACTTGCAGTCAGTGGCGGACCCAAAAAAATTCCAAACCCAAGCAAACTCTTAATTTAGAGGCTAACTTTACTAATTTTTACTTTCGATGATCAATAATTAGGCTTGCCGGCCAGGTCCGAAGCCCGGGCGCGCGTTCGGGCTACAGGGACCCGTGTCCGCCTATGCTTGCAGTCGATGTGTAGCAATAAGATGGACCGCCGGTCCTCCACAAACATCAATATCTTCATGTGTAGAACCAAATAAACAAATTATAAATCCTTCACTCTACCAGAGTGCGGTCATATGTTATAACAATTAAAAATGTCTTAATATGCCAACACAAACTAAAAGATCAAAATTAACTTAGCACAATTTAGACAAAGAATTACATAAATAACATTATTACCATTTTGTAGCAACACATGCTTATCATACATGGTTAAAACAATTAAGATTTGTAAATAAACTCACATCGAGTATTTCTTCAAGTACATTAATCTTGCATGCCCGCATGATCATTTCTAAATAAATAGTGTGTTTGATTGATAAATTCACTAATCTTGGATTCTCTAACGTAGCACTGCGCATGTTTTATTAGTAAACATTATTATACCTCCGTATTAGATGAGATGTTGTTTCGAACCTCGCAGATTCGTTATGTAGATGTGAGATTGATTTGTATGGAATACAAACCTGCGGGTGAATCTCTATAGAGCTCTAAGATCCCTTAAATTGAGGGCTTCTCCTTACTTGGTTGAGTCCCGTTGCAAGTCCATGTATACATAGACAATGGCTAGTTCAAAATTGAACCGATGCTCTTGAGTAGATGGTTGTGCAGACGGCTGATTAGACACAAATAGATAGAATCATTATTTTTGTGTCGACCTTGCACACATATTGGGTAATAAATTTACACATAATAATTATTTAACAATTACACAAAAATCAATCTGATTGTATAAAATAAAAAATACACATCTTTTAAAAAATGTTCACTGATCTAGGAAAAGCTCATGGGTCAGAAAAATATGTTCAAGTAGTTTTGAAAATTGTTCACGGGATTGACAAAATTATTCATTGGTCTAAAAAACTCTCACTTGACTAAAAAAGATGCCCGTGTAATTTTATAAACTATTTACGGGTTTGAAAAAATGTTCAACCGTTTGAAAAGTTCACACATGTCTGAAAATAGGTATTCACATAATTATAAAAATATTTATGGGTTTGAAAAATCATTCATCTGTCTTAAAAAAAATTCACGGGTCTGAGAAAAAAAATTCCTTCGCCGTGCTCGTCTCCATGCTCGTCGTCCGTGTGCTTGTCGTCGTGTCGATGCTCATGGCGCGACCATGCGACGCAAGGCCCCCAAGACCGAAGGCGCTCGCTCCACCGCTCTCTCGCCTCGCCTCGTTCCCCTCGCCGCCGACCGCCGTCTCGGCCACATCCCAGCCGCCATTCTACATGCTGTAGCACACACGTGCCGAGGAGGCCGCGCAGGTAGGCTCCAAGACTGCCGCCTCCAAGCATGCGCCGCTGCCCCTCGCTGCTGCTCCTCCAGCCAAGCCGCGCCGCTACTCCACCGGCCGCTCCGAGTCGCCGGTTTCGGCACGAGGCTATCGCCGTGGAAGCGCGGGACGGCTGCGGCCGCATCCTCCGGCTTCGGGCGGCAGCCTTGGAAGGACTCAAGCCCCAGAGCGGCGTCGAGGGCGATGGCGTCCACGTCCTCCATCTTCAGGCCGGTCCGGCAGCCGTCACGACATCGGCGTCAACTCGGCCCCAAGTCCACTGCTCTTCGGGCGCGACGCGTGGCAGCGAGGGTGCTATCGTGGAAGCTCAATCTCCTCCTCCCCCATTGTTGTAAGCTACACGATTGAGATGGTATGGCCACTGCATGCGTACGGTAAAGGCTGCAACTTTAATTTGTTTTCTTGCATGTAGCGGTGTGAGTTACTCTAGTAATAAAATTTGCACCATCAATTGTTTCCTCGCATGCAGCGGTTAAACCCAGGCACAATTTGTGCCACTAATTTGGTGCAAATGCGGACGCATGGACGGCATAGTCCTCTGCCAGTGGAGCACGGTCAGTCCACCTAAACTGCTAAGTGCACACCATACAAATATTGACGGTTAGATCAGATCAGTTGGTCTAAACATGTGGTGCTGATTGGTCTGTATAGAAAAAGTGGGGTGTCCCTAAGAAAACTAATGTTTGCTTGTTTAATAGTAGTAGTGATTCACACATGTCTGAAAATAGGTATTCACATAATTATAAAAATATTTATGGGTTTGAAAAATCATTCATCTGTCTTAAAATAAATTCACGGGTCTGAGAAAAAAAAATCCTTCGCCGTGCTCGTGTTCATGCTCGTCGTCCATGTGCTTGTCGTCGTGTCGATGCTCATGGCGCGACCACGCGACGCAAGGCCCCCAAGACCGAAGGCGCTCGCTCCACCGCTCTCTCGCCTCGCCTCGTTCCCCTCGCCGCCGACCGCCGTCTCGGCCACATCCCAGCCGCCATTCTACATGCTGTAGCACACACGTGCCGAGGAGGCCGCGCAGGTAGGCTCCAAGACTGCCGCCTCCAAGCATGCGCTGCTGCCCCTCGCTGCTGCTCCTCCAGCCAAGCCGCGCCGCTACTCCACCGGCCGCTCCGAGTCGCCGGTTTCGGCACGAGGCTATCGCCGTGGAAGCGCGGGACGGCTGCGGCCGCATCCTCCGGCTTCGGGCGGCAGCCTTGGAAGGACTCAAGCCCCAGAGCGGCGTCGAGGGCGATGGCGTCCACGTCCTCCATCTTCAGGCCGGTCCGGCAGCCGTCACGACATCGGCGTCAACTCGGCCCCAAGTCCACTGCTCTTCGGGCGCGACGCGTGGCAGTGAGGGTGCTATCGTGGAAGCTCAATCTCCTCCTCCCCCATTGTTGTAAGCTACACGATTGAGATGGTATGGCCACTGCATGCGTACGATAAAGGCTGCAACTTTAATTTGTTTTCTTGCATGTAGCGGTGTGAGTTACTCTAGTAATAAAATTTGCACCATCAATTGTTTCCTCGCATGCAGCGGTTAAACCCAGGCACAATTTGTGCCACTAATTTGGTGCAAATGCGGACGCATGGACGACATAGTCCTCTGCCAGTGGAGCACGGTCAGTCCACCTAAACTGCTAAGTGCACACCATACAAATATTGACGGTTAGATCAGATCAGTTGGTCTAAACATGCGGTGTTGATTGGTCTGTATAGAAAAAGTGGGGTGTCCCTAAGAAAACTAATGTTTGCTTGTTTAATAGTAGTAGTGATGACTCTAGCTAGTTAACAGTAGAAGATGAAGCTGAGCGTGATGGTCAGCATGATGTGTGAGTGATCTTTCTAGTTTGGTCTTATGAAATTTTGGTGTTTGAGCTTGCCAAGAAGAAGAGTGTCTGTGACTTTTTGTACTACTACTTCGTTTGTGTTTTGGCTGTAGTAGCACTGCTTATAATCTTTCCAGTCTTTAGTGTGAAGCAGAGTGCCTTTGTCCTCTTTCCCCAAATCCATGGTTTAAAAAAATGGTGGTCTTTTAAAATCCTAGCCTCAATTGTGGTGGTTTTTTGTAATTTTTGTCGTCAACGGTCGTTCACGCTAGTCCGTTCAGATGTGTCACGTCAGCCTGACGTCCGGGCCCCACCAGGCAAATTCATCGTTAGAGCAGCGTCAAAGCCAGATCAGTGCTATCTGTAACTTCATGCCCCAAATTCGGTGGTTTTTGAAAAATTTAAAGTTTTTGGTGGTGTTTTTGAACCCTAGCCCTAATTGTGGTGGTTTTTTGTAATTTTCTCAACTTTTAGTGACCTGTTGCAGAGAGAGAGAGAGAGAGAGAGAGAGAGAGAGAGAGAGAGGACCTGCACATCCTTGACCATGATGGGGGAGGCACCATGGAGCAGCAACGCTGCCTACAAGCGCGGAGGCTGCCCATCGACGACCACGCGAGGCGGCAGCCCCCTCCACGCACAGCGACCGCGACGAGCCTAGTGGAGGAGGGCCTAGCGCGCATCCGTCTCTCTCCATCCCGATCTCCTGACCCAGCTATGACGATTCCCGGCTCCAGCTAGATCTGGAGGATTGGAGGCCTCTCCTTTTCCTTTATTTGTTCTTTTATTGTTGCTCCCTTTTCTTTCTTTTTTTCTTCATGCTTTTGTATTTTTTGTTTGGATCCAGTTCTAGTTCATGCGATTTTGTATGAATCTTTGATGGATCTGTGATTGATCTTTCTTTTTTTCTTCATGCTTTTGGACACGGATCTGAGTTCCTCTATTATTTTTTACCACTGCGAATCTTGTATGACACCAGTACGAATCTTGTATGTATCGTTGATTGGAATCTTGTATGAGTTCCTTGTTGGAGATATGCCCTAGAGGCAATAATAAAAGTAGTCATTATTATATCTTTGTGTTTATGATAAATGTTTACATTCATGCTATAATAGTATTAACCAGAAACATTAATACTTGTGTGATTTGTAAACTAAATTAGAGTCCCTGGTAAAGCCTATTTATAATACTAGCTTGTTGGTTAATCGATGATCGTGGTTTCTCGATCATGAATATTGAGATGTTGTTAAAAACAAGGTCATATCATTAGGAGAATGGTATGATGGACATACTCCTATAGATAAGCGTAGCATAAAGATCAAGTTATTTCAATAGTTCGTTTGCTATAAGATTTCTGATACATAGTAACCTAATTCCTTTGACCATGAGATCATGCTAATCACCATCACCGGAAGGATGCTTTGATGACATTAAACACCACACCGTAACTGGGTGGCTATAAAGGTGGCATTGAGTGTTTAGAAAGTATGTGTTGAGGCGTATGGATCAAGAGTGGGATTTTTCCATCCATATGATGGATAGATATACTCTGGGCCCTCTCGGTGGAATGTCATCAAATTAGCTTGCAAGCATGTGACCGGCTCACAAGGGATCACATATCACGGGAACGAGAAAAGAGTACTTATCGGTAACGAGACTGAACTAGGTATGCAGAGATACCGACGATCAAACCTCGGATAAGTAAACTATCGCGAGACAAAGGGAAATTGGTATCGTATGTAAGTGGTTCATTCGATCGCAAAGTAATCGTTGAAATATGTGGAGCCATATGAATTTCCATATTACTCTATGTGTTATTGATCGGAGAAGTGTCTTGGTCATGTCCGCATAATTCATGAACCGTAGGGAGACACACTTGAGGATTCAATGTTGTTTAGTAGATATGGAATGTAAGTAGGGAGACCGAATGTTGTTCGGAGTCTCGGATGGGATCCGGGATATCACAAGGAGATCCGGAATGGTCCGGAGAATAAGATTCATATAAGGAAAGTCCGATTTCGGAGTTCGGAAATGATTTTGATGTTTTCATCGGAGAGATTCTAGAAGGTTCTAGAAGGTTCATCGGACCGGAAGGGGAATGGTCCATGAATATGTCATGGGTAAGTGGAATGATTGGATCATATCCTAGGTCACTTGGTGTGGACATTTGTGAAAGAGAATTAAAGCTCTTAATTGAAAGTCAAACGGGAGGTTTGAAAAGTCAAACTGGAACAATGGTTTCCTAGTAGAAGAAGGAAAGAGTCCTTCCAACTTGGGTTTGGAAGTGGATTCAAACTCCCCTCTCTCAAGGCTGCCCCCCTCTCATAAATAGAGGGGGAGGGATTCCCCAAACACACAAGCCCTAGCCCTCCCACACCCGTGCGCCGCCGCCGCCACGCCGCCGTAGCCGCCGCCGACACCTCCTCCTCCTCTCGGTCTTCTAAACCCTAGATTACCGAGAAACCCAGATCCACCATAACTCGCACCGGCTGTAACTACCTCGGTGAATTACGCTCCTAGATACAAGCCTGGATGAGTGGTAGTGGTTGAAATAGTACGGTGGGGCCCCAAAAGCCACTCACTGGTAGTCCTTTCAGACGTCCCAACCACTACCCTCTCAACGGGACCTGTACGGGCGGCGTAATCGGCAGGCGAAGGGATCAACTACGTACACAAGTGGGTATGTACGCAAGCCACCATACAAGAGTACATCAGAGCCATACCATCTAAAAGAAAGGAAACATAGCAACGCCATACGGCAAGATTCAAATATCCTGAATAAATCTATAGTTTAGGATACTTCCTCATACAACACACATCAGAGTATCATGCGGAAGCGGCAAACAAAATCCGAGTACGGATAAGAAGCAAATCGGCATAAGATGCCATAGAAATAAGCACATCCCAACTACAGGTCTCACGGATCCCCGTTCCCGGAATCTCTACACCGAACGATCGTTGCCCACATCTTCGGCTTCTTCCACCCAGTATCCGTCCTGCGGGGGTACCTGTCCATCTGAACCAATAATTTATCGTGTGAGACCCTAAGGGTACTCAGCAAGTCTTAATGCCTCTAAAGGGGACTCAACCTGGGGTGACGCAATTGCAGCGAAAGATAAACCCTAGCAGTTCTACAGATGAACGCTAACCATCCGCCTAACCAATGATAGACGGATGTCCGTGAATTAAGAACAACAGTTATAATGGTAATCTCATCAGATCCATCCTCCTCCCTGCTTACCAACAAGGAAGCGGACGAACAACCCCCCCCCCATCCGTTGGCAATTTTATTAACCATTCCATGAGTATTACACTATTTACTAGTCAAGTTACTTAGTCAAATTAAAACGGTACTTTAGTTATGCTTGTCTATGATCGAGAAACTGTGCTCCAAGTCGTCCATATCCGCGGACACGGCTTTCAGAAAGTTTTACCCGGCCGGGGTGCACCAATAGCAACACACACTCGATCAACCTCGGAAAAACCAAAACAAAACCCAACGAGGCCTTCACGACAAAGCAATCACAAGATTCAGAAATATTTCAGGGGGCCACCCCATTGAGTAGACCCGCAACGAAGTAAGCAAGCTTCGAGACGGCCTCAAGGTTTGCGTCAATGGCTGTAAGCGACTGGGAACCCGAAAGTGTGGCTGGGCTTGTCGATACCGCGTAATCACTCCGCTTACCTAAACAGTACAGTGTGCTATCTGTCGCACAATCGTAAATAAAGCGGTAAAACATGGCATAAGTACAGGATCGTAAATAAAACCTCAAACTAGTTTGTGGCCCCAAGAAATAAGACGGAATCAAGCTCTGGCTCAGGGGGGTCCCATATACCTCCCGGATGTGGATAGCGCGATAAATCAAGGAACAGGAATCAAGTACTCGGGTCTTACGGGACACAAGTGAGCAGGAAAAACCAAATAGCAGATGTTGCTCACCGGTGCCACTTTCTTTAGTTATCCCACTACTACTCAGGTTAAGTTGTTTAGGTACCTCATTATTCAACAGACTCTCACATACCCTACACATGCTGTTCTACGACTCGCATGGCCCAAACAACTCCTATAGTAGTGGCTCATGGGATGGAGGTACAAGCTTGGTGGGGTTTAAAAGTAAAGGCTATGCATACTTGGGATTCAATTTAATGCAATCGCGACTCAATGATGCAAGAATAAGATAGAGGCAATATGTACTGTAGGTATGCAAGCATGTGGAAGTGCTTGCCTGTCAACTCAGTTGAAGCGGGGGACGGATCTGGGTAGTGCTCCTGGTTCTCTTGATATAACCCCTGCTCAGTGTCTATCCGAGAAAAACCAAACAAACAAGGATAACATGAATATAGAGCACAAGCATATGAATAAGATGCGTCAAGCAAACAATCATGCCATGATGAATGATGCACAATTTACATGGCAATAAGGTAGCATGGCATGGGTGAGGTGTGGATTACAAGAAATAACATTTTTATTGGGTTTTATTCACATTTTATTGTCAAATTAGTTGCTGTATTTTATATATTTATATGATGCATGCTTCAATTCAAGTCATGGATAGCATAAACAGAAAGGTCTTGTCGAGCTGATCATTTTAGACATATCATTTGCTTAACTTGGAATTATAAAACAAAAGTTATTTATTATTTAAGTTATAGTGGCATTTGTGGTAATTTAAATAAACTTGGAATTTTAATTGTGCAAAAGGCAATATGGATGGCATATTTGAAATCCTGGCATTTTGCTGATATCCAAACATATATTATTTGTCGAATTTGGATTTAGTATGGAAAAGTTATTTGAAACTGAATTGAATTTGAATTTTGAAATAATTTAAACAGAATTTGAATTTTAAACAGTCTCTGGGACGTTTTATACCCAGCCTACTCTAGCCTGGGTCGCAGACAGGTGGGGCCAGGCGTGTGCTGACCCACACGCCAGCGTATGGGAGCAAACGGGACCGCGGGTTTTATTAAAGAAAAAGTACGGAGCCTTTTTGCAAAACTTCATAGACACAGACAAGTGGGCTTCCTAGGGACCGCGGGTTGGCAAAAGCAGAAGAGGGGGGGGTTTCGCAAAACTGCGCCGTGTACTGTTTTTCTTCCACGGGGTCGCGCAGAGCGTGTGCGCCAGACGCGCGCGCGTCGCACGCGGCGCAGAGGGGGTTCGAACCCGCGCCCTCTGGCGCGCTAGCGGGGCGGCTACCGCTGCGGCGGTGCGTGGTTGTTGACAGGGAACGCGCAGGGGGCTAGGTAGGGTTTACGCGAGCGGCAGAGCAGACGACGACGACGTCTACACCGTGCACCGAGGGTGCTCGACAAAAAGATCGGCGACGCCAGGAAGCAACGGTGCCGGAGAGGATGTTTGGGAGGGTGAGGCGCTTACCGCGAGCTCGACGGTGGGCTCGGATCTGGACAGGGCGCAGCAGGATGACGGGGAGGCAGAGGCCCAGCGGGTTAGGGTTTTCGGGCGGAGCGGCGTCGGTCCTGGCGAGCTGGTCCTTCTCCTCCTTGCTCCGTGTACCGTGGCGATGCCGGGAACCTCCTGAGCCGCCTAGACAACCTCGGCTCAGCGCTTGCCTCCTGGATCGAGCACGCTAGCGAGAGGCCGACGTTCGCCGGCGTCGGGGCACTGCGGTGGAGAAGGGGCAGAGGGGAGCGAGGCAGGCCTCTGGGGTGGGATCTGGGGAGGCCAGAGAGGTGAGGAAGAGGATAAGAACGAGGGGCGAGGAGGGGCTAGCGTGGGAAAGGGGTAGATGGCCAGGGTGGCGTCGGTGTCACCCTTCCCCTTCACGTGCTCGGCTCGGTCAGGCCAGGGCAAGGCAGGGCACTAGAGGGGGGTCTGGCAGGTGGGGTAGGCGGAGCCAGGGAGGCAGACAGGTGGGCCTGGGGGCGCGGGCAGGTGAGGCAGAGAGGGGGAGAAAAAGAGGGGAGGGGAGAGGGGCATGCTCGGGCTAGGGTTTAGATAGCTAGGGGAGGGGGTCCTTGGTCGTGTGGGGGGCAGGTTAGCTGGTAGAGGGTGCTGGGGTGGGGCCTGCATGGAAGAGAGAGGGGAGAGATGGAGTAGGACATGGTGATCAAGCTAGAAGCTAGAAAGGGAAAAAGGGTACTTAGGGTTTAGGTGTAAGAGAGGATTAGGGTAGATGGAGAGGGGTAACTTGATCATGCCTCACAAAGCACACAAGATCAAGAAAAAGAGAAAAGAGGGGAGATAGGGAGAGATGATCATGATGATGGGGTGGTTTCTTTGGTCCATGCATGATCCAACAATGACCAAGCAAGATCCAAGAAAGGGGTGGTTTGTGTTGTGCATGCCACATAAGCACATGTGTGTGCATGGGGCATGGGGTAGGGATTTAGCTAAAGGGAAGAAGAGAGGTAGATGATATGATGAAGAACACTACAAGCCAACAAAAGATTTAAACAAAGGAAGATGATCCAACTAGAATTCAAATAAACCCAAATACTAGAAAAGGTGGCACTTGCATGGCCCATGCAAAATAATTAATGCCAAACTAATCCTTGTGAAAACAATAACATTAACAAGGCATTATTCATATGCATTCCCAAAAGGTGGGCAAGGCCAAGCAAAGATTATGGGTGGAATCCAACCAACAACATGAACTAGAGATAACTCAAACAAAATGCCAAGCCCATGTTAATTGGATGGTGGAATTATAAGGTGGTGAAAGAAAAGGTGGTGGAGTCAATAAGAGAGATGCCCTCAACTCAACTTGGGCATTTAACAATATATTAAGAACCAAATACAATATCAAGAAGCAACTACAATTAATCATGCACATGAGATAAGAACCAAACAAGAAAGGGTTTTATATGATGCTCAAATGCAAGGTGGTATGATGGTATGAACATGATATGATGATGATGCAACAATTATTTGTTGGAAGTGGCCCTTTTTATTATTATAACATGTAGCATTACAGGGGTTAGACAACTGGGATGCTACAACTCTCCCCCACTAAACAGGAATCTCGCCCCGAGATTCTAGGATGAAGAAGAAGATACAAAAAGAGAAGGATGGTTGGCACGGAGTTCATCTTCACGCTCCCATGTGGCTTCATCAACAGAATGGTGTGACCACTGCACCTTGCAGAACTTGATGGACTTGTTGCGAGTCCTTCGTTCTGCGGTCTCAAGGATTTTGGTGGGGTGTTCTTGATAAGACAGATCTTCTTGGAGGTCGATTAGCTCATGATCCACGGTCCTGCCGGGATCTTTGAAGCACTTCTTGAGCTGCGAGATGTGGAAAACATCATGGACTTTGAGTTTTTCCGGAAGCTCCAGTGCATAAGCAACTTCTCCTCTTCTACCACGTATCTTGAAAGGACCGATGTATCTAGGAGCCAACTTTCCTTTGATACCGAAGCGGTGTGTTCCTCTCATGGGAGTGACACGAAGGTAGACGAGATCACCAGGGGCATATACCATATCGGTGTGCTTCCTGTCATAGTTGCTCTTCTGACGACTTTGAGCAATCTTCAGGTTCTCCAGAATGATATGCACCTTCTCCTCTGCTTGAGTTACGATATCAGGACCAAACCAGATTCTTTCTCCTGCACCTGACCAACCAATCGGAGTTCTGCACTTGCGACCATAAAGAGCCTCGAATGGTGCCATCTTCAGACTCTTCTGGAAGCTGTTGTTGTAGGAGAATTCAGCATAAGGAAGGCATTCTTCCCACTTCATGCCAAACGAGATGACGCAAGCCCGAAGCATATCCTCCAGAATCTGATTGATTCTTTCCACTTGTCCTTGCGACTGAGGGTGGTAAGCAGTGCTGAAGTTCAACTTTGTTCCCAAAGCTTTTTGGAAACTCTCCCAGAACTTTGAGGTGAAGATGCTCCCACGGTCTGAACTGATTTCAAGTGGGACCCCATACAGAGAGACAATTCTGTTGATATAGAGCTCAGCCAACTGAATTCTAGAAATTGTTTCCTTGACGGGGAAGAAATGAGCCACTTTAGAAAGCCTGTCGATGACAACAAAGATTGCATTGTTGCCCTTCTGCGACCTTGGAAAACCAGTGATGAAGTCCATCTCTACTTTCTCCCATTTCCATTCCGGAGGTTTCAATGGCTGTAGAAGACCAAATGGTTTCTGATGGACAGCCTTGACTCTGCGGCAGACATCACATTCTGAGACATACTTGGCACAATACCGTTTCAACCCAGGCCACCAGTATTGTGTTTTCAAGTCCATGTACATCTTTGTGCTGCCAGGATGGATAGAAAGAACCGAATCATGCGCCTCCTTGAGAACTTGGTCTCTCAAACCCGGGTAGTTTGGAACAAACATCCGGTGGTCGAAGAAAAGCGTGCCTTGATCATCAACGTGGAAGGACTCATACTTCGGAAGCCCAAGTTTAGAGATGAGCTTTCTGGTGTGCGGATCACCAAGCTGACGAGAGCGAATCTTTTCTTCCAAGAGAGGAGTAGCCAGAAGGTTCAGGAGATGCCCTTGTTCCACAACTTCCAGGTTGAGCTGACGGAATTCCTTGCACAAAAGAGGTTGCTGTTCTTCCATCATGAGGTTGTTGACATAAGCTTTACGGCTGAGAGCATCTGCCATGACATTAGCTTTGCCCGGTGTGTAGTTGATGGTCACATCAAAGTCATTGATTGCTTCGATCCATCTCCTCTGCCGAAGGTTGAGATCAGGCTGAGTGAAGATATACTTCAAACTTTTGTGGTCAGAAAAGATCTCACAACGGTTACCAAGCAAGTAGTGCCTCCATAGCTTCAAAGCAAATACAACTGCTGCTAGCTCGAGGTCATGTGTGGGATAGTTGATCTCATGCGTCTTCAACTGACGAGAGGCATAAGCAACCACCTGTTTCTCTTGCATCAGGACCGCACCCAATCCTTGCAAAGAGGCATCGCAGAATATCTGGAAAGGCTTAGATGTATCCGGAGGAACCAAGACTGGCGTGGAAGTGAGCTTCTCTTTGAGTGTCTCAAAACTTTCTTGACAAGCAGGAGTCCACAGATACTTCTTGCCCTTCTTGAGGAGATCGGTAAGAGGCTTCGCTATCTTTGAGAAGTTCTGAACAAAGCGACGGCAATAGCTAGCCAGACCAAGAAAACTCCGCACTTCCTTGACATTTGCAGGAGGAAGCCATTCAACAATTGTCTTCACGGTTTCCGGGTTGACTGCAATGCCCTTGGCAGAGATGACATGACCAAGATAGGTTACTTCAGGCAGCCAAAACTCACACTTTGAGAACTTTGCATACAAGCGGTTCTCGCGCAGCTTGTTCAGGACACAACGCAGGTGTTCTTCATGCTCTTCCTTGGACTTGGAATAGACCAGAATGTCATCCAGATATACCACAACAAATTTATCCAGGTACTCCATGAAGACCGAGTTCATAAGCCTCGAGAAGGTAGCAGGAGCATTGGTGAGACCGAAAGACATCACCGTGTACTCATACAGGCCATAGCGGGTGGTGAAAGCTGTTTTAGGCACATCTTCCTTGCGAATCTTGATTTGGTGATAACCACTCCTCAAATCCAGCTTAGAGAATACCACAGCTCCAGCTAGCTGGTCAAAGAGATCATTAATCCGCGGAAGGGGATATTTGTTCTTGATGGTTTTAGCATTGAGAGCCCGGTAGTCAACACAAAGCCTATCGGTTCTGTCACGCTTCTTCACAAAGATTGTTGGACTACCCCAAGAAGAAGTGCTATGTTGAATGAAACCCAACTTCTCTTGTTCATCAAGTTGTCGTTTGAGTTCAGCCAACTCAGAAGGACCCATTTTGTATGGCCTCTTGGAGATAGGAGCCGTTCCAGGTTCAAGCTCAATCACGAATTCAACCTCGCGATCCGGAGGCATACCCGGCAACTCTTCAGGAAAAACATCCGGAAACTCACAGACCACTGGGACTCTCTGAATAGCTTCCATGGCATCATCATTCAGAGCCGCCAAGGAATAGAGTTGGACAGCAGGAGTCAGACTTGGAGAAAAGACTATATGGCCTTCAGGAATCTTCAAAGACACTGAGCGTTCAGCACAATCAATCACAGCTGCATTTGCTGTCAACCAATCCATGCCTAAGATGACATCAATGTCAGAGTTGCCCAGAACAATCAAAGAAGCCAAGAATGAAGAGCCACCAATCTCAACTTTATTGCCATGACTGATTTTAGAAGCTGCCATTGTTGCTCCAGGAGAAAGAACCATTAACTTCTTGGGAAGAGGATCCATGACTAACTCATTCTCTTCTGCAAACTTGTGTGACACGAAAGAATGCGATGCACCAGAATCAAAGAGAACTCGTGCAGGGACTGAGTTAACGGATAGCATACCCATTACAACTCCAGGTGCGAGCTCAGCTTGAGAGGCGTTGACGCAGTTTGCACGAACAACCGCAGACCCGGGCTTAGTGTTGATGTTGAGAGCCCGAGGCGGTGGTGCACGAACCGAAGGAGAGCTTGTTGCAGATCTTGGCGGGGGTTGAGGGAGAGCTTTGTTCTTCATTGGGCAGTTCCAGTGGGGATGTCCAGGATCTCCACACGTGAAGCAGGCACCAGCTGGACGTGGAGCAGAGTAGCCAGGGACTCCGCCAGGCGCTCCAGGGTAGTGGTTGTTGTAGCCCCTGGGAGCCGCAGTGGTGAAGTTTGGTGGCCTTGACGCGAAACTTGCAGGTCTTGGTGGAGCCGGGAGCGACGGTGGGGTGTTAGGAACCCAGACACGC
This sequence comes from Avena sativa, assembly GCA_916181665.1. Lineage (NCBI taxonomy): Eukaryota > Viridiplantae > Streptophyta > Magnoliopsida > Poales > Poaceae > Avena > Avena sativa. Next base: position 399,917,473 of record OV702279.1, read on the forward strand.
CGCTTAGAAGGAGCTGCCATCACTGCAGAGCTTGATGCATCCCTGTTGTGTTTCTTGGACTCCTCAAACATTTGCCTGCTTGCCTCCTCTTGCAGTGCTGTGTGCTGTAGTTCCAGGAAAGTTGCTGGCCTTGCATGAGTAATCGCATACTTGATCGATGCATTGAGCCCTTGCCTGAACCTCTTCTGCTTCTTCTTGTCATCAGATACCTCATCACCACCATAACGAGATAGATTCATGAAGTTCCTGATATAGGTGTTGACGTTATCATTTCCTTGCTTGAGGTTGAGGAAAGCCTCCTTCATCCTTTCCATCACAATCTCTGAGAGAAACTGCTCTTTGAACGCTCCAGAGAACTGTCCCCAGGTAGGCTGAAAACCAGTGCAGCTTGCCTTCAAGTAATTTTCCCACCAAAGAGCTGCATCCCCCTTCAGAAGGTGAGTAGCACACTTGACCCACTCCTGCTCAGGAACATCAGCAGTCTCAAGAAGCCTTGACGTCTCACGTAGCCAATCATCCGCGTCCAGAGGTCGTTCAGAAACATCAAACTGACGAGGGTTGAACTTGAGGAAGCTCTTGATGTCTCCACGCCTGGGAGGTGGAGGAAGTGGAGCAAACTCATTTCTCCTGACGCTTTCTTCCAAGCGCTGCTGATTCTGCTGCATCGCTTCCAAAGCATTAGCTATGTTTGACAATGCGGCCCCAAGCTCTGGTGGTATGTCCTCATCTGAACGGCGTGGTGGAGCCATCCTGAGATTGATATAAAACACAAGTCAGTACTATAATGGAGAATGATAATAATCCAAAATAGTACCAAGATGGAATTAACCAAGATTAAAGGATACAATTTACTGAGATGATATTAAAATATCAACAAAGTTCAAAGCACCTAAAAGATATTAAGCATATCGCACACGACTGAAAAGGAGTGTGGTACACAAACATATCAAAGAAAAAATTTTCCACAAATCTCGGCATTAGAATACCAATAGATGCGCAAAATTACTTAACGAATCAAGATTAGTGACTCTACCGATTCAATATACAAAAGCGAATGATAAAAGTAGTGGTATGGTCGCGACTCCATCCCGCACTCAAATCATTACTCCGCACATGAACAAGTGGAACACATATCCTAACCCCTTCTTCTCACGACGAAACTAAAGATTGGTAACTACGGAAACGAACACCCCAAACAAGATAGCGTCGGATACCAAGAGGAAGATAGATTGCGTCGGTTTGCAAAAGCCTGTCGGTATGGAATGTACCAACAGTTGATAACCAAAGGCAGATAAGATAACAACTTGGATGCAACAGATAGACAAGGGATTTCACACACACACACACACAACCTATGGTACTACGGAAACCCAGAACACGTGAATCCTAGTTTGAATTTTGAGAAGAGGATTGTAAACGTTGCACTTCCTTACCAGAAAAGGGTGGGCGGGAGGGTAAGAAGAAAAGTGGAAGCAGTCCTACTCTCGCGTTTTGTTTTTCCCTAATATACATAACTACCAAAATATTTGCTAGACTGACAACGACCGTTTGGCTGAAACCCTGAAGGTCGGGATGACTCTGATACCAATTGTAACTACCTCGGTGAATTACGCTCCTAGATACAAGCCTGGATGAGTGGTAGTGGTTGAAATAGTACGGTGGGGCCCCAAAAGCCACTCACTGGTAGTCCTTTCAGACGTCCCAACCACTACCCTCTCAACGGGACCTGTACGGGCGGCGTAATCGGCAGGCGAAGGGATCAACTACGTACACAAGTGGGTATGTACGCAAGCCACCATACAAGAGTACATCAGAGCCATACCATCTAAAAGAAAGGAAACATAGCAACGCCATACGGCAAGATTCAAATATCCTGAATAAATCTATAGTTTAGGATACTTCCTCATACAACACACATCAGAGTATCATGCGGAAGCGGCAAACAAAATCCGAGTACGGATAAGAAGCAAATCGGCATAAGATGCCATAGAAATAAGCACATCCCAACTACAGGTCTCACGGATCCCCGTTCCCGGAATCTCTACACCGAACGATCGTTGCCCACATCTTCGGCTTCTTCCACCCAGTATCCGTCCTGCGGGGGTACCTGTCCATCTGAACCAATAATTTATCGTGTGAGACCCTAAGGGTACTCAGCAAGTCTTAATGCCTCTAAAGGGGACTCAACCTGGGGTGACGCAATTGCAGCGAAAGATAAACCCTAGCAGTTCTACAGATGAACGCTAACCATCCGCCTAACCAATGATAGACGGATGTCCGTGAATTAAGAACAACAGTTATAATGGTAATCTCATCAGATCCATCCTCCTCCCTGCTTACCAACAAGGAAGCGGACGAACAACCCCCCCCCATCCGTTGGCAATTTTATTAACCATTCCATGAGTATTGCACTATTTACTAGTCAAGTTACTTAGTCAAATTAAAACGGTACTTTAGTTATGCTTGTCTATGATCGAGAAACTATGCTCCAAGTCGTCCATATCCGCGGACACGGCTTTCAGAAAGTTTTACCCGGCCGGGGTGCACCAATAGCAACACACACTCGATCAACCTCGGAAAAACCAAAACAAAACCCAACGAGGCCTTCACGACAAAGCAATCACAAGATTCAGAAATATTTCAGGGGGCCACCCCATTGAGTAGACCCGCAACGAAGTAAGCAAGCTTCGAGACGGCCTCAAGGTTTGCGTCAATGGCTGTAAGCGACTGGGAACCCGAAAGTGTGGCTGGGCTTGTCGATACCGCGTAATCACTCCGCTTACCTAAACAGTACAGTGTGCTATCTGTCGCACAATCGTAAATAAAGCGGTAAAACATGGCATAAGTACAGGATCGTAAATAAAACCTCAAACTAGTTTGTGGCCCCAAGAAATAAGACGGAATCAAGCTCTGGCTCAGGGGGGTCCCATATACCTCCCGGATGTGGATAGCGCGATAAATCAAGGAACAGGAATCAAGTACTCGGGTCTTACGGGACACAAGTGAGCAGGAAAAACCAAATAGCAGATGTTGCTCACCGGTGCCACTTTCTTTAGTTATCCCACTACTACTCAGGTTAAGTTGTTTAGGTACCTCATTATTCAACAGACTCTCACATACCCTACACATGATGTTCTACGACTCGCATGGCCCAAACAACTCCTATAGTAGTGGCTCATGGGATGGAGGTACAAGCTTGGTGGGGTTTAAAAGTAAAGGCTATGCATACTTGGGATTCAATTTAATGCAATCGCGACTCAATGATGCAAGAATAAGATAGAGGCAATAGGTACTGTAGGTATGCAAGCATGTGGAAGTGCTTGCCTGTCAACTCAGTTGAAGCGGGGGACGGATCTGGGTAGTGCTCCTGGTTCTCTTGATATAACCCCTGCTCAGTGTCTATCCGAGAAAAACCAAACAAACAAGGATAACATGAATATAGAGCACAAGCATATGAATAAGATGCGTCAAGCAAACAATCATGCCATGATGAATGATGCACAATTTACATGGCAATAAGGTAGCATGGCATGGGTGAGGTGTGGATTACAAGAAATAACATTTTTATTGGGTTTTATTCACATTTTATTGTCAAATTAGTTGCTGTATTTTATATATTTACATGATGCATGCTTCAATTCAAGTCATGGATAGCATAAACAGAAAGGTCTTGTCGAGCTGATCATTTTAGACATATCATTTGCTTAACTTGGAATTATAAAACAAAAGTTATTTATTATTTAAGTTATAGTGGCATTTGTGGTAATTTAAATAAACTTGGAATTTTAATTGTGCAAAAGGCAATATGGATGGCATATTTGAAATCCTGGCATTTTGCTGATATCCAAACATATATTATTTGTCGAATTTGGATTTAGTATGGAAAAGTTATTTGAAACTGAATTGAATTTGAATTTTGAAATAATTTAAACAGAATTTGAATTTTAAACAGTCTCTGGGACGTTTTATACCCAGCCTACTCTAGCCTGGGTCGCAGACAGGTGGGGCCAGGCGTGTGCTGACCCACACGCCAGCGTATGGGAGCAAACGGGACCGCGGGTTTTATTAAAGAAAAAGTACGGAGCCTTTTTGCAAAACTTCATAGACACAGACAAGTGGGCTCCCTAGGGACCGCGGGTTGGCAAAAGCAGAAGAGGGGGGGTTTTTCGCAAAACTGCGCCGCGTACTGTTTTTCTTCCACGGGGTCGCGCAGAGCGTGTGCGCCAGACGCGCGCGCGTCGCACGCGGCGCAGAGGGGGTTCGAACCCGCGCCCTCTGGCGCGCTAGCGGGGCGGCTACCGCTGCGGCGGTGCGTGGTTGTTGACAGGGAACGCGCAGGGGGCTAGGTAGGGTTTACGCGAGCGGCAGAGCAGACGACGACGACGTCTACACCATGCACCGAGGGTGCTCGACAAAAAGATCGGCGACGCCAGGAAGCAACGGTGCCGGAGAGGATGTCTGGGAGGGTGAGGCGCTTACCGCGAGCTCGACGGTGGGCTCGGATCTGGACGGGGCGCAGCAGGATGACGGGGAGGCAGAGGCCCAGCGGGTTAGGGTTTTCGGGCGGAGCGGCGTCGGTCCTGGCGAGCTGGTCCTTCTCCTCCTTGCTCCGTGTACCGTGACGATGCCGGGAACCTCCTGAGCCGCCTAGACAACCTCGGCTCAGCGCTTGCCTCCTGGATCGAGCACGCTAGCGAGAGGCCGACGTTCGCCGGCGTCGGGGCACTGCGGTGGAGAAGGGGCAGAGGGGAGCGAGGCAGGCCTCTGGGGTGGGATCTGGGGAGGCCAGAGAGGTGAGGAAGAGGATAAGAACGAGGGGCGAGGAGGGGCTAGCGTGGGAAAGGGGTAGATGGCCAGGGTGGCGTCGGTGTCACCCTTCCCCTTCACGTGCTCGGCTCGGTCAGGCCAGGGCAAGGCAGGGCACTAGAGGGGGGTCTGGCAGGTGGGGTAGGCGGAGCCAGGGAGGCATATAGGTGGGCCTGGGGGCGTGGGCAGGTGAGGCAGAGAGGGGGAGAAAAAGAGGGGAGGGGAGAGGGGCATGCTCGGGCTAGGGTTTAGATAGCTAGGGGAGGGGGTCCTTGGTCGTGTGGGGGGCAGGTTAGCTGGTAGAGGGTGCTGGGGTGGGGCCTGCATGGAAGAGAGAGGGGAGAGATGGAGTAGGACATGGTGATCAAGCTAGAAGCTAGAAAGGGAAAAAGGGTACTTAGGGTTTAGGTGTAAGAGAGGATTAGGGTAGATGGAGAGGGGTAACTTGATCATGCCTCACAAAGCACACAAGATCAAGAAAAAGAGAAAAGAGGGGAGATAGGGAGAGATGATCATGATGATGGGGTGGTTTCTTTGGTCCATGCATGATCCAACAATGACCAAGCAAGATCCAAGAAAGGGGTGGTTTGTGTTGTGCATGCCACATAAGCACATGTGTGTGCATGGGGCATGGGGTAGGGATTTAGCTAAAGGGAAGAAGAGAGGTAGATGATATGATGAAGAACACTACAAGCCAACAAAAGATTTAAACAAAGGAATATGATCCAACTAGAATTCAAATAAACCCAAATACTAGAAAAGGTGGCACTTGCATGGCCCATGCAAAATAATTAATGCCAAACTAATCCTTGTGAAAACAATAACATTAACAAGGCATTATTCATATGCATTCCCAAAAGGTGGGCAAGGCCAAGCAAAGATTATGGGTGGAATCCAACCAACAACATGAACTAGAGATAACTCAAACAAAATGCCAAGCCCATGTTAATTGGATGGTGGAATTATAAGGTGGTGAAAGAAAAGGTGGTGGAGTCAATAAGAGAGATGCCCTCAACTCAACTTGGGCATTTAACAATATATTAAGAACCAAATACAATATCAAGAAGCAACTACAATTAATCATGCACATGAGATAAGAACCAAACAAGAAAGGGTTTTATATGATGCTCAAATGCAAGGTGGTATGATGGTATGAACATGATATGATGATGATGCAACAATTATTTGTTGGAAGTGGCCCTTTTTATTATTATAACATGTAGCATTACAGGGGTTAGACAACTGGGATGCTACACCGGCTTAGGCGAAGCCCTGCGGAATCTTCCCTCTACTTCCAACACCACGCCGTCGTGTTGTCGGAACCACGAAGGGAGAACTACAACCTTCGCTGCCTGCTGGAACAAGGGAGAGGAAGGTCTTTATCGAGTACCGTACGTGTGACCAACTGCGGAAGCGCTGCCGGAACGCAGCGCCGGAAGGATCGTCTACGCGATCTTGAGATCGGCAAGTGTACGACTACATCACCCACGAGAATCTGCTCTCGTTAACCGCTTTGGAATCTTAGAGGGTGAGTGCTTCTATCGACTCGTTGCTACAATCTAGTAGATAGATCTTGGCTTGTTTGTGTGTATACGGTAGAAATTTTTTGTTTTCCATGCTACGAACCCCTACATTCATCTATTATTTGTTACTATCTTGAAATAAATTCGAGATTTGTGAGAGAAATCTACTGTGAGAAGTTGATAAATATATTTGGTGAATGTTACCTGTGAGATCTACTGTTGTAAAGAACATGTTCTGAATTAGCAGTGGTTCCTTTATGAATATTTATTATTCTAGTATGAATTAGTATCAAGATCTGAGCTAAATGAACTTTTGTGTGAAGCATATATGCGATTTGTCGGATTTGTTGTCATTTTGTATGAATCCTTGCAGATAAAAAAACCTGTGAAAAAAATTATATGAAACCACTCTGAATCTTGTATGGATCGTTAGTTTTTATGGATTTGCTATCAAACTTGAGAGAAACATATGTAGATTGGATCTGATGTATTAGCTTGAATTTTTTATGGATTTGCTATCAAAAATTTATGAATCATGTATGATTCTTTGCAGAAAGATTCGTGCAAAAATTATGTAAATTGGATCTGATGTATTAGCTTGATTCAAATAGACACATATGCTGGAATTTGTTACAAATAATAATAATCAAGTTCGATTGTTGTTGGTAGTTTTAAAAAGGATCTATTGAAAATTCATTTGAGTTTCGGTGTTGCCCGTATCTTAAAAAATTATCTTGGAAAAGTATGAAACTTGTACGGATATTTCTAAAAAAATTCTTCAAAAATATTTTATGAAATATTGTTGAATATTATTGAAAAAATAATTATGTAAGAAATTTTTGATTAAATTATATGAATATCTCTTGGCAAAAACAAGTTTGTAAAACGTGTGAATCTTGTATGAAACTTCTGAATCTAGGATAAAACAAAATAAGAGTGTCTAAATATTGTTAAATAAATGATACAAAAATTAATATTATCAAATGAGATTGTTGAAAAAACAAAATTATGGATATTTCATTTTTAGAATAAAAAATGTACATAAAAAGTGTTGAATATTCCTGAAATTTTACAAGAAAAAATGAGGTGAAAAAGAAACAGACAGTATACAGATTGTTTGAAGAAACATGTTTTCAGTGTAACATGTGTACGATTTCATATAGCGACGAAATATGTATAAAGCATAAAAACAGTAGGGCCAAGAAGCAAAACTATGATGGACTCAAAAAGTAAGATGGAAGGGGTGTTCTGTAAAAATGTTAGCACGAATCTTCAATATATAGAGGGCACAGATGGTGTCGAGGGCCTCTTAGGGGGGATTGCATTGTCCTGCAGGGAACTGTCTTGTCAAGCTTTGATGGTGTTCTTTGCAATTCATCAGTAGCGGCCTACTTGCTTCAGTTTCTAATTACCTTACTTTTTTTTTGAAATAAGATCACAAATATTGAGCAACATGCCGTCTCATTAAAACCCTCTGTTAGACTGTGTATAGCTTTTGTATTTATATACGTGTATTATACCACTTGTAACACATCCATTATATATATGTGTGTGTGATAGGCCACCCTATTGAGGGTTGAGACGGTTCCCCCAATTCTATTGTCTAACATGGTATCAGACTTGGTTACGACTGTTGGAGATATGCCCAAGAGGCAATAATAAAGTGGTTATTATCATATCTTCACACTTATGATAAATGTTTACATACCATGCTATAATTGTATTAACCGGAAACATTAATACTTGTGTGATTTGTAAACTAAAATAAGAGTCCCTAGTAAAGCCTCTTGTTAAACTAGCTTGTTGGTTAATATATGATCATGGTTTCCTGATCATGAACATAGAGATGTTATTAACAACAGGATCATATCATTAGGAGAATGATGTGATGGACATACTCCTATAGATAAGCGTAGCATAAAGATCAAGTCATTTCAATAGTTCAATTGCTATATGCTTTCTGATACATAGTAACCTAATTCCTTCGACCATGAGATCATGCATATCACCTTTGCCGAATGGATGCTTTGATGACATCAAACACCACACCGTAACTGGGTGGCTATAAAGGTGGCATTGAGTGTTTAGAAAGTATTGGTTGAAACACATGGATCAAGAGTGGGATTTGTCCATCCATATGACGGATAGATATACTCTGGGCCCTCTCGGTGAAATGTCATCCAATTAGCTTGCAAGCATGTGACTGGCTCACAAGGGATCACATATCACGGGAACGAGAAAAGAGTACTTATCAGTAACGAGGTTGAACTAGGTATGCAGAGATACCGACGATCATAACCTCGGATAAGTAAACTATCGTGAGACAAAGGGAAATTGGTATCGTATGTAAGTGGTTCATTCGATCGCAAAGTAATCGTAGAAATATGTGGGAGCCATATGAATTTCCAGATTCCTCTATTGGTTATTGTTCGGAGAAGTGTCTCGATCATGTCCGCATAATTCACGAACCGTAGGGAGACACACTTAAGGATTCGACGTTGTTTGAGTAGTTATGGTATTATGAGAAAGAGACCGAATGTTGTTAGGAGTCTCGGATGGGATCCGGGATATCACGAGGTGATCCGGAATGGTCCGGAGAATAAGATTCATATAAGGAAAGTCCCGTTTCGGAGTTCGGGAATGATTCCGGTGTTTTCATCGGGAATGTTCTAGAAGGTTCCGGATTGTCCGGCACTCCGGGGGGGGGGGGGAGGGTACATGAGTGTGTCATTGAATGATTGCATCATGTACTAAGTGTTCTTGCTGTCCCAAATAAAGGATTAAATTGAATCCTAAAACAGAAAAGTCAAATGTCCAGTTTGAAAGTCAAACGGCTAAAACAAGAAACTGTGGGAAACAAGCAAGAGGAGTTGGAACCGACTTGGAGGAGGAGTTTCTCTCCTCCAAGCCGGCGGCCAGCCCTAGGCCGAGTTGGGGAGGGACTCCCTCCCTCCCCTGGCGCGCCAAGACCCTCCCATCTATATAAGGAGGGGCAGGGCTCCCCTCCTAGAACACACAAGTTTCTACCTCTAATCTCCGGTTTAGAGCCGTTTTGGTTTAGAGCTTCTAATTGCTTTAGCCAGCGGTTTAGAGCCTTCTAATTGGTTTAGAGCCTTCTAATTGGTGTGTCTAATTACTAGACCACTAATAGCCTCTCTCATAAGCTCCACCATACTCGCACCGGCTTAAGGCGAAGCCCTGCGGGATCTCCCCTCTACTTCCGGTACCACGCCGTTGTGCTGCCGGAATCACGAGGAGAGTGCTACAACCTCCGCTGCCTGCTGGAACAAGGGAGAGGAAGGTCTTCGTCGAGTACCGAACGTGTGACCGACTGCGGGAGCGCTGCCGGAACGTGGCGCCGGAAGGATCGTCTACGCGATCTTGAGATCGGAAAGAGTACGACTACATCACCCACGAGAATCTGCTCTCGTTAACCGCTTTGGAATCTTCGAGGGTAACTTATTCCATCGACTCGTTGCTACAATCTAGTAGATAGATCTTGGCTTGTTTGTTTGTATGCGATAGAATTTTTTTGTTTTCCATACTACGAACCCCTACAGTGGTATCAGAGCCGTGTCTATATGTAGATCTGTTGCACGAGTAGAACACAATGGTCATTGTGGGCGTTGATGCTTTTATTGTCGATTGCTTCTTGTGTACTTTGCATCTTGCGGTATGTTGGGATGAAGCGGCCCGGGCTAACCTTACATGACATCGTTCATGAGACTTGCTCCACGCTTGACATGCAACTTGTATTGCATAAGTGGCTTTGCGGGTGCCTGTTTCTCCTAGCATAGTTAAGATCCAATTTACAACGGGTGATCAACAATGCTAGTATCAATGTTGTGGTTCTTGTTCGTAAGTTAGAACGACACTTATTGAAAGCCCCAAACCACGTAAAATATGCAAAGAAAGTAGAGGCGTCTAACTTTGTTTTGCAGGGGTGTGTAGTGATGTGATATGGCCATGATTGTGATTATATATGATGTATGCAATGTTCCTTATTGTAAGTCGGCAACCGGCAGGAGCCATATGGTTGTCTTTAATTTCTGTTAAGACCCGCGTGTCTATTCAAAGTAGTTGTAATAGTTGAAGCCGGTGGACGACAACCATGGAGAAGCGTCATTGACCTTGATGCAATGCCGGTGATGATGGAGATCATGTTCGTGCTAGAAGATGGAGATCGGAAGCGCAAAGAAGAAAGGCCATATCATATCACATATTATGAATTGCATGTGATGTTAATCCTTTATGCATCTTGTATTGCTTAGTAGACGACGGTAGCATTATAAGATGATCCCTCATGCACATGAATTTCAAATCATAAAGTGTTCACCCTTAGTTAGCACCGTTGCTAAAGCTTGTTGTTTCGAAACACCACGTGATGATCGGGTGTGCTAGATTCTGCAAGTGTATACAACGTGAGCAAGCCAGATTTGCTCATGCGGAAACTAAGGTTTGATCTTGACGAGCCTAGCATGTACAGACATGGCCTCAGGAACACGGATTACCGAAAGGTAGAGCATGAGTCATATAGTAGATATGATGAACATGTTGATTGTTCGCCATTGAAGCTATATCAACTCTCGTGATGATCGGTTTTGATGTGGTGGATTTGGTTCATGTGATCACTAAAACAATGTGAGGGATATTGTTTTGAGTGGGAGTTCACCTAGATTAATTTGATTATTAATTAGAACTCAATTTATCATAAACTAAATCAAAGTGAATTTGCATAGTTGTTGTAGTCATTGGCATCTGTTTACCACCTTGCGCTTAGTTATAATTGAGATGATAGAACTATAGAATTCTGGTTAGTTACTTTACGAACTGGTATCGTATTGTTTGAAGTGTTAATCTAAAGTTTAAAAGTCCTATTGCAAACTTTCAGTAAGTTCCGGTTACTCCATAAAGTTTAATAATTAGTATTAAATCAAGAGTAACAATTCCAAGTATTAGTATATAAAGTATCATGTTTGTCTCCATGATTCTTGATATTCAAAGGATTCTCTTAATATCAAGGTTATCTAGGATCTGAAAGAGTTGTTTCAGAAACCATGATGTGTGGAAGATATTGTGATATCTGAAACGAAGTTTTGGTTACAACATGATAGAGTATAATATGGCAAAGTTTATGTTCTCATATTTTGATGAGAATTTGCAAAAGGTTGGAGACACTTGTTGTCCTAATCCTCCAAAAGGTTTTGGATAGCAACATTATACTCATAAATTCATCGTTACAAGCTAACAGTAGCTTGATCATGGAAAATTCCATGATAAGGGTGAATATTTGATGTAGGTAAAATGTTTACTACACCAAGAGATTACTAAAGAAAGGAATTTGAAAGAACACCAAATATTTGATGATGGTGATCTACTTCAAAGTGCAAGTCCAAAGACATTGGTATTTAATTATACACGCTTTGGACTATATGTCATATGTATGACTCCACTATTGATATTGATAGATTCTTTCAAACAGAAAAGGAAATATTGAAAGAGAATCTCATAAATATATGGCAGAAAAGAAAAGACTAGAATTGTTCAGTTTAAGTATATAGATGATATACATGTTATGGCTATATTCTTTGCTTGTTAAACAATGTGGTTCTCAAGTATTTGATACTGAATTTGTTGGTGTGAATCGTCATACGAAACAACATAATTCATGAACTACAATGGCCTAAGTAACTAGCAAAAGAATATGTGATGATGTTCATCGAGAACAAATAAAGGGTTATTGTGTTGCTCGTTAAACATCAAAGCTTGCCTTCAAGATTTGTTTTATCAGGTATTATAAGAACAAAAGGGTTGTTCAAATAATTGCCGTAATCCATAAAAGATGGATGATTCACAAATCTCGTTGGAGAAATCACATCCATAAAACTAGTGCTAAAAATGTCGAAAGACAAATTGATTGAAAGATCACTTAGGAAGTGACATCGCCGTTTAAATTATATTGGAAAGAAAACATGAAGAAAATCCATATGGATGGAATTTTGGAGTCTATTTGATTTTGATCAAATGACACTTGTGAAACTTTCCTAGAGATAATTAAAACTTCGTTCATAGGCCAAAAGGGAACGATAGACTAAACTTATTGGAACTTGTACATATTGTTGTATGAAGTCCATTATGTATAGTCAAGGGCGATGGATTTCAACTTCATATGCTTTCTCCGAAAATTTGAGTGAATATATGAATATTTACTTAATAAGGATGAAGTATGAAACATTTGAAAAGTTCAAAGTTTTTCAAGATGAAGTACAAAATCATTTGTAACAAGAATATAAATAGTTTATGATAAGATCATAAAAGAAGATATTTGAGTTACAAAGTTTAGCATGATACCTAAGATTTAAGGAATCGTTCCGTGGATTTGCATTTTCCCGAAACACCATAAGAGTATGGAGCGTTCGAGATATGTAATTAAACCTTGTTTGACATGGTTAGATCAAAGGTATAATTCATAAAACTGCCATTATATTTTAAAGATTAAAAGCTTTAGAGATTACCGTTTTTTTCCACTGAAAAGAGCTCCATCATAATCCGTTGAAATGACACCATATCAAGTTATGGTTTGGGATAAAACCCAAGTTGTCCTTTCTTAAACATTGGTATGCTATGCATAAGAAAGATGTGTGCAACCAAAGTCGGATGAACCTGTCTTTGTATAAACTGTTAAGTATTCCTCCATAAACACCGGAGACAAAAGTGTTTGTTGCTTAGAACGTCAAGTTTCTTTGAGAAGGAATTTTTCATGAAAAGTTAAGTGGGAGGACACTAGAACTTTGATAAGGTTAAAAGAACCTTAGCTATATGTGCAGAGTTGCGCAGCGCCGAAAAGTGTTTCGGAGGCAGCAACAATGCTCATGGCTCACGTGCCTCAAAAGTTGTGGTCACGGAGATCTAAGTTCCTATTAAAACAAGTAGATCGGGTAAACAATCAAATACCAAGATTTGAGGGTTGAATCATTATTTGAGAATAATGAACCGACTACATACAAAGAAGCGATGATGGGCCCTGACTCCGTCAAATTGCTTGAAGCCATAAAATCCGTGATAGTTCCATACACGAAAAATCAAGTTTTGAACTTGAAGGACCCTCGAGAAAGGTGTAAGACCTTACAGTTGTGTTTGGATCTATAAAGAAATAGACATGGATGTTTCACATCTATGAAGTTATCGACATGTCGGGAAAGAGTTCACGACAATAATCAAAAGAGTTGACTATGACAAGATTTGATCTTTCATAAGCGATATTTAGTCTAGACGGATTTATGTAGCAACCACTACATATAATTTTGTTATATGGTAGTTGAATAAACAAAACAAGTTCTTCTAATAGAAGGGTTACCTAGGACGTGTGCATGACACTGTCCAAAGGGTTTTGTTAAAATTCAAGGGATGCTAAAAACATATGCAAACTTCAATGGTTGAAGTAAGCATAGCGGAGTTGGAATCTTCACTGTGATGAAACTGTTAAAGGAGTTTAAAAGTTCATCAGAGACGATGGAGATGCTTGCATTTGCAAGAAATTAAGTGGGAGCGCTAAGACATGTTTCTAATACATTATGTGGAAGACATATTGTTGATTGGAAATGATGTATCTTTTATTAACACATATTAAGAATTTCATCTCGATGAAAGACTTAGGCAAAACCCAAATATTTGGCATCAATAGACGCTAATATGGTTGTGCCAGAAGTACATAGACAAGATATTGAATGAGTTCAATATAGAAACTACAAGAGAGGTTCTTGTTGCACAGAAAGGATTGAATGAGTTCAATACTGATGATATATTCAAGTGTATTGACATTTGGTAAAGTGAAACAAATAATCAAGTATAGATTGATACTTGACGTATGAAATCACAAAGAGTATTTATATCATACTGTGATATGTACAAATCCAGATATGTCCTATGCTCTAAATGTTGTGAGCATATACCAGAATGATTCGTAAGATGATCATTGGACAATAGTAAGGATATTCTTATGATCTTTTGAAAGAACTAAGAGTATAATATTTGTAGAAGTGACAAATAGATGGTTAGTTCATTGTAAAAGTACTACATTGATACTAGCTTGTCACAAAGTACAAATTAAGTTTATCTCAATCTAAACTAAGGGTGGCACAATATAATGGAAAGTGAGTTCCATAATGGATTTGGATGATTTCCAAAGTTAAGACATTGTGACAGATACTACAACAAAAGGCTAAGTATATGACTGCTATTATAGCAGCAAAAGAGGGCATTTGTGTCAAGAAGTTTGTTATCAAACTAGGTGTAGTTCACAGTGGGATAATACTATGAAGATATATTGTGCGACAATATTATCAACATGTTTTAACCCCAAAGAGCTAAAGGTCACACCTAAAGACCAAATTTGTACAAGGCCATCTCATTAGAGAATGAGTGATGCGTAGAGACGCAAAGACATGCAATTACGCACGGACCTGGAAGTGTCAGATCCGGAGATCAGTTGACCACTAGCAATTGTGTACATACAACACTGGAAAGCCATAGGTGTTGAATACACAAAGTTTTGAAACTAGATTATTGACTCTAGTGCAAGTGGGAGACAATTGCTTTTGTATTTATATACGTGTATAGCTTTTGTATTTATATACGTGTATTATACCACTTGTAACACATCCATTATATATATGTGTGTGTGATAGGCCACCCTATTGAGGGTTGAGACGGTTCCCCCAATTCTATTGTCTAACATGGTATCAGACTTGGTTACGACTGTTGGAGATATGCCCAAGAGGCAATAATAAAGTGGTTATTATCATATCTTCACACTTATGATAAATGTTTACATACCATGCTATAATTGTATTAACCGGAAACATTAATACTTGTGTGATTTGTAAACTAAAATAAGAGTCCCTAGTAAAGCCTCTTGTTAAACTAGCTTGTTGGTTAATATATGATCATGGTTTCCTGATCATGAACATAGAGATGTTATTAACAACAGGATCATATCATTAGGAGAATGATGTGATGGACATACTCCTATAGATAAGCGTAGCATAAAGATCAAGTCATTTCAATAGTTCAATTGCTATATGCTTTCTGATACATAGTAACCTAATTCCTTCGACCATGAGATCATGCATATCACCTTTGCCGAATGGATGCTTTGATGACATCAAACACCACACCGTAACTGGGTGGCTATAAAGGTGGCATTGAGTGTTCAGAAAGTATTGGTTGAAACACATGGATCAAGAGTGGGATTTGTCCATCCATATGACGGATAGATATACTCTGGGCCCTCTCGGTGAAATGTCATCCAATTAGCTTGCAAGCATGTGACTGGCTCACAAGGGATCACATATCACGGGAACGAGAAAAGAGTACTTATCAGTAACGAGGTTGAACTAGGTATGCAGAGATACCGACGATCATAACCTCGGATAAGTAAACTATCGTGAGACAAAGGGAAATTGGTATCGTATGTAAGTGGTTCATTCGATCGCAAAGTAATCGTAGAAATATGTGGGAGCCATATGAATTTCCAGATTCCTCTATTGGTTATTGTTCGGAGAAGTGTCTCGATCATGTCCGCATAATTCACGAACCGTAGGGAGACACACTTAAGGATTCGACGTTGTTTGAGTAGTTATGGTATTATGAGAAAGAGACCGAATGTTGTTCGGAGTCTCGGATGGGATCCGGGATATCATGAGGTGATCCGGAATGGTCCGGAGAATAAGATTCATATAAGGAAAGTCCCGTTTCGGAGTTCGGGAATGATTCCGGTGTTTTCATCGGGAATGTTCTAGAAGGTTCCGGATTGTCCGGCACTCCGGGGGGGGGGGAGGGTACATGAGTGTGTCATTGAATGATTGCATCATGTACTAAGTGTTCTTGCTGTCCCAAATAAAGGATTAAATTGAATCCTAAAACAGAAAAGTCAAATGTCCAGTTTGAAAGTCAAACGGCTAAAACAAGAAACTGTGGGAAACAAGCAAGAGGAGTTGGAACCGACTTGGAGGAGGAGTTTCTCTCCTCCAAGCCGGCGGCCAGCCCTAGGCCGAGTTGGGGAGGGACTCCCTCCCTCCCCTGGCGCGCCAAGACCCTCCCATCTATATAAGGAGGGGCAGGGCTCCCCTCCTAGAACACACAAGTTTCTACCTCTAATCTCCGGTTTAGAGCCGTTTTGGTTTAGAGCTTTTAATTGCTTTAGCCAGCGGTTTAGAGCCTTCTAATTGGTTTAGAGCCTTCTAATTGGTGTGTCTAATTACTAGACCACTAATAGCCTCTCTCATAAGCTCCACCATACTCGCACCGGCTTAAGGCGAAGCCCTGCGGGATCTCCCCTCTACTTCCGGTACCACGCCGTTGTGCTGCCGGAATCACGAGGAGAGTGCTACAACCTCCGCTGCCTGCTGGAACAAGGGAGAGGAAGGTCTTCGTCGAGTACCGAACGTGTGACCGACTGCGGGAGCGCTGCCGGAACGTGGCGCCGGAAGGATCGTCTACACGATCTTGAGATCGGAAAGAGTACGACTACATCACCCACGAGAATCTGCTCTCGTTAACCGCTTTGGAATCTTCGAGGGTAAGTTATTCCATCGACTCGTTGCTACAATCTAGTAGATAGATCTTGGCTTGTTTGTTTGTATGCGATAGAAAAATTTTGTTTTCCATGCTACGAACCCCTACAACGACCTACGCTTTCGCCGCCTCCACCAAACCCTAGTCGCACCGCCGCCCCCGCCGCTGTCGCCGATCGCGTCGCTGATCGTCGTTGCCGCCGCCATGTCGAGCGCCGCCGCCTCTGGCTCCACCAACGCGGGCTACCTGTCCGCCTCCCTCGCTGCCCTCCTCTCCTGTCCATCGACGATGTCGCCATTTGGTCGTCCTCGATCGGGACGAGGAGCGTCGACTCCTTCTTCTCCAACCATCCCTTGGCTCTTTCATCGCCAGGGCACTCACTAACGGTCCACACGTCCAGCGCCTCGTCGCCCGCCTCCACTGCAGCCGCCGTCTCGCCGCTCGCATTCGCGCCCGCGGCCTCCTCGGCGGCCTGGACCGTCGGGCCCTCTACGTTGGATCTCGCGCCGATGCACCTTGCCCTCACGGCGTCCGCGCCTCCTGTAGGGTCTCACCCCGCGCCGCACGCGGGTTCTCCCTCGGCACCAACGGCCTCGCCGCCCGTCTCTCTCCCTATGGCGTACGCGCCCCCGGCAGTCTTCTCGACAGGCTTGCTGCCTCTGTCGTTTCACTTCGGCAACCTCATCACCGTCAAGCTATCGCCGGATAACTACATCTTCTGACGCGCGCAGGTTCTTCCGCTCCTTGGGAGTCACTACCCGCTCGGCTACGTCGACGGCACTCTTCCTTGCCCCCGCGCTGGTGGACAGCGTGAACGACCCGGTCTATAATCCGGCACACCGTGTGTGGACGGGGCAGGACCAGGCGAACCTCTCCTCCATCCAGGGGTCGCTCACCCCGGCTGTTGCCGGGCTCATCGTCTTTGCCAAGACGTCTCGTGAGGCATGGACAATCCTTGAGCGCTCCTTCGCATCGCAGTCGCAGTCCCGTGCCAGCGCTCTCCAACGTGAGCTCGGCGAGTGTGAGAAGCTCGACACCACCGCCACGGAGTTCTACAACAAGGTCAAGGCCCTCGCTGACACGCTGGCGTCCATTGGACAGCTGCTCACCGACTCCGAGTTCAACTCCTTCATCGTCAACGGCCTCAACAAGGAGTATGATGGCTTGGTCGAGATCATCAACGAGCACCAAAAGGACCGGAAGAACAAAAGAAGAGATGTGAAGTCGAGAAATGAATAGTAGTCTCTCCATTTTAAAATATAAATAATTTTATCTTTTTGAAAGAAGTATATCTAAACTCTTTTTAGTGTTAGTGTGTTATTTCCGAATATACACACTAAAAAGAGTCTAGATACATTTCTTTCATAAAACTAAAACATTTTATATTTTAAAACTAAAAAAGTAGTAGATGATAGATTAAAGATGTACTAGCCTACCTTATATATTTGTTAATCTTATTCGGAGTAGGATTTTGGTACATGAGTACACGACCACCTGACGCTGGAGGTGAAAGAGAAAATAGGAAGATATAGAGAAGCCTGCGTGTGTTGAGGCCTATGGAATTAATTTTTAGACAGTATTACCTCCGTTCCGGTTTATAAGGCAAATACGTACTTTGATAAAATAGTTTGACTGAAAATTTAGTCAACAAAATACAAACTATATTTAGTAAAAAATATACCATTAGATTCATATTCTAAATACGCTTTCAATGGTATAATTTCTGTGACATATGATACATATATTGTTGACCAAATTTACAGTCAAACTATTTTATTTAAAGTATGTATTAACCCTATAATTCGGAATGGAGGGAGTATTATTATTCAACGCCTTGATCAGTCACAACTATAAATCGGCCATTATTTTTCAATAGCTAACATATAAAATTTGGGAAATCTAATACCAGGTCGAGGTCAGGCGTGCTGGCCGCGGGATGGAGATCGAACGACCCGAGCTCGTCAAAGCTGATAGGACCACACAGGCCGTACTATTTTTTTGTCTTATTGCGGCCAAAACGTCACGCCACTGCATGCTTTCAATTGTGCATTTAATTACGAATTTCAAATATTTAAAATGTTTTCTAGCTCAAACCGTTTATCTAAATTAGATTTCGTTTTCACCATTAGACTAGTCATAACGAGATCTTTGAAACAAGATCCCATATTGATATGTTTCGATAACTTTTTTTCGATAATGTAACTTTTTGCTAGATGTAACTCCCTCTGCTAACTGAGATGTAACTTTTTTGCTGGTTGATGTAACTTTTTCTGCTAATTCAGATGTAACTTTTTGCTGGATGATGTAACTTTTTGCTGGATGTAACTTTCTGATAACTTGGATATAACTTTTTTTGTAAATTGGATGTAACTTTGATCGGATGTAACTTTCACAAATTACATCCTCTAAAAAAATAGTCGAAACATATCGACATGGGATCTAGTTTTAAAGATCTCGTCGCGACAAGCCCAACGGTAAAAACATATCTTGAATCGGACAAAAAGTTTGAGCTAGAAAACATTTCAAATTTTTGGATTTCGTAATTATATCCGTGGAATAAAGTGTATGCAGTACGGCTGAGTAGTGTATTTTTTTTAGAATAAAGACAAAACTCATTTGATTTTTTTATTTCAAAAATAGAAATATTAGTAGGCTGTCTGAACTGACCTTTATTTTTTGTTAAAACAAGGTCGACCTCGATGTAGCTGCACCCTATAAAATTGGGGCCCTTCAAAATAGGAGGTCCTCTGCAGTTGGTCACTCTACACATGCCTCCCGTACGGGTCTGGCCGACGGGTCCGCACGTCAGCCCTACGAAGCTTCCCACCAACCCTATTTATTTTGACCACCGCTGATGTTCACCAGCGAGCTGCCTGGCCTGCTTCGCCCGTGTTGACTCAGATGCTAGTTCGCCCTCCGCCAGCCGCTGCAGCAGACGCTACTCCCAGATAGCGTGCCGCCGCTTCTCTTCCTGTGCGCACGCCACATACGGGGACGCGGGCGTGCGTCCGGCGAGCTGCCGCGGCTGCTGGCCCTGCTCTGCGCCTTGACGAGCTGCTGCTGGCTGCTGGTCCTGCTCCGCGCCCGACGAGTTGTTGCCGCGTCGAGCTGCCCCACTGGTGGAGAACGAGGCATTAGTCTCGGTCCTAGGGGGCCTCTAGTTCCAGATTGGCAGCCGGGGCTACGGAAGCGGGACAAGAGGTCTCAACCTTTAGTTCCGGGCCTGTTACGGGTCGGGACTAAAGGTTCTGCACGTGGCAGCGTAGCAGTGCGAGAGGGGGTGGTCTTTAGTCTCGGTCCGTATTACGGGCCGAGACTAGTTCCTTTATGCCGTAGTAGTATTTTACCAATTCGGCTGCCGCGGCAGCCGATGTTTTTTTTTTGCCACGGCAGAGTTTTGGGGTCGTTTTCTGCCGCGATAGCCAATGGGGGTTTCTACCGCGACAGAGTTTTAGGGCCGTTTTCTGCCGCGGCAGCCGATGCGAGTTTTGCCGTGGCAGAATTTTGGGGCCGATTTCTGCGGCGGTAGCCGAATGCGGGGTTTTGCCGCGACAGGAGGATAAGTAGAGGAGGGTTGTGTTTGGCGTAAAGTGACATGCAACGAAGAAACCCATTACACACAACATCGTCATAATTATATAGATATAATTCTACATTACATATATATACATAAATGGAGATCACAACCCATCTATTCGGTTACAAGTTCATTAAATCACTAGTAGCCGGAGGTATGGTATTTTCCTTCTGGGTTTATGACATGGTCAACAAAAAATCTGCCAATTCCTCTTGAATTGCTACCAGACGCTTCCTTGGTTCGAGACACTCCCGCAATCTTTCCAAATATATATAAAAGAAGGAGGTCAATATGAATATCAATAGTCATAACAAATATTGTGAATGACACTCAACAAAAATTGTGATTGTTCACGTACTTCTATAAATGTCTCTCCTGTTAGGAATAGACAAAGTTATATTCCTCTGGGGGCCAAAGGCCACAATATATAGTACAAGTACAGGGCAATATGCAGGAAGCCCCCTAACATATGGGGGAAATACAATATACAGATATATATACATCTAACACCCCCCCTCAAACTCATGGTGGATCCACAACACTGAGTTTGGAGAGTAAGAAATCATGCTGCGCTCTGGTCTGTGCCTTCGTGAAGAAGTCCGCCAACTGTAAATCTGAAGGCACATACTGAAGCGCAACAACCTGAGCCTGCACCTGAGCACGTGTATAGAAAGCATCAACACCAATATGCTTGGTAAGCTCATGCTTGACCGGATCACGTGCAACACTAATAGCACCTGTACTGTCAGACAAAACCAGACTGGGTGTGGTAATCGAGACCCCAAAATCCGCAAGTAACCACCGTAACCAGGTCACCTCAGCAGTCAACAAGGCCATAGCACGCAACTCAGCCTCAACACTCGAACGGGAAACCGCTGTCTGTTTCTTCGTCTTCCAAGCAATGAGCGAACCACCAAGAAACACACAGTAAGCAGAAAGTGAACGGCGATCCGAAGGATCACTCGCCCACGTAGCATCCGAATAGCACTGGAGCTGGAGAGAGCTGGAACGAGGAAAGAAAAGACGACGAGTGATCGTACCACGAAGATAACGAAGAACACGAAGAAGATGACTATAGTGAACAGTGGTAGGAGCAGAAACAAACTGACTCAGAATATGAACAGGATAAGAGATGTCAGGACGAGTGACAGCAAGATAAACAAGGCTCCCAACAAGATGACGATAACGCGTCGGATCAGAAAGAGGATCACCATCAGTAGGTTGAAGCTTAACATTAAGCTCCATAGGGGTCTCAACAGTGCGCTCATCCCCAAGAGCAGCACGAGCAAGAAGATCCTGAATATACTTTTCCTGAGAGATGTAAAAGCCATCAGAAGTGGAGGAAACCTCAATCCCAAGAAAGTATCGAAGAGGACCAAGATCAGTCATAAGAAACTGATCACGAAGACGAGCCTTAACAAAGGCTATATACTCAGGATCATCACCAGTAATGATCATATCATCAACATAGAGAAGAAGAAGAGTGCGTCCACGAGGAGAAGTGTGAACAAACAACGCTGGATCATGAGCACTAGGAGAGAAACCAGCAGCTGTCACTACAGAAGCAAAGCGCTCAAACCAGGCACGAGGGGCCTGTTTGAGGCCATAAAGAGAACGTCGAAGGCGACAAACCATCCCCTCAGGAACAGAGTACCCAGGAGGAGGCTGCATATAAACCTCCTCACTCAACGCACCATTGAGAAAGGCATTCTGAACATCAAGCTGAGACACAGACCAGTGACGAACAGAAGCAACAGCAAGAAGAGTACGCACAGTGGTCATATGAGCGACAGGAGCAAAGGTCTCATCATAGTCACGACCATGCTCCTGCTGAAAACCACGAGCCACAAGACGCGCTTTATAGCGCTCAAGAGATCCATCAGAGCGAGTCTTAATCTTATAGACCCACTTACACGTGATAGGACGAACACCAGGAGGAGGAGAAACAAGATCCCAGGTGCCAGTGCGCTCAAGCGCAGCAATCTCCTCGGCCATGGCCAGCTGCCATTCAGGATGATGCTCAGCATCCCGATAAGAGGTCGGCTCGGAGGCAACAGAAAGACCATACTGACTAGGAGAGTAACGGTTGGGGGCACGACGCTGACGAACAGGACGAGTAGAGGGAAGATCATCAGAGGAAGATGACGCAGGAGACAACGATGAAGAAGAGGGAATAGAAGAGAAAGACTCCGGAGAACGAGGAGAACTAGGAGAACTAGGAGAACTAGACGGAGAAGAAGAGGACGGTGTCGAAGAAGAGACAGCAGGGGGAGGAGATCCTGAAGAAGACACAATAGGAGTAGAAGGAGGTGTGTCAGGAAAGAGAAGAAAAGAGATATCTTCCACCGGGTAAGTACCAGCGGTGGGACGAGGATAAAAAGGACGCGTCTCATCAAAAGTAACATCACGAGAGATACGCATCCGACGACCAACAGGGTCCCAACAGCGATAGCCCTTATGCTCATCACTGTATCCGAGGAAAACACACTCAACAGACTGAGCGGTCAGTTTGGTGCGTTCGCGAGGAGCAAGTAGAACATAGCAAACACAACCAAACAAGCGAAGCATGGAGTAATCTGGAGACTGTCCAGAAAGGCGCTCAAGAGGGATACCACCCTGCAAGGCAGCGGAAGGCTGAATATTGATGAGGTAAGCCGACGTAGCGACAGCCTCAGCCCAGAAATGCGGCGGAAGAGAAGAAGCAATCATCATAGAGCGAGTGGTCTCAAGAAGGTGGCGATGCTTACGCTCAGCAACGCCATTCTGGGCATGTGCGCCAGGACAGGAGAACTGAGCAAGAGTGCCCTGATCAGCAAGAACACCTCGCAACATCTGGGAGATATACTCACCAGCAGAATCAGCACGAAACACACGGATGGGGGTAGAATATTGAGTACGGACCATGGCCGCAAAACGCTGATATATGGAGAGCACCTCACTACGAGAGCGCATAAAATACAACCAAGTGTACCGAGAAAAATCATCGATGAATAAAATATAGTAGCGATGGCCCCCTTTCGAAGCGAAAGGAGCCGGACCCCAAACATCGGAATGAACTAAATCAAAAGGTCGCTGAGATACAGACGCGCTAGTAGGATAGGGAAGCTGAATCTGTTTACCCAACCTACAGCCCTGACAATGCAAAGACCCATCTCCTGAGACAGACCCCAGAAGACCACGATGAACTAAGGACGACAGGCGAGAGTCACAGAGGTGACCAAGACGATGATGCCACTGCTGGAACGAGCTGGTAGTAGAGGCGACAACCGGAGAAGAACTGGCGGATGAAGTGGCAGCGGAAGGAACGCGAAGCCAGTCTAACTCCCAAAGACCGGAAGAATCACGGCTGCGAGGGCCAGCTCCAACCAGGGCCTGGGTGCGACGGTCCTGAACAAGACAAGAATCAGCATCAAGAATGACGCGACAACCAGAGTCAGTAAGCTGGCTAGCAGAGAACAGATTCATCTTAAGAAGAGGGACATGAGAGATATCAGGAACAAAAAAAGAAGAAGTAGAAAGGATGCCCCGACTAGAAACAGGGAGAGAGGTACCATCAGCCGTAAAAACACGAACAGGAGAAGGGAGAGAACGAAGAGCGGACAGAGAAGAAGACTCAAATGTCATATGAAAAGAAGCTCCAGAGTCCAGATACCACGGAGACGTACCTGACTGTGTAGAAGATGGTGGTCGCACAGTGCCGGAAGAGTCAGTCACAGAACCAACAGTGCCCGTCGAAGAAGAGCCTGTAGCCGCAAGCAGACCGCGAAGACTCCTGATAATGTCCTGATCAGAGAGAGCCACTACTGAAGACCCGGAAGGAGCCGACTGTCCACGAGTCTGGTGCTGCTGACGTAAACTGGGGTCCCGTGTATAACAGGTGGCCCAAGTGTGACCATCCCTGTTGCAGTAAGAGCAGTGACGAAGAGAACCACGGCGACCCTGACCACGAGCCTGCTGGGGCTGACTCGGACCCTGAGGCTGCTGAAACTGACCCTGACCCTGAACTGGAGGAGTGGGTAGGATCGGCGGCGGCGGTACAGGAGACCGTGGCTGAAGCGAGGGAGCAGACGGCAAAGTAGCACCACGAGTAGCAAGCGCAGATGGAACCGCAAGAAGACCAGCACCACGGAGACGGGTCTCCTCAGCCCGAAGCTCAGACAATACCTCAGAGAGCGGAACACGACCACGGGCATTCAGCTGAGCACGCCGGGGCTCAAACTCCTGGCGGAGCCGAGACAGAAACTCATAGATGCGGTGAAACTCCAAATCCGAGCGCACAATCTGACAACACGAGCATGTGCCACAAACAGCAGTACGAAGAGAGTCAAGCTGACGCCAGATAGCAGCACTCTGAGTATAGAACTCATCAATAGTAGAATCACCCTGCTGGAGAGCATGCTCCTGGCGAACCACAGACAGGTAAAGGGCATCCCCAGACGGCTGATAGCGCTGACGAAGATGAGCCCACTGAGCGGCAACAGTAGGGAGACTCATGAACTCAGCAGCATACTGAGGCAGAACACTGGAGGTGAGAACAGCAGCAGCACGAGCATCCTCATCAACCCACTGAGTGTAAGCAGTCAGAGCATGTCGGTAGGCCTCGAGATCAGAAGAGTACTGCTTGAACTTCAGGTCATAAGCAGTAACAGCATTATCATCAGCACTCTGAGCAGCATCCTTGGCCTCCTGAGAAGCATCAGCACCAAGAACAATCGGCGTCGGTGGAATAGGAGCCACAGGAGCAGGGGGGCACGGCGGACAGGAGACCTCGCCGGAGAGCACACCCCAAAGACGAAGACCGCGCATGTGAACACGCATAAAGGCAGCGAAATCAGGATAATTCGCGCCATCAAAGACCACCGGGCAGCGAGGAATCGCAACATAACCCGATGAAGAAGACATCCTCCCTTTTTTTTTTTTTTTTTTTTTTCAGATCTAGATCTAATTGATACCGACGAAGACGAAACCAGCCGGCGGCACCGGTCAGCAGAGGGACTCCTTCCGTGGACGCGGGACGGTCGGAGTGCAGCGGGAGCCGCGCCCAGGGAGCCGCGTGTGGGCAGCAGTGTCCTGGGCGGAGTCCTCAGGCCGGCAGGCTCCCTGTGCGCGTGGGCGACGGCTGGGCGGCTCCCGGTGCGAGGACGCGTGGGAGCAGTCCCGTCACGTCACGTACCAGCGGAAACGTGGGCGATGGGCGATGGGCGGCTGGGCGGCTCCCTGTGCGAGGACGCGTGGGAGCAGTCTCACGTCACGTACCAGCGGAAGATGGAAGATCGGCTGGGCGGCTCCCTGTGCGAGGACCCTGGGCGCGTCACGTACAGGGGCACAGTACCAGGGATGAGTAGTACCAGCGATGAGTAGTACCACCAGGGCTGAGTAGTACCACGCACAGTACAGCACCGCCAGGGATGAGTAGTACCACGCACAGTACCGCCAGGGCGCAGCGATGAGTACTGCGGCAGGAGGCAGGCACAGGAGAAGAGTACCAGCGATGAGTACTGCGGCAGGAGGCAGGCACAGGAGAAGTTGCAGCGGCGAAGTAGTACCACGCACAGTACCGCCAGGGCGCAGCGATGAGTACTGCGGCAGGAGGCAGGCACAGGAGAAGAGTACCAGCGATGAGTACTGCGGCAGGAGGCAGGCACAGGAGAAGTTGCAGCGGCGGCCGGACGCGGCGGAAACCAGGGCGAGCGACGGCGGCGCAACGAGATGAACGAACCCTAAGGCTCTGATACCATGTTAGGAATAGACAAAGTTATATTCCTCTGGGGGCCAAAGGCCACAATATATAGTACAAGTACAGGGCAATATGCAGGAAGCCCCCTAACATATGGGGGAAATACAATATACAGATATATATACATCTAACATCTCCGTCCCGCTTACTAACCTCGGAGCGAATGTACTCGCACACGAAGTATCCACATAGATTAGTACCTGTTGGCTGCCTCTCGCACTTTACAAGAATATAATTCAATCAAATAATAATCAAGCATGACATAATTATCTAAAGGTTTAAGCCTAAGAGGCAGCGAGCTCTCTCAACGATTCTGGCGCGCCTCGTGCGGTCCATCTCTCTGCTTGTGGACCTCCTTTTGCTACCTCGCTGGATCGTGGGAAGTGTGGTGTCTGTCGCGACCGTCAATTGCCGTTATGTCCACAGGATATTGCGTAGAGACCGTCAATTGCCGTTACTAGAGAACGAGTGCCCACCTCCCAGCCGGGCCACCTCCAGACCCAACCCCGTAGCAACACCTTTTCCTTTCCTCTTCCTCCAGAGCCCGTTCTAGGGTTTCAACGCCGCCATGTGCATCTCCTCCTCCTGCGCGACAACCTTGCCCACTACCATGCACTAACAGATCAAGGCAGACTATTACTTCACGTACCGCCGCGACCCGATGGTTCGTGGTTCCTCCATGCGTGCCGCCGATTCTCTGAGCGCCGCCACGGACGCCGCCGTCCTCTTCAAGACCGATAATACGTCTAGCCTCGGCCGCCGGAACCGCACCTGCTATCGCGCTTGATCGTCCCATGCTCTTTCGAGCCAGAGCTGGAGTCTCCGCCGATAGCATCGCCGACATCTCTGTCACCAAATCCACCGGCCAACTGCTGCCTACTCACACCACGGGTGACCACGTCTCCAGAAGGTTCGCGTACCAGAAATTCCACATCACGTGCCTACTTTCTTCCCTGCGCCAACCTTCAAACCTACAACGGTTGCCTCTCGAAGCTACGCCAAGTCATCAGCACCATGGTCAGCCCCTCTTTGCAGATTGTTTTCTTTATATCTTGGTTCTCCATGTGGATGGATGCCAACACGTGTTTATCTATGAATTTATGCACATGTAAGCATGTTAGGATGGTTATAGATGTTTGGGAGAGAGACTCTTAGATTAATATATTGCAAATTGCTTGCAACCGTTTTAGTTCAGTTCCGAAAATGAGATTAACATTGCAAAATTGGTTGCAACCATTTTACGGTTCAGTATGGCAATGATGTGTGCATGCATTACTCTAAAAACTGAATGCTATTGACAAAGTTGTGCAGGTATTTATTGGCAGAGTGTTTCATTGTCTGCTTTGTTTGCGTCAGGAAATGATGGTTGCGACCTCTTTCTCAACCGTTCGCTACATGCCTCACAGAACCAAAAACCACGAGGAAGACTGCCATTTGGACCGACGCTATGGCTGTCGCCCTAATCAAGAGGCACAGTGACGATAGTACCGACGACCTGGTTTGTTTAGGTTGATTGGTTTATAGCGGAGGACAATGATCTGAAGCCTCCTATAGAAGTTCTTAACCTGAGCCATAGCACAAGCAGCAAGGTAACATCTCACCTACCTTTGTTTCTAGCTTTGTGCAATTCTTCCCAATCTGTGATTTGTTTGGACTAGATCGAGGTATGATCTATATTTGGTTTGGCGGTCTATGTAGATTTTTTAAACCT
Source organism: Avena sativa (assembly GCA_916181665.1). Taxonomy (NCBI): domain Eukaryota; kingdom Viridiplantae; phylum Streptophyta; class Magnoliopsida; order Poales; family Poaceae; genus Avena; species Avena sativa. Next base: position 399,945,402 of record OV702279.1, read on the forward strand.
ATTTTACTTACTACTTTCTTCGCAATCTAACAATTTCCAGAAGTGGTGAAAGTGAGGAAGCTTTTGTTGATGTCGAGAAGATGAATGCATGGTAATGTCCATGTTTCTATGCGGGTCTGGATGAAGCCGAAGGGGAAACCCTAGGTGGTGGCCGCTGATAGTTACGATGACATGCACATGGTGAGCCGAATGCATGTGCCATGTAAAATCGTCCATTCTAGGGACATTAAATCTGTGATATTCCTCGATAGATGTTCTGAAGACTTTTAATTCTTTATAAGCTTAAGCGTGGAGACAAGGCTGCGCTTTGAGGCCTCCTGCGGCGCCACGCCCGCGCGTGCTAACGCTGCATGTGGGCCATTGATGCTTTGGGCCGCTGCCTATGGGCTAGGGGTGTCTCCGTGTGTCCCATGCGCTGGCGCGGCTAGGCGGTGGACGGTTGGGGCTGAGCAATCTTGGAGATAACTATGCATCGCTCAGGACCCAAATCAATTTCGGCCGAGGGGAAAATTCGTGTGATCTGGCCGTGGTACTGATCCCTGATCCCTCGATTCATGCCATGAACCATGTGTGGTTTTTTCGGGAGCCGCCAGGATACGCGCAGTATGTGGCGGATGTGTCGGAGACGACGGTGGAGGAGTATGACTACATCGTGGTAGGGGTGGCATCATGGGGTGCCTGCTGGCCACAATGCAGGCGGGCCTGGTTGGAGGCCGCGTGCTTCTGCTCGAGTGCGGCGGTGCGCTCGCCGAGTTTCCGGCGCTCACCATCGCGGGAGGATTCGTCACGATGCACGCGCTGGCCGACCCTTCCCTCGAGTCCGTCGCGCCTACACAGGGTTCAACTCCGAGTCCGGCGTCACCAATATGCGCGCGCGGGTTCCCGGCGGCGGCACGGCCATCAATGTCGGGTTCTACTCCCACGTGCACCCGGGCTGGTTTCACGGCCAGGAAGAGGTCCCTTTCTCCAATCTTTCTCTACGTGTTGTTCATGCCATTTTTGGTGTCCTTTTGTTTTAGAAATATATGGATGTGAATTATATCATGCAAGATTGAGTAATAGATCCCAAATAAGATATACAAAAATAAAAACATCCACGCCAATACGGGTAGTCTATCCATCCCATATCGGTAAATTGTGTAAGTGAAAGTTGAACATACCTTAATACTACTGAAATAGTGGTGCATACGAAAGTTGGACAAACATTAATACTACTGCTTGGATTCAGCTACGTGTTCGGGTTCAACTATCTCCTGTAAAAGGTAATCCCAACTTAATCATGAACTGCAATTCTGTAGTTTGACAGTGTCACTTTGTTCGTCCTCCCTCCTGTCTCCTAGGTATAGACCCTGCCTTTCTTGGTTCATGTGCTAGGTTTTTCATTATTACCAGGTTAGTTTGTTGTAGCTGCAAATTCCGAATTTGGTTTTCCTTTCTAAACTCTTATATTTCTTTTTACAGGTAACTAGGAATTTCGTGATGCATCCAAAAATGATTACCGCACGGAATTAACTACATCCACATTTCTTTGTCATATGGAGATATTTTTTAATTGATCCTATGGTGTGGAGGTTAGTTTTACAACAATGATGCGCCAAAACTTCCTATAGAAAATTGAAGAGTACCGCGAGCGGCTCACCATGTACTGCTTTGCTTCCATAGCAACCACTTTTCCTGACTGCCACATCTCAGGTTCCACAAGGTAAGCTCGATTACTCTCTTTTATCTCCATGCTTAATGCTTCCGCCTTTACATTAGCATATCTAACTGTACCAGATTATTATTTATATTTAGGTCTGATAAAAGGAATGCACAGATTTCCCTATTAGTGATGTCAAGATATATTTCTATTTATGTTTCCCATGTTTGCTAGCTATACATGATCGGCTAATCATTGCTTGTTATACATGATCAGCTATTCATTGCTAAAACATCATGAGTTCTATTTCTGCAGGGAATAACTTTTGTGGTCATATCATTATAGAGCTTTATCGATAATGCAATTTATACAATCTCATCAGAAACTGATAAGATGCCACTCCCTTTTTCCTGATTAAGAGGCAACAAAAACGGTTTTACATTATGCCATGTAAGATGATTGAGATTTTGAACTTTAAACGCATGGATATTTGTTTGCCTCTCTTTCCTTGACAACCCTTATGTTTTCCTCTCTATGCTTTACTTTCCGATGGGTAGGAGTCTTCCTTTTTTTCTAAATAGGCGATTTCTGTTGTATATTGTGAGTCAAGATTACCAATCCTTGAGCACGGCCAACCGGTGGTGAAGATAGGCCGCACTATAGCTTCTCACGATCATGCCGTCTTGGACGCCGTGCAGGGTACTAATTGAATTGGTAGTATTTTCGTGAATAAAATGCTTCAGGCTCCAATGCATACACTATTTCACATGATAGATGCACGAATGTACTACACGTGAGTTGAATTGCCCAACTTGATTGAAATCTGGTTTCAGTAGTATTAAGGTCTGTCCAACTTGCTGCGGACCTCCTTGGTTTTGCCCATCTTGGGCATCTCCGTGTCGCTGTTCGTGCTACGACTACCCGTATCATCATCAACCCTTATTGATCCTGGTGAGTGATGCATTATTCTACTTATTGTTTTTTCACATGGTTGTACTTTCGAAAACCCAAAGTTATTTGGCATATTGGTGAATAATTGCATTGCCATAAAACTATGTCTGAAATGCCTATCATTTGTTTGTTTTGCTACATTAGTAAGTGATACTATATTGATATCTCTTGTGGTACTTGCATTAGTCTCGGCTAAAACTTTGTTTGGCCCTACAAATTATATGAATGTTGGATTTATAGAAAGAAATTTGCTGTCATTTAATGCGTGACATAAATATAATGGCTTTTGTCATGCAATTGTTCTGGTTTTGCTGTTGTTTAAGAGAGGGAGACCCGTCAGACTGCGTATATTTGATTCTAGAATGAATCGCAGCAACTATTCCCCATTTCTTGGATATGTTTTATATAGGCGTTAATTTCTTAATAGTTTCAGGTTCAGTTCCAAAGCACTTAGTCTGGTCAGGGAGGGAGTCTCCTTCAAATGTATCTCTAGAGTAACTGAGGTTATACCCTCAGTTACTCTTGCTCATGAGTCATGAGCTCAGTTGATCTCTGTATTCCTCTTGACTCCTAATATCGTTTCTACAAGTCATTCAGTTTTGTTGCTCTTTTGACATAAGCATCATGGTCCCACAATATTCACACTGATTGTTAAAATGCTATATTTTAGTGCCTCCTATATATACTATCAAGAAACGGGAAATAATTCATGGAAAGCATAGGGAGAACTGTCGAAATTGAAGCAAGTTTAGGGTCCCTAACTCCAGAAAATAGAAACTCTCACTAACTCCACAAGAAAAGACAATCATTATATATCAACTCTTTAAGTGGAGAGACATGCAACTGTGATAGTAATTTATGTACCCTTTTGTGTTATAGACAATACTTTCAGTTTATCTCCTCTATGGGCTTTGAAAACTCCTTGCTAAAAAATTTGTGTTTCACTGCTTTAAAAAAATCTAAACATTGTGCATTGTTCAAAATTAAAAGCTTTATAGGTTCATTATTTTTATTTGTAGATAATATGATGTAAATACCAATTTGGTCATTAACAAGGGGTTTGTATTGTTTTACCGTACATAGGTTCGCGATGAGATAAATGATGCACCACCTTTGGTAGCTGCTGATGTTGGAATAGCTCTGCATACTCACTCACAAGAGAACGCTCCCTCTGATGTCGTTTCAGTTTATATATAAGGGAATAAACATTCTTAGATTTTGCTTACTTTACTTATTTATCAGGGTAATGATCAATAACACCTTTTGACTGATGATAACACCTCTTGCACATGTTGTATAATGTGTTATCCCTGTGTAAAGCAAGTATGGCAAAAGTTCACGAGAATTTTGCATGGACAATGACATATAACATAGTAGGCGTTAACTATGAGTATTCAGCTTGCAAAAAAAATCGTAGTATAAATTTTAGAGCATTCATCCACAGGGTTATATGTGATGTATCAAGATAAGTTTGATTTCCGTTATGTTTAATATTAGTCGACTTAACTCGTGCATAAGTTTAGAATTTCCTGTCAGTTTGTGCCATGGTTTAATTTAAGTTCTTTGAGCAAGGTTGTCTAAGTAGCAGTCATAGCCTGCAGATGCATAATCTGGCTAAAATATGTAGTGTGTGTGTGAGGCTGTTTGCTACACAAATCTAGCTCAAATACAATGGTAGGACTGCCATTGCAAGTTCAATTATTTCTATCATCATGATCAGTGATGCATGCAGAGGCAGAACTGGAATGATGTAGAGCGGTCTACTTTCTCTTTTTTTGTTGCACAAATGTTCTGAACTGGTGCTCTTTTTTCCATTGAATTCAGTCATGAAATAACTTTAATAGATTGGTGGAGCTTCAAATGCCCGTAGTCAACAACATGATTTGTAACAACTTGGTATTTGGGGAGCTATGGAAGCACAAAAATTTATGGTGCCCTCGCTGTACTAAATCGTTTTCCTCTAAAACGGGAGCCTTGGTTCAAGGCAGGACTCTTCATAGTGATCAAGATATCTACGGTCTTCTTTTGGTTAGTGGATGTTAGATGAGTAGTACTTTCTGTGTTGAGGGGACTTTTGTCGTGCTTTTTCATGTTTGATATATGTCCATGCTTTTATCTATTATAGAAAAAATGAAGTAGTTTTAGCGAAGATAACTTTGTGAATTCTTTTCATGTGTGTGTGGTTAATGAGTTTTGTATGATTTTCATACTTGATCAATACATTCACCACACGTAAAGGGGGTTTTAATTATTATATAGTGCCACTTTGATTGTAAACAATTGCTTTCTCCTAATAAATTCACTTACAAGTTCCAGTGAGAGGTGGAAGAGTGTGCCCATTATCGTTTTAAATATATATATTTGGCATTTATACAAAATATTTCAAAACTATAAGTATTAATGTATAGCAGCAAAGCATATGAAAACACATGCATTTCTATCGTGGAAATCACACTGTGAAGATGCCAGGCAGGCGACGGGGCGAAGCCCGCCTATTCGCCTAGTGGTATTGAAACTATAATTGAAGAGATACGTGGATCTAGCTTGTACTACTTATATTGATCCGATAAAAACTAAGATCGTCTTTAAATTCACCAACTGTAGCATTGGTGAAAGCTTTCCAAACCTTGCCCGGCAAAAAATAAAGAATAGATGAGTTATTAGTTACTTGATATCTCAGGATATATATGAACTAAAGAGACCGATATAGTACGGTAATGACTGAAATTACCTCTGGAGCACATCTTTAATGAATGCGTACTCTGATTCGTCTCTCATTAGCAAGTTCTTGATTTCAACTCTTTCAGTGTCAACTTCAATGGTTAGTAGAATCCAGTGATAGTTGTGCACGTTTATATACGTCAGTAACTCATCAATTACACTTAGCAGAATCAAGTGATCTGTACAAGGCAGTAACACTCTTATCTGTAGTTGTAGGGAAACAATATTCTTCGTTTGTAATGTTGCCTCAGTAAGACCCTTAGCAAGTTACGCTCCGTGTCCTTGGGATATTCCTTTAGCAATGCTTGATTAAACCGGTGTGGGTCGATGAACCCAGTGTCAAAGATTTTCTTCCGGTCACATTCATCGTTCTTCATTCTGCATAATAGCATATAATGAAGATAATTACATGCAATGAAAGAGGTGAGTTAGAGACTTTATCATAGAAATAAATGAACCACTTATAGACAATAGGTAGCGAGGAGACTCAAGTGTATAGAATTCCTCAAAATAAATTTGCAACTGGTCTTCACCATTAAAATTCTCACTTGTAATTCTCACAAGCAGCGCTGACAATCGATCTTCTTTATCGCATGTAAAGACTTTCTTGTACCACTCATGCAGTCTTCGTATTTGAGTTGGTAGAAGTTTGACCACATCAGGTCTGACCAGAGTCTTCCCGTATTCATATCTCCATGCAAATTCCTCTTGTATGGGGATATGCCCACCTAGCGCTTGATCAACTGTAATACTAGCACCTCTGGCAAATTCCATTGCTATAATATTCTGATGATCAGTATTGGATAACACCTTGAGAGGGGTGATCGATTCGTTTGCCTGCATTCAGAGTTGCGCAACATCTCTTTTCCCGCTGCTTGCATTAGTATTTCCTGGAGTATTACCGCTGCTTGCAGTAGTATTTTCTAGATTCTTCCTACCAATTCTCAGCAGACAGCGTTTGTAGTCATCAGCCTTATTTATCTCATATTGCGATGGTTGCTCAAGAAATCCTTAGCCCACTTTTTGGCTTTCGGATCAAATATTTGCTTTGGCTCGGGAGCTTTGGGTGCAAAGAAGGCTTTAACTTGGGCATCGCTGATCGCTTTGGTTTCCTCATCAGTCATCTCGTAAGGTAACTTGGGAGGAGGCGGCGGGATTTTCTTCACCTTTTTACCTTTGACTTTCTTCTGACTAGTATTTTTACTAGTTGACTGAGAGACCGCCTTCTTCGTCTGACACGGTGACGGCGGAGTGGGCTAACGTGGGGGGAGTGGGCTGATGCAGCGGTGGACTCGCGCTATGGTGGTCGTCCCACTCCTCATGTGGACTTGCTAGAGGTGCCAGACTCGGCTGACGCGGAGGAGACGGTGGTGGCTTGGGTGCAGAGCCTAGAAACACGATGTCCTGATAGAATGATAGAGCCCCTGCCTTATCCTAGCGTGCTCTCATCTTTAGGTCCAGGGATGTCAAGTTGTAGTGATTCATATTGAGGTAGAACCTCATCCACCCCGACACGAGCATAGTCATCTGGAATCTCTTTGCAATGCTAGCGTGCTTCAGGTTCACAAGATATGTTCATCACTCCCACATGCAGCTCGCAGCTTGAAGGATAAGTTTGACCTCATCCACCCCGAGAGCCGCCTTGAAGGATAAGTTCATCACTCCCACATGCAGCTCGCAGCTTGTCTTCTCAGTGATATTGTCCACGGGATAGCGATCTATAAAACTTGGTAAAAGCTTCACAAAATGATATACATATGTACATATTGATTGCATCTAAAAACGGCCAAAGGAAAAAATCAGAATACATCATATGACTTTCTTATGATCGTATGGCCTTAACCATGGAGCATCTTCATCAAGTAACATGATGCTTGGGTCATCCTTCACTACAAACAGCGTAATTTCATGAAACTTGTCATAATCTTTGGACATCTCTGTCTTGTCCTCCACTCCTACGATGTTTCTTTTCCCTGAAAGAACTATGTGGCGCTTTGGCTCATCGTTTGATGATGTATTTGTTTTCTTATATTTTATTTTTCTTGGTTTGGTAGACATGTACTTCACATAGAAAACCTGAGACACATCGTTGGCTAGGACGAATGGTTCGTTCATATACGCAAGATTGTTGAGATACACTGTTGTCATTCCGCATTTTTTGTCTACCTCAACCCCGTCTCCTGTTAGCTTGACCCATTTGCACCGAAACAAAGGGACCTTCAAAGCAGGTCCATAGTCAAGTTCTCATATCTCCTCTATGTAACCATAATATGTGTCCTTTGACCCACTGTCGTTTGTTGCATCAAAGCGGACACCACTGTTTTGGTTGGTGCTCTTTTTATCTTGGGCGATCGTGTAAAATGTATTTCCATTTATCCCGTACCCTTGGTAAGTCCATATAGTCGAAGATGGTGAGCTGGACAACAAGTACAACTCATCACAAATAGTGTTATTATTCATGAGATGTGTTTGCAACCAACCGCCAAAAGTCTTCATGTGTTCATCTCTAATCAAGGAGTCATGCTTTCCCGGGTTGTTTGAGCGTACAATATTCTTGTGTTCCTTTATATACGGAGCTGCCAATGTGGAATTATGCAGAACTGTGTAGTGTGCTTGAGTGAAAGAATGTCCATCCCTACATATTATTGATTTCCTTCCTAGTGTGTCTTTTTCACTCAGTCTCCCCTCATGACGTGATTCAGGAACACCAATCGACTTAATGTTAGGAATAAAGTCAACACAAAACTCAATAACCTCCTCTGTTCCATAGCCCTTCGAGATGCTTCCTTCTAGCCTAGCACGGTTATGGACATATTTCTTCAAGACTCTCATGAACCTCTCAAAGGGGAACATATTGTGTAGAAATACAGGACCCAAAATGGTAATCTCGTCAACTAGGTGTACCAGCAGATGCGTCATAATATTGAAGAAGGATGGTGGGAACACCACCTCAAAACTAACGAGACACTGGACCACATCATTTTGTAACCTCGGTAGAATTTCTGGATCGACTACCTTTTGAGAAATAGCATTGAGGAATGCACATAGCTTCACAATGGGCAGTCGAACATTTTCCAGTAGAATCCCCCTCAATGCAACCGGAAGCAATTGTATCATAAGCACGTGGCAGTCATGAGACTTTAGGTTTTGGAATTTTTTCTCTGCCATATTTATTATTCTCTTTATATTTGACGAGAAGCCAAAGGGGACCTTCATACTTCTTAGGACTTCAAAAAAAAATCCTTCTCTTCTTTGGTAAGAGCATAGCTGGCAGCACTTAGACATCCTTTATCTGTCTTTATTGGATGCACGTCGTCTCGGTCTTTCATACCTTGATGGTCCTACCATGCTTATGGCGTATCTTTTGTCTTTCCATACACACCCATAAAGCCTAGCAGGTTCACCCAAAGATTCTTCGTCACGTGCATCACGTCGATTGCAGAGCGGACCTCTAGAACTTTCCAATAGGGTAGCTCCCAAAATATAGATTTCTTCTTCCACATGGGCACATGTCCGTCAGCGTCATTTGGAACAGATTGACTGCCAGGGCCCTTTCCAAAGATTACTTCTAGATCCTTGACCATACCAAATATATCATCACGAGTACGGCAGATAGGCTTCTTCCGGCGATCTGCCTCACCATTGAAATGCTTGCCTTTCTTTCTTGCGGGATGCCTGGCTGAAAAAAATCGATGATTCCCTAGGTACACATTCTTCTTACCTTTATCCAAATATATACTTTCAGTATCATCTAAACAATGCGTGCATGCATTGTATCCCTTGTTTGACTGCCCAGAAAGGTTACTAAGAGCAGGCCAATCATTGATGGTTACGAACAACAACGCCCGTAGGTCAAATGGCTCCTGTTTGTGCTCATCCCACATACGAACACCTTCGCCGCGCCACAACTGTAGTAGTTCTTCAACTAATGGCCTTAGATAGACATCAATGTCATTGTCGGGTTGCTTCGGGCCTTGGATGAGCACTGACATCATAATGAACTTCCGCTTCATGCACAACCAAGGAGGCAGGTTATATATACATAGAGTTACAGGCCAGGTGCTATGACTGCAGCTCTGATCTCCAAAAGGATTCATGCCATCTGTACTTAGACCAAACCTTGAGTTCCTTGCGTCATCTGCAAAGCTCGAGTACTCTTTGTAGATTTTTCTCCATTGCGACCCATCAGCGGGGTGTCTCAACATCGAGTATTTCCTGCGCTCTTCTTTGTGCCATCGCAACTGTTTCAGATATTCCCAAGAGGCAATAATAAAGAGGTTATTATCATATCTTCACGCTTATGATAAATGTTTACATACCATGCTATAATTGTATTAACTGAAAACATTAATACTTGTGTGATTTTTAAACATAAAAGAGTCCCTAGTAAAGCCTCTTGTTAAACTAGCTTGTTGGTTAATATATGATCATGGTTTCCTCATCATGAGCATTGAGATGTTATTAACAACAAGATCATATCATTAGGAGAATGGTGTGATGGACATACTCCTATAGTTAAGCATAGCATAAATATCAAGTCATTTAATATAGTTTAGTTGCTATAAGCTTTCAGATACATAGTAACCTAAATCCTCCGACCATGAGATCATGCTAATAACCATCACCGAATGGATGCTTTGATGACATCAAACACCACACCGTAACTGGGTGGCTATAAAGGTGGCATTGAGTGTTCGGAAAGTATGTGTTGAGACACATGGATCAAGAGTGGGATTTGTCCATCCATATGACGGATAGATATACTCTTGGCCCTCTCGGTGGAATGTCATCCAATTAGCTTGCAAGCATGTGACTGGCTCACAAGGGATCACATATCACAGGAACGAGAAAAGAGTACTTATCGGCAACGAGGTTGAACTAGGTATGCAGAGATACCGACAATCAAACCTCGGATAAGTAAAATATCGCGAGACAAAGGGAAATTGGTATCGTATGTAAGTGGTTCATTCGATCGCAAAGTAATTGTATAGATATGTGGGAGCCATATGAATTTCCAGATTCCTCTATTGGTTATTGATTGGAGAAGTGTCTTGGTCATGTCCGCGTAATTCATGAACCGTAGGGAGACACACTTAAGGATTCGATGTTGTTTAGTAGATATGGAATGTAAGTAGGGAGATTGAATGTTGTTTGGAGTCTCGGATGGGATCCAAGATATCATGAGGAGATCCGGAATGGTCCTGAGAATAAGATTCATATAAGGAAAGTCCAATTCCGGAGTTCGGGAATGATTCCGATGATTTCATCGGAGAGGTTCTAGAAGGGTCTGGAAGGTTCACCGGACTAGAAGGGGAAGGGAACATGAATGTGTCATGGATAAGTGGAATAATTGGATTATGTCCTAGGTCACTTGGTTGGGCATTAGCAAGAAAGAAAGAAATCTCCAAATTGAAATTCATAAGGCAAGTTTGAAAAGTCAAACCGGGACAGTGTATCCTAGTGGAGGAAGGAAAGAATCCTTCTTTCCCTCCACCACAAGCCAACTAGGAGAGGGAGTTGGGGAAGGATTCAAACTCCCCTCTCCCAAGCTGCCCTCCCTCTCATAAATAGAGGGGAGGGGTGCCCCAAGAGACACACAACCAGCCCCTTCCCACCGCTCGCCGTTGCCGCCAGCTGCCGTGCCGCCGCCTAGCGCCGCCGCCGGCTCACCGTCGCCGCCCTAGCCGCCGCCGGTCACGCCTTCTCCTCTCCGGCCCTTTAAACTCTAGATCGCCGGAAACCCTAGATCCACCATAACCTGCTCTGGCTTAGGCGAAGCCCTGCAGGATTTTCCTTCTACTTCCGACACCATGTCGTCGTGCTACCGGAATCGCGAGGGGAGAACTACAACCTCTGCTGCCTGCTGGAACAAGGGAGAGGAAGGTCTTCATCGAGTACCGAACGTGTGACCAACTGCAGAAGCGCTGCCGGAACGCGGCGCCAGAAGGATCGTCTACGCAATCTTGAGATCGGCAAGTGTACGACTACATCACCCACGAGAATATGCTCTCGTTAACCGCTTTGGAATCTTCGAGGGTGAGTACTCTAATCGACTCGTTGTTATAATCTAGTAGATAGATCTTGGCTTGTTTGTGTGCATGCGGTAGAAATTTTTTCTTTTCCATTCTACGAACCCCAACAGTGGTATCAGAGCCGTGTCTATATGTAGATTTGTTGCACGAGTAGAACACAATGGTCATTATGCGCGTTGATGCTTTTGTTGTCGATTGCTTCTTGTGTAATTTGCATCTTGCGGGATGGTGGGATGAAGCGGCCCGGGCTAACATTACATGACATCGTTCATGAGACTTGCTCCACGCTTGACACGCAACTTGTATTGCATAAGTGGCTTTGCGGGTGCATGTTTCTCCCAACATAGTGAAGATTCAATTTACAATGGGTGATTGACAATACTAGTATCAACGTTGTGGTTCTTGTTCGTAAGTTAGAGCAACACTTATTGAAAGCCCCAAACCACGTAAAACATGCAAATAAAATTAGAGGCATCTAACTTTGTTTTGCAGGGGTGTGCTGTGATGTGATATGGCCATGATTGTGATTATATATGATGTATGCAATGTTCCTTATTGTAAGTCGGCAACCGGAAGGAGCCATATGGTTGTCTTTTAATTTCGTCTAGACATGCGTGTCTATTATTCAAAGTAATTGTAATAGTTGATGTTGGTGGATGACAACCATGGAGCGGCGCCATTGACTTTGACGCCACGCCGGTGATGATGGAGATCATGTTCGTGCTTGAAGATAGATATCAAAGGCACAAGAAGAAAGACCATATCATATCACATATTTTGAATTGCATGTGATGTTAATCCTTTTATGCATCTTGTATTGCTTAGTTCGTGGCGGTACCATTATAAGATGATCCCTCTCACAAAATATCAAGTTATAAAGTGTTCATCCTTAGTAGGCACCGTTGCCAAAGCTCGTTGTTTCGAAGCACCACGTGATGATCGGGTGTGTTAGATTATGCGAGTGTATACAACAGGAGCAAGTCAGATTTGCTCATGCGGAAGCTAAGGTTTTATCTTGAGGAGCCTAGCATGTACAGACATGGTCTCGGAACATGGAATACCGAAAGGTAAAGCATGAGTCATATAGATGATATGATGAACATGATGATTGTTCGCCTTTGAAACTACATCATGTCACATGATGATCGAACTTGGTGTAGTGGATTTGGTTCATGTAATCACTAAAACAATGTGAGGGATATTGTTTTGAGTGGGAGTTCAATAGTAATATGATTAAAAGTTGAACACTATTTATTATAAATTAAATCAAAGTAAATTTGCATAGTTGTTGTAGTCATTGGCATCCGTTTACCACCTTGCGCTTAGTTATAATTGAGATAATAGAACTATAGAATTTTGGTTAGTTACTTTATGAACTAGTATCGTATTGTTTTGAAGTGTTAATCTAAAGTTTAAAAGTCCTATTGCAAACTTTTAGTAAGTTCCGGTTACTTCGTGAAGCTTAATAATTGGTATTAAATCAATGGTAACAATTCTAGTGTTAGTATATAAGTATCATGTTTATCTGCATGATTCTTGATATTCAAAAGATTGTTTTAATATCAAGGTTATCTAGGAACATCATATGTGGAAGATATAGCGATATCTGAAATGAAGTTTTTGATAATAACATGATAGAGTATAATATAGAAAAGTTTATGTTCTCATATTTGATGGGAATTTTCAAAAGGTTGGAGACGCTAGTCGTCCTAATCCTCTAAAAGGCTTTGGAGAGCAACATTATACTCGCAATTCACTGTTATAAGCTAAAGTAGCTTGATCATGAATAGTTCCATGATAAGGATGGATATTTTATGTAGGTAAAATGTTTACTACACTAAAATATTACTAAAGAATGGAATTTGAAAGAACACCAAACATTTTATGATGGTGATGTACTTCAAAGTGCAAGTCCAAAGACATTGGTATTTAACTATACACGCTTTGGTCTATGTGTCATGAGTATGGCGCCACTGTTGATGTTGATAGATTCTTTTGAAAGGATAAAGAAATACTAAAAGAGAAATCTAAGAAATATTTGGTAGAAGAGTAAGGACTAGAATTGTTCAGCTTAGGTATATAGAGGATATACATGTTATGGTTGTATTCTTTGCTTGTTAAACAATGTAGTTCTTGAGTATTGGATACTGAATTTGTTGGTGTGAATCGTCATACGAAACAACACAATTCATGAACTACAATGGCCTAAGTAACTAGCAAAAGAATATGTGATGATGTTCATCGAGAACAAATAAAGGTTTGTTGTGTTGCTCGTTGAAATCAAAACTTACCTTCAAGATTTGTTTCAATGATTGTTATTTCGATCAGGTATTATGAGAACAAAAGGGTTGTTCAAATAATTGATGTAATCCATAAAAGATGGATGATTTACAAATCTCGTTGGAGAAATCACATCCATAAAACTAGTGCTAAAAATGTCGAAAGACAAATTGATTGAAAGATCACTTAGGAAGTGACATCACCGTTTAAATTATATTGGAAAAAAAATGAAGAAACTCCATGTGGATGGAATTTTGGAGTCTTTCGATTTTTGATTAAATGACGCTTGTGAAACTTTCCTAGAGATAATTAAAACTCCATTCATAGGCCAAAAGGGAACGAATGACTAGATTATTGGAATTTGTACATATTTGATGTATGAAGTCCATTACGTGTAGTCGAGAGCGATAGATTTCAACTTTATATGCTTTCTCCGAAAATTTGAGTGAATATATGAATATTTTACTTAATGAGGATGAAGTGTGAAACATTTGAAAAGTTCAAAGACTTTCAAGATGAAGTGCAAAATCAATGTAACAAGAAAATAAAGAATTTATGATAGGATCATAAAGGAAGATATTTGACTTACAAGTTTAGCATAACACCTAAGATTTGATGAATCGTTCCATGGATTTGCGTTTCTCGAAACACCGTATGAGTATGGAACAAATCGAGATATGCAATGAAACCTTGTTTGACATGGGAATATCATAGGTCTAATTCATAAAACTGCCACTATATTTTAAAGATTAAAAGCTTTAGAGACTACTGCTTTTCCACTGATAAGAGCTCCATCATGATCCGTTGAAATGACACCATATAAAGTTTTGGTTTGGGATAAAACTCAAGTTGTCCTTTCTTAAACATTGGTATGCTATGTATAAAGTAGATGTCTACTACCAAAGTCGGATGGACATGCCTTTGTATGTTATTTTGAATAATCGTTGAGTATTCCTCCATAACACCGAAGACAAAAATGTTTGTCGATTAGAACGTCAAGTTTCTTTGAGAAGGAATTTTTCGTGAAAAGTTAAGTGGGAGGACAATAGAACTTTGATAAGGTTAAATGAATCTTAACTATATGTGCAAAGTTGCGCAGCGCCGAAAAGTGTTCCGGAGACAACAACAATGCTCATGACTCACGTGCCTCAAAGGTTGTGGTTACGAAGGTCTAAGTTCCTATTGAACCAAGTAGGTCGGGTAAACAATCAAATACCAAGATTTGAGGGTTGAATCATTATTTGACAATAATGAATGGACTACATGCAAAGAAGGGATGATGGGCCCTGACTCCGTCAAATGGCTTGAAGCCATAAAATCCGTGATAGTTTCATACACGAGAAATCAAGCTTTGAACTTGAAAGACCCTCTAAAAAGGTGTAAGACCTTACAGTCATGTTTGGATCTATAAAGAAATATCCATGGATGTTTCACATCTATGAAATAGTTGACATGTTGGAAAAGAGTTCACAACAATGCTCAAAGGTTGACTATGACTAGATTTAATCTTTCATAGCGATATTTAGTCTAGACGGATTAATGTAGCAACCACTACATATATTGGTATATGATAGTTGAATAAACAAAATAAAGTTCTTCTAATAGAATTGTTACCTAGGACGTGTGCATAACACGGTCCAAAGGGTTTTGTTAATTCAAAGTATGCTAAAAGAGTATGCAAACTTCAATGGTTGAAGTGAGCATCCTGGCGTTAGAATCTTCACCACGATGAAACTATTAAAAGAGTTTAAATTCATAAGAGACGATGAATATGCTTGCATTTGCAAGAAATTAAGTGGGAGTGCTAAGACATATTTCTAATACATTATGTAGAAGACATCTTGTTGATTGGAAATGATGTACTACCTCTGATCCTAAATAAGTGTCGCCATTTTGAACTAGAGTTAGTTCAAAACCGTGGCACTTATTTAGGATCAGAGGGAATATATTTTATTAACACATGTTAAGAATTTCATCTCGATGAAAGACTTAGGCAAAACCCGAATATTTGACATCAATATCTATATAGATAGATTGAGACGCTAATATGGTTGTGCCAAATGTACATAGATGAGATATTGAATGAGTTCAATATGGAAATGACAAGAAAGGTTATTGCCACATAGAAAGAATTAAATCAAAATTCAAGTGTATCGACACTTGGTAAGTGAAACAAAGATTCAAGTATTGATTGATACTTGATGAATAAAATCACAAAAAGTATTTTTAATCATACTGTGTTATGTACAAATCCAGATATGTCCTATGCTCTAAATGTTATGAGCATATACCAGAATTATTTATAAGATGATCATTGGACGATAGTAAGGATATTCTTATGATCTTTTGGAAGAACTAAGCATATATTATTTTGTAAAAGTGAAAAATAGATGGTTAGTTCATTGTAAATGGTACTACATTGATACTAGTTTTGTCACAAACTACAAATTAAGTTTATCTCAATCTAAACTAAGGGTGGCACAATATGATGGAAAGTAAGTTTCCATAATGGATTTGGATGAGTTCCAAAGTTAAGATATTATGATAGATACTACAATAAAAGGCTAAGTATATGACTGTTGTTATAGCAGCAAAAGAGGGCATTTGTTTCAAGTAGTTTGTTATCAAACTAGGTGTAGTTCACAGCGGGATAATATATTGTACGATAATATTGTCAACATGTTTTAACCCCTAGGAACTAAAGGTCTCACCAAAGGACCAAATTTATACAAAGCCATCTCATTAGAGAATGAGTGATGCGTAGAGACGCAAAGACATGCAATTACACACGGACCCGAAAGAGTAGGATCTGAAGATCAGTTGACCACTAGCAATCGTGTAAATACAACACCGGCAAGCCATAGGTGTTGAATACACAAAGATTTGAAACTAGATTATTGTCTCTAGTGCAAGTGGGAGACTGTTGGAGATATGCCCAAGAGGCAATAATAAAGAGGTTATTATTTTATCTTAACGCTTATGATAAATGTTTACATACCATGCTATAATTATATTAACCGGAAACATTAATACTTGTGTGATTTTTAAACATAAAAGAGTCCCTAGTAAAGCCTCTTGTAAAACTAGCTTGTTGGTTAATATATGATCATGGTTTCCTGATCATGAACATTGATATGTTATTAACAACAAGATCATATTATTAGGAGAATGGTGTGATGGACATACTCCTATAGTTAAGCATAGCATAAAGATCAAGTCATTTAATATAGTTCAGTTGCTATAAGCTTTCAGATACATAGTAACCTAAATCCTTCGACCATGAGATCATGCTAATCACCATCACCGGATGGATGCTTTGATGACATCAAATACCACATCGTAACTGGGTGGCTATAAAGGTGGCATTGAGTGTTCGGAAAGTATGTGTTGAGACACATGGATCAAGAGTGGGATTTATCCATCCATATGACAGATAGATATACTCTGGGCCCTCACGGTGGAATGTCATCCAATTAGTTTGAAAGCATGTGACTGGCTCAAAAGGGATCACATATCATAGGAATGAGAAAAGAGTACTTATCGGTAACGAGGTTGAACTAGGTATGCAGAGATACCGACGATCAAACCTCGGATAAGTAAAATATCGCGAGACAAAGGGAAATTGGTATCGTATGTAAGTGGTTCATTCGATCGCAAATTAATCATAGAAATATGTGGGAGCCATATGAATTTCCAGATTCCTCTATTGGTTATTGATTGGAGAAGTGTCTCGGTCATGTCCGCGTAATTCACGAACCGTAGGGAGACACACTTAAGGATTCGATGTTGTTTAGTAGATATGGAATGTAAGTAGGGAGACCGAATGTTATTTGGAGTCTCGGATGGGATCTGGGCTATCATGAGGAGATCCGGAATGGTCCGGAGAATAAGATTCATATAAGGAAAGTCCAATTCCGGAGTTCGGGAATGATTCCGATGATTTCATCGGAGAGGTTCTGGAAGGGTCTAGAGGGTTCACCGGACCGAAAGGGGAAGGGAACATGAATGTGTCATGGATAAGTGGAATGATTAGATCGTGTCCTAGGTCACTTGGTTGGGCATTAGCAATAAAGAAAGAAATCTCCAAATTTAAAGTCATAAGGCAAGTTTGAAAAGTCAAACTGGGACAATATATCCTAGTGGTGGAAGGAAAGAATCCTTCTTTCCCTCCACCACAAGCCAACTAGGAGAGGGAGTTGGGGAAGGATTCAAACTCCCCTCTCCCAAGCTGTCCTCCCTCTCATAAATAGAGGGGAGGGGGTGCCCCAAGAGACACACAACCAGCCCCTCCCCACCGCTCGCTGCCGCCGCCGCCCCCAGCGCCGTTGCCGCCAGCCGCCGCCGGCTCATCGTCGCCGCCCTATCCGCCGCTGGTCACGCCTCCTCCTCTCCGGCCCTTTAAACTCTAGATCGCCGGATGAAGGGTTTCGCGGAATAGTAAATCAAAATTTTCTACGGATTGAACAGAGGGAAGCCAAGATCTAATCTAGGAGATGCAAACAACGAGAGAGATTGGATTAGATCTTCATACCCTTGAAGATTCGCACAGCGGAACGTTCGTCGGAACGTGGGTGATATAGTCGTACTCGCTTCTCCTCCTCGCGATCCGATCCGATCTAGCACCACAAGTGGCGATGCCTCCGTGAGATGCACACCTGCGGCACCTCGACGTCTCCTCCTTCCTTGGTCCAGCAAGTATGGTGGAGAGATGGGTTGGATCTACAACGCGACGGCGCGGTGCAATTGGTGGAGAGTTTCTGCAGCAGGGCTTCGCCTCCGAGCAGTCGGGAGGGAGAGAGGAGGGCAGCAGGGCGGCTAGGGTTGGAGGGGAAGGTGTGTGGGGGTGGTGCGCCACCAGCCCTCTATATATAGAGGGGTGGGCGCAGCCCTAGCCCCTCCCCCAAGCCAAGCCGGCGGCCCCAAAGGAGGAAGAGTGGGGGGCAAGGAAACCCCCCTTCTAGAAGCTCTATCTAGGGTTTAAACCCTCTTTGGCCAGCTGGGCCCTATAGGGCCTTGTGCACCTGGACCAATGCAGCCAGGGCACTCCCTCATAGGCCCATGCCCCCTCCCGGAAGGTGGGGCCACGTTGGTCCCCTTCCGGAAGGTTCTAGAAGCTTCTGGTACAATACCGATTAACCCGGAACAATTCCGAACTCCAAAAACTGCACTGCCTTATATGAATCTTATTCTCCGGACCATTCCGGAACCTCTCGTGATGTCCCAGATCACATCCGAGACTCCGAACAAAAACTCATAAACCAATTATCCAATCTATCCTAGCGTCGAGACACGTTAAGTGTGTGACCCTGCGGGTTCGAGAATATGCAGACATGATCTTCTATCAATAATCAACAGCGGGGTCTGGAAACCCATATTGACTCCCACACATTCATCGATGATCATATCGGATGAACCACGATGCCAGGATTCAATCAATCCCATATATATATATATATATATATATATATATATATATTCCCTTCATCTCGCGATATTTTACTTGCCCGAGATTCGATCGTCGGTACCGTCATACCTAGTTCAATCTCGTTCACAGCAAGTACTTTACTCGTTCCGTAATCCGATATCACTTTGTGATTAACTCCTTAACCACATGCTTGCAAGCGGTGTTGATATCGATTACCGAGTGGGCCCGAAGTATATCTCTCCGACTTGGGAGGGACAAATCCCATCTCGATACATACAACCCAACAGGTACTTTCCGATCACCTGAGAGACACCTTTATGATCACCCTCTCATAGGATGACGTTTGATGACCTCAAAGCTTTCTTCTGATACCAGGGAGTTGTATTATCTCATGGTCTAAGGAATACAATATTTGACATAAGGAAAGCTTCGCAATGATGAACACGATGACACGATCTAATTGCTTCGCTTAGTTTGGGTCTGTCCATCACATCATTCTCCCAATGATATGATCTCATTATTAATCGACAACTCATGTCCATGGTTAGGAAACCTTAACCATCATTAATCAATGAGCTAGTCCATAGAGGCGTACTAGGGACACTGTGTTGTTTATAAACCACACAAGTATTAATGTTTCCGCTTAATACAATTCTAGCATAGAATATAAACTTTATCATGAACAAGAATTATAATAATAACATCTTTATTATTGCCTCCAGGGCATAATTCCAACAGTCTCCCACTTGCACTAGAGTCAATAATCTAGTTTACATTTGGCAACAATCTCACACCCATGGCACTGAGGTGCTGATCATGTTTTACACGTGGAAGAGGTTTAGTCAATGGATCTGCGACATTCAGATCTGTATGTACTTTGCTAATCTTCAGATCACCATATGCTATATAATCTCGGATTATTTGAAACTTGCGGTTGATATGCTTGGTCTTTGGATGATATCTTGGTTCCTTAGCAAGTGCTATGGCGCCAGTGTTGTCACACAATATCTCCAGTGGGTCCAATGCACTTGGAACCACGCCAAGCTCAGCGATGAAGTTTCTGATCCAAACTCCTTCACTTGACGCTTCTGCAGCAGCGATGTATTCCGCTTCTACTGTAGATCCCGCGATCACGCTTTGCTTGCAGCTTCTCCAGCTCACAGCTCCTCCATTCAAAATATACACGTATCCTGTCTGAGATTTAGAATCATCCTTGTCGGTGTCAAAACTAGCGTCGACGTAACCTTTTATGACGAGCTGTTCATCACCCCCATAGACTAAGAACATTTCTTTAGTCCTATTTAGGTACTTTAGGATGTTCTTCACGGCTATCCAGTGTTCCACTCCTGGATCACTTTGATATCTGCTCGTCAAACTAAGAGCATTGGACACATCCGTTCTAGTACACGGCATGGCATACATGATAGAACCTATGGCCGAGGCATAAGGCACTTTGCTCATAGCTTCTCTATCATTTACCATAGCTGGACACTGAGCCTTGCTCAATATCTTACCTGACAACATAGGCACTGAACCTTTCTTTGCCTTATCCATTCTGAACCTTTTCAGAACTTTGTCCAGGTATGTACTCTGGCTTAAAGCTATCAGGCGTCTTTTTCTATCTCTATAGATTTTGATGCCCAATATATAAGCAGCTTCACCTAGGTCTTTCATTGAAAAACACTTGTTCAAATAACTCTTCACATCGTTAAGCATGTTAATGTCATTTCCAATAATCAATATGTCATCCACATATAGTACCAGAAATGTCACTGAGCTCCCACTCGCTTTCTTGTAGATACAAGCTTCGTAGCAATTTGGAACAAATCCAAAGCTCTTAATCACTTGATCAAAACGAAGGTTCCAACTCCGAGATGCTTGCTTCAGTCCATAAATGGAACGCCCAAGCTTGCATACTTTATCAGCATCCTTAGGATCGACAAAACTTTCGGGTTGCAGCATATACAACTCTTCATCAATGTTGCCATTTAGGAACGCAGTCTTGACATCCATCTGCCAAATTTCATAATCATGAAACGCAGCAATTGCTAATAAAATCCGAATGGACTTAAACATCGCTACAAGAGAGAAAGTCTCATCATAGTCAACACCTTGAACTTGTCGAAAACCTTTCGCGACAAGCCGTGCTTTATAGACGGTAACATTACCATCCGCGTCCGTTTTCTTCTTGAAAATCCATTTGCACTCAACGGCCTTTCGGTCGCTAGGAGGGTCCACCAAAGTCCATACTTGGTTTTCGCTCATGGATCCTAATTCGGATTTCATGGCTTCTAGCCATTTCTCAGAGTCTGGGCTCATCATCGCTTCCTCATATTCGTAGGTTCACTGTCTTCTACTAACAAGACAGTCAAGACAGGGTTGCCGTACCACTCAGGAGGGGCACGCGACCTTGTCGACCTGCGACGTTCAGTAGCAGCATCGTCCGAAGCTTCATGATCCTTATCATTAGCTTCCTCTATTATTGGTGCAGGCGGCACTGGAACAATTTCAGGTGCTGCGCTACTCTCCAATTCAAGAGAAGGTTCAATAACCTCGTCTAGCTCTACTTTCCTCCCACTCACTTCTTTCGAGAGAACCTCCTTCTCAAGAAAGGAACCGTTCTTTGCGACAAACACTTTGCCTTCGGTTCGGTGATAGAAGGTATACCCAATAGTTTCCTTGGGGTATCCTATGAAGACGCATTTCTCCGCTTTAGGTTCGAGCTTGTCCGGCATCAACTTCTTGACGTAAGCTTCGCATCCCCAAACTTTAAGAAACGACAACTTAGGTTTAGCACCAAACCACAGTTCATACGGTGTCGTCTCAACGGATTTAGATGGTGCCCTATTTAAAGTGAATGCAGCGGTTTCTAATGCATAACCCCAAAATGATAACGGCAAATCAGTAATAGACATCATCGATCGGACCATATCTACTAGAGTTTGATTCCGGCGTTCAGACACACCATTGCATTGTGGTGTTCCGGGTGGCGTGAGTTGCGAAACGATTCCGCTTGCTTTAAGATGCGTGAGAAAATCATAACTCAAATACTCGCCCCCACGATCGGATCGTAGAAACTTAATCTTTCTGTTACGATGGTTCTCCACTTCATTCTGAAATTCCTTGAACTTTTCAAATGTTTCAGATTTATGTTTCATTAAATAGATATACCCATATCTACTTAAGTCATCGGTAAAAGTGAGAAAATAGCGATATCCACCGCGCGTCGAAACACTCATCGGTCCGCATACATCGGTATGTATGATTTCCAACAAGTCCGTTGCTCGCTCCATCATTCCGGAGAACGGGGTTTTGATCATCTTGCCCACGAGGCATGGTTCACATGTGTCAAATGATTCAAAATCAAGAGACTCCAAAAGTCCATCAGAATGAAGTTTCTTCGTGCGCTTTACACCAATATGACCTAGACGACAGTGCCACAAATAAGTAGTATTATCACTATCTACTTTGCATCTCTTAGCCTCAATGTTATGGATGTGTGTTTCATCCCTTTCGAGATTTAGAAGAAATAAACCATTCACAAGAGGTGCATGACCATAAAAGATGTTACTCATATAAATAGAACAACCATTATTCTCCGATTTAAATGAATAACCGTCTTGCAATAAACATGATCCAGAAATAATGTTCATGCTCAACGCAGGCACATAATAACATTTATTAAGGTTTAAAACTAATCCCGAAGGTAAAACTAAGGAGAGCGTGCCGACAACCATCACATCAACTCTTGATCCGTTGCCAACGCGCATCGTCACCTCATCCCTCGCAAGTCGCCGTCTATTCCGTAGCTCCTGTTTCGAGTTACAAATATTAGCAACTGAACCGGTATCAAATACCCAGGTACTACAACGAGGGCTAGTAAGGAAAACATCAATAACATGTATATCAAATATACCTTTGATGGTGCCAGCCTTCTTGTCCGCTAAGTACTTCGGACAGTTGCGCTTCCAGTGACCCTTGTCCTTGCAATAGAAGCACTCAGTGTCCGGCTTTGGACCAGACCTGAGCTTCTTCTCAGCAGGGGCAACGCGCTTGCCGCCGCCTTTCTTGAAGGGCTTCTTTGCACCCTTACCTTTCTTAAAAGAGGGCTTGTTGACCATCAACACATGATTATCCTTTTTGATGTCCACCTCCGCAGCCTTCAGCTTTGCGAAGAGCTCGGTGATCGTATCAGTGGAACCAGTCTGATTGTGAGTCACTACAAAACTCTTGTAGCTGGGAGGGAGTGATTGCAGAACCCTGTCAATCTTGAGCTCCTCTGGAATCTTGCAGTCCAGTTGCTCAAGGAGTTGAGTGTAGCCCGGCATCTTAATGGCGTGCTCACTAACGGAACTCCCTTCCTCCATCTTGCAGTTAAAGAATTTCTCAGAGATCTCATATCTCTCAGAACGGGCCTGAGTCTGAAACATAGTTTTCAACTCCTCGAGAATCTCAAAGGGCACGGGATAGTCTTCAAAACGATTTTGAAGGTCCGATTACATAGCAAACAACATGGTGCTCTTAATCACACCATAATCATCTTTGCGCGACTGATAGACAGCTTTCTCATCAGCCGGCGCAGTTGCAGCAGGGGGGTTACCTAACGCTTTCTCAAGGACATAGTCCTTTTGACCGCCAGAGAGAATGATTCTCAGATTGCGGAACCAATTGGTGAAGTTAGACCCATTGTTCTTAAGCTTTTCTTTCTCATCAAAAACGTTGAAGTTGAAGTTGGACTTAGCCATGTGATCTATAGTATTTGCAAGTACAACTTTAGACTATGTTCATGATAAATAGTTCAACTTAATCAAATTACTAGATGAACTCCCACTAAATTCAACATCCCTCAAGTTGTTTAGTGAACACGATCCAAATTCACCACACCTAATCCGATCATCACGAGAAGAGATGTGGCTTCAATGGTGGACAACGAAGTGTCGATCATATCATTCATATGACTCATGCTTAACCTTTCGGTTCATGTGTTCCGAGGCCATGTCTGTACATGCTAGGCTCGTCAAGTTAGACCCAAGTATTTCCGCGTGTGCAAAACTGGCTTGCACCCGTTGTATGTGAGCGTAGAGTCTATAGCACCCGATCATCACGTGATGCTTGGACACGACGAACTTTCGCAACGGTGCATACTCGGGGAGAACACAGTTTTTATCTTGATCTTTAAGTGAGGAATCATCTTATAATGCTACCGTCGCGATCTAAGCATAATAAGATACATAAAAGGATAAACATCACATGCATATAACTTTATGTGACATGGTATAGCCAATCTTCGCGCAATGATCTCCATCTTGTGCGTGCTAGCATGATCTCCATCACTCCACCATGATTGCCTCCACCACGAATAGCAACTACAACTATTGCTAACTACTTAGCGATAAAGTAAAGCTATTACATGGCGTATAAGAAGTTGACTCGCAGGTCATACACAATTATAAAGACAACCATATGGCTCCTGCCGGTTGTGTACTCATCGACATGCAAGTCGTGAAACATTACAAAACATGATCATCGCATACATTATACACATCACATCTTGGGCCATACCATATCACAGAAAACACTCTCTGCAAAAACAAGTTAGACGCCTCTACTTTGTTGTTGCATGTTTTACGTGGCTTATGGGAGTAGCAAGCTAAGAACGATTCTTACCTACGAAAAGCCACAACGGTGATATTATGGTTGCCAAACTCCGGTGTTAAACCCATGACAACTATAGTGAGAGAAACAGGCATCCACCAGCCGCATGTGTGGAACAAGCCACACGTCAAGTGCGGAGCCGGTCTCGCGAACGACGTCGCCTAAGGTTGGCCTGGACCGCTTCAATCTCACTATCCCGCGTCATAATAAGAACACAAACAAGAGGCTTGCAACAGAAAACATCAACGCCCGCAACAACCATGTTGCGTTCTACTCGTGAAACACATCTACACATAGATCTAGCTCTGATACCACTGATGGGTTTCGAGGCATAGTAAATCAAAATTTTCTACGGATTGAACAGAGGGAAGCCAAGATCTAATCTAGGAGATGCAAACAACGAGAGATATTGGATTAGATCTTCATACCCTTGAAGATTCGCACAGCGAAACGTTCGTCGGAACGTGGGTGATGTAGTCGTACTCGCTTCTCCTCCTCGCGATCCGATCCGATCTAGCACCACAAGTGGCGATGCCTCCGTGAGATGAACACGTGCGGCACCTCGACGTCTCCTCCTTCCTTGGTCCAGCAAGTATGGTGGAGAGATGGTTTGGATCTACAACGCGACGGCGCGGTGCAATTGGTGGAGAGTTTCTGCAGCAGGGCTTCGCCTACAAGCAGTCGGGAGGGAGAGAGGAGGGCAGCGGGGCGGCTAGGGTTGGAGGGGAAGGTGTGTGGGGGTGGTGCGCCCCCAGCCCTCTATATATAGAGGGGTGGGCGCAGCCCTAGCCCCTCCCCCAAGCCAAGCCGGCGCCCCCAAAGGAGGAAGAGTGGGGGGCAAGGAAACCCCCCTTCTAGAAGCTCTATCTAGGGTTTAAACCCTCTTTGGCCGGCCGGGCCCTATGGGGCCTTGTGCCCCTGGCCCAATGCGGCCAGGGCACTCCCTCATAGGCCCATGCCCCCTCCCAGAAGGTGGGGCCACGTTGGTCCCCTTCCGGAAGGTTCTAGAAGCTTCCGGTATAATACCGATTAACCCGGAACAATTCCGAACTCCAAAAACCGCACTGCCTTATATGAATCTTATTCTCCGGACCATTCCGGAACCTCTCGTGATGTCCCGGATCACATCTGAGACTCCAAACAAAAACTCATAAACCAATTATCCAATCTATCCTAGCGTCGAGACACGTTAAGTGTGTGACCCTGCGGGTTCGAGAATATGCAGACATGATCTTCTATCAATAATCAACAGCGGGGTCTGGAAACCCATATTGACTCCCACACATTCATCGATGATCATATCGGATGAACCACGATGCCAGGATTCAATCAATCCCATATATATATTCCCTTCGTCTCGCGATATTTTACTTGCCCGAGATTCGATCGTCGGTACCGTCATACCTAGTTCAATCTCGTTCACAGCAAGTACTTTACTCGTTCCGTAATCCGATATCACTTTGTGATTAACTCCTTAACCACATGCTTGCAAGCGGTGTTGATATCGATTACCGAGTGGGCCCGAAGTATATCTCTCCGACTTGGGAGGGACAAATCCCATCTCGATACATACAACCCAACAGGTACTTTCCGATCACCTGAGAGACACCTTTATGATCACCCTCTCATAGGATGACGTTTGATGACCTCAAATCTTTCTTCCGATACCAGGGAGTTGTATTATCTCATGGTCTAAGGAATACAATATTTGACATAAGGAAAGCTTCGCAAAGATGAACATGATGACACGATCTAATTGCTTCGCTTAGTTTGGGTCTGTCCATCACATCATTCTCCCAATGATATGATCTCATTATTAATCGACAACTCATGTCCATGGTTAGGAAACCTTAACCATCATTAATCAATGAGCTAGTCCATAGAGGCGTACTAGAGACACAGTGTTGTTTATAAACCACACAAGTATTAATGTTTCCGCTTAATACAATTCTAGCATGTAATATAAACTTTATCATGAACAAGAATTATAATAATAACATCTTTATTATTGCCTCTAGGGCATAATTCCAACACCGGAAACCCTAAATCCACCATAACCTGCTCCGGCTTAGGCGAAGCCCTGCAGGATTTTCCCTCTACTTCCGACACCATGCCGTCGTGCTACCGGAATCACGAGGGGAGAACTACAACCTCCGCTGCCTGCTGGAACAAAGGAGAGGAAGGTCTTCATCGAGTACCGAACGTGTGACCGACTGCGGAAGCGATGCCGGAACGCAACGCCAAAAGGATCGTCTACGCGATCTTGAGATCGGCAAGTGTATGACTACATCACCCACGAGAATCTGCTCTCGTTAACCGCTTTGGAATCTTTGAGGGTGAGTACTCTAATCGACTCGTTGCTATAATCTAGTAGATAGATCTTGGCTTGTTTGTGTGCGTGCGGTAAATTTTTTTGTTTTCCATGCTTCGAACTCCAACAGCAACAACTTGGCATGCTCTTTGTTTTTAAAAAAGTTTCAACCGTGGTATTATAGGAGCATACCACATAACCTTTGTAGGAACCCTCTTCCTAGGGCGATGCTCGGCCTTAACATCACCAGGGTCATCTCGTCTGATCTTATAAGGCAATGCGCCGCATACCGGACATGCATCCAAATTCTCTTACTCCTCACAGCGATATAGTATGCAATCATTAATGCATGTATGTATCTTCTACATATCTAGTCCTAGAGGGCAGACGACCTTCTTTGCCTCGTATGTATTGACAGACAATTCATTATCCTTTGGAAGCTTCTTCTTCCAAATTTTCAGTAGCTTCTCAAATCTCTTGTCAGATAAACCATTCTTCGCTTTCCATTGCAGTAATTCCAGTGTGGTACCGAGTTTTGTGTTGCCGTCTTCGCAATTTGGGTATAACAATGTTTTGTGATCCTCTAACATGCGCTCCAACTTATTCTTCTCGTTTTCATTTTCGCATTCGCTCCGTGCATCAAGAATGGCCTGACGAAGATCATCAGTAGTCTCATCTAATGCCCGTTCTTCACCTTTTTCTTGTTCATTGTCTTCTAGTGTAGTGACATCGTATTCAGGAAACATTGGATAGTTGTTATCGTTCTCTTCTTCTTTGTTGTCTTCTATCAGAACCCCGCTTTCTCCATGCTTTGTCCAACAAATATAGCCGGACATGAAACATGATTGAATCAGATGGATGTGAACGGTTTTGGATGAAGAGTAATCCTTCTCATTTCGACAGACACGACACGACACGGACAACACATAAAACCATTCTGCTTGCTTGCCTCAGCCAAATCGAGGAAAGAATGCACGCCTTTAATGAACGCGTTAGACATTCGGGGAGCGTCGTACATCCATTCTAGGCCCATCTGCAGTATAATTAAAATTTTCTATCGTATAAAAAGTTTGGATCATTTTTACTACGATTACTTTTACATGCACTAATTTTTGAATTAAGATTTTCTATCATATTAAAATTTTACATGCACTGATTTTTGAATTGGACAAAACTGTTAATATAAAAATGTTGATTATTTAATTATTGCTCTAGCAGTGAAAACCTTATTCAATTCTGAGATCCGAAACTCTTACAATGCACATCTCAACTTTCAGTAGCTTTTTGTATAATCAAACTATGCTTAAAATTACACATCTAAAATTCCCTCTACACTTCTAAGCATGAAATCCCTCATTCTAGTTCTAGAGCATTGAGCTAAACTATAATAATAAGAGATGAATGATTGAAGTTGCTAACCATTTTAGAAGCTTGGATTGATAGATGATGCCACCAAATTTTAGATTGAAAGTTGCCACCAAATTGAACAAAAAAAAGGATGAACTTGAGCTGTTTCTTAGAGGAAATAGCTATGCTTTTGTGTCGGGTCGAAGAGGGATATATAGTAATAATAAATTATCCCAGGTGGTAAAACGAACCTAGACTAGAGGTTGATCCCTAGTCCCGACTGTTAACAAGAACCAAGACTAAATATAGCCATGGGTCCCATAAGTACTCTAGTCCCGGCTTATGTTACAAACCGGAACTAAAGGTTACCCACGGACCGAGACTAATCAGATGGGGCATCTAGCCGTTGTAAAATTTATAAACTGGGACTAGTCCTAACACTAGTCCCGGTTTTAGACAACGGCCAAGACTATAGGCTGGAGAAAAAACTAGTACCCGCGTGAGGCTGCTTGGCTCCGGCGACACGGGCTTCGTGCTAGGCGCCAGCGATCGCTCCGGCGACGCGGGGACGACGCGCCCGCCTGCACCGCGTACTACAACAGTCACTCTGGCGCCGCCGTCTCGCGCTGCTGGTCTATGCCGCTCGCCACATGTGCTAGCTCGCCGCATGAGCAGCTAGCCATCCTGTGCACACACGCATGTGCTAGCTCGTTCCTTCCGGCTTCAGCTCGTCGCCAAGATCCGCTGCATGCGGAGGACACCGGTGCGCGCTTCATGTGGAGGACGCGAACACGGCATGCAAGGGAGCTCCTCCGCCAGGATCTGCCGGTGTGCTGTGGGCAGGGAGCATGCGCGTCCACGCTGCCGGCCCCCGTCGTTGCTGGCCTGGTCGTGTGATCGAGGAGCCCGACGAGTGGTGGTGGGCAAGGGCGACGCGGGCGCGTGGTGGGGCTGCGGGTGGCCGTTGACGGCGACGACTGCGGTGACAGCAGGCTGCTGGTGACAGGGCCTATTTGTCATGTTAGGGTGTGTTTGGTAGGTAATCACTATCTCGACCCATACATGCTGCCCTTAGACAAGTTCATCTAGTTTGGTGGCCCCGGGTGTGCTGAAATAATCTGGACCGAGATGTTGTTTGGTGGCCCGTGTGAGTTGAGACTTTGCTATTGTCAAAACATTTACACACAGATCCTTGTACAGAAAATAAAAAAGCAATCGGACCCTTAGACAGAAAAATATAAAAGCAATCGGGTGCTTGGCCACGCGACGGGTGCTTGGCCACGCGACGGGGCGGCGGAGCTCGCTAGGACCTCGTAGCAGTCGGAGCTTGGCCACGCGACCGAGCGGAGGATGGGCTGGAGCTCATGCCGCGGCGGCGCTCGCCAGGACCTCGCGCGACGGTGCTCACCAGAACCTCGCGCGGCGGCGCTCGCCAGGACCTCGCACGGCGGGGGCGGAGCTTGGGTCGCTGGGTGGCAGCGCGGTGAGGCTGAGCTTGCGGAGGATGGGTTGGAGCTCATGCGGCGGCGGCGCTCGCTAGGACCTCGCGCGGCGGAGGCGGAGCAGATCGGGCCGGCCTGCTGCGGTCCGGCGAGAGGAGGCGGTCCGGCGAAGGATGCCGGCGTCAGAGAGGAGGCGGCGGAGGCCGGCGTCCAGAGGAGGCAGGGAGATGGGGGAGGAGGTGACGGCGGCTCTGGGTGGGAGGAGAGAGCGGGTTGCGGGGCTGGGGAGGGGGGAATGAGGTAGGGAGCGGTTGACCCTTGTTGGTCTCGCTCGACGGGGGGCGATTTTCGGGGCGAGCTCAGCCATGCCCAACAGCGAAGCTCGTTTTCAGCTTCTCAACTGGGCAGTGCCCAAAGGCCTTTTTTGTATGAGGTGGGCAGTGCTCAGACCATCGACCCGACCTAACAAACACGCGAATTCGGTCTGAGGTAGAAGATTCTGGATGGAGCGGGGCTACCAAACACGCCTTAGTATGCGGGGAGAAGCATCGTTGGGGCATGTACCAAATTGGCCCGTTTGAATTTTATTCATCCCATCCCGCAAACATATTTATGGGATGTCCTTGGAGTTAGTCTCAGCGAGTGTGGGAGAACAAAAGGAGCCGGTCAAGACGGTT
Source organism: Avena sativa (assembly GCA_916181665.1). Lineage (NCBI taxonomy): Eukaryota > Viridiplantae > Streptophyta > Magnoliopsida > Poales > Poaceae > Avena > Avena sativa. The sequence continues at coordinate 399,975,882 of OV702279.1, forward strand.
TTCTTTCAGAAATAGAAGTTTGGCGTGCACGGGATATCGCATGCATGCCCAGCTTCTTTCTCCTTACTTTTTTAAAGATTGTGTGTTGGCTAGATTTTTTCTTCTTCTATACTAGTAGATCTAGTATTAAAATTTAGATCTTTTGTATCTTTTAAACCACAAGATTAATTTATAAGCCGTTTGAATATTTATGTTCCTAGAGAAGTGAGCTTTAAAATAAGACCAATATTAAATATATTTTGGTAATTTTTGAAAATTGACTTTTAAAACTTGGTGTAAATTGGTGAAAAGTTGTTTTAAAACAATTTGTTTCACTCTATTTTAAATTTGATTCATTAGAATTAGAAAACATTTGGAAAATTGTTTTGGAGTTTAATTTCGAGACATAATTTTTTGTATCCAGTTTCATAGAGTTTTATTGTGGATTATCATGTTTGAATATGTTTTCAAATTTAAAATTTAAATTTTGTTAAAACTGACCTTTTTTTAGACTTGTTTGGAAGATATATTCAAAAAAATAAACATATTTAAATGAATTGTTAATATGATATATATTCCAATAAGTATTGCTCTTTTAAATCCAACACTAGAAATTAATCCACTTACTAAAAAGTAAGAAAAAATATACTAGTATAGGGTAGGCTGCATGCAAACATTGTACTAGTATATGATAGATAGCATGCAAAGATTCTCTTCATATGTTAATCTCAAAACAAACACAACAAACTGAAGCGTGGACGTGTGCACGCGAGGTCACGTGCATGCTAGAATTGCCGTTCCGGGTTTTCTTTGGGTGCACGGGTGTGATGATTCGTTTTTTGGTTTAAGAAAATCTCCTGCAACAAAACATATATGCTACTCCCTACGTCTTAAAATAGATATTTCAGATTTGTTAAAATTTAAATGAATCTAGACACTATTTAGTATATAACATGCTATATCATTTTTAAGCAGTCCCATCTATTACTCCGTGTCAATTTAATTTCTGCATCTGTGATGATCTTAGTGTATTTCTTTCACGAGACAATGGAGAAATACCGAACTGATCATAGTGCAAGTAACTTCAGTAGTAATTAAGTGTCTAAGTTAGCAAAAAAAATGTGGCACGGTGAGTTAATAAGAAGAGAGATAGATAGAGTAATATATTTGTTTTACTGTAACATCATATATACCAAGATAAAATAAGTCTATAACCTAGTAAATAACAATTTGCATGATACCATATACATGTTACTACCTACTATAAAAATAATACTCCCTCCGTCCCAAAATAGATGTCTCAAATTTGTCAAAATTTGGATGTATCTAGACACTATTTAGTATATAGATTCATTCAAAATTTAAAAAAGTAAGACATCTATTCTTGAACGGAGGAAGTAACATAGATTAGTAACATATGCATGTTATTATTCTATTTTACTTTGCACAATGACTAGCTGACAATTGCAAGGTGTGCGTCGAGAATGACGAGGATGGCTCGATAGCCACCTAGACGTGCGCCGACTATGTGGTACATCGACTGCAGGGCGTGGCGAGAGATCGAAATTCACTAAAAAGAACTCCTACCGGAGCACAATCAAAGCTCCGGGCTATGTGGTTTCCTCGATTCTTTTCAAGTAAGCTGGGGTTTATTAGTAAGTACTCCTTCCGTTTTAAAATATAAGATGGTTTAATTTTTGTGAAATAAATATATCTAAACGTACTTTAGTGCGCAACCTATACATCAAAAAAGCATGTAGATACATTTGTTTCACAGAAGCTAAACCAACGTATTTTAGTGTGTAGTTCACTTCGAACCTACACACTAAAATATATCTAAATAAATTTGTTTTATAAAATCAAAAACATCTTACATTTGGAATGAAAGGAGTACTAATTTTCTTTTGTACTCCGTATAAGCTGTGTTTTCATTTCTTTTTCTTGAGATTTTTTAGAGATATTTTTCTTGAGAAATATGATGAAGTCCGTGAGCGAAGTCCTGTTTTTTTCTTCCGACAACAAGCCCAGCGTGGCCAGGCCCAGCCCAATTTAGCTCAGGGTGGGATGGGGGCGACGTTAACTCCCAACCCTAGCTCCCTACTCGACTCCACCACCACCCCGCTGCACATAAACCAAACAGCCGCCGCCTCCCCCCACCTCCCCCCCATCCCCCATCCCCCATCCCATCTATCGTCCCCCCCGGTCTCTCCTCATGGCTGTCTGCTGAATCTTTGCTCTGCCGCAGTTTGGATGGTCTTTTCCTTGGCTCTAACAGGTGTATTGAAGGATGCAATTCTACTTGCTGGCCGCAAGGACATCGTTGTTTGATCGCCGTGCTGTATACTCCCGGTAAGATATCTACCCACAGAAATTTCTGTATGTATAAGATTTTGGAAGAAAGGTCCTATATGAACACATCAAGTTGTACTTCGTGTAGATCCAAACAATAAGGAAGGGAAGGCATGATAGTATTCGATTACTCATAATAAGGCCAAGGAACAGTGCAAAGCAGAGCACAACAGGGCGACAAAGCAACCAGTTTTGGCAAGAAAACAATCAGATCAGCAATCCCTGAGATCAGTGCCTGTTGGGTCGGCCGGCGATGAGGTCCTTCCGGCGGTTCGTGCACCTCGTCCTCAGAGACAGACCCCCCCTAAAAGAATACTCGCTGCGCAACATCGACATGTTGCGATTCTTCCCTTCTACGGCGCCGGGGCCCTCAACCGAGCCACCGTCCACCAACAACCTGCCTCCTCCCGCCATTAGCTTCAGCCCGCCTGGCTTGACACGAGGCGTTGGCGGGATGGACTTCATGCTCTTCGGTGGGGACAAGGTGCTGGCCACGGACCAGACGGGCACCTCCCTCCTCTACGACCCCATCAGCAACACCATCCGGTCAATGCCCACCTTCAACACAAGTAAGTGCAGATCCATCTCCCTCACCATTGGCGATAGTGACTTGTACGCCATGAACACCATCCCCAGCTGGCCCTGCACCCCAGTGCCTACCGGCCACGACCACAACTTGGAAGCGCTTCTCCCTCAACAGGAGGGCTTTCTCTGCCGTCCTCTACCACTAACTCCCTGCCAGTTCGAAGAGTTTGATCCTGGCCATGGCATAATCCGCTCCTACACCGTGGCAGGGGGTGGGTCTAGTATCTGGATAACGAAAGAGGGTATGGGCACTTATTCTTTCAACACCAGCAGTGAGCTGTGGAGCCGGATAGGGGACTGGGCTCTGCCGTTCACTGGCCGCGGCGAGTATTTACCTGAGCACAAGCTCTGGTTTGGTCTCACCTCTGGCAGCCACGAGGCCCGTGACACCATGAACCTCCTGTATGCGGATGATGTCAACGCACAGCCGGCTGACACCACAAACCACCTGTGCGCGGTGGATGTTGAGGCGCAGCCGGGGCCGGCTGTGCGTGCCACCTGGGAGCATGTTGTTCCGCCCAAGGATTTGGGGTGGTCGCCCGTGGACTCGTACCTCGTATATCTTGGATCGGCCAGGTTCTGTGTCTCTAGGATCTTTGAGAGCACGAAGGCACCCCACCAGTTCATGGTGTTCACTGGTCTGGAGGTGGAGAGATACGGCGGTGATGACGAGGAGAATGGTGGGCTGCACATGGTAAAGCACCGGTCCGAGGTGTATGTTCTCCCTTCCAGCATGATCTATTGGGTGATCTGATTTGATCCTGCCTTGTCCTGGTAGTTTTATCTAGTTCGATCCTGATATGCTTTATCAGGATCTGGTTGCACCGGTCCATGTTTTATTTGCTGCTCCATGTTTGAGTTGCCAATTAGCTCTTGTAATAAAATTATCCCTGGGAGGATCATCAACCTAACTTATTTAGGTTGGTTTGTTTTATTCTTTTTAGGTGGGCTTCCGATGTATATGGTCTCTGTCTGTCTATATATTCATTGAATAGCTTTGGAGTATATATATGTATCATTGAGTTTTCTGATGCTATGATCTCTTATGCAGTTCTATCTCTTTCCATGATCGCAGTTTATGGAATTGTTTATCATATCATTAGGGGAACTAGTCATTAACCTCTGGCCCGTGCACTGCACGGGCTAGCCATTTTGAAAATTTCCTACTACACATTCCTAAATTATTTTACTAATTTGTAATAGACACAAAGTTTATGTAATATCGTATTGTATGTAATCTTGTAGTAGTAATTAGAACCATAGGAAAATTGCAATGGATAACTTCTTTTATAATGTGTATTGTATATGAAATATTCTTTGCTCATATTCGAAAACAGTAACCAATATACAATTAAAGCTTTGGTTAATATTCACCATTATACAATGGCCATGAATTAATAAATAGCTTATACCTTTCTCAAGTATCTCTCATGGAAATATCATAAGTTATAGTTATCTCTTGGGAGTGACTATTGAGCAGCTAGCTGTTTTAAAATTGAGAAACAGACACATTTTCAAACCAATAAGATGTTGACAGCTGTATAACTCAAAACTCAAAAGAAACGAGTATTTACACGGAAACTGACAACTTTGATCGCCCAATTTCCAGCGACCCAGTTTTGAGCCAAGTTTGAGCCCAGCACCACTCTCACGCCATCTCCTCGACCAACACTAACTCCACCCCAAGCTGCCGCTGCGTCACGCTGGGGCATCTAGATCGAAGGTTCACCATAGAAAAAGGGAAAGAAGAGATGAATTCATACCTGGAATGGAAACCCAAGAACCAAAGAATGGAATGGAAACCCAAGAACCAAAGAATTGAAAAAACTCTGCAGTCCCAAGAAGGTTCCTGAACTTCCTATAAGGGCGTCTCCAATGTGGATTTAAGACTGGGCCATAAGAGAAAAAGTAGCCTTAAGGTCGACCTTACACATTGTGAAAGTTGGCCATAAGGAGAAATACTTAAGACCGGGTCATACCGGTGTAGCCCGGCCACAAGAAAATAGAAAACAATAAAACCACTGTTCCTCTGACTTGCTCTGCACTATTCACATGTGACCGTTGCCAAAATAACCGTTGCCTTCAGCTTCTCTCCTGTAGCAAATGGACCGTTGGTTGTCTTTAGCTTCTCCAAGGTAGCAAACAAACCGTTGCCTTCTTCAATCTCTTCTTCACACCATCTACAATATTGCCTATAAAAAGGAGAATGAACACATAGTAAATCACAAGTTCTTGAGAGCATTTGAAATCTTAGCTATTGCCATGGATGGACGAGACAGAAGCTTCCCAAACCACATGAGCCAAAACTCCCCAAATCCACATCAACAATCAGACCATGTAAATATCCCAGTATCTCAATATCCCCAGAGCTATTCTCACAACTACTCTAGCTCCCTACGCTATTCACCACCTCCATATGGGATGCCACAATCTCAATACTCCCAAGACAGCCCACCCTCTCATTTCTTTCAAAATCTTCACCCATTTGGGTTTCGAAACAACTACCAGCAACATGGTCTGCCAACAAGCTTTCAAGGTATGCAACAACAAGATTTTGTGAACTCACCAAGTGGAGTGGGTCGAGCTGCAGGTATTCATGCATCACCCAATGGGTATCCTGTGCCGCCTTTGATCCGAGGTTTTGGCAGTGCATCCTCGCAAGGACAAGGCTCAGTCCCTCCCCACACAAGCTTAGAAGAGCAATCTACACAAAATGTAGAGTCAGATGCTAGTAGTCCAGAGGAAGATGAAAGGAGATCAGTGCGTCTCAACTGGAATGATGAAGAGAACCTGCGGCTTGCAAGCGCATGGTTAGCCAATTCCAATGACACTGTGTTTGGATGTAGGAAATTTAGCTCGGAATTGAATTAGACCAGAGATTCCAAATCCTAGATGGAAAGGAAATGGACTGCAATTCCATTTCTGTTGTTTGTATGTGCATGGAATTTATTGTTAGAATCAAAGGGAATCACCCATTTCCAATTCCTGTTTGGATGTAGGAAACATGGAATTGTCAATTTTTAACAGTAAGCGTATACACACTACTACATATGTATATTTCAATGTAGTATCTACAACATATGTATATTTCAATGTAATATCTACAACATATGTATATTTCAATGTATATATTACTTTTCACATATAGTAGCATCAAATATACTCCGAATAAAGTCACAACAGCACCACACGTACAATAATTTTTAAGTACTTACGCAAAGCATGACATGGAATAATTTTCAAGTGGCAACATCAATTACAACATGGATAGAAATTGTCTCTAACAAAATAGCACAAGTTGGTAGTTCATGTCCTTCATAGAACGGATACGTAAAGCATAACTAGACAGTTCACAAACAGATCATACTACTTCATTCCAACAACCACACATGATAGGAACCATCAAGGCAAGGTCAAGATCCATCGCTTCCTAAAGTTCTCGGGGAGCGCCATGAGAGCATCAAACAAGCGCTCATTGATGATAAACTTTCCGTAAGCTCTTAGCAAGTCATCTTCCTCCAAATCTGGTACCTTTTTCAGTGCATCAAGGATTTCAGATGGTGGAGTCACCTTTGGCATAGGAAGTGGCTCGGTTGTCTTCAAAGCATCATCAAAAGAACATCTCATTTCTCCCATCATGCACAATATAGCATCCCCGGTGCGTTGCCTCTTCTGGGGCACATCAATAGATTCTTCACCAGCCGGTGTGTTCTGTTGTTGAAGACACTCACTTGCTGTCCTTGCACCTACACCAAGTGCATGGTCTTTCGAATATATGGTTTGGATATCATCCCAATTATTCACTACCTTATTCCTGTAGGCACGTGCATCCTTATTAGCCTACAAAATACACACAAATATTAGAGATGATATAGTGAAGTTGTAGAGGTAAGAACAAAATAAAATATGTAGGGTTACATACCTCCACATATCGAGACCACACTTCATCACTTTCAACCGATACCATGTTCTTGTCCCAATCCCATCCAAATCCACTTTGAGCAAGCATCTTGGTAATGATCTCATAATGCTTGTCAAATGTTTTAATTCTTCCAACAATGTTGTCCTTGGTGATGTCAATATCACATTTATCCTTCACATGCTTAATGCAAGCATTGTATACATGTGGCTTCCAACCATTTTGAGCATGGTCACCATTGTTGTGATGCTCAACAAGCACCGCCAATAGTGCTGTGTCCATCTCAGGAGTCCATGAAAGGTAATTCCTACTACCTCCTTTCTTTGATTTTGTCTCAGCCATGCTTCTACAAGTGCATAAAAGTAAGGACAAAATATGTAGGTAAAGCATATATATTAATTTTAGGAAGATGCATATACAAAATATTACGCCATCACATAGCTAGCACAAAAAGGGGCACCATAAGCTAGCTATCTACTCCACCACTACTTATCTACTCTATCTCTAGGTGTCCATGCGCCACAAGATACTCGGCATACATCTCATTAGCAAATTGTTGCCTATAGTTAGACCATGCAACAGTTTGTCCCACACTTCTAATTAAAGTAGCATCATCAGGTTCAGGAGTCATAGCTGCTAGTTCAGCGTCGACTTCCTCCAGCAACAAATTATCTCTCACATGTTGCCTATCCCGTGCATAGTTGTGCAAAATACAACATGCATTAATAAGCCGAATCTGTAAAAAAATAGTTCATAGTGAGCATACGTTTTATGGACTTATTATGTGAACACCATATGGACATGTGTTACCTGCTGCTCTATGGGAAAGTAAGAACAAGCACGAAGTATGGCCCATTTTTTCTTCAACAGCCCAAAGGTTCTCTCTACAACATTTCTAGCACGAGCATGACGCAAGTTGTACAATTCTCTCTCATTTTGAGGTTGTTGTTGACTTGCAACCCACTCTTTCAAATGGTACCGAGTAGATCTGAATGGAGATAGAAATCCAGGTCCATTGGTATAACCAGCATCTACTAGATAGTATCTTCCTATTGTCAAGTAAATAAGTTAGCCAACATTTAATTGTTTTCCTATTGTCAAGTAAAAAAAGGTAAAAGAGATAGAGCTGTACCCTGTGGTACAACAAATGCTTCTTCGCGGTCGGTTCTCATAGCATCTTTTAGCACTCTCGAGTCCGATGCCGAGCCCTCCCAACCAGGCAGAACATAGAGAAATTTCATGTTCCAATCAACCACACCTAGCATGTTAGTAGTGATTTCTTGATGTCTGTTCCTATACCTCCCTTTGTCAGCGGCTTTCACATGCACAGGAATATGACACCCATCTAGTGCTCCAAGTGCATCGCCAAACCACTTCCATTTATAATCATCGGGAGGGTGGATAGAAGGATCGGGAAGCTTGATGAACTCCCCATGTAGAGATAGGATAGCCGATAGCACGGTAGATATATGCCTACTAATAGTCTCTATAGACCGTTGGTACGTGCCACCCAACACTCAATTTAAGTCCATGCCCGACAATTTGTAGGAACATAGCAACATTTTCCTCTACCGTCACAAACAAGCTATCTTCGAGACCACACTTCTCACGCAACATAGCACAAAGATCATGAAAGTTTCTTTTAGTTAAGCGTAGCTTGTCATAGCAAGTCGCCTTGGACCCCTCATATGTTTTTTTCAAGATGTACTTCCTATATGCAACCTTCTCTTCATCATCACTGAAACGTCCTAAGTTTCTCGGTGCCCTTTGTGTACTAAGATGGGCTAGAGCAAGACATGACATCTCGAAAAACTTCTTTGTCAATAATAGCCGTTTCCTTTTTCTTCTTTTGTTCTCTTCGGTAATGAAAGAAACCAACTCTTGTTGAGACATGATGGTGCTACATCACACACAATATGTGAAGAAATCTAATTATTTCCAGAGCATACAAACTATGAATAAAACAGTCTACCATTCCTCCTCCATTTTCTAACATACAACCATAGCCATGAAGAAAAACACATGTCAATTGCACAAATTCGAATCTCAGATCATAGAGTACATAAATGGATTGTATACCTTCTCGGTTCTGGACTCACCACCTCCTACTTATTCTCAGGATCTGCAAATTTCACAAAAAAAATAATCAAAAAGGGGCCATATGCACACTTCCAGGAAGAGGACAGGGGGCAGCTCGCGCAGGCCAAGGAGAAGCTCGCGGCAGGCCGTTCTCCTCCCGCACTGGAGTCGACCCTGGACGCCATCCCCCTCCCTCTGCTTCCCCTACTGTCGCCGTTCCCCATCCCACGCGAATTAGGGTTTGGGGCAGGAAGGGTTCCATGGCCGCTGTGGGCTAGCTTGTAGGAGGGCGGGGAAGGGGGTAAGGCTGGACGAGACAGCGAGGAAGAAGAGAAGAAGCAAAGGGAATACCTGTGCCACCGTCGCCGCCGCCCTGCACTCGCGCGGCGTCGCCCTGCTGGAGTCGCGCGGCGTCGCCCTGCTGGAGTCGCGCGGTATCGGCCTGCTGGAGTCGACCGCTCGACCTGAGCCTTTCCGAGCCTTTCCGAGGGCGCTCGCTCGGAAATGAGCGACGGGATTTTACACACGCCTCGGGCCGGTGTGGAATTCGGTCCAACTTTCCAGGGTCCATTTCCTTAGCCATCCAAACTAATGAATTCGGCTGGCCCATTTCCAAAAGGGCAATTCCAAGCCCCAATTCTTACATCCAAACACAGCGTTAGGGTTTAGCATGGCAAGTCATACAGCTTACCTACCTTGGTAAGCCATGTGATTCACACATTTTAATAAAAATTGGAGGACTCGATCCTGGGTGGTATTGTTCATCTACCAGCTGAGCCAGAGAACTAGGTTCAGCTCCTCACTCCTCACATCTTTAATAGCCCCAACATGTTTCTGCTACTTCATTGAAATGCCGGTGAAAATGTATTTCAGAATTCTTATAAAGCCTGATCACATTTTATTGAAATGATACTGAACTTTTCATTGTGCCAATTGATTACCTTCTACATTATCTAACCGTGATGCACATACGTGGCTTATATCTACTATTGCAGGTGGATGGGAATCATGTTGATGAAATAGATGAGATATTTGATGCTATAAGCTATAGGAAAGGTGCAGCTGTTGTTCGGATGCTGCAAAGCTATCTTGGGGCTGAGATCTTCCAGGTTTGTTTTTATTATTTCCCCCTCTTTATATTTTATCAGGTTTATCAGGTCATGTGATCCTGGAGGTATGATTACTTTTGGAATTCTACTTACCGCTTGCATTACATTGTCTTTTTCCAGAAGGACATTACTCTGTTATTTTCCTTACTGAATTTGGACAGTTGGTGAACTAAACACAATCTTAGCTGTAGTTGTATAAAGTCCATGTGAACTTAAACTTTTGTTCCTTGTTTGCTAGAACATGAAAAATTACGCATATTCAAATGCCAAGACAGAGGACCTGTGGGATGCCCTTGAAGAGGGGTATGGTGAGCTAGTGAATACCTTAATACATTCGCGGACAAAGCAGCAAGGTTATCCTGTTGTCAGCATAAAACTGTAGGACGGAAAGCTAGAGCTTGAGCAGGTTGGCCATGGAGATCCACAAAATCCTTTTCAACTTTACATGTTTTTATCAGAATTCAGAATCAACTTTATTATCTAGATAGATTGAGGCTTTCTGATCATATTTTTGTCTTGTCTCTTGCAGACACAGTTCCTGTCAAGTGGGTCCACATGAGTTGGGCAATGGGTGGTTCCCATCACACTATGTAGCGGTTCATACTCACTTTCAACAAAAGTTCCTTTTCCGTGAAAAATAAGAGGATTTCAGTTGGCAGGGCTTCTAGAATGTCAAAAGAATGACGACTTCTGGGTTAAACTTAATGTCGGCCAGACTGGCTTCTATAGAGTAAGCTATGACGAACAAACTGACAGGACAGGAACTTGCATCCTGACTTAGGCATGCAGTTGGGACCAACAAACTGAGCGCGGCTTACAGATATGGTAAAACCCTTCCATAGTTGCTCACAATTGTGTAAAGTCTTCTTTTAAAAAACTGTATAAAGTGTTAACCTGTTCAACTATTCTTACATCATTATTATTTGATACATACAGGTGTACATGATGACACAAATGCCCTCTGTATAGCTGGTAAACAGAAGCTGGTCACGTTGTTGCATTTGATTGCTGCGTACAAGGATGAGACGGAGGATTACCGTGCTCGCACTCACCATCCAATTAAGTCTGAGCATTTTCAAGGTGATGGCTGTTGCTGCACCTGGGGAGTTGGGTAATACGAAGTTCCGAATAGACTATCTTGAGCCATTTGCACAGTAAGTTAGTTGATCTTGCCATTTTGTAGTGGAAGTATAGTTTATCGTGCAGTCTCTCCTAACCTCGCAGAAACCCTCTGCAGGAGAGTTGTATGGGTTGCTAGGTGAGGGCCACCTGAATGCACTGTTAAGAGGTACACTCTTAACCGTTCTTGCGGAACTTGGCCAATGAGGCTAACCATAAATGAAGCCGTTTGTCGGTTTAATGTCTTTCTGGAAGACAGAGCAACACCACTCCTTCCTCCAGATGTTCGAAAGGTTAGCAGCGTAACGGAATGCACATTATGCATTGCTAACTGCAAACCATGTGTAGTCCACTTGTTAACCATCTTATTGTATTGTTGGCTGCACACGTTGCTCTGATGCAGACAGTGAGCAAATCAAACAGAGCTGGCTATGAATCACTCCTGGAGATATACAGGGAAACTGATCTGAGCCAGGAAAAAGTTTGTGTATTAGGTAACTTAATATTTCTATTTTATCGAAGACATTTTGTAGCTGGTAACGAGAGATTTTTGGGACCTGACAAATTTTCTGATCCTTTTCTCGGAAGGTTCTTTGGCATCCTCTCCTGACCCTGATGTTGTTCGTGAAGCGCTGAATTTGGTGCTTTCTCCTGAGGTAGGTAACAAACAAGAGATAAAAACGTTCTTGATAATACAGTTAACTCTCAACCAGCTGAACTCGTGATATATTTGCATGCACAGGTAAGGAATCAAGATTGTATATTTGTGCTTCGTGGAGGTGACATGGACATGCTTGAAGGTATTCATGGCCATTTTTGTATATATCCCTTGCTATCTTTTTGTTTCTGTACTGACTCCATTCATTGCCCATGGTTCAGGAAAACCGGGACTACATAGCAGAGACCTCCAGTGGACGCATTCTCACCTATTTCATCTCCGTCATTGTCTCACTGGTACATGTCATAACCTCTGTATGACGTTCATACAAGCTGGCAGACACACGACTAAAACTTAAAATGTGCTTACAGGGATCAAACATTCTTGATTTGTTTCAGCTCAACACCTACAAGGGTGACGAGGCAGAGGAGTTTTTCAAGACCAGGACCAAGGCGAGCATCCCGAGGACGGTGAAGCAGAGCATCGAGAGTGAGGATTAAGGCCAAGTGGGTCGAGAGTACCAAGGGAGAGGCAAATCTCGGCATTGTTCTCAATGAGCTCCCTCACAAGCGTTGAGACATTAGGTAGTCGGAGCACATCCAGACCCACTCTCCTGTGGTGGTGGTTTTCTCGAGTATGTACTATGTAGTATGTGCACTTCAGAAGAATTTGGTAATAAAAGGCGGTTATGAACTTATGGGTTGTCGCTGAAATGCTGAATGTTCTTGGAAAATACGGTCGGCGGTGCTAATTCGCATCCCTCAGTCAAAATAAGAGTAAAATGCACCACAAGTCCCAAAACTATTGGTGAGGTACCAAGTTGGTCCTTGAGTCATAAATGTTTTTTAAGTGTATCACTAAATGTTTGTCAAGTGTATCACTGCAAGTCCTACTGACATTGCATTAGCTTTGACTTGCACACGTGGCAGTGTCCTGCCATGTGGCAATACTTTGCGCCAAACTCCTCCAAAGGTCTTCTCCTCTAATTTTGTGGTTTTTCTCCTTCACAATGTGTCATCTGATTCTCTCCACCTTCCTCGTCACTGCCTCGGTGTAATCGTGCAGTTTTCTCCATGGCACATGACATATTGAAGCCAACCCCGGGCTAGAAGACCATGCTGCGGTGCATGATGGCTGGTTATACCTTCCGGTGTCCAAAGAATCAGGTCGGAGATGGACCAATAGTCGAGAAGCCTCGCTTTCTCCATGGCACATGACATATTGAAGCCAAGCCCGGGCTAAAAGACCATGCCACGGTGCATGACGGCTGGGTACACCTTCCGGTGTCCAAGGAATCAGGTCAGAGATGGACCAATAGTCGCTAGATTGCGGAGAAGCAGTGCCGGCTCCGACCCATGACCACCATGTGCAAGGGCCTAGGACCCATGCATGCATGTAGGGGGGCCATGATTGTAGCTCCTTTTATACCCCTGTCGAGTCACCATTTTGTTCTGGGCTGAATTTTTTTTGAAACGGGAGAGCGGACATGTGGGATAGTCAAGTCCAACGGCGAGTCTGGAATTATTTGGAGGGGAGGCTGAAAGTTGACGACGACTAGCCAAACGACTACTTCCCTAAAAATTAAGCCAATATATAAGACATAAAATTATTTAAGACAAAATACCCCCAAAGGACAAAGTGAACTCTCTAGTAAAACTAGTAAACAGATATGTACCTCTAAAAAATCACATCGTACTCGCGCGGAAGATGTCCTCTACGATCCCTCAATTTCTGAAATTGTATAATGATCCGATCATCATGAATACTTCTGAATATCTCTTTCTCACATTAGGACACCATTAAATCATTTAGCCATTCATCGGACACCTTATTGCGCAAATATGTTTTAATAATCTTCATTGCTGAAAATATGCGCTCAACTGATGCAGTTGCCACAAGAAGAATGAGATCCAACTCAATGAGACGATACACCAATTGGAAAGATGCGTGTTTTGTTGTTTGAACCATCAACTGAGCAATTGTGGACAGATTTTAACATCCATTAAATTCTTCACTTCTCCTAATGTTCATAAGAAATCTTGGGAGGTCAATTCTTAGCAACAATCTGTCCGCTTCTGTGAAGTCCTCAGCATAAATTTCAGCAAGCCGAATAAGTTTCTCAACATTAAACTTTGAGAAGTTGTTTGCTGGACTAAGACATGCCATACAATCAAGTAACTCGGTGGAAACTTCATTGAATCGATGATTCATTTCAGCGAGAGTTGCATCAATAGCAACATTGAATATGCTAACCTTGTAATAGTGGAGTCGAGTCATTGTGTTCTTGGTGGTGCGAACAGTTTGACCCAAAGCTCCAACATGATCATCCCCATATTTGGCACTTCAATCTCATGTGTCTCACAAAATCTCTTGGCTTGGCTGAATAAAGAATCCAACCCATTGTCCCTCATCCCTTGCAAATTTTCTTTCACATCCAAGACCAAATGCATGGCTTCTACAATATTTTGATTCTTCCTTTGCAAAGCTAGTGAGAGTTGATTTGTGATGTTTAACATGTTTATTAAGAGAAACATGATGAACACAAATTCGAAGCATTGCATCTTAATAAGCAAACCGAAATCCCCACCTTGACATGTGTGTTCCCGAGCATCAATCACTATAATTCCTAGAACACCCACCACAGCCTTCCACATTGTGAATATGCGAAGCAAGGTTCTCAAGTGTGAGCCCCACTGAGTGTCTCCTGGTCTTGTTATGCTAGACCCTTGATGCAGCCCGGTTCCAGCTGAAATCATCCCATTCTCCAACAACTCTAACAATTCATCCTGGTGTTTTGCAAGTAATGCATCTTTTCTCTTGCAAGATAAACCAACTTGAGTCACTGGTGGAGTGTACATGCATCGTTCTGCAACCTAAGGGCATAGAGTGTGTGAAACGCTGGTGGATACCGACAAGACAATAGACCGATGCGTCGTTCTGTGACCTAAACGAATGGAGGTGCTGGTGGTTGCCGACAACGCGGAGGCCTGGCATGCATTGGATTCCCGGGCGAGGCCACGCTCCGGAGCTACTGCCACGTTGACGGATGCGTCACGGACGTCCCAGTCTAGAGACTCATCTCCACTGGTTTACTCCTCGCCTTATACTTGAGCAGAGAAATTTGTGAGGAGAGGACAAACAAGGCCACACCATTAGAATAGAGGATATTTCAGGGGTGTTTTATGCAAAGTATTGCCACATAGCAATAGTCGACCTGCCACATGTGCAACTCGAAGCTGATGCAGCATTGGTAGGACTTGAGATGATACATTTGACGAACATTTAGGACTTGAATGTGCATTTTCATACAATTAGGACTAACTTGGTACATACTAATAGTTTTACGACTTGCGGTGCATTTTACTCATAAGGATAGCACCCACATTCAACCCTTCTTTTTTCCCATCAGCGAAGAACTTATTTCAATTGCATATCATAAGCAATTTAAACCAAATTACATGCTTAAACCAAGCGGAAGCACTGCCTTTTCATAGAAAAGGACACCAAGGTCATGTATTGTTGACTTTACTGTCTTTCAATTAGATTGTCACAGTAACAGTATCTGGTACCAAAACTAAAAGATTGTTTTGATGTTTCACTATTCTCTCTCGGTATGATAACAAGAAAGATTTCTCCCTATACGACTTAATATTTATACGGGGATTATGCATATATACAAAACTGGATGTAGTCTCCTTCAAAAAAAAGTTTCAAGAATGGATGCACTTGGAAGACCTCTTTTTGTGAGGAAACACTGCGAAATCGGTCAAAAATATACAACTAGTCCCTGTGCTGACTGCAAATGTTATCACACCGACGAAATCTTCTTTACACTCCACGGGATTGGCCAGACACTCAATCCTAGTTCTGAGAAGGGCTATTACCTGCAGATAACAATTCATTATATTAATGAATTGTACAAAGTCACCATACTATTGATCTTTCTCACTTAATGGATTTTTGTAGTTGCAGATTGATGAAAATAGAGTTAATAAAACAAGCATGCTTGTAGCTAAATGCGTAGCTGCTGAAAGTTGATGCAGCACAAACACTAAACAAGCATGTACCTAAACCCGCAGTTTTAATCAAACGTGCAATTTATGTTTTCTGGAAGGAAAAAATAACACCGTAGAGAGTTCAGAAGTGAAGAACTTACCATCAGGATCCTGATCAGAATGTACATAGAAACTGGCAGCTACTATCAGATAGCAAAGAAACAGCATCAGTCCTTTTAAGCAATTTGATGTCCCATCCTGGAAAAAAATAGAAGAGTAAGATCTTGCAAAACCAAGATGGGAGAATGCTGGCAGTATATGACCTTAGTACCTGCAACAAAAATGCGACAACCAGTACTGTCATTAATAGGCTTGCGGTCTCGAAGAGATGAAAGTTCAAGTCCATTGGCTGGCCCATCATCCATCCTATCACTACACAAAATGGTATCTACAAAATGTGATGCAGAGAAATCGGTGAGTAAAACAATAGCTGAAGTGGCATAGCTCAATCTGATAGATTCAGATGAACGTCAGTAAGGTAGAAACGGTTCAGCCAACCTACCCCAAACATGGACATTTGTGTTGATGACCCTATTGCAACTCCGAGGGAAAGATCCTACAAGAGAAGTAAAAGAATCTTATTTGATCTGCGTTGAACCGAAGTACTGTTAAGAATTTTAAGCTTCTCTTACTAATTTGTCTTTCATTGCAAACATGACGGCACTAGCATGTTCTGCGGCATTCCCCACGATTGGAAGTAAAATAACACTGATGAATGCAACTGGTATATTCCAAGCCTGGGAAGCCCCCTGATAAATTTGCAAGATTAACTCAACATTGTTTTTGAAAGAGAAGTAATAATTGTATACACATCATAGAATCTGTTTCCATGGGAACAGATGCATATATGTATCTATTAAGTTGTCACAAAGCAACATAAGTAACTGAAAAAGATGCATATAATTATCTGATGGATCAACGACAGATCTTACATCGATTGCATCAACTAAGTAGTCAGAGAGCACTGAGATCCAAACTGTCAAAATTGCAAGCCAGGCAATGGCTTCCCATTTTGAGATATCGGGAGCTTCCTCGTTGTCAGCCCCTACATGCACACCTCTTCCCTGGTTCAACTGCACATATTTAATTCAAAAACATGAAAAACACTATATGTAGAAATAGTAGGTTCAGTAAAACTTTATTCGAAAACTGTGGATATTGATATGATTAATCCATCTTACTTACTTCATTAGATTCCTCGCGACGACGACTGCTCGACAATTCAAAGTAAATGTAACAAGCGTAAGCAACAAGCATGACGCAGCTGCTGAACCTTGACAAGGCTAGTCCTGACTTTCCAGAGTGGACTTCTGAATGGGTGTAATGCAGCACAGTAGGAGGCAGCAACCCCAGTACCGCCATCAAAAGCAGTCCGGAGCTCACCACTGCATCTGACTGCAACAATGCGGAAATGAGCACTCTTATCTGTTTCATGCGAATCTGCGAGCAGACAAGAACGGTCACCTTGCTGAATTTCTGCTCTGTTTTGCCGCAGGTGACCCCTCCGCTGAAGAATGCGCAGCCGAGAACCAGGAGCAGGTTCGACAGGATGGACCCTAGCAGAGATTGCTGCACAACCCGTAATTTTCCGCTCCTTAGCGCATGGATTGATATGATCAACTCGGTCGCATTGCCAAATGTAGCATTCAGAAGGCCCCCAACTGCATATGCATATAAAAATTTGTCAAACCAACAACGATACCGAACGCAATTCGGATCAGAACGGTTCAAAGAAGTGCAGCCGAGTGATACCTGTTGGGCCTGTGAAGAATGCTAACTGCCTGCAGTAAGAAGCAAAAGCGTCAAATGTTTGTTCAACAAGATAAACACGAATCAGCCGAATAAGGGGGAGAAATCGTATCGATTACTCGGTGGCAAAACCCATTCGCTCAGCCAAAGGAATGATGCCCAACAAGGTCAGAGGAAACACCCAGCCCTTCGAAAGAAACAAAGAATTAGCAATAATGCAGCAACAGCCATTTTTGCAACATAAAGTAGACACCACAAATGGACGAAAACTCTCCAATGAAAATTTAGCGCGCGCATACATGATTTCCGGTCGTGTAGTTGACGACGATCGCCACAAAGCCACACGGTATCAGCAGGTTGAGCTTCGACGTGAGCAGCACGACCTTCAGGCTATGGAAAGCGCCCCGACTCACAGGGCCTGCGTTTCTTTCGAAGCCGCCGATTCTGTGGGACGGCGGGTCCGAGGCGATAAGCGTGTCGTCGTCGAATTCGTCTGCTCCAAGTGAGAATGGAGGGACCTGTTCTATAGAAAAATCATCAAGGGAAAAAAAATCCAGTGAATAAGTATGGTGACGCCAAATTAAAAGAAAGGGATAAAGACTTTTTTTTTGCGGGTGGATAAAGACATATTGCGCATGGAGAACGCGTGATGATTGTGTGAAACTGTTATGTTATGATCACTCACTTCATTGGTAGACTTGAAGCTATTCCCGTTAATCCTATCCATCTGCGAAATCGATAGAGATTAGGAGTTGAAATTCGCATCAAATGGCTATTGACACATTAATTAATTAATCGTGCCAATCTCGCAATTACTTCCTGGTCTGATTTGGGTGGAATGGCAGCAATAATAATTACAGAACAGATACAGATACAGACGAGGGAACGAACCTGATGGGAGGAGTTCTGCCGGCCGGGCAAGAGCCGCCGGGAGTCGGAGCCGGCCGCCGCCGTGGACGCCATCGTCCTGATCCGAAGATGAAAATGGAATTCAGATGTACGAATTACTTTGGGTCGAATTGTCTTGTTCAGACCCACGGAGAGGCAGAGAGGATCAAGGAGCCAATGCGAAATTAGAAATGCAAACTTGGAACGGGCTAGAGAACCTGATCCTGATCAGGGCGTCCCGTCCCGCTCTTGATCTCTGGAAATATGTTTATCGCCTAAACCTAATCCTGATCAGGGCGTTCGTCGCCCATGGATTCATGGTGAAGAAGAAGAGGAGGAGGACGAGAGGTAAGATGCATGCATGGTTTAGGTTAGGTCAGAGACGGGTACGGCACCGGGCACCCTCCTCTCCTCTGTTTCTTTCAGGTTTGGTTTAGGTCGTGGTTTGGGAGAGAGAGAGAGATTCAGAAGAGAGAGAGAAAGTCTAGAGAGAGAGAGAGAGTCTAGAGAGAGAACGTATGTTCCAACGATCACTCGAGGGGGAACGCATGAAACTGTCCTGCTGTCTGCTGAACATGTATGTCCGTATGCTGAAGCTCAAGATCATTTAAAGAAATACGGTAGGAGAATAAATATTATAGCAAGATTAAAACATTATAAGCCGATCATTTAAAAAAGCTCTAGGATACACTGATTCATTGAAGTTCCACGTAAACAATGCGGCCATATCGGAGAGTTCATAGTTCCTCCCATATCAGCAACATTACAACAAGCCACAACCCATATTTACGTCGAAAGGCTTCAACAGAGAATTCAGAATCTAAAACAAAATCTGCAAGAGAGTAGCGCGCGCGCGCACTTTCATATCGAAGAGCGACTCTTGTCTGGTAAGACTTGATGACACACTAGCACAGCAAGGCGCGATTGAAGGAACATGCGGTGCGGTTAGCTTCTCCTTGACGGTGGCTTTCCTCTGCCGGATCCCGTTTTCTCTTCTCCCCTCTTGTTGAACCCAGTCAGCACCTTCTTCGCCTTCGACCATTGCTGCTCCGACTCCCTGTTTCTCATGAACGGGCAGACTTCACTGATGGTAATCTTTGGGACCACGCGCACCTCTTCAACCTTCTTGTCCTCGCCGTACTCCCTGGCGACATTACCATCTGAAACAGCTGTAGTTCCAACAGATGGCGTTACCATGGAACTCGGCAGCGAGTTCTGCTGACCCATAGCTTCCGCAGGTTCCAGAGACTCCACATCGAATGTGACTTTCTTCCTGGATTCAGCACGTGCGACAGAGGTCTCGGTACCAGTCTGAGGTTTCGGCGGTGCTGGATTGGTGTTCGGCAACACCTGTGATAAACTGAAAGATGCAGCCCCCATGCCTCCCACAAGATCTCTCCAGGCAGATTTCTGAGTCCACAAGGAACCCTTTTTAGGTTCGGTAGAAATCACGCTTTGTGAGCCTTCGTTTTTGGTAGATGAACCTGTTAGAGCATCAACACCTTGAAGACTGGCAGAGCTTTGGGCTCTATCTAGCACCGAGGAGAAACCATCTGTTCCTTTTCCTGACAAACCAGGGGCCTTTTGTTCATTTTGAATGGCTCCTGATATAGGAAGCAAAGACTTCCCTGTACTCTTCCTGTCTGAAATCACTGAGGTAGACTGTTTCTTATTTCTAGGTTCAGATAAATCCTCTGATTTCTGTCTCTTGTTCTGTGGAGGAGCATCTTCAAACTGCTGCCGTTTTCTTGACTGCTCCACCTGAAATTTAAAATTAATTCAGAGAGTGTTATTGCACACAGAAAGTGCCTGACAAATTTGTGCATCGCAGGAAAACTGGCCAAAGAAGTAATTGCAATATCCATACCTTATGCACTACTTGGTTTGCCCTATTCGACTGGACAGCTGATTTATTGGCCTTGCGGGGAACAGTGTTGATCACAAGGTCATCATCCAATTCATCTTCAGAAGAATCCTCTGCTTCTTCCATTTGGAGCTCATCCAAATCTTCTTCAGGAGTCTCTTCTATTTCTTTAATTCGCAAATCATTCTCAGAATCAGAGGGTTCTGTGTCGCTATCAGAAGCTTCTGTCTCGGCATCAGAGGGTTCCGTGATGTTAACATCGTTATCATGTTTCTGCATTTCCTCTCTATCAATTTGCTCATTGTCCTTCTCAAGGAACTTACTCATCACAGAATTCATAATGCTGCGCTCTTTCTCATATGCAACACGATTCAGAGCAGAAGCATATTCCTCATTAGCTTTCTCAGGAGGTCCACAGTGCTCCTCACAGTCGCAGAAATGGATGGGGTAGGAAGGGACTTCAATATTTCTGAAACTGTATTTGTGCTTTCCACTGCCTTTGAAAGGCAAAGGTCTCAGCTGCAAAAACAGATCCTTGGTTAGGAGAATGCAAACACGATTTCATACTGCATTGCTATTTCTTATTCAAAACCTGATCCTACAAGTTATACACCTGCTTATTTTGTCTCATATTCAATTATAAAATAAACATGATTTACGCACCAGTTCATGCCTTATGAAAAAGAAAAATGTACAATGTACCAACTGAAAGATCATGCTATTAGTCATTGCGAGGAATACTAATCTATTTTCTGGTATAGTCATACAATATTCGGACCGACTAAAGAAGCTATAGAATGCACATTTGAGAAGTTCCTCCAACAGTCAAACCAAAGAGTTACATAACAACACCGGAAACAACTCACCTTCCTCAATTTCGGGAAGTAGATGTTGACCTTTGAACTCTCCAAATCATCCTTCTCCAGCTTCCGTTTCTCCTTATCCTCCTGCTTCTCCACATTTTCTTCCGCTGGCACTTCTTGTGCCGCTGCCGCCACCGCTGCTTCCTGCTCCCATTCTCGCTTCAGTCGAACGAGGTAGTGCTCCTTGGCCTTCTCCAGTTTAAGCCTCCCTCCTTTCCATTTACACCCATTGTACTACACACAAATTAACATCGGTTCAGACATTATCCCTTTCTCAACGCAACCGCAAAATGCGACACAAACGGCTATAGGAGAGCATAAAAACATGCTCAGTACGCCACCAATTAGAACCAGAAGATAGGATGAACAAACCCCCAATCTGCCGCTACTAACTGCTACCGAAGTGGGGAAACAAGGAGATGGTTGGATGGGGGCGGAGACTACGTACGGTGGAGAAGAGCTTGGCGAGGGCCTTGTCGGAGGGGCAGTGGAAGTCTACGTAGGCGAAGCAGCGTCCGCTGGTGCGCACGAACTCGACGCCGGCGACGCGGCCGATGGAGCCGAGCACGCCCTCCAGGTCGGCCGCGGACACGCCCTCCGCTAGCCCGCCCACGAATAACCGAGCCACGACGGTGCCGCCACCGTCTCCCTCCGCAGCCTTCGCCATGGAAGAGAGAGAGATTCCTTGTGGCGGTTGGCGGCGAAGTGAAGCTGCAGAGCGCGCAGGACGGCGGCGGCGGCGAGGGCAGAGGTCGAGGAGATGGGGAAGCGCGACGAGTTCTGGTGGGGTTTGTTCTCGGTCGCTGTAAAGTGGGACCAAGAGCCAACATGTGCTGGTACAGTTTTGATGGGCTTCAGTTAGGCCGATTTAGTTACAGGCTTCAATGGATCATTACAATTTAGACTGAGTGGTTTCACTACAATGAAATCTAGCCCGGGTGGCTTTTGGGGATCAAAGGCCCATTGGACGGATATGGCATTAAAAAAACAAGGCAATGGATCAGAGAAAGTCACTCTCACATCATTCTCCAGCCGTTCCGTCTCCGATAGCCCTCCCAAATGGGATAGGGGCGTGCGCGTGCTACGTGTCCGCGGGGATTATGTCCCCAATCCTCGGTCCCAAGCACGACACATGTTTCAAAAAAGTACTCCCCTCTATTCTAAAATAGATGTTTTAGATTTGTCAAAATTTGAATGAACCTAGATATTATTTAGTATGTAGGTTTATTCAAATTTTAACAAATCCAACACATCTATTTTGGGACGGAGGGAGTATGTAAATTTTGTTTTCGCTGTAATTGATTCATTTTTTATAAAATGTTCTGTGTTTGCTATATGTAGCAAAAAAGTTTTGATTCAATTTTTTTTTAAAAAGACTGCCTCGTCAAAGACTCTGTAGCAAAATGTTGTGCTAATTTAGCAGATCTGACCACCTTCTCGAAGACCGTGTAACAGAAACTTTACGCTATTATAGCAAAACAAAAAATATGCTATTGTAGCAAATTCGATCTTGTTGGAGATCTCGCCGGATACCTCATCGAAAAATCATAGAGAGTTATAGCAAAAAAATTGTGTGTAGCAAAACAAAAATGAATATGTATTATAAATATTATACCTAGATAGAAAATACTCATAGCACCGACAGACAACATATGTAGCAAGACCGGTCAACATAAGTAGCAAACACAAGAGATAGTCATAGTAAATCTTAGATTGCATAGACGTCACTGGAGGCCATGGATACGGAATCCGGCGTCATGGTTGCAGAAGCCATGGCCGATCCTCCCAAAGGAGCATGCCTTCGACGAGGGTGGGGAGCGACGGTGCCGAGAGGCTACTCCGACCAGGGTGGGGGAGGACGGGTCAGGAGGCTACTCCGGTGAGGGTGGGGGAGGGTGGCGGTGCAGGGAGGCTACTACGACAAGGCTGGGGGATGACGGTGCCGGGAGGCTACTCCAGCAAGGGTGGGGTGCAGCAGCACGGCGGGCGTGAGGGAGCGGTGGCACGAGCGCGCAGGCGCTGAAGCGCGCGGCGGCATGCAGTGAAGGCACAGGCAACACACACTACTAGGAAAATGGCTATAGGTAATCAGCACATCCGTGGCTCACATGGTTGAAGTGCCCCACGGCTAAAACAGGCGTGGCTCACATGGTTGAAGTGCCCCACGGCTAAAACAGGCGTGGCTCACCTATGGGCAGTGCCCTACTAGTAACTAGAACAACCGTGGCGCACATGACCATAGTGCGCCACACATATGTGTGGGCCAGGGCCCTGTTGGCCGCACGCCAAACATCCGTAGGTGCGCTACGGTTGTTAGTGTCAACCGTGGCGCACATGGAGGGGGTGCGCTACGCCTAAGCGCATGCCCCTCTCTGCTGTAAAATGGCCAGACACATCCGTGGCGCACTATGGCATGTGCGCCACGGATGTATAAACTTAGTAATAGGGCATCTTGCCCTAGTGTCCTACGCCTAACTATCCTGCACCAACTCCACACCCCTCCCCCCTTGGATCGCCTTTTTAGGCTTTGCAAAAAATAAAAGAAAATGATAAACACTTTAAAAAATTAAATCCTTTCATATTTAGGTAGGTAATGTGGTATAGCTTCTAGTAAAATTAACAAACATGAGTTTTGACTTTATCTGCAAAAAAAAGTCATGCCCCGGTAAAAAGGCCGTAACTTTTGCATACGATATCGAAAAAAATCGTATAATATACCAAAATGACGAGAACGAGATTTCGCATCCGCTCGCGCGATTTTTTAGATTTTCAAAATTCGAAAAGAGTAAAAAATTACGGTCAAAAGACCGTTTTTTCCTGCAGAAAAAAAATAGAGGGCGACTTACCCGTAGCGCACCACCACCTAGTGCGCCACGGATAAGCTTGGGCGGGATTCAAATTTCGAATCCCCACCCCGCCCACCTACCCCTATTCCCTCCCTCTTCTCCTTTTCATTCTCCTCCCTCCTTTTCCTTCTCTCTCTTCTCCTCCTTCTTTTCCTTCTCTCTTCTCCTCCTCCTCCTCCTCCTTTCCTTCTCCTCCTTCCCTTGCACTAACGATGGCGGCGGCGACCTTCTCCTCCTCCTTGCAGTCACGACGGCGACGACCTCCTTCCTTGCGGCCTCCTCCTCCTTGCAGTCACGAAGAGCGACGACGAGCTCCGACGACCGCCGACAACCGCCGACGACCTCCTTCTCCTTGCGGCGACCTCCTCCCTTCTCCAGCCACACCTCCTTCTCCCTCTCTTCCTCGATGCCGGCGAGGAGTAGCATGGCCACGGCCTCCCGTACCTCCCTGCGGTGGTAGGTCGTGGCCACGGCCACCATGCTCCAGCGAGGCGACACGACGGCGGCGATGCGGACCCGATTGCTTTTGCAATTCAAAACGAGGGTGTTTTTTGCATTTTTTTTGATTTTTGAAAAAAACATCCGTGGCGCACCTGTACCCCTACCCGTGGCGCACCTGGTAGTGCGCCACGCCTATCTCGATATAACCGTGGCGCACCATACAGTGCGCCACGGCTACGAGATAGCCGTAGCGCGAGGCCCGTGGCGCACTGCTAGTGCGCCACGGAAGGCCTTTTCAGGTGCGCCACGAATAGGCGTTTTTCTAGTAGTGACATGGGTGTAGAAATCTAGCGAGCGAGCGACCCGGGGGATCAAATCGTTTGATCCTCGGTGTAACTGTATCATTTTCCAATAGGATATGGGGCGCCTGACATGAAAATCTTGTCTAGTTAGTCCTTCTGTAACCCATTTTCATTGGATTGAGTAATGCGCCGTCCGACACCACTAGGTCCCACCTGACCAACTAGGAGCAAGCGGGGACGGTAGATGAAGCCGGAAAAGGGTTAGGCCAACCCTGTCATAAGACAAAAGACATACCCCCCCACTCCCCATCTCGCCCCCCAACTCCAGCCTTTTTCCTTCCCACCAGCAATTTGCCGCTTTCTCGCTGCCATGCCATCGAAGAATTGTAGGCCCTCGTTCAATGGAGCCGCCGAAGGTTAAGAAAACTCACAAACCAAAGTATCGCTTTCCTGGCATGTCGAATGTAGAGTGGGTGGCGGATGTCCAACGTCATGCGATAATGTTGGCCGACACTAGAGAGAGTGCGTAGAAAGTTAATTAGGCAATGGTGAGAGCGGCGAGCAAGGTGGCCTTGCACCAGCGCGGTGTGCCTCCACCTCATGCTGATCAATACTGCATCGGCGTCTGGGGCTTCAAGGGAGCACTTCCTCACCAACGAGCCTCTCGTCGTTCTCACCGAAGATGTTCCACGATAGCACCAACGCTGATGCGACTACGTTGTAGGGGTTTCCCCCTTAGTATACTGGAAGCAAGCCGCATTGTGGCTTGACCCCAACTCCTTCTCGCCAACCAACGGCGTCGAGCACGTTGCCGAACATGCATGTGCAGGATTCATCGCCGTTCTCAACCACCCCTACGCCTCTATGACACACTCCCGTTCGGCCAGGCCGCCAACATTCAAGGAGTTGGTGTGCAATAGAATGGTGATGCTAGTCAGGACGTTCGCATCGTATTCGACAGAATGACACATAGTGATTCCATTAGGCATGAGATTATATAGGCTGCCACCGACACTTATACACAAGACAAAGATTCCCAGGCTGACGCCGTTGATGCATAGTATGATGAATGGGAGGATGAGGATGAAGGGGAGGCGCCCACGGACGACACCGACACTGGCAAGGAGAAGGTCAAGCCAAGCTAGAAGATATATTTGAGCCTACTATTAAGATAAATATTGGTGTGAACGAGACTGCTACACTCTATGATTTAGATGTTAGTTTTTATATCATTTCTAAACATTTATTTGATGAGCTTAATATTGGCATTATGTTGTCACTGAACTCAAACTTCATCTAGTTGATTCTACCTTCAAACAAGTCGTGAATATTAAAGAGAATAATGATGGACGCGTCACGTGTGACACAATCACTCGTGGGTCCAGTTGGCGGGACTGAATAATTTTGGATTAGTGCTCATGTGCATGTGAGGTTACTCGTAAGGAGGCGTTAGTATATAAGGTGATAGTTGACCCACAAACATATCCGGTCAAAGTGTCACGCGAATTGTATGAGCATATTCAATAGTATAGCCAGCCGATGGCTATATAAAGTTGACATTTATCAATAGCCATCATCTAGAGCCACTCATACAGTAGTGCTTGCTATTAGTTTCTTGTTTTATACAACCTTCTCTCTATCTCTTTCTTTATATTTATACATTTATTTAGGAGCACCCGTAGAGGCAGGTTCGTGTATGAGAGTGCACTCCTTACTTTTTAATGCATCTCTCTTCCACATAGGCAAAACTGGAATGTATCCAATGAAACGGCTGAATCTATGCACCTATGCTAAATATAAGTTTACATTAGTTTCGATCAAGTTATAGATAAAAAACTTAATTTGCATCTCATCCATTATTATTTCATCCAAAGGTTGAGAATCCACCGTTTCATGGTTGCATGGGTTTATTGGATACGTTCTTGCAAAAATGCCACATAGACAGGTTATAAGTCTCTTATTATATTTCCTCGATCTTATGTAATCAAGCTATAAAACTTTAAATACTATATTTTAGATAAGATGGGGGGAGAGAAGTGGAGAGGGAAAGGCGTGGGATCTTATGTAAGAATTAGCTGCAACATGTGTTCCTAAACAGTTTGTGAGAGTGTAAGGTGGATCATAGATTAATAAAATAGTACCTACTTATAGCTAACTATTATATATGTTGTCTATTAGATTTTTATAGATGGTATACCGGTGACTTATAGCAGGTGGAGGACCCAAACAAATTCTAAAACCCAGACATACCTGCCTAGGATGATAATTTTCTGTCTAAATTAGTATAAAGTAGCATGCTAATTAAGCCATCGTTCGGCCGGCAAGTCCGGGCAGCTGCCCGAGCAACAAGGACCTTGGGTCCGCCACTGCTTATAGCGAGCGGCCCCTCTACTATTTCTTTCGGTCCATATTAATGTTCTCAACTTTATCTAGATTCGTATATATCTAGTTGAAGTAGTATTGAATTTGCTCATGTTATCGTACGGGCGGAAGTTGTCCGATCACATCGATCCTGTATGAATTATGAAATGACTCATGTAGATGTTAAATTAGCCAGGTTTGCTTTGATGTACATTCTTTTGTGCGCGTTCAAGTAATGTGTTAGTTAGCCTTTTCCCGCGTAAAAAATATCTCAGCCAATGTAAGTAAGTATCGCATTGGCAGAGGCACCACACAATTCATTAAGTTGTTTTGAAGAACGAAGCCTCTAGTACTTTTTTTCGTGTATACTATATGGAAATATATGACGAAGATGAAATCCATGAAATAGAAAGAGCAAGGAAAGTCATATGTAATTATTATCTGAAAGACAAACAGAACATCGTCCACATGCACAATACATCCATAAAATGCCCACGTGAAGAGCTAGCATATAAGCTACACACGGCGAGGTAATGAAAGATTGAAAGATAGTACTAGTACTAGCAAAATAACACCACAAAACATCCCGAGATGTGCACCGGTGCTTGCTTGCAGATGAACTGTTGTCTGTTCTGTTGAGGCTGAAGATGCCTGAGCGCACAGAGACAGCATACATGCTACGCGGATCGCATGCCTGTACACGGAGACTCACACTTCTTCATCTGGCACAGCGAACTGCAGCCCGCGTAGTGGAGTCGGCAGTACTCGCACTCGAACGACGACGTGTCTGATTCGCACGCCGATGTACAGCTGCAGGAGGTTCTGCAGCTCTGCTTGCAGGCCTCGCAGTCCGTGCTCACGGCCGTTGCCAGCTCCGTGCTCGCAGCTAGCAGCACGAAGCAAACGGCGGCGGCGGCAATGAGCACCACCCTAGCACCGTCGGAAGAAGCCATTGTATTGTAGTATGTGGTAGCTAGCTTGGACTGTGACTGTGAGAGTGGAGATCGAGCGAGAGCGAGGAAGAAGAAGGTGGGGAGCCAAGAGGAGGAGGGAAGATATGCTGAGTGGTGCTTGCGCCCATGAGATGAATGCCAGGCGAGGCGTTTTATGGGGGATTTGCACATTTGCCACACTTTTTTTTGCACTTTGCATATTTGTCATTTTCTGTGTCACTGATATGTGGTGGTCATGTGGCAAATATGCAAATTTCATATAAAAAGTGTGGCAAATGTGAAAAAATTCCCGGCGTTTTATAGCAGGTCAATGAACACTTGGAGTATGTATGCAGAGCGCTCGAGATCACACTCGTGATCCGAGGGGCACCGACGGAGGAAAAAGAAAATGGAGAGGAGAGCGCGTCGCGCGGAGGGGAGGAATTGGGGGCAGCGCGCGCTTCTCGTGGAGTCGTGGGCAACGTGCGCCTCTAGCTTCTTCTCGTTAGTCTCCGTTTTTGTTCTTTCGCTTGTCTTCGCATCCGCAGATCCACCTCCTCGCACATAATCCCTTCCCTTTCCCATCAATCGTGCGATTCCGCAGTCCCCATGCGCTTCCCATGCCCCCAACGCAACCTCCCACATGATCTTTCGTCCGCCAGTCTGTCAGGCTACTATTGTGCTTTTGGTGAAAGATGCAAAGGGCAAGGCCGCAAGGGCAATGCATAATTCGACAGTAAAACGAAGGGAAATGTACTAGCAAGGAAAACTATTATTGTGGTTTTGGTGAAAGATTAATTGGTTTATTTAGAATAGGTAGATTAATTGGCTGTGTACAATAGTTCTGTTAAATTGAATCCAGGATCGAACTTGTTAGTCTAGCCGACACGTGAAGAGCTACGCTTGTCTTGGGATTATACTAAATGAGTATGTCAACAACATGATCTCGTACCGACAAGCCCAGGCGATCCAGTTACTGATTAGCAAGCCGGAGGTTCAGTTTGGAAAGAAGACGACATGGCACCCTCTTGGAAGTCAGCGCCTTGGAGAACAAGTATCTATTAGTGCAGAACTTTGCAACCAATCGTGTTAGAACTCTCTATGTAACATAAGGGACTGAGCTATGGACCACCAACTCATCAGCTCATCGGTGATGTACTAGACCCCAACCCTCTTGTGCGTCTCCCACCTCCCTCCCCCCCTTGATAGTCGTCCCCCATGCCCCGGGCCAATCCGAAGCTCCTCTCGATGGCGATGCCTGCCGGAGGATGCCAAGGAGCGGCGCCGGATACAGTAGCTTAGGTCTTAGGGTTAGATTTATCAGTTGTTGTCCCCAAGTGGCGATTTGGATTAGGACGCTGGATCCCATTGTTCAGATCTGGTGCGTCCATTACTTCTTCTCCCTCGAGACGCTGCTCCGGTGGCAAGGGCAGTGGCAAGATCGGAGCCCGAAGCTAGCCCGACACCTCCAAGAATAAGGCCGTCCTCTCTGTTCTCTGGAGGTCCTATGTTCTGAAGCTTCTCCACGGTGCCAGGCGGTCGCCGGTGACGCCGTTCATCGAGTTTCCATGGTGGAATCTGGGCGACGACAGCGAACCCAGAGAGGCCTTCTTCAATAAGTGGATCGTGGATGCTCCAGCTCGTCAACACTGTCATCCTCTACGCCTGCCTCCCCGAGTCTATGGCAGGTTCTTCGGGTCTGACGGTGAGCCGTTTATCACTGTGTGGTGCTGGCGTGTTGTTTCTTCTTTGGCTTTGTCTTCCTCTCTGTCTTTCCTCTTCTCCTCGAGCTCCATGGTGGGGATTGGGGAAGATTCCCACAAAGATGAAGCTCAACTGGAGTGGATTTGGGGTCAAAGAACCTTCTTATCTGGGAGCTTATCTTCAGCATCTAAGAAGGCGCTGAAATCCTTGGCCAAGACGGCCTCATCAAGGTCGGTTTGCTCCGACAATCTTTCAACCTCCATCAGGAGGCCCTTTTCGAGCTCTGATGCTAAGAGCTTTGTCAGGCCAGAGGCAAGTGGCATCGTTCCCGTCTTCTTTCATGGCTGCAGCATTCAGGACTCTCTGCTCCACAGTAGGAAAGAGAAAGGACTAGATTGTAATTCCCAAACCTTTAGCAAGGTCCTTTCTACAAATGCTAGGGATCTATGTGTTATTTTCTTATTCTATGGGATCCTTTGTAATAACCTTGTACCTCCACTATTGTATTAATGAAAGGTTCTAACTCCTTCCAGGGCACTCTGCACTTAAAAAAATGTAACCTAGGTCTAGACGCCTTTGTAAGCCAGCCTATGGGAGTCTTTAGAGCAGCATGCACAACTAACTCTATAACCTTGGCTTATTATCGTTATAGCGATTTATAGTAGAGGTAGCATCTTGTCATCGTCGTGAGATCTGAACCTTATAGTTTGGTTGCACTACTGAAGGCAAACTCTATGCTCATGAATGATCGTGTTGTATGGTTGCCCGCACACAACAGTTCTTCGAATGTTTTCTCCTTGTAATTGTTGTCTTCTCGTAGTGCTTCTCACGAGTTCATGAGCCAGCCGACCTAAGCGCTTCCTCCACCGCCAGTTATGCTCGCCAGCTCGCTGATCTAAGGACATGTTTTTTTTTTGGAAAAGAGCGTTTTTATTACTTATAGTAACGTTTACACCCGGCCTCTGCATAACCAAGATGCACACAGCCACACAAATCATACAACCATAGAAAAAGAAAGCAAAGTACCATTACAAAGTCTCAATTAAAAACAAGAGGCATCCACCATGGCGGATCAATGCGCAAATCACATGGCCATCCATGTAGGGATAAAATATACCTCGCCATGTCTTCCAAACACGTACATCCTGCAAAAACAAGTCGCGAAACTCCATACGTTGGAGAATAGTACATCATCGGAGGATAGCCGTGGCCCGATAAATAACCCGCAGCGGAAAAGACACAATATTATTAAAAATCTTGTAATTTCTACAAAGCCATAGCAACCAAATAATGGCAAGCGCTCCCACCCTAAATAAAATTCTATATTTATCATCAACTCCATGCAACCAATTACCAAAAACATTGGTCACTAAACATGGAGGATATAAACCAGAAGCTATTTGGGTGAATGGCCATATAGATCGAGCAAATTTACAGTGGAAGAATAAATGACGAATTGTCTCATTGTGATGATAAAAAACGCATTGTGTACTTCCATGCCAATTCCTCTTTATAAGATTATCTTTAGTAAGGATTACACCTTTATGTAGATACCATGCAAATATCTTTGTCCTAAGTGGGATGTATCCTTGGTGACACTTGAGAAATAATCCTATACTTCCAATAACCCACTACTTCCTCCATGGATGGTACATGGCAGGCATCTGCCGGAACTAGAGGCAAGCACTTCTCAATCAATTATGAGAGGCATTCACTTCTCTAATCTTTAATAAGCGAAGCAATGAGCCTAGTAGGGGAAATACCTTCCTGAGGAATGTCATCAAAGCCAGGTTCTCCAATCGTAAAAGGGAATATTCCATGGCTCAAGGGTTGTTTAGGTGTATTTTCATTTTCCAAATTTTACTGTTATCATCGACCGGGATATCAGGTTGAAGCAATGCTTTATACAGTGAGCCAACTAAAAATTTATCACTATCTTATAATTTCCATTTGAACTCGTCCACACCGTCCGGCAACTATAACGTGGATAATCGTACTAACAAATTGTTCCAAGGTACTAGTCGAGGACCTATGAGACTTCTTCTGAAAGACACGTTAGGAGGATTTTCTTCCATAACAGCGGAAAGTGTGTCCCCTTTGTGTATAACCATCGAATATAGAGCTGTATATTGTTTGCAAAGAAAAGTTTGGCCAATCCACTTGTCTTCCCAAAATCTAATCTATGATCCACCCTTGATATTGAAAGCACCAAAAGGGAAGAAATGCTTTTTAGTCGCCATTAGACCCGCCAAAAAGTGTGAGTCACCGGGTTTCCAAACCACTTGAGACACAGCTTTGAACCCCACATATTTCCTCCATAAAATGGTTTGACAGACACCATATTCGGTAAGTAGTTTGAAAAGCCATTTATCCAGAAGAGCGGTGTTTTTGACTTGCAAATCATGTATGCCTAGTCCACCGTATTCTTTTGGTCGGCAAACCACATTCCATTTGGCCAGTCGATATTTCTTTTTCTCACTCTTGCCAAAAGAATCTTGACCGGAAATAATCCACTTTCGTCAAGACACCTTTTGATAGCTGGAAAAACGAGATCATATACAGTACCATATTAATGAGTACTGAATTTATGAGTACAAGTCTTCCGTCAAAGGATGGCAATTTACCTTTCCAACTATTAAGACGTTTTTGGAGTCTTTCCTCAACCAGTTTCCATTCAGCAATCGTGAGACGCCGATAGTGAATCAGTATTCCCAAATAGTTGATTAGAAATTGCCCCTGACCACAACCGAAAATATCAGCATATAGGTGGACCTCGTTTTGGGCATCGCCAAAGCAATACAAATCGTTTTTATGGAAGTTTGTTTTAAGTCCAGATAATTGCTCGAATGCTGATAATATTAATTTTAGATTCTTAGTTTTCTCCAGATCATGCTCCATAAAAAGGATCGTGTCGTCAGCGCATTGAAGAATAGAGAGTCCGTCATCAACAAGATGTGTAACTAGTCCTTCAATTTGACCATTAGCCTTTACTCTCTCAATAAGGATAACCAACATATCAGCCACTATTATTAAATAATAGAGACGATAATGGATCCCCTGTCTCAGTCCTTTCTTGGTCTGGAAGTATTTTCTAGTATCATCATTTACTTTGATGGCAACATGTACAACACTAGCCTCTTGGGTAGGCACTTAAATTGTCAAAAAGGAAAAAAAATCGTGAGGAATTAATCTTGGTAACCCAGAACTCCAACGCAAGACACTAGTTTGAGACGTTAATGCTTTTTCTGGTGGGATAACGTGTGTTGCTGGTCAAATCACTCCGACTAAAAGAGGAAAAAAGAAAGAGCGCTCAATGCTTAGTTTCACGACACGCTAGGACAAATCCAAGGATCGGCAAGGATTTCAACGGAACGGTCAGAAAATTACCCTAGCGCTGATTAACGTTGTACCTGCCCTAAGCGCCACCCCATCCCCCTGCCTTCTTCCTCCTCTGACCAAGGTCAGCAATGTGAGGCCTTACATGTGGAGCTCGAGATCTAAGGTTATCTGCCATTTTTAGGTAGGTCCTAGGTAGCAGATCCGGTGCCAGCGATGCTCTAGTGAACTGAATTTATCACCGGTGAAGGCAGTACATACTACAAGGATTTTTTTTTTGTGCAAATTATTTGATGCTATATGGGTGTTTCTTGAATGCAACAAACACGTCCTTGTTTTTCTATGAACATAAGAGTGCGGCGCTACAATGATTCCAGGCATCTGCTGCGAATCTTTATCAATGCTACATCAATTCTAGAACAACACCTTTTTTGCTAAGGGCATCTCTAGCGGGTCGACCCATTTGGACAGAAAAACTGTCTAATTTGTGCTCGCATGGATCTTCACGCGGATAGAAAATCGGCCCGATCCGTTTGGGTCGGGGGTGCCCCACCCCAGCGGTGGAGAGATGGGTGGATGGCTGCCAGATGGGCCAATCCATGGGCAGTCCGGACAAGGGAGGACATGCCAGAGAGCCAAACCTGTCCGGCTCACGCCAAACCAGAGCAAATTTGGGTGGGAAATAGGTCTGTTCATGCAGAAAAAGGACAAGTGGTCATTTAGGTCTCCCCGCCGGAGTGGGTTGTTTGTCCGGGCAGCCAGTTTTGGACAACACGTGGTTGAATGGGTCTCCCCTAACATGCTAGAATTATGGTGCATAGTACAATTTTGAAGGCGAGGGATCCAGAAAAGTTATCCCGGGAACACCCAGCACTTCCCCACTCCAGTCCCTCTCCTTGTCTCCTTTGAACGGATAGAACCCGCGGTGCGGTTACCTACCACACCTTCGCTAGCCCACCACTGACACTAATCCCGGCCACATCATCGTTTTTTTTTGTGCCAAAACCATCCGAATGTTTATTTTAGACCAGGATTAGTGAGTTGGAAATGCCAATTAGGGTGATTGCAACTTGGGAGCCAGGGTCCAATTTCGCTTTGGCCTACGACTTTAGGGTTTATTTTGTACCCTTTCATATCACACCGGATGCAGCAACTAATTAAGCTGTTTAGAATATAGGAGGAGAGCACAACGACCATACATAATAAGTAGTACTCTATATGTGATGAACATGACATTACATCGATCCATATATGATATACTAGCTGAATAAGTTGGTAGATAAAGGAAACAAGAAGCATCAAGGGAAAAGGATATAGCTGAAATGAAGGGAAACAGTCCGTGGAAATAAACAGAAGAAGGAGCGAGCCCCCCTTGCACAGCCCAGCTAGTGCTTGGCATGGGAAGATCCTTTCCCTGCTATCTGCCGCTCAAGAATCAAAGTGAGGATTGAAACACGCCTCGTCGCACTCGGGGAGGCACTCCTGCACGCAGGTCGGCGGGTGTCTTATATAGCAGTCCCTGCACCCCATGGACGTCGGGAGTGCGCAACTGGGTGCACAGTCGCACCTGGTTTTGCAGTCGTCCGTGCAGGCCCTGCAGTTCTTCGCCGCCGCCAGCTCCGTGTTCACGGAGAGCAGCACGAAGCAAACGGCGGCGATGACCGCCACCGCCTTAGCACCGCCGGAAGCCATTGGACTGTATGTATACTAGCTACCTTGGAGAGTAGAGATGGATGGATCGAGCGAGCGAGCAACACGAAGCTGGAGGATCAGGGGAGGCAAGCGGATGAGGAAGAAGATATGCTAAGTGAAGTGATATGCTAAGATGAGTACCAGGGGAGGCCTTCTATAGCCAGCCAACGAACACTTGCATGTGTACACACAGTGTAGGCATAATTTAAGTGCAGCGTGTCGCACGCACCTTTGACTGGAGAGAGAGAGACATCGAGAGAAGGAGAAGGACTTATACTAATTTAGAAGTGCAGCGTGTCGCACGCACCAAGTGGCCAACTAGTATGCATGTGCACCAGTACTAAGGGCATCACCTATGTATGTAGTTAAAATGGCCATAAGATGGGACCCACCTAGCAGCATTGTGGCAAACAGACTGCTCTACAATGTATGTTGCAAAAGCACCCCTTAAGCTGGGCCCCATGTGCTAGAATAATTGTTAGAAAAAAACCCATCTCACAATATTTTCATGTGAGTTTTAGGCAATCATGTGTACTGCAGCTGTACAAACAATAATATTATATTGCTTGTGGGTGACCAACAAGCTTGTAGACAACCCATAAGGTTTTGAGCTTATGGACTCCTTATGGATAGCCTCTACAATGTATATAGAACTCCTTGTGGATAGCTTTTTGCCTTATGGATAGCTTGTGACACACATAGTGGATGCCCTAATACTAGTAAGTGCACCTGTGTTGCATGCACGATCACTGTGCATCTATCAACGTGTCCACTATACTGTCCTGCCAAGCAAAATGGCAGTTTTTCCACTCTAATGCATGCAATGCTGCTCAGCATCCCTAGAAATCCCCTTTTATCATTGATGGACAACAGACGGGCAGTGTTTTTGAGATTTGATTTTCTTAGGTAAACGTCGCCAAAAACCGCAATCACCGCTTTGCAGAACTTGTACATGTCTCAAGGCAGGTGCTCTCGCTCATGCGCATGTACTCATCGACAAGATCATTGATCACTTCATATGCAAGCATTCGAATAGCAGAGCAACAATTCTAGTAAGAACTAAATCTAATCTTACCAGTGCAGTCGTTCTTACATTCGAAGTAGTTGTCGTAGTATGTGAATCCATCAACAATGGTCTCAAACAAATTCCTTGACATGCGAAACCAGCGCCAAAATATGTGCTGCGGAAAGAGCGGGTTCATCCGATGGAAATAGTGCTTGAACAATCGGTTATGGCCACCTCTCGATCACGCAGCAAGTTCGTCGCGCGCCCCTTTACTGAGCCTTGGTGGACGGGCTGCATGCTCTCCGCGTGGTCGGTGATGAGGGTCATTGCCACCATGATGAACTTGGTATCGTCGTCAGAGTCATCGTCGGATATCGTGTCGAAGAAATTGTCGTAAAAAAACTTGATTGAGCCGGACCTCCTTGCCATCGCTTCGGCCGTGCAAATGGCCGAACAGGTTTTGAGCGTTGCAGGCTGGGTAAATATTCGCAACCAAGGGTAGGCAAAATAGGGATAGCGTGGATGGCTCCACGTTACGAAACTGGTGTAGCACAATACACCGACAACGTCCTTGTTTTCAGCGCACCAGAGACTCCGACATGTACCAACGCCGGACAGTGGCGGACTAATGTCTACGCACTTCTATTCTTGTAGACAATTGTTGGGCCTCCAAGTGCAGAGGTTTGTAGAACAGCAGAAAGTTTCCCTTAAGTGGATTACCCAAGGTTTATCGAACTCAGGGAGGAAGTGGTCAAAGATATTCCCTCTCAAGCAACCCTGCAATCAAGATACAAGAAGTCTCTTGTGTCCCCAACA
The DNA here is from genome assembly GCA_916181665.1 of Avena sativa. NCBI lineage: Eukaryota > Viridiplantae > Streptophyta > Magnoliopsida > Poales > Poaceae > Avena > Avena sativa. The sequence goes on from OV702279.1 coordinate 400,012,534, forward strand.
CACCCAATACACTTGTCAGGTGTATAGGCACATTAGTTCGTCGAAGAGATAGTGAAATACAAGTGGTAATGGTGCCAGAAAACAGCTTGACGGTGTGGTAAAGACTAAAGCAAGCAAACATGCAACAGATCTAGATGCAAACGGTGTTTCAATGTTTAGAAACAAGACCTAGGGATCATACTTTCACTAGTGAACACTCTCTCATATAAATATCCTCTCTTTATGATACTACTCTTAACCACTCTCCGGTTGGACACTCTAATCATCGGTAGGGCTATAACAACACTCCTCAAAGTCCGCATTCCCCAATCTAGATGACCCCACCCTGTCACCTTGAGCGCTAGACGGTTCTAACAAACACCACAATTTTATAGAGACATCCAACTCTAAATATAACTCATAACAAATATTCAATCTAGCCAAAGTGCCACACATGGTATGCACGCTGTCACTTTCACACACGTGGGAAAAAGCATAAAGAGTATTTATGTAGACTCAAACCTAAGTGCCACCATGGCGTGCACGCTATCACTTTCACACACATGGGGAGAGCAAAAATCTATTGAAGCACTTGAGTAGCAAGGTAGATCTACTTGATAACAAAGCTCATGACCACAACAAGATCATTCATAGAGAGAGAGAGAGATGAACACATAGCTACCGATAGAGCCCTTAGCCTCGAGGAAGAACTACTCGCTCCTCATCATGGGAATCAGCAATGGTGATGAAGATGGTGGTGGAGATCGATGGAGATGGCTCCGGGGGCACTTTCCCGTCTCGACAGGGTGCCGAAATAGAGACTTTCTGTCCCCCGAATCTCCCTTTCGGTGGCAGCGGCGCTACAGAGGTTTTCGTAGATTTCTTCTGGATGCCCTAGGGTTTTTGGGTATGAGGCTTCTTATAGGCACAAGAATCAAGGTCGGTGGGAGTCCAGGGGGCCCACACCCCCTATGAGCGTCTCTAGGGATTGCCCGCGCCTAGGGGGTGTGGCCCCCCTCCGGCTCTGCTTCGTGGTTCCGTGTTGCTCCGGAAAAATAATGACTTTGGCTTTTGTCCCGTCCAATTCCGAGAATATTTATTTTTTGTCTTTCTGAAATCAAAAACAGAAGAAAACAGACAACTAGCACTGTGACAACTTGTTAATAGGTTAGTTCCAGAAAAGATATAAAAACACCTCAAAGTATAGACAAAGCAAAGCAAAGTAGATATAAAACAAGCATGGAGCATAAAAAATTATAGATACGTTTCTGACGTATCAGGGACGCAGGAATAAATTGGTGGGTGGGCACACTCTAAATGTTTTTTTGCGCTGACTCATGTGGAATACAAAATCTGCCTAAAAAATAATGTAAATAGCAAAGTAAAATCTCATAATATTATAGTTCTATAATATGTTCTAATTTTTAGGTCAAAAATATATTTTTATTTTATAAGTATGGTACACCATAGACAAGTAAACAATAGAATTAAACAAATTAGAAAATAATGCTTTTTAGCTACTAGACTTGTGTAAGTAGAGCTAGATTTTTTTTACAATAACCCATGTGGCACCCGAAATCTATATCTATACTAATAATAAAGGACGAAGTGTTTCTTGTGGTCTAATACTTTTTTTTGACCATTTTGCCCTCCCAGAAAACCACCTTTGTACCGATTCATTATTGTTTAAACACGCCCTCACTCCCGCATGCCCCGCGACCTATGTCCACGCGCAACGGCAGATCGAAACATGGCCCGGCAGATCCCTCGCCTAGACGAATAGTACCACCCTGCTCCCTTACAATAAATTCGACCAATTTATATACTTTCGGGGATCACTTGTCAACAAGCCAAGCAAGTAAGCAACAAGATTTGGGTGAGATAGCCAGGGAAACAGAAGCAAGAGAGCGCTGAGGCTGCCATCGGCGGAGGCCGTAGACGTGAGCGGTCGGCGACCTGAGGTTGTTCCACTCAGCAGTGAGCTCGATGGAGTTGACTTGACCCTCTCGGGTGTGAGGCAGGACCCATCCGGATCAGGGGAGAGAAAAGCAAAGTGAAGCAGGCGGGGCGCAAGCGGCCGACGACCCGAGGTTGTTCCACTCAGCAGTGAGCTCGATGGAGTTGACTTGACTCTCTCGGGTGTGAGGCAGGACCCATCCGGATCAGGGGAGAGAAAAGCAGAGTGAAGCAGGCGGGGCGCAAGCGGCCGACGACCCGAGGTTGTTCCACTCAGCAGTGAGCTCGATGGAGATACGGGGCGCAAGGGCCGACGACCCGTGTCATAGCAATTAATGATAAAAGAGATTGTGTTGGTATCATAGGTAGATACGGTATCATAACACATAAAACTAGAAAAATTAATCCCAAATAAATCTTGTTCATAATTTTACATTCAGATTCTACAAAACAATAAATACATCAAGACTATGATACTACTATATAATACTATGCATTGTGGAGATAGTATCATATGCATGATACTACTATATGATACTCCCCATTATGACTAGTCTTAGAATTGTCAATGCTTTCAGCAAGTTGTGGATAGCCAAATTGCTCGACATATTAAGCTCCTCTTACTTATACCGATATAATGAATAACTTATACGATAGGAGATTTATGAAATTAAAGAGTGAGGGAAAGTCGTGAGTTCGTGAAGCTGGTACGTGCTTTTTCTAGGCCATTTTCTTTAGTTAGCTCATCCAGCCAATCACCCTCGCCGCCTCGCGTGAGCGACCCACGTCTAACACTCGAGGAGATAAATGCAGACAAAAACGAAATCATTGACGAACTCATGAAATACACGAGGCAAAGTTTGATAATAGTAAAGAGTTAATCTGACCTCCGTGCGTCTTGATTATAGGTTTTTAGTCGCGCCAGCTAGTGCCCGTTGGTACGCGAATCGTCTCGAGTTCGATGGAAAATAAGGCGACAGAGTCGCCACCGCGCCGATTCGCAGGTTTTGTCTTCTAGCGTTTATCGCTTCGCTTGCCGCTCTGCATGATAGGTTGTCTGATGGGACGAATCGACGAGTTGTCTCAGGATGGAGCAGGAGCATTTATGACATTGAAATCGGTGCGACCGTTGGTGAGCGCACGATCTCTACGGAGTGTGGAGGCGGCACGATCATGGCCCCAAACCCGGCATGTTCACATGGCAAGCCAATGGTCACCGCATGTCTTGGGGGTAGTCTGGTAATTGTGCTTCACTGCTTTATAAAGCAAGTGGGGGCAGATATGTTAGTCACTGCCTTCTTTGCTGCACTCCACTGTTGTCCCTTCTTCTTACTCGTGCCGCCGTTGCTTCTTGTTCCTCCCTGCAGACGCCATGGCAGTCAAGTGACGGGGGAATACCCAACCGGGTAGGCCCAAGAAGGGGAATAGTCATGTAGACCAAGGATGGCTCAAGGCCGGCCCAGATCCAGTCGCCTCGCTAGGAGCGGCGATCCCCATGATGAAGACCACGACAAATCGCTTGAAGTACACGCTTTGGCCCATCCAGTTTAGTAGGCGACTCCGTTTCCTTAACTTATTCAGGTCTTATCATTGTAAACCCTAGGCCGGGGTATCTATATAAACCCATGTCTGGTACCCTAGAAAGTACACTCTCAAGCATCCCCATTCACCACAGTCGCCATACCGACTCCGGCACCCTTGTAATCTCACACTTATAATACATCCAAGCAAGACAAGGTCTTAACTCCATGGTGAGGGGTAAAACCTAGGTAAACCTCGCGTTTGCCAATCCCAATCCAAGAGAGACTTTGGTTTCCCACTTGTCCCCGGTCTCTAAGCCACCCCGAGTGGCATTTGCCAGTTCATTCCATCGACACTGGTTTGAGTGTAGAATATTGTATAGCCACTTTGATAAGTTTGATGAACTTATGAACAAATGTTCGTTTAATTTCCCTATATATCTTGCCGATGTGAACAATATCACTCGGTTAATGTACCTAAGATTTGACGTTCTTATGAATAATGTCTATGTTTAATGCTTTTGATTTCTATGTATTGTGTATTTTTTTGATATTTCCTTCTTCATTTTGACTCTGCAATGTATATGTTGTACTTTGTCTTGTTGACATGTGCATTGTTGTCCATGTCTATATCTAACTACATTGTTGGTCAGTCTGTTCAAGTAATGGATCCACATTCACTGTTGTTAACAAATACCTGAATGTATCAAAGTGAAAGATGATCGATATGCAATGTTGCTAACTAACATCATATACGAAATTTTGAGGAGATAAATAGTGTGACAATATCAACCATTCATTAGAATTAACAAAAATACCACCGATCAGATCATAGAACACATCCAGAGAACACAGAGGGTTTCGATATAGCACCAGCACGAGGCCAAAATGAACATCCCCACAAGTGGGAGACTGGGAGAGGCAACATCCTAGATCATCCTAGAAGGTGGGAAAGGTAACAACTAGTTCACCAAAGGCTCTTCAGAGGAGCATCAAGAGAGTCAAGAGAAATCCCTTCCATATCCTTGGACTTCACCGTTGGGATCCATTACTGAATAATAAGGATCATGTGAAAGAAAATGTCAGCAGGGTGCTTTTGGATAACTCATTCAATGAATATCAAAAGAACATCTAATAACCTCTTATATATATATCGCTATATCTAAAAAGCATATGATCATTACATTATTTACTTGTTCCTCTTTCCTAGTATGTTCCTAATTATCATTTAGTTGCTTCCTAAACATAAATATCATTCAAAATCACTTCATAAGCATAAACTTGTTAAAAGGAAGTTCTAAAATAGCGTCAGACTTTTAGATGAAAGAATTAACTAGTCAAAAGCTTCAATGTGCCAATCAAGTTGACATAGCATATGTTTCAAACACAAGTTTTTCAGTGTGCCAATGACTATTGATAAAATTTAAGGCAGCGGATTTTAAAAGATCATTAATGCAGCAGTGAAGTGTTACCATTGGATAATGAACAAAACTATAAATTTATAACTTTATTAAATGACTACACCTTCAAATTCAATGGCATAGAAAAAATAATATTACTACTCCCTCCATTCCGGATTATAGGGCTAATACGTATTTCGAGAAAATAGTTTAACCATAAATTTGATCAACAATATATGAATCATATGTCACAAAAATTATACCATCGGAAGCATCTTTTAAATATGAATCTAATGGTATAATTTTTGTTAAACATAGTTTATATTTTGTTGACCAAATTTATGATCAAACTATTTTCTCGAAGTACGTATTTGCCTTATAAACCGGAATGGATGTAGTAGTGTGTATGTTGATAGTGAACAGTTAAGAACTATTGAAGTTATTCCGGCAACCATGCATGTACTATGAAAGATGAGAAAATAACCAATGTTGGAGTGATGCAATGAAAGATGAGAAGGGCAGTTACCTTTAGAAGAGAAATTTATGAAAGGATGACGAGGGCAGGACTGGTCGCCTTCAAAGAAAAGTCTTATATACTAATTTGTCTCCAGCTCAACCATATGGACCATTGAATGCACCCTAAAAAAGATCACCTGACCTTCCTCGGTCATACCGCAGTAAGGATGCCGCCTGCATGGTAATTGAAACTTCCAATCCAAGAATTGTTTGTAGATCAACACTCTTCGCCAACTCCCATCTAGATACACCATTGTAATTTGTCTGTCTTCTCCTAGATTTGGAATCGGCAAGTACTGTCGAGGCGGTTCCTCGACATATTGGCCATGGCAAGAACACCATCTTTGGAACATATGAGATGAATAATGCCAGGAAGACAACTAGGACTCTCAGTCTCAATCACATTTGGCCTTTGAGTATCTAGATAAAATTGTATATAACTCCTACCCCAATCAAGCAACCAATTAAGACTATTGGTAACAAGTGTACCAGGAAGACCACCACATCTAGTTCAAGCCATAGATGGATCTACTGTTGATTCGAGATCACTCCATCTGTTTGTGTTGTAGGAGTAAGAACTTGTGATGGCGACAGAATTATGTCGATTCTCGTAAGTGCCCACCAAGACAACTTTCGAAGGGCTCCAGTAGAAGCAGCCGTGCACGTGGCTCTCATCGTTGTCAACACACAACACGACCTAGTGGTGGTAGACAACTTTTAGAATGTGGAACGCCTACGAAACCTCCAAGATGGAGAAATCTTCAGTTATGGGGTCCTACGTGATGCACTGGTTATGCTCCCCGTTCTCAAATAGTGCACACCCATGGCGGCAGTCGACAAGGTCCGATCCTAGCCCTGGAAGTGTCCGTCGTCTCGCAAATAGAAGCGCTCCGCAGGAATATTGTATGGAGGGTGTAGGATGGATCTTAAAGAGACTTTCTGGGGATGATTCCTTTAGACGTAGAGAAGGCCGATAAGGGGAGGCTTACGGTGGTGGATGCGGAAGTTTTGACAGAACTTCTGGTCGGCGGTGATGCTTTGCCAACGCTTGGAGACGAAGGAGGCAAGCAGGAGGTAGGTGTTAGAAATTGCACTACGATACGCGCGCGCTACGCCGAGGGCAAAAGACCGTCGGCGTAGGCCAAAATACCCTCGGCGTATGGTACGTCGAGGGCTGCCCTCAGTGTAGCCTCCTCGGCAAAGATCTCCCTCGGCGGAGCACACTCAAGCCGTCGGCGTATCGAATGCCGTCGGCGTATGCTACGCCGAGGGCTTTGCCGTCGGCGTAGCGGCCGTTGGCATAGCCTGTCGGCCGGTTGCAAAAACATTTTTTTTTTTTGAAAAAAAATATTTTTTTATTTTTTTTCTCAATTTTTTTATTCTTTGAATTGTTTCACTTGTTAATCTCCTACTTTGAACATTTTTAACACTAATTATACTTAATATTTGATTAAATTTCAGTCTTAGTCAAACTTCCCAGCAGGTCACCCATCCTAATAATACTCCAGCTTCAACACGCTTAACTTCCTCGTTCCTTCAGAATCCGTTTCTACAAAGTAATTCATACATTGGTGTCAATACTATGATATCAATCCTATTAATTCTTATATCATCATGTCACATGTTTGTATTTTTTGAAATTACAAACAATTATTTAAGTAAATATTAATGAATAAGAAAAAATATTATTGAATTCAAATAAAAATATAATAATTTTATTTTTATATTTTTCTATTTAATATAGAATAATTAATATCTTTAAATCTGTAAATCGAAATTTAACAAATAATATGTCTAAATTGATCAGAAAAATGAGAGGAATCCAAATATGATATCCATATCAACTAATCACAAACCCTGCGTTTTTGAATTAGCTATTTGGTGGTTGCTTTAGAAAATCCCCTTTTTGCGTTCGGATAATTAAAAATGCCTTTTTGGTGCGATGAAAAGGAAAACTTGCATTGGATCTTTGATAAAATAGCATATTGTTAACCTAAAAATGATTTTTTAAAAAAACATGAGCATCGGATCATGTACCTGTAGTTCATATCTGACCCACTTCCTACCGATTCGGCAGGAATTTGTCTTTTTCAGCAAAGGTGGACGGAAAGGTTTCAGATCACCCTGTTGGGACATTGTCCATATAAGGTGGTATAGTATTTTTGTAAAATGTGGTGGTAGTATTTTGAATTAGCCATTTGGTGGTTGCTTCACAAAACCGTCCGTTTTTTATGCTCGGAAATAGAAAATGGCTTTTTGGTGCGACGAAAAGGAAAACTTCCTCCTGCAACATTGTTCGCAGTCCCATGATGCATGTGTATGCATAATATGGGCACATTATCACAAACTATGTCTTGATTCTAGCCATAACATTGGTCATTTGACCCGAAAGCCAAGAACCCTCGAATGAGATAGGTCATTTTGTGAAGGTTTTTTTGAGACATAATCAATATATTAAGTTTGATATTTTTCCTTATAACTATGTCACATAATATGACACCACGCGAAGGTTTCGCATTGTTTCGATCGTTTTTGAATTTTTTATGCCCGTTTTAAACTATCGTCGAACTTTGTCGAACGGTGGACATAAAGATTCTTAGCTCGAGGCCGAGCCTCGCTAAACTTGCATTGGATCTTTTTGTAAAAAAACATGAGCATCGGATTATGTACTTGTAGTTCATATCTGACCCACTTCCTACCGATTCAGCAGGAATTTGTCTTTTTCACCAAAGGTGGACGGAAAGGTTTCGGATCCCCCTGTTGGTACATTGTCCGTATAAGGTGGTATAGTATTTTTGTAAAATGTGGTGGTAGTATTTTGAATTAGCCATTTGGTGGTTGATTCACAAAACCGTACGTTTTTTATGCTCGGAAAATGGAAAATGGATTTTTGGTGCGACGAAAAGGAAAACTTCCTCCTGCAACATTGTTCGCCATCCCATGATGCATGTGTATGCATAATATGGGCATATTATCACAAACTATGCCTAGATTCTAGCCATAACATTGGTCATTTGATCCGAAAGCCAAGAAACCTCGAATGAGATAGGTCATTTTGTGAAGGTATGTTTGAGACATAATCAATATACCAAGTTTGAATTTTTTCTTCTAACTATGTCACATAATATAACACCACGCGAAGGTTTCGCATTGTTTCGATCGTTTTTGAATTTTTTTATGCCCGTTTTAAACTATATATAATGTTTTATATTTTACTTAATTTTTATTTATAAATGTGTAATATTTGAGTGTAGATAGATAGGTCTTATTTTTCTGCAAATTTTGATATATTATTTGTATTTTTCCGAATTAGAATGATTTAGTTATGATTTTTCAAAGTTTAATGAGATAAAATAAAAAAATAGCTACGCCGAGGGCAGCCGTCGGCGTATGATACGCCGAGGGCAGCCGTTGGCGTATCATAGAATATGCTGAAGGCAATTTTACGCCGGCGGCTGTTTGGCAGGACTGGCCCGGACGATGGATACGCCGACGGTCCTGACGTTTGGCCGTCAGCGTAGCGACCGGCCGTCAGCGTAGCGTCCCATTCCTGTAGTGTTGGACCGATATGCGACGCCGTTCGTCGAGTACTTTCCGACAACGGACGACGCAATAACGACAAACTCACTCGATCAACTCCGGCAAGACGGACAAAACAGGTCACCGAGACTCACACGCGTACGTAGAACCTAAGCTAAGCAGGCACACAAGTAGCACTCGATGCCTTTGATCGATCCTTGTATGCAGCTAGCTCACGTACGAGCACATGAAATAAAGATGATTTGCCAAAGACACATATCGCGTCTCGTAACTCTTTCTTTGTTTTTTCTCTCTTGGTGTTGTTTTTTACAGCGGCCTTACACACGTATATATAGCAGATTTAGTATAGCTAACCTAGTAGGATTAGGACATTTAATTCCTACTCTATCGGCTACCCGTGTCTACTCGGATACGTACCCTTACTACGACATGCTTATTCCTAACAATCACCCCCTAAGCATGACGTGCTCTCTTCTACACCGATCGGGATTCCAAATACGCCAGCTACTTCGCGTAGGCGTTACTGTTGGCTTTACTTTCGCCACTTCAACCATCATCTTCGACAGTGCTTTCATCGTCTCTTGTGGCACCCATGTCTTTTCTCTTGTCGGTTTCTCCATGACTTCACGTCAACAATCCTTTTTGTCTGCGCCCTTCTCCATGCCTTCACGCCGACTGTCCTTTCTATCTGCGCCTTGAGACATTATACTTAGTTCGATGAAGTACTTTCTCATCGATGCCTCGCATATTTGATCTACTGCTTGCTGGTGCTCTTGGATGCAATAGAACACATATGTAGGAGGTAGCTCAAATTGGTTTTCTTCTAGCTTCTCTTTTTTTTACCTGTCTTCTAGCTTCTCTATACCATGTGAAAAGCCTCTTGATGGATCTGCACCCCCTATTCTTGGGTCCCCTTTATCTGTCTGGCCACCAGTCCACACTCTTGGACCATCGCCTTCTGGCCTTGCTGGCCTTTTTGCTGGGCTCGCTTCAGCTCCCCCTCCTTTTCTTATAATTGTTGGGAAAACAAGTGCAGGTATCGCTACGCATGCATCTGTGCACCATTTCAGTTCCGTATCTTCTGGCCACGGACTAGCCTTTTCTTCAAACTCTTTGTCTTCTGGGAGAATTCCTAGTGCTTCTGGCCTGGTGTCCACGCTTGGAGCTCCCCTAGGCCTTCAGCATCTTCTGGGCCCAAACTTGCTGACAAGGATAAGCTTGGTTGATCCATATTTTCTTCATACTCAAGATCCCACATGGCGTGAAAAGTTGAATATTCCGGTTCGTTGTAGCCCCAATTCCATGACTTGCCTTCCTCAAAGATTACGTCTCCCTTGAAAACCACCTTATTGGTATAAGGATTGCACAAGCGGTATGTCTTTGGGCCTTCATAGCCTGTCATGATCATTGGAATATGTTGCTCCGCCAATTCCGACTTTACATGCGCCACACATCCAAAAGTACGAAGATGATCAACCGAGGGCTTCCATCCGTACCATGCTTCGTACGGTGTTATACCAACTCCACTCTTAGTAGATTCCATATTCAGCAAATACACAACCGTATTGACTGCCTCACCCCAGAATTTTTCTGGCAAGCCTTTACTCTTCATCATGCTCCGTGCCATGGTCAACAGAGTTTGATGCAGCTCACCCCCCCGATCAATGCGTAGGGCTCTTATCTTTGCCTCCACCTTGAACTCTTCGGCTTCCTTGATCTTCTCGAATTCTTGTTGAACTTGATCTTTACTTTTCAGCAACACAATCCACATGTATTTACTATGATCATCCATCACAAGCATGAAGAACTTATTGCCGGACGGAGTTGCGGGTGAGATTCCAACACATAGATCGCCATGAACAAGTTCCGAGGTTTTACTGGCCTCAAACGCGGCTTCACATGGGAACAGGACACTCCATTCCTCGTGATACACACACAGTAGATCGTGATCCACTTGCGCCACAATCTCTATAGCCGGTGATGGAGAATCCTCCTCATCCTTCAGCTCAGTTACTTCGAGCATCAGCATCATCGGTCCATCATCTCCATCCTGGGCGATGAGAGCCCTCTCCTTTTCCTTTGGTGCTTTCCGGCAATCAGCCTTGAAGTGACCTAGCTCGCCGCAGTTATGACACCTTACTTTCTTTATGTCAAACTTCCTCCGTGGCGGGGCGTCATCTTCATCCTCCTGCCCTGTGATGTACTTTTTCGCTGTACGTTGCTTCTCCTTGCCGCTCGTGGAGCCTCCTTGCTTTTCTTTTGAAAGAGTCATCCACTGTTGCTTTGGTGCTCAACCTGTTCTGGATCACCGAAGCTGATCCAGATTCTCTCATCGTGTGCCTTGAATCTTCCGACGAGATCCTCAACCGTCAATATATTAAGGTTGAGACATTGTTCGATCGATGTAATGATCTGCATGTAGCGCGTCGGCGCCACACGCAGGAACCTTCTAACGTTCTTGATCTCATCCAATTTCTCGCCATATCCCCTGATTGCATCGACAAGGGTAACGAAACGGGCGGCAAACTGATCAACCGTCTCGCTCTCCTCCATCTTCAGATCTTCATAGCTTTTTTGTCAAAGTTTGAAGATGTGCTTCCTTCACGCGGGCATGGCCTTGGTGCAAGATCTTGATCGTCTTCCATGCATCCTTCGCCGATTTCTTTCCGACGAGGTGCTGCATCACGTCCTTCGGCACGACGGAATAGAGCGCCGTTAACGCTTGGCGATCCTTCCGGTACTTCGCGCCTCCCTTGACGTACTCGTCGCCTCCTGGATCGACGGCCTCCCAAACCTCCTGAGCCTCCATGGCCACCTCCATGTTGAGAGCCCATAGCCCGTAGTCTTTGTGATCGAGGCGCGGATACAAAGCCGCCCCCACCGTCTCTGTCACCGGTGCCGATGCCGAGCTCTCGCCAAACTTCACCGTCGCCATGACCTCCTAGTACTTTCAGCAGATCATAGACGACGACCTTTGCTCTGATACCAATTGGTAGAAATTGGCCCGGTATGCGACGCCGTTCGTCGAGTACTTTCCGACAACGGACGACGCAATAACGGCAAACTCACTCGATCAACTCCGGCGAGACGCGCAAAACTAGGTCACCAAGACTCACACGCGTACGTAGAACCTAAGCTAAGCAGACACACAAGTAGCACTCGTTGCCTTTGATCGATCCTTGTATGAAGCTAGCTCACGTACGAGCACGGGAAACAAAGATGATTTGCCAAAGGCACATATCTCGCGCCTCGTAATTCTTCCTTTATTTCTTCTCTCTTGGTGTTGTTTTTAGAGGGGCCTTACACACGTATATATAGCAGATTTAGTATAGCTAACCTAGTAGGATTAGGACATCTAATTCCTACTCTATTCGGCTATCCGTATCTATTCGGATACGTACCCTTACAACGACGTGCTTATTCCTAACAGTAGGGAGGCTGTAGGGGGGGGGGGGGCATCGAAAAGGATCTCGTGGAGGAGGTAGTCGTCTTCGAGAAGATGCGCAAGCGCCGGTGGAAGCGATTAGGGTCTGCGGCGGTGGCTGTTGCGGCCAGTCATGGTGCCTGAATGATGGAGTGGAACGGTTGGAGTGGATCTCTAGAACGGCAACTAGCACGAGAGTGGGAAGTTGAAGTGAGGTTTTTTGTATTCAATAACTTCTTTTTTTAATTTTTTCACGGATCTTCAATAACTTCTTGAGGACCGTTGAAAACTAGAGAAGTGTAGAAGTCCAGCGATGAGAATATGTTTAGTCGTCACCGGTGGTGTATCTGTCCAGCCGACGAAGGTGATAATTCAAACATCGTTAGTGACGTTCGATGAATTTATGTTTGAGACCGCCATCGTTGTATCTATATAATGAGCGACAGATATGTATGCCATTAGTTTTCGGGACAACACACAACGACAGACTGCTTTAACGTCATCGTCACCGTCACCGTCAGTGACAAATACGTATGCCATCATTTTTTTCCGCCTCCCAGGTGCGCACGAAACACGTAGCAACAACGTATTTTTATCCTGCCTATCAGTGGTAAGCTCTGTGGGGACAGTTCATGAGCTATAGGTGACGTTCTTTTTTGCGCTCGCCAGCTTTTCACGTTACCACAAGCGGACTTTTATTTTTCTGCCACTAAGAGCATCTCCAGCAGCGGCGCTAAACTTTGGCGCTGTAAAACAGCTTTGCCACGCGCTGTATCATGTTTGCCGCGTGCAACTTGGTTCGCCAAAAGACAGGCGCTGTAAAAACACGTTTTAGCGCGCGCGCAAAAAATAAGCGCAAAGACAGATGCTGTAAAATACAGCGCGCGCCCAGCAAACAACAAAATACAATGCAAATGATCAAACAAAGATCAAACACACACAATAAATCAAGAATAAATAGTTCAAATATTCATACAACATCAACACAAATGAATAGTTCAAAGTACCGATGCACCATCACCACATACAACCAGCATACAACAAATGTATCTCAAAGAACATACAACAAACAATGGAGAACATCACTTTCCTCCATTCCAAACCCACCACTCCGCCATGACATCCTTTTGGAGAGTATCATGCACCTCATTTGTTCGAATGGCATGGTAGGAGGCAAGGAACCGGGCTAGCCTATCTTCCCTCCTTCGAATTCGGACGGGTTGTCCCACATGCTCATAGTTTTAGTCGAGGTCTTCCTCACCACGCTCATCCTCTATGATCATGTTATGCATGATCACACAAGCCATCATGATGTACCAAAGTATCTCTTGATCCCAAAACCGAGCCGGTCCACGCACAATAGCAAATTGAGCTTGCAATATCCCGAATGCTCTCTCCACATCTTTCCTTGCCGCCGCTTGTGCATTATGGAAATCCACTTCACACTTGCCTTCGGGATCCTTGACCGGCTTCACAAATGTCCTCCACCTTGGGTAGATTCCATCGGCAAGGAAGTAGCCATAGTGGTATGTTCTGTTGTTTGCCACAAACTGCACTCGTGGAGTTTCACCTTTAGCTATCCTTGTCATGAGTGGTGACCACTGGAGAACATTGATATCATTGCAAGATCCGGGCTTCCCAAAAAAAGCATGCCAAATCCATGTCTCATAATCGGCCACGGCTTCAAGGATGATGGTGGAATCCTTCTTGTGGCCTTTGAATTGTCCATGCCAAGCCGCAAGACAATTCTTCCAACTCCAATACATACAATCAATAGAGCCAAGCATCCCGGTGAACCCACGGCGCTTGTTTTGCTCCAATAGCCTTGCCGTGTCTTGAGCATTGGGGGATCTCAAGTACTCCTCCCCGAGCACTCTCACAATAGCCACGGCAAAGCGACGAACACAAAGAATAGCGGTGCTCTCCCCCATTGCCAAGTGGTCATCAACCAAGTCCGCCGGAATACCATATGCCATCATACGCAAGGCGGCGGTCACCTTTTGGTATGTGCTATGCCCAAGCTCTCTGGCGGCATTCCTCCTTTGCTCAAAGAACCGATCAAACTCCATGACACTCTCGGCGATGCCCTTGAACAATCTTGTGCTCATCCTAAACCGGCACCGGAAGTAGCGCTCGGGGAAGATGGGCTTCGCGATGAAATAGCTTCTCATCAATTTGGCATGCCCTTCCAACCTCTCCCTCCACAATCTCTCTCGCCCAATCACGGAACCACCATGCTTCGACCGCTTCATCCTCGCCCGCACGGCCAAAATGATAGCAAGGTCTTTCTCTTCTTCCGCATCCCATTCTTCGTCGGACTCTTCCCTCGACCGGCGGCGCACCATCTACATATGACGGCTACATCTAAAAATGGTATCCTAGAACAAGAAGGCATGGCAATGGAGGTGAGCACATACCTTGGTGGGGACTAGCGCCGGCGGTGGCGCGGGAGCGACGGCGGCGGCGTTGGACGGCCGGGGCAGCGCCGGATCTGAGCGCGCGGAGCTCGAATCGGCGAGTTGTGGCGCCGGTGCTCGCGCGGAAGCGATGGGGGCGCGGCGACGGTCGTTGATTTAGCGCGGCGGCGGCGACTCGCGAGGCGCCATGGCGACGACGGCAGGCGCAACGGCGGTGCGTAGCGTCGGCGCGGCGGCGGTCACTAGCGGGGCGAGGCGCGGCGGCGAGCTGTCGGCGCCGGCGAGATTTGGGAATGGGGAGAGGAAGCGCGGGTGCGGCGGTGAAATTTCAGCTCAGCGCGCGCAACTCGTGTTTCCAGCGCGCGTCAACAGAGGCTCTAGATCTAGCGCTCGCGATAGCGCAAATAAGGCACGCTGAAAATTTATTTTGGGCGCGCGCTATTTTAGCGCCGCTGCTGGAACGCCGAAAACAAGGCGGCGCGCGCTAAAAAAACAGTTTTTTGGGCACGCTCCATATTTAGCGCCGCTGCTGTAGATGCTCTAACGTTGTTGAAGGGCTAAGCCTTTTTTCCAGTAGTGACTTTTTTTTTGAACAGAGGTTGGGTGCTGACGCACCCAAATATATTGCAGCTCAAAAATATTGTACATCGAGTATTACAAACCCAAGTTGCCTTATCTTATCGATAGCAGCAAGCACTGGGCATAACTGGTTGTTATGAGCTGGGTTCCTACAAGAACATATAGGCTCAGATCCAACTGATCTTCTTGCCTGTTGTGCACAATTGTGAGCTACTCCATTGATTTCCCTTTTGATATGGTAGATGGAGCCTAGAAGAGGGAGAACCAACTTCTGATATTCAATTGCTTGTCTTCTTATTTCCCAAGTCATGTTAATATCTGATGCTCCTTTAGCCGTTGCTGCCTTTGCCAGAGATAAATTGTCTGTGAAGAATACAGGACTTGCTAGTTTCATAGCATCAGCAAAGTTTGCAGCAAGGATTAAAGCCTGGGCTTCAGCCTGCAAAGGAGAGGCCACATATTTTTTTGAAGCTAAAATGAAAACATCAGTTCTTTCTTCACCCTGCAAAGATTTGGAAAAGTAAATGCCAACTCCAGCCGTATCAGTTGAAGATCCAGGTTGCTTCCTCCAGGCTGCATCGATGTAAATCTTTGGGCCTGTAAAATGGAAATCAGTAGGAACTGAAACTCCCAAGAGTTCCTTTGCAGAGTGAGGGGATTTTATTAGATCTTCAGTTTCCAGATCCTTGAGAAGAGCAGCAGTGTGCATTGGTACCTGTTGAGGAGAGGTCTTTTTCCTGCAAAACAGCTGATCATTCCTGGCCTTTCAGACACACCAAAGAAAGGTAAAGATATAATTTAAATTAGCAGAAGGGTGGTTCTGGTTTAGCAAATTCACAATGATTTGAGAAATATCAGAAGTATTACTGATTAAGATTTCACTTTTTATGAAACAAGGGGGAAGCAGCCAAGCAGCTTTGACAAAAGGACATAGAAAAAACAGGCGAGCATCAGTTTCAGGAATGTTACACCTGCAGCAATCCCTGTCAATGTGGGCAGAGAATTGAGAGCCTCTATCACCAGTGGTTAGCGCTCCCCTAAGCAGTCTCCAGGGAAATGTTTTAACTCTGGGTATCATATTATTGCACTTCCAGACTTTCTTAAGAATCTCCTTGGTTGAATCTTGAACCTGTTCTGGCCTGGGGGTTCCTGAAACGAAAAGCCAAGACAAACAAGTTTTGTATGTAGATTTGGGGTTGCATTTTCCATTTGGGGTTGGCTTCCAACAAAGGATGTCATCTTCTTCAGAGGGAATAATATTAGTATTTTTAATAGCCTGGGCTACCTCACCAGCAAACAGACTCTCAATAAGATTGATATTCCATGTCTGAGTGTTGGGAAGCCAAAGTTGATTGATGCTGGAAGGATAAGTGAAGCCTTGTTGTTGGATAATGAGGTTATCATAAATAGTTTCCTAACCATAAAACCAAGGAGAGCTCCATATAGAAGAGTTACCTCTGCAGATTTGATAATAGGAGTTGTTGGTAAGGAGATGTCTGACCTTCAGAATTGAGGACCAGAAAGCAGATTTTGGGACGTTCTTGCTAGCTCTCCAAATGGAAGAATCTGAAAAATATTTAGATTTGAGCACACTTTGCATGAAAGACTTTGGATTCTCAGCAATTCTCCAGGCAGCAGAAAGGATGAGGCTCATATTAGTGGCTTGAAGATTTCTAACTCCCAGTCCCCCTTCAGACTTAGGAGCACAAATGTTGTTCCAAGCAGTTAAGCAAAGGGCTTTTTTTGAGGGTTCTGAGGATGAGCCAGTCCACCAAAAAATTCTCATTATGGCCTGAAGTTTTTTGAGGAGTTTTTTTTGAAAATAGTAGGTTAGACATATAGTAGACAGGGATTGAGGACAGAACAGACTTTATTAGTTCTAACCTGGCAGCATGGGATAGGGAATTGGCCTTGTAAGTAGAGAGCTTGGATTTAAATTTTTGGATAATAAAGTTATAGGCTTCACTCCTATTTCTAGCAGGCAAAATGAGAGGGTGACCCAGGTGTGTAAAGTTTTCATCAATATTTGTAACAGGAAAGATCTGAGAAATGTTAGCAGCTGTGATTGGATCAACTTTCTTGCTAAAGATAATGCCAGATTTAGACCAGTTAGGGGTTTGTCCAGAAATATTGCAAAAATTAAGGAGAATGTTTTTGATTGCTTGAGCTTCTTGAACAGTGGCAGTCCCACAAACCAGGAGATCATCAGCAAAAAGCAGAGAGTGAATAGGAAGGCAGTGAGGTCCAAGAGAGATTCCAGAAAGCTCAGCTTTAGACAAGGCCTCAGACAGCATGATGGAGAGCTCATTGATGCCAAGAATAAACAAATAGGGGGATAAAGGGCACCCTTGTCTTATACCTCTGGAGCTGGTAAATTTCGCATAGGCTTGTCCATTAATAATGACAGAAAAAACTGGAGAGGAAATGCAAGCATGGACCATTTTGATAAAGTGAGGATGCAGATTTTTCCTAGCCAGGGCTTTACAGATAAAATTCCATTCTATTCTATCAAAAGCTTTAGCCAGATCAACCTTAAGCATGAAAGCCTTAGGATTTCAATTAGACAGATTGAAAGAGTGAGTGATTTCTTGAGCAATAATGATATTGTCACTTATTCTTCTTCCTTCAATGAAAGCTTGCTGAGCAGGGTGAATATAGTCTGGGAGATGTGGCTTAAGTCTATTGGCCAGGCACTTGGAGATGATTTTATAAACAACATTGCAAAGGCTTATAGGTCTGTAATCAGTGGGGACAGTAGGGATAAGCTTCTTAGGGATGAGGGCAATATGAGTATCACTGATATGATGGGGCAAAGTAGCAGTGGTAAAGAAGTTCCTAACCATGTTGGTAACATCATTTCCAATCCAGTACCAAGTAGCAAGATAAAATTCAACATTAAAACCATCAGGTCCTGGAGAAGCATTCCTTTTCATATCATTTAAAACTTCTAAAATTTCTTCTTTTTCAGGAATAGAATAAGTAGGTTCATTAGGAATCTGATGATCAGAGTGGGTAAAATCTGAGGGATTGTTATTACTGGAGGAGGTGAAAATGGATCTGAAGTAAGAGACAAAAGTGTTAGCAATTTGATCTGGCATGTGATGAGTTACATCTTGTTCATCTTTTATAGACAGGATCATATTTCTCCTCCTCCTTTTGGCAATAGCTCTATGAAAGAAAGTATTGTTTCTGTCACCAGCTTTAACCCAAATCTTTTTTGCCCTCTGCATATTAGCATCATTTATTTTAGTAATGTTTTGTTCATACCTTTCCATCAGCCTTGCTTCTTTTTGAAGATCCTGTTTGTCTA
The DNA here is from genome assembly GCA_916181665.1 of Avena sativa. Taxonomy (NCBI): domain Eukaryota; kingdom Viridiplantae; phylum Streptophyta; class Magnoliopsida; order Poales; family Poaceae; genus Avena; species Avena sativa. The sequence goes on from OV702279.1 coordinate 400,031,175, forward strand.
GAGGAAGTAATTGAATCCTCTCAATTTCATTCTCCAGCTCCTTGAGCTCCTCCTGCAAAGGTTTCTTCTTCCTGCACCAAATTTTTAACTTGGAAGCAAGATTGTTAGTTCTTTTTGCAAAAGAGGCATTGGAGCAGTTGTTCCAGCAGTTTTTTGCATAGCTTTGAAAATCCTCCTCTCTAAGCCACCAGTTTTCAAACTTGAAAGAGTTCCTGGGCTTGCAAAATTTACCTTCAGTAGAGAGGAGGATGGGTGCATGATCACTGAAAGTGTGAATTAGAGGCATGTTGTAAACGTTTGAAACAGGATAAACAGAGCACCACTCATGGTTAACCAGGCATCTATCCAATCTCTGAAAAAGAGGTTTAGAAGAAAAACGACGATTTGTCCAAGTGTAGGCAGGACCAGTGAAACCAATGTCAAACAAACCACAACTTTTAACAAAAGAACGGAAAGCAAACATACGATTATAATTTACATTAGGGATACTTTTGTCTGAGTCATACAGAAGATCGTTCATGTCGCCAATACACATAAAGGGCAGGTTGCTATTATAATACACAAAGTGAGCAACCTGCTGCCAGATAGTGCTAGTAGTACGGTGGTAGGGATCGCCATAAATACAAACAAGGCCAAATTTCTGGTTTTTGGCACGATCCAAGACAAGAGCTAAAACTAGGTTGCTAGAGTGCAGGTGCAAATCAACATCAACTTCATCTGACCACATCATCCAGAGGCCCCCAGCTTTCCTTTGAGAAGGAACTACAATGCAGTCATTCATATTAAATCTAGAGCAAATGTTAGTGACAGCAAACTTGGAATTTTTTGTCTCAGAAAGGGAAGTTACCTGAGGTTTTGTCGCCGCGATCATCCGGGCAAGATGACATGGCTTAGGACTGCCAAGGGTCTTGCCCACCCCTTGACAGTTCCAGGCCAGGGCTTTCATGGCGCCCGTGGCGCCTTGAAGGCTGGCGCCAACGCCTGATTCGCTGAAGATTCCAGTAATGACTTGGGTCGAAGAATAACGATCAAAGTGCATTGCTGAAAAATTACTATCAAATAATCATTTCCGAGTCTGGAGATTGGAGTAGAAAAGTTACGAACTAAGAGTAGCGGCTAGAAAATTACCATAGACAAACTATGCACCGTTGAAGAATTACTCTTGGATAATTACCATCGAGAAATTTTTGCTGAAGGTAAACATTTTTATCCGAAAATTACTTTTTTTGTTGCGAAATATCCGAAAATTACTGCTCATCATGAAGTCCCCCGGTTATATAGTTCGAAATTGCTATTGGGAAATTAGGCAGTCTCAAAGAATTATTTTTGGAGAGTAGTTAACATCCCGGGGAAAATTAAATATTGGTAAGTAGTTGACGTTTAGGAAATTACGGTTGGTGTTGAAGACTTCTAACGAGAAATTACTATCGAGAAAAAGTAGGTAATTATCAATGACCCTAGAGAAATTACTGTTAAATAGTGAACCTAGGCAAATAGTTGAAAAAATTTACGGTCAAATAACTATCATTGTTTTTGCCAAAGTTAGAGATATTTGGGCGAATTTCTGTCAAAACTTACTACCAGGAATTATCAAAAAAAAAAAATGTAAACAACGGCAAATGAGAGCAAAGTTGAACGCCGTCGAAGTGCAAAAATTGCTGCCGAGAACTGTAAAAAAATAGTGTGAAGTAGTGAACATTGGCAAATGATAGTGAAGTTGAACATCTTTGCCGTCGAATAATTACCATTAAGAAATCTGCCCAAGTTTGCGATTTGTATGGGCTACTTTTTTTTTACCGTTAAGTTAAATTACTGTCAAAAGATTTGTCGAAGTTTGGAGATTTCTACTGGTGTATTACAGAAAAAATAATTGCCAGAAATTATCCAGATATAGTATTACTTTGTTTCACTGCGGGGAAATCGACGGCCGGAAGAGGTACTGCTCATGGAGTATTAATCTATATCTATACCTCTATCTATATCTATATCTATATCTAATCTATATTTATATCTATACCTATATATACCTAATAATAAAGGAAGGAGTGTTTCTTGTAGTACCTACACTTTTTTGGACACTTTTAACCTCCCATAAAACCATGTATTACCCACCAATGCCACCGCTTATTGATTTTGCTTTACCCGTAAGTAAAAACACGGTTCGTCCTAAAAAAAACCCGTTAGCAAGTCTCGAACGGATCGACTTTAATGAGCTGCTTCTTACATCGAGTATAGATCAGATCGAGATGAAGCGAGGCTGCAGAAGAGCGTGCAGGCCATGCGCTGCCGCTCCCAAGCCAGAAGATGTTGGCATCGTGATTCTCTGGAGCGGCGTGTGCTTCTCCAATCAAACCAAAGCACTTTGGGCGTCGCTGCTGGTAATTCTCTAGGTCGCGAAGACACTGCATCCTGCCGGTGTACGTGTGGGCGATACGGCTGCATGCCGCCCGACCATCCCGGCCGATCCAGGAGGAACATGAAAAATATCCAGCCGGACGCGCGGGCGTGCTTGAGATGGCCGGTGAGCGAATCGTGCTGGCCGCTCGTCGCTATGCCGCTGAGCCCGAGAGCTCGTGGCCGGTGAGCATGCCGTGTTGGCCGCACGTCAGCATGCCGCTGCCGCTGAGAGCTCACGGCCAGTGAACGCGTCGTGCTGCCTGACAAGAGTTTAGCAAGATCGAGCAGGGCTTCTCCCGCATCGCTCCCGCCTCTGAGCTCCTAGGCCGCGACGGCGCAACTGGTCTGATGCCGCCCACTACGGCCGCCGCCTGCTTCCCCTCCTTCCCTTTGGGCGTGGTCCCTGCCTATCCTAAATCAACTGCCTTCCACATTGCGCACGACCGCCGCCTACTTCCCCTACTTTTCTTTACGTGCGGCCGTGGCCTGTCCTCAATCCACCAACGCCTACCATATCACGTCAAGCTGCCCGGTTATGTAATTGTGCCCGTGCTCATGTCCCTCAACCGCTCTAGAACAGGAGGTCTAGCAATGTTCTTCTGCGTTCCGACCACGGCCATCTTCTTCCTCTGTAATCGCCAAACTACTACAGAGTTTGCTTCACGACCACGACCATGAGCTGGCCTTGGCTGATCAACAGAATGGGCCTGAGGGCAAGGAACTCGGCAAGTGGGTTGTGAGTTGTCTTGTATGTGGGCTTAATTAAAAGTGAGTGAAGGACATGAAGTGAGGGAAGCGATTGTGAGCTCCCTTGGATGTGGGATTAATTAAAAGTGAGGAAAGCACTGAGACACAGTGAGGGAAACGATTGTGCCGTCCACACATTCTATGTCTATACATACTTTTTAAGGGAAAATTAATACTTCATGAGGTTTGTATGTGTAAAAAGATAAAAAAAATGTCTCTAAATATTTGTGTTAGAGCATTGAAATTTATCTTTTTTACTTGGAAAATAAAAAATGATTTTTACCAAAAATTTATGTGCGAACATAGAATAACCGAACGTACATGCTACTATTTTTTTTAAATATTTTTGACATATCACGTCAAGGAAGAGTAAGAGGGGGTCTGGAGAAAGAAAATATCCTGCTTGCGAATTGGAACAATCAATTGATCGAGGAGCGGATGTTACCGAGCATCTGTCTACGATGCAACGTGCCACTGATTAAAAATGAAACCTCACCACCAGCACAACAAATACTAACTTCTTCCGCCGCAACGCGCGGGCATTTTGCTAGTATAATAATAAAGGAAAGAGTGTTTCTTGTAGTACCTACACTTTTCTGAACGGGTTTACCCTCCCACCAAACCACGTATTATAACCAATGCCACCGGTAAGTCGGAAAAAACTACCAGTCTCGTCCGACTTTTTTTTCCGCTTGCGCGTCACAGATAGTCGATCGCCCGACGCTCGCTGCTTGTGGAAAAAAATTTCAACAAGTAACCGCTCGTACATTGGTTAGAAGCCTCATCTCACACGATTGATAAAAACTACATTGGTTAGAAGGCTCATCTCACACGATTGATAAAAACCACACCAAATTAACCACCGGCGTGATGGGCTGGGCCATATGTACGTCCAGGACTGGGACGGCAAACATGGCCTGGTTGCTTTCACCTTCAATCAAATATGGCAGTACAACTCACGAGTTTAGTACCACCCTGTTGCGCGACGATGAGCCTCACCAGTTTATATACGATCGTTTGAGTCTCAACATGTACTCAGGAATCACACGAGCATCAATTAAAAGAAAGGATTGTGGCTCATAATCAAAATGAGACATGTGGGCTAATTGAATAAGTGAGGTTGCCTAATTAAAAGGGAGGGTTGTGGGCTTATAATCAAAGGAGATCTGTGTGGGTTGCTTAATTGAATGGGAGAGGTTGGTATTGAACTAGATCAGATTGGGTTTGGACTGATTGAAGATAATACTTTGGTCCGCTGTCAACGTGGCAAAAGTAAGTATCGTCCATGTCATAAACATGCATGCAATTTTCTATCACATAATTCTACACCCTTTTTTAAATATAATAGTACTCTTTTGAAAAGTATACCTCTTTTTAAAATAATAACATAATAAAACGAGAGACCAAATATATAAAACGGAAAATCGAACTTTTCTCTACTCCGCTACTCGACTATGGGGTGGACTAGCGAAGATGACCCATGACTCTAATGACGTTGACACACGTTTATCGGGGGCTAGCTAAAGACATGGGCGGAGAAAGTATTGCCAGCACGTCATATGTCCTCAAGACACTCCAACTAAAATATTATCGGCAACGGCAGTGGCAGCCGAAACTGCAAAAGAAGAAGCTAGGGTTGGCAGGTCACATACGTAGGGACGAGGCGCAAGCAGATGTGGCGGGTAATTGGTGGAGGAGACCGGGGCCGAGTCTCATTGGTGTCACGATGTTTGGATCGGTTGGAGCTGACGGAGGCCAGAGTGTCAGGTGGTAGCACGAGCATCGTCAGTTGAGAGAAAGGGGATCAAGAGATAGACGTGCGTGGTTTTTCTAAGTCTTGCGTGCATGTTTTTCTAAGACCTTGGGTTATGTGCGATTTTCCTCTCCCGGTGCATCGCATGGACACTGTTTGCTAGTGTTCCAAAATCCGGAAAGACTAGCACTCTACTACAAATCATCTCTCTATAGGGGCGGCGCTCTGTATTTTTTTTGGGCTTATAGCTCCTATGCGACGTCTTTACATGGAATTGGAAGGAACACGACATCGTTGAAAAGAATAGCTCGCACGCGACACTTCTGAAGCGGCAAATAGCTCCCGTGCAACACTTCCACTTAACCCCACGAGACCGTCAACGAGTTCGAATCAGCTGAGCACAGTAGGACCCACAGCCTCTCCACGTCACGACGGAACTCACCTGATGTCCACCTCATATCGTGGGACCCACCCTGTGGTTGAAGAGAGCCGTTGGCCCCGATCCGTCCCCGCACCCGAGCACTCCCGCCACCGTTCCAGCATCTCATCCCCTTCTGTTTTCTTCTCCGGCGAGCAAGTGCGGCAACGCCGGCGAGGGATGTCGAGCTCTGCTTCCTCCCACCGCTCATGGCCTCGGTATGGTGCGGTGCCGATGAGGAGGTGCCCCGATTGCCCCCGTACCGCGCCCCTGAAGCGGCTTGTCACATCCACCGACAAGAACGGCAACATTGGTCGGGAATTTGTGAAGTGTGAGAGCAAGCCCGAGCCGGGAAAGGTGAGATCTGAGTGTTCCGAGCGCCAATTTCTCGCTTTTCTTTCGAAATTTCATGCATTTCATCGAATTTGGGATTTAGGGTTCATCTCTGCGATTTCAGGAACTGCCAAAATGTGGGCATTTTGAGTGGCTTGATGAGTACATCGAGCGAATTGGGGTGGAGGTAGCATCCCGGGAGCTCGAAAACCCGTCCGTGGTGGAGCAATTGGGATGTGGCAACCCCATTTCCGCTGGTACTACGGTGGATGCGGAAGTGAAGGCCGAGCTAAAGAAGATGAACAAGCAGCTAAGGCAAATCATCGAATTGAAGAAGCAGGACAATCTGATGGCCGGTTTTTTTTATTTTTGTGTAATTTCTCTCGGATTAGTTTATCTCCTCATCGTTAGTCATTAGACAGCGCAGTCAGTGTTCGAGTGATGCTTTGTAATGGATGTAATGGTCTATGTCTTTGGCTTGAATAAAATGCAACACAAATTCGGGCTAATTTTGAGCTGCTCTGTTTTCGAAATCAGTGTTTCTTCAGTTTCGTCAGTTTCGTCAGTGTTCCTTTTATCAGTGTGCAGGGGGCGCCCGTGTGCAGGGGAGGGGGAGGGGTTGAAAAGTAAAAAAACAATTGACGAGGATTGAAAAAGGCCAGGCCCAAATATAACTTAGCCATGCCAAAATGGACGTATCCAGGCCCAATAGTAACTATATGTTGATTGGGCAAAAAAAATGGTACTCACGTTACAATCTAAATAGGAACGTGTGGATCTGCAGATACTCGTGCTCAGGTTGCAATCTTTTTTTTGCAAAAATAAATATATAAATGAAGTCCAAGGACATCCATTTAACTAACATAACTTGGGCGCTCCTTTAACTTATGTAAATATGTAAATGTCTTATTTGAAAATGAACCATGTGTTGTATGAACTTGTTTTTGTGTCTTTTGTTTTATACACTTGTAAATATATAAATATTGCACGAGTATTATATGAACTTGTTTTTGTGTCTTTTGTTTTATACACTTGTAAATATATAAATATTGCACGAGTATTATATGAACTTGTTTTTGTGTCTTTTGTTTTATACACTTGTTGTTTTGGGTGTTTTGACAAATGATAATACAATAAACACAGATTACAATGAAACAAGGGATGGAATAGGCGCAATAATATTACAATAAAACACATATAACATTACTTATATTAGATAGGGGGGATCGATAACATTACAATAAAAAAAAAAGGTACAATAATATAGAAGGGGCGGAATAGGCGCCCCGCCTAAACCCTGGGCTAGCCCCTAAACCCTAACCCCCTACTCCATCGGCGGTGGAGGCGGTGCCGATGCAGCCGCATTCCGGGCCGCATTCCACGCCGCCAGCCTCTCCCGCTGGTCCCGCTTCCGTTGCTCCTCCCAGAAGGCCCGGCCATTGGCCTCCCGTTGCTCCTCCTCCCGCCGTATGCGCCTTTTCTTCAAGGCGCGCTGGGCCGCCTTCTCCTCCCACTTGGCGATGCGAGCCTCCTCCCTTGCCTCCTCCTTCGCCGCCTTAGCCCAGTAGGCTTCGGAGGGGAGGTCGCCGCCGCCGGGGAGGTTGGGGACGGGGTTGTGGACGATGGGGCCCTGGTCTCCCCAGGGGCAGGGCGGGGACTTCTCCTTCTTGCCACACTTGGGGCGGGGGCGGCGCGTGGGCTGCTCCCACCACTGCTTGTGGTCCGGGTGGTTGTCCTCGTCGCTGAGTTCTTCGTCGGAAGGGAGGCGGAAGGGGGAGGTCGCCATGGTCGGAGTGTTTGGGGGGCGGCTGGGAGGAGGCAAAGGGACGGGCTCGAGGTTGAAGAGATGAGGGGCAAGATGAGATGAGGAGGCAAAGGCGTTTTGCCTATTTATTGAGGGCGGAGCGTGAAGGGCGGCGTGGGAATCCAGCGTCGCGTTGGCGCAGACGCCGAGACGAGACGCGTGCGCTGCGTTGCCCCTGCATGCATGATCAATGCGAAAGAGACGGGAAGCGGGGCAGCGGGCGTGATCAATGCGAAAGAGAGAAAAAAATAGCTAGGATGCGACGCCCCCGCCCCTGCATGCATGCATGTGCATTAATGCGAAAGAGAGAAAAAAACGTCCAAGGTAGTTGTTCATTGGCAGTGAAAAATAAAAGGGAAAATATAATTTGGCCTTGATTTACTTCGGTAATAAATGCAGGAATCTAGTACCAAGGTACTCGTTCGTTTTTACACACGCAAGAAAAATCGGTGGGAGTAATATTGACTTTTTTGTATGGCGCATGAACCAGATGGAAGTAAATTTGACTGAAGAAAGTTGTTCGACGTACACTTATTTAATGGGGCAGCGCTGTTGCACGCAAAATAGCTAGACTGCGACGCTAGGGGCAGCTGCTGCATGCATGGTGCAGCCCGCCCAGACGCCGAGACGAGACGCGTGCGCTGCGTTGCGTGTGGGAAGCGGGCGTGATCAATGCGAAAGAGAGAAAAAAAATAGCTAGGATGCGACGTACTGTAACCCCTGCACCGCCGCCCCCGACCCTGCATGCTGCATGCATGGTGCAGCCCGCCCCGCCCAGCGCTCTCGCATGCCACGCTCGGTCCAACGGTCTCGAGTGTGCCAACGCTGTACGTTATATTTATTACATATTTTAGATTTTGATATTTTTTCTGCTGGTCATAGTGACATGCATACTCCCTCTGTCCACAAATAAGTGTACGTTTGGCTTCAAAATTTGTCCACAAAAAATGTACTTCTACCTTTCCAATGCACTTGGGCATCCACTATGTAGTCCATAAGGCTATCCACAAGCCAAAAAGTAGTCCATAAGACTGGTCATAGTGGGAGTAACTTAGATAGTAACATGCATGTACATGCAATGCCAATTAGGCAAATTGGTGACATGGCATGACAATTAATGAAGAAAGAGAGAGAGGTAGTAACTTAGCTAGTTACCATAACATCACACATACCAAGATCATATGAGTCTACAACCTAATTAATTAGCTCTTGCATGACACCATACATATGTTATCACCCACTATGAAGGTAGTAACATCAACTAGTAACATGTGCAAGTTACTAGTCTTAGTTACTTAGCACTATGACCAGCCTAAGGCTATCCACAAGCCAAAATAACATAGATGTGGTATCATGCAAAGTCTCATTTATTACAATGAACCTGAGGGGAGTAAGTTTGATTGGAGAAAGTTGTTACACGTAAACTTATTTAATGCGACGGAGGGAGTAAATACGCTGCAGCGCTGTTGGACGTAAAATAGCTAGACTGCGACGCTAGGGGCAGCTGCATGCCCGCATGGTGCAGCCCGCCCCGCCCAGCGCCCTCGCATGCCACGCTCGCATGCCACGCTGTTGCACGTAAAAACGATGAAGCCAATCAGATTCCAGAATCATCCATCCCACGGATCGCCAAGAGCTAGCCACGAAATCCTTCTAAGAGACGCCAACCAATCAGGTTGCAGAACAAGCCCTTCCACGGATCGCCCAGAGCCACCCGCGGAATCCTTCTAGAAGACGCGATCGGACGGCCATAGTGTCGCGCTAGGGTTAGATCTACGGTCCTCATTCGGCCTTAGGGTTAGCGGGGTTTAGGATGCAGTCAACGGGGTTTCACAAGTTTGACCAAACATTCAAATGTGCATAACTAATTCAAAAAAAATCAAAAAAATACAAAACCTTCGAGTTGTGAGGAAAAATATCAAACTTGGTCTATTGATCATATTTCAAAAAACCCTTCACAAAATGACCTATCTCCTCCGAGGTTTTCTGGCTTTCGGGTCAAATGACCAATGATATGGCTAGAATCAAGGCATAGTTTGTGATAATGTGCCCATATTTGGCATGCATGTCTATAATGGGATGACTAACAATGTTGTAGCACAAAGTTTTCCTTTTCGACGCACAGAAAAATCATTTTCTATTTTCTGAGTGCCGAAAGAGGGGGGGATTTGTGAAGCAACCACCAAATTGAAGTTTCAAAATGGTAACATCCTATTTTTCAAAAATACTAGACCACCTAGAATGTACAATTTCCCAACCTGAGTATCTCAAACCTTTTATTCCATCCCTGGTGAAAAAGACAAATCCTGCCGAATCGGCTGGAAGTGGGTAAGATATGAACTACATGTACATGATTCCATGCTGATGATTTTTTGTAAAAATAATTTTTAGGTTCACAACATGCTATTTCATCAGAGATCCAATGCTAGTTTTGCGAGCCTCAGCCCCTAGCTAAGAATATTTATGAAAACCCTTCAAGTTTGACCAGACATTCAAATGTGCATAACTAATTCAAAAAAAATCAAAAAAATACAAAACCTTCGCATGGTGTCACGTTATGTGACATAGTTCTGAGGAAAAATATCTAACTTGGTTTTAGAAATGGTCGAAAAAAAACTTGCTTAGAAATGGGGTGGTTTACCCTAGCTTTGGAGCCCATTTCTACCCCATTTTGGGTGAGGGTGAGTTGTACTTCACAAAAGGGATCAGGGTGAGGATGAGTTGTATTGTACATGAGAAAAACGTTGGAATCTCATACAAACATAGAAAAGTGACATAGCTACATATGTTGAAATTCAAATTTACCATCATATTTGAATTTTGTCCAAATTATCAACAAGTGACAAATTATTATAATAACAAATGTTTACAACAACAAGTGCCAAATTATTACAACAACAAGTGTCAAATGTTTACAACAATAACAAATGTTTACAATAACAAATGTCTATTTCTTTTGGCTCTTCTTACCCCTCGTTTTCTTCTCCTTCACAAGTTTCACACCACACAATAGGTTTATGCTCTTCTTTTTCTTACCATTACCATCTGGCCTCCCCACAGCACGTCCAAGAGTCTCCTTCACCTCCTGCACCTCCTCAACAACCTCATGATCATGATCCAGAGCCTCATCAACATGGTCACTTTGCACCAGAGCCTCAACAACATGGTCACTTTGCACCAGAGCCTCAACAACTTGGTCAGTTTGCACTAGAGCCTCAACAACAGGCTCATTTTGCACCAGAGCCTCAACAACAGGCTCATTTTGCACCAGAGCCTCAACAACAGGCTCATTTTGCACCAGAGCCTCAACAACAGGCTCATTTTGCCCCTCATTTTGCACCAGAGCTTCCAAATCAGAAACGGTGTGCCCTAAAGCCTCAACAGTTTGCACATCATCCTCCAAAACAAGTTCAGATTGCACCTCAGCAGCACCAAACATGATCTGGTTAGTTCTCTTCTTTCTTTGGCCATTGATTCTTGCCCTTTTCACTGGCCAGCATTCGTCAACAACAAGAGGTGGGCCTTTTTCTCCACGCTTCCTCCTTAAAACAAGCAATTTAGCTGGGGGAGAAAAATCATCAACAAGAAATGGGATAGATTTTGGATGAACATACTTTGGCTTTTCAGCAGTGTATCTGCACTTGGTAGAGCCAGCTCGGTGTCCAAGTTCTTCACAGAGTTTGCATCTATTCTTGTTACCTTTTTGGGCCCTTTTTGGCTTGGCATCTTTCTTTTCATCTTTCTTTCCCTTCTTGCTGCTCCCACCTTTCTCAAACCAAGCCTTGAATCTACTCTGCTTGGGCCTGCCAGCCTTTCTTTTCATCAAAGGAGGACACAAGGAGAACTGAATGTCCACTTCAGGCCACTGAGACTGATCTGTAAGTGCTGGAATTGGTGTTCCATATGCAGCCTTGAATTTTGCTACAGAATAATACTCATGCAAATATGGGTGCATATTTAGCTTGTGTTTGGAGGCCAAGAAAAGTATGGCATGCTCACAAGGCTTCCCAGTGTGTTGCCACTCAAGGCATGTGCATTCATGCAATTGAGTGTCAACAACATGCCTCCTGCCAGTCTTTGTATCTCTGACTTCAGCACCCCACAATGAGGATTTCTCAACACGCAAATGTGCAAGATTTTTGCTCCTGTTGACCACCTGCTGCACAACATCAGGAAGCTTATCTCCTTGAAGAACATCACCAAGCCTTCTTCTCAATTCCCACAACCTCATGATCATGATCCTGATCTGGTCAACCATGTCATGGACAGGCAAGTCTTTTAACTCCTTCACTTTGTTGTTGAAACTTTCTGCCAAATTATTGTTGATATGATCACGTTTGATGGCAGTGTTAAAACCAGACCTGTACCATAAAAGAGAATGGTAGGTTTCCAACCATGAACAAAACTTGACCCTATCCTCCTCAGAGCATGCCGCCTTTATCTTCTCAAGGTGATATGAATGTGTCTGCCTGGTGTAAGATCTTGCTGCTGGCCACATGCGTCCAAAATCATCTCCTCTGAATTTTTTGATCAAATTCATCCACATATGGCCGAAGCACTCCCTCTGCTCAGCATGAGGGAAAACAATCTTCACTGCATTTTCTAAACCTTTACATGCATCTGTGTGCACTACCAATGGAGAGACTGGCCCTATGCATCTTTTCAACTGCATCATGAACCATGTCCATGATGCCTCTGTCTCAGACTGAAACATGCCAATAGCTACAGGGAACATCCAATTGTGTCCATCTAAAGCATTGCATGCTGCTAGTTGACCATTCCACTTTCCAGTCAAGAAAGATGAGTCTATACTCAAATATGGACGGCAACCTGCTTTGAAGCCATCGATGCAAGGCTTTAAAGCCATGAAGAATTTAGAGAAGAAGACTTTCCCATCAGCTGTTACCTCAGTATCTATCTCCACAACACTGCCAGGTGACCTCTTCTCTACTTCTGCTTTGAAGTTATAAAGCATTCGAAAGGTATTTGCCCAATCACCATATAGCTCTTTCATTGCCCTTTGCTTTGCCTTCCACACTGTAGTATAATTCAGCTTAATGGGGTACTGCTTTTCCAAGTCTATTTTCAGTCTCTTTGCAGTGCTGTTTGGTGTTGTGGCTAAAATGGGCTTGATCTTTTCTGCAACCCATAATTGTGATGTCATCTTTGTAACTGTTTGAGAACTTGTAATGCAAGTATGAGGTTTTGGAATTTGATTCACTCTTATTGTCCTTCCATCAGATTGGCGTCTAGCAGATATATACCACTTGCAAGGCTTGGCACCACCATCATAACCTATGCATTTTGCATAGAACTTCTTTTTATCAGTCCACATAGTCTTGGTAGAAAACTCACGTTTGACTGCATATGTCCTGAAACACATCCTGAATTCATCCATGCTTGGAAACAATCTCCCAACTTCAATAACTGGGTCCTCTTTGTCATAAACTGTTACTAGCTCATCATCATGTGCATCATCTACATGAACTGCAGCATTTTCCAACAACTCTAGATCTATATCTGCCTCTTCATCTCTTAAATGGTTGTCACCATCATTTGCATCTTCATCCCTCTTCTTCTCCTTGTCTCTGTCATCTATAGGAATGCCAAAAAGCTTTGCCATTTCAATGTCATCTATTGGTGCAATGACCAAATCAGTGCGGTCATGTATCTCAACTGAATTCCAATCAACAGTTACAATCCTTTGTGCATTACCATCTGCAGCCTCCCCTTGTGCATTAGCATCATCATCCTCCACTATTAACACTTCCAACTCAGTAAGTATAGGCATTACTTGCCTTTGTGCAGCCCAATCATCCTCGACCATCTGAGCAGCCAGCTTCGAGGCCACATATCCAACCCTCGAATCAGGTTTCAGATCAATGAGCTCTGCTAAAAACAGAACAGTTTTGCTTGTCCAACCGTTTCTCTCATCGATTTCATCAACTATATGTTCCCCTGTCTCAACCCTAACATAGTCACATTTGCAATCATCAAATCGTAACAAAGAAACTTCTTGCTCTGGCCCCCAAACCACACTATCCCCAATTTTTTCCACCATTTTCCTTACTGCCTCCTCTCCCATGTTTATTAGCTCTTGGGGATCAACATGTTCTAATTCCACCTCCCATTTAACAACCGTGTCTCTCTCAATGATCTGCGTGCTGCCATCAACTAAAACAGCCCTAGAGGGAAAGAAATTGATGCGAAATTCGAAGGTTTGGCGCGCAACATCGTCTCCCCTGTTTTTGGCGGGCACTGTGAGCTAGCGGAAGCGAACAAAGAGCTCAACCTTAGAGAAATTAAGTGCAGAGATACGGGATATACCGATTAGAAGTCCCCTCTCCATGCTCCATATCGTTCCCCCTCGCCCCGTTCAGCACACCCTCGCCTCCACAATCTAGCATCAATGGGCACGCTCAGATCTCGAATTGAGAAGAATGGGAGAGGAATTAGCTTTCAAATGGCACTCACCACCTTCGTCGTCGAACGAAAGCGCCGCCGCCTAAATTAATTGTCGTGCCGCCGCCGCCGGCGCCGAGAACGATGGGTGAGGTCCGCCGCCGCCGTCGGGGAAGCTACAGTCAGTGTTACGCGCGCTCTCGGTCGGAAGCGGTTGGTTTGACTGGCTGTCCCAACCAACCGGTTTGGCTTAACCCTAATATTGGAACAAAGTTAAATGTGTCCTTACGACCGTTTTAAGGCCCGTGTGGCCCTGAGATATTAGCTGCCTCACAACCGTCGCATGCGAGCTATTCTTTTCAACGATGTCGCTTTCCTTCCAATTCCATATAAAGACGTCGCATAGGAGCTATAAGCCCATTTTTGGCAAGATAAGGCTTTATGTGTACTAACCAGGTGCCTTATAACTAACTAACTAACGTTGAATCTTATCTAAAAAAAAAAAAACTAACGTTGAATCCAGGCCCCTGATTGGATCGGATAGGTTCCTGCATGCGTGTGCATATCCAACTTATTAACCTTATCGTCTTATCCCTAGCAGATTATCTTACCGAGTCCTACTACTCTATATCTATAAATATGGAGGGAGATCAAACCCACTGGATTAAACCCCTCTCATCCTTGAATCCTTCCGTATATTCTGATCAAAGCTAGCTACGTCTTGGGAAACATGGCGGTCGGCGGCGCTCTCCCCAAATCCGATGGCAAGGACTACCCCGGGAACATGACGGTCTTCGTCTTCCTCGCCTGCCTCGTGGCTTCCTCCGGCGGTCTCATCTTTGGCTACGACATTGGAATCTCTGGTAAGTTCATGCATGAGGAGAAATATGTGGATCGATCGATCGGTTGTATTATTTTATGCATGAAATAAACTAATTAAGTGACGTTAATTGTGCTATATATGATTCGATCAGGTGGTGTGACGTCCATGGACCCGTTCCTGATGCGGTTCTTCCCGTCGGTTTACGCCAAGGAGCAGGAGGTGGTGGACACAAACCAGTACTGCAAGTTCGACAGCGTGCTGCTCACCCTCTTCACCTCGTCGCTCTACCTCGCCGCCCTCGTCGCCTCCCTCTTCGCCTCCGTCATCACCAGGAAGTGCGGCCGAAAGATTACCATGCTCGGCGGCGGAGTCACCTTCTTCGTCGGCGCCATCCTCAACGGCTTGGCCGTCAACATCGCCATGCTCATCATCGGCAGGATCCTCCTCGGAATCGGCGTGGGCTTCAGCAACCAGGTACGTACGGTGATCATTCGATCGACGACAGATCGATCTGCACATGTTAGATTATCAAGGTAGATCAGATAGAGTTAGAACGCGCCGGATAGATCGGGACTGAATATCGGATCATAACGAGTCCATTTAATCCAATTGTATGTAGTACACATGTTGCTGACTCGGTCGTATGTACGTGCATGTCGTCGTTCAGGCTGTTCCTCTGTACCTCTCGGAGATGGCGCCGGCCAAGATGCGCGGCATGCTCAACATCAGCTTCCAGCTCATGATCACCGTGGGCATCCTTGCCGCCAACCTCATCAATTACTTCACGGCCAAGATCTCCGGCGGCTGGGGCTGGCGCATCAGCCTGGGGCTCGCCGCTGTCCCGGCCGTCATCATGGCCGGCGGCTCCATCTTCCTCCCAGACACGCCCAACTCCCTCGTCGCCCGCGGCAAGGAGGAGGAGGCCCGGGCCATGCTCCGCCGCATCCGCGGAACCCCCGACATCGAGCTCGAGTACGACGACCTCATCGCCGCCAGCGAGGCTTCCAAGGCCATCGACAACCCGTGGAAGACCCTCCTAGAGCGCCGCTACCGGCCGCAGCTGGCGATGGCCATCCTCATCCCGACGCTGCAGCAGCTCACCGGCATCAACGTCGTCATGTTCTACGCCCCCGTGCTCTTCAAGACCATCGGCTTCGGCGGCACCGCCTCGCTCATGTCCTCCGTCATCAGTGGCGGAGTCAACATGGTCGCCACCTTCGTCTCCATCGCCACCGTGGACCGCCTCGGCCGCCGCAAGCTCCTGCTCGAAGGTGGCTGCCAAATGATCATTGCCCAGGTACATACAGATTTCAGATCGATTATTCAACAAAAAACTGCATATGCATCCCAACGCTAACAAGTACATTGTGTGCATGCAGTTCGTGCTTGGGACGCTGATCCTGATCAAGTTCGGGACGGACGGAGTGGCGAGCATCTCGCGGTCGTACGCGATCGGCGTGGTGTTCTGCATCTGCGTGTTCGTGTCGGCGTTCGCGTGGTCGTGGGGGCCGCTGGGGTGGCTGGTGCCGAGCGAGATCTTCCCGCTGGAGATCCGGTCGGCGGCGCAGAGCATGGTGGTGGTGTTCAACATGGCCTTCACCTTCATCATCGCGCAGATCTTCCTCATGATGCTCTGCCGCCTCAAGTTCGGCCTCTTCTACTTCTTCGGCTTCTGCGAGCTCCTCATGACGGCTTTCGTCTTCTTCTTCCTGCCGGAGACCAAGGGGATCCCCATCGAGGAGATGGACAGGATCTGGGGAAGGCACTGGTACTGGAAGCGATTCGTAGACGACAGCACCAGCAACCGCAAGGTCCAGATGGCATACAACGCCGCCGTATGAAGACCCATCTTCTTCGATACCAAGTGGTTTTCGATTTTTTAGCTAGACTAGAGGCTTGATCTTTATCAGAGTTGATTAATTGTTAATTAGGCCTTATTAGTTTCGGAAGAGCTAGCGTGTTAATTAATTACGTGGATTTAATATTGATGTGTGAAACGGCTCATCAAATGTAATATACTGCTGGTCCTCGTTAATAATTAATAGTAGTGCTCCATTCAGGTTGTAATGTGATACTCCGTTCAGGTTGCTGGAAACATGATCATGTACTTCTATTCAGGTTGCTAACTAAATCTAGTAGAGCTGCAGGTTTCTGGTGTGCTTTCGACCTACTACATAGTTATAAATTCATGTTCTTCAAATTGCAATTATGTAACACTTGATGGCATAGCCATTAGCACCCCGACACCCCGGCAGTATGGAAACATTGAACAAGTGAAACTTGAAGTACCAAAATTTCTGCAAACTAAGCAAACACCCTGATTTAATTTGTACTGGAACTTAGCAACACGTGCCAAATATAGCACATGGTAACAATTATACAGTGTGCTTTACAATCAGCATTACGAGTATCCAAGCCCAAACCGCTGATGCATGCCACACATTCTCTCCATCCTGCAAGGAAAGCCGCAAACAACATCGTCAATTCAGAAAAGCAAACTAGTGCAGCAGTGTTACTAACGAGATACCCCCAATCATCGGACAACCCTTGACCTCGAAGATGAATCGAGTGACCCGATGTTATCTTCATATTTTGGGATGTATATGGAACATACATAGTTCAGTTGAAAAACTAAATTCAGAATTTCACCGATCAATAAAGAAGCACTAGCATGTGATGCCTGTGACTCCACTTGTGATGATGAGCCGATTCAATAAAAATCAAGTGAAGTATTTCCTAAGCAGGCGAGGCTATACTTCAAAAATTACAATTGGAGATGTGTCTAAAGAGCTGTTAGCTGCAGAAAATCAACACTAGTGCAGTTAGTTGTGAGCTCCATGGTATTGAGATACGTTCAGCCGTAGGCACTACGGGAAAATATGTCGCTGTCGTGTCTACACGGCAAAAGCCGTGTGCCAAATAGACCGGAACACGGCAAAGTTTGTCTTTGCCGTGTGTAACCTAGAAAACATACGGCAAAGTACACGAACACGGCAAATTTTAAAAAAAGAACATGGCAAAGAAATGTACATGGCAAAGACCCACAAAGGAACACGACAAAGAAAAAACACTCGGCAAAGTCGACAGCGGCACACGGTATAGGCGTCGTCACGGCAACAAGGTGGGACCCGCGACCCCACAGGTCCACTTGACGGGAGGAGCTAACGGTTGTAGACGGTGGCCTCTTTGCCGTGTGCAATCGTCGGCCTTTGCCGTGTGTATTCCGCGGTATACACGGGAAATGGCATTTGTCGTGTGTATATACGACAAAGTCCTTTTTCCCCTTTTATCACATTACTTTTAGGAAAATCATAAAAAAATCATTCTAATTAAGAAAAATATAAATAATATATCATAATTTGCAGAAAAATGAGATATATCTATCTAAACTCAAATATTAGATATTTATGCTGAATAAGAATCTTTGTGCTCACCGTTTTGATCATAGTTTAAAATAGGCATAAAAAAATTAAAAAATGATCGAAACAATGTAAAACCTTCGCGTAGTGTCATATTATGTGACATATTTAGAAGGAAAAATATTAAACTTCGTATATTGAATATGTCTCAAAATAAACCTTCACAAAATGACCTATCTCATTCGAGGTTTCCTGGTATTCGGGTCAAATGACCAATGTTATGCCTAGAATCAAGGCATAGTTTGTGATAATGTGTCTATATTGTGCATGCATGTGCATCATGGGATAACAAACAATGTTGCGGGAGGAAGTTTTCCTTTTTGCCACACCAAAAAGCCATTTCCATTTTCCGAGCGCAAAAAATGGAGAATTTTGTGAAGCAACCACCAAATGGCTAATTCAAAATTCTACCAACCCATTTTTCAAAAATACTAGACCACTGTAAATGTACAATGTCCCAAAAGGGGATCTCAAACCTTTCCGTCCATCCCAGGTAAAAAGACAAATTCCTACAGAATCAGTAGGAAGTGGGTCAGATATGAACTACAGGTACATGATCTAATGGTCATAATTTTTTTACAAAAATCATTTTTAGGTTTAAAATATGTTATTTCTTCAGAGATCCAATAAAATTTAGAGAGGATCAGTTCCGAGCTAAGAATTTTCATACCCGTCGTTCGACAATGTTTGTCGATAGTTTAAAACAGTCATAAAAATTCAAAAATTATCGAAATAATGTAAAACCTTCACGTGGTGTCATATTATGATAGTTAGAAGGAAAATATCAAACTTGGTATATTGAATATGTCTCAAAAAACCTTCACAAAATGACCTATCTCATTCGAGGTTTTCTGGCTTTCGGGTCAAATGACCAATGTTATGGCTAGAATCAAGGCATAGTTTGTGATAATGTGCTCATATTGTGCATGCATGTGTATCATAAGATGGCGAACAATGTTGCAGGAGGAAGTTTTTCTTTTCGCCGCACCAAAAAGCCATTTTCCATTTTCCAAGCGCAAAAAATGGGGATTTTGTGAAACAACCACCAAATGGCTAATTCAAAATGCTACCACCCCATTTTTCAAAAATAATAGACCACCTTAAATGTACAATGTCCCAATAGGGGGATCTCAAACCTTTCCGTCCATCCCATGTAAAAAAGACAAATTCCTGCCGAATCGGTAGGAAGTGGATCAGATGTGAACTACATGTACATGATCTAATGATCATAATTTTTTACAGAAATCATTTTTAGGTTCACAATATGATATTTCATCATAGATCCAATGGAAGTTAGAGGGGCCCAGCTCCGAGCTAAGAATTTTCATACCCGTCGTTCGACAAAGTTTGTCGATAGTTTAAAACAGGCATAAAATTTTCAAAAATGATCGAAACAATGTAAAACCTTCGCATGCTGTCATATTATGTGACATAGTTAGAAGAAAAAATATCAAACTTGGTATATTGAATATGTCTCAAAAAATCTTCACAAAATGACCTTTCTCATTCGAGGTTTCCTGGCTTTCGGGTCAAATGACCAATGCTATGGCTATAATCAAGGCATAGTTTGTGATAATGTGCCCATATTATGCATGCATATGTATCATAGGATGGCGAACGATGTTGCAGGAGTAAGTTTTCCTTTTCTCCGCACCAAAAAGCTATTTTCCATTTTCCGAACGCAAAAAATGGGGGATTTTGTGAAGCTACCACCAAATGGCTAATTCAAAATGCTACCACCCCATTTTAAAAAAATACTAGACCACCTTAAGTGTATAATGTCCCAATAGAGGGATCTCAAACCTTTCCGTCCACCCCAGGTGAAAAAGACAAATTCATGCCAAATCGGTAGGAAGTGAGTCAGATATAAACTACAGGTACATGATCTGATGGTCATGATTTTTTACAAAAATCATTTTTACATTCAGAATATGCTATTTCATGAGATATCCAATGCAATATTAGATAGTCTCAGCTCCGAGCTAAGAATCTTATACCCGTCGTTCGACAAAGTTTGTCGATAGTTGAAAAGAGGCATAAAAAATTTAAAAATGATTGAAACAACGGAAACCTTTACGTGGTGTCATATTATGTGACATAGTTAGAAGGAAAAATATCAAACTTGGTATATTGAATATGTCTCAAAAAACCTACAAAATGACCTATCTCATTCGAGGTTTCATGGCTTTCGGGTCAAATGACCAATGCTATGGCTAGAATCAAGGCATAATTGGTGATAATGTGCCCATATTGTGCATGCATGTGCATCATAGGATGGCAAACAATGTTGCAGGAGGAAGTTTTTCTTTTCGCCGCACCAAAAAGCCATTTTCTATTTTTCGAGTGCAAAAATTGGGGGATTTTGTGGTGCAACCACCAAATGGCTAATTCAACATGCTACCACCCAATTTTTAAAAAATACTAGACTACCATAAATGTACAATGTCCCAACAGGAGGATCTCAAACCTTTCCGTCTACCCCAGGTGAAAAAGACAAATTCCTGTTGAATCAGTAGGAAGTGGGTCAGATATGAACTACAGGTACATGATCTAATGGTCATATTTTTTTACAAAAATCATTTTTAGGTTTAAAATATGCTATTTCTTTAGAGATCAAATACAATTTAGAGAGGCTCAGCTCCGAGCTAAGAATCTTTATACCCGTCGTTCGACAAAGTTTGTCGATAGTTTAAAACAGGCATAAAAAATTCAAAAATAATCGAAACAATGTAAAACCTTCGTGTGGTGTCATATTATGTGACATAGTTAGAAGGAAAATATCAAACTTAGTATATTGAATATGTCTCAAAAAACCTTCATAAATTGACCTATCTCATTTGAGGTTTTCTGGTTTTCGGGTCAAATGACCAATATTATGGCTAGAATCAAGGCATAGTTTGTTATAACGTGCCCATATTGTGCATGCATGTGCATCATAGGATGGCGAACAATGTTGTATGAGGAAGTTTTTCTTTTCGCCGCATAATAAAGCAATTTTCCATTTTCCGAGTGCAAAAATGGGGGATTTTGTGAAGCAACCACCAAATGGCTAATTCAAAATGCTACCACCCCATTTTTCAAAAATACTAGACCACCTTAAATGTACAATGTCCCAATAGGAGGATCTCAAATATTTCCGTCCACCCCAGGTGAAAAAGACAAATTCCTGACGAATCGACAGGAAGTGGGTCAGATGTGAACTAAATGTACTTGATCTAATGGTCATGATTTTGTACAGAAATCATTTTTAGGTTCACAATACGCTATTTCATCAGATATCCAATGCAAGTTAGAGAGTCTTAGCTCCGAGCTAAGAATCTACATACCCGTCATTCGATAAAGTTTGTCGATAGTTTAAAAGAAGCATGAAAAATTAAAAAATGATCGAAACAATGTGAAACCTTCGGCTGTGATACGTCGGAAACATATCTATAATGTTTGAAGCTCCATGCTTATTTAGTATCTACTTTGCTTTGCTTGTCTACACTTTGAGGTACTTTTTACATGTTTTCTAGTACTAACCTATTAACAAGTTGCCACAGTGCTAGTTGCCTGTTTTCTACTGTTTTTGGTTTCAGAAAAGCTAGTAAAGAAATATTCTCGGAATTGGACGGGACAAATGCTAAAGTCAATTACTTTTCGTGGGGAACAAGAAGTCCAGAGGGGAGCCGGAGGGGCAAGCCAGGGCGCCCAGACCCCCTAGGCGCGGGTGGGCCCTGCCCCGCGCCTGGGAGAGGTGTGGGGACCCTGGCCGCCGCCTCGGCCTCCCCCTTCGCCTATAAGAAGCCCCCGATGCAGAAACCCTAAGCACCCGATCAAATCTCCACGAAACTGTTTGTAGCCTCCGCCACCATCGTCCCTAGATCGGGGGGATCTGAAGTTCTTCTCGGCACCCTGCCAAAGGGGAGATCATCTCGAAGGCCTTCTCTCCGGTATGATGCGTGAGTAGTTCCACCTTGGACTATGGGTCCATGTAGTAGCTAGATGGTTGTATCTCCTCCTTGTGCTTTCATGTATAGATCTTGTGAGCTCCGTTCATGATCAAGATCTAATCTATTTGTAATCATGCATGTTGTATTTGTGGGGATTCGATGGATATTGAGATTATTATGTTGGTTTGATTAATGGTTTTGTATTTATGATTCTATCATGTCTGTGTTGTTTATGATCTTGCATGCTCTCTGTTGTTAGTAGCTATCTTGGCTAAGTAGTTGCTAGTGACTCCAAGAGGGGGTATTTATGCTCGATAGTGGGTTCATGCCTCTAGTTTCCAAGGGAAGTGACAGAAATCTCTTCGGTTGTAGATGTGCTGTTGCTACTAGGGAGAAAACAACGGTATCTTATTCATGGAACATGTTGACTGTTTACCTTACACACTTTGCTTAAACCAGTTGTCTGTTGCTTGCAACTTAATACTGGAGGGGGTTCGGATGATAACCTGAACATGGACTTCTAGTCATAGCTGCAATTTGATGGTGGTCTATGTATCTTGTTGTATTGCCCAATCGAATCTCATAGGATCTTTCTAACTAGTAATTGCATTGTTATGCCTTGCTCAGTTCCTGTCAATTGCCCTGCTGTAATTTGTTTACCCTTCATGCCATGTTGTTTATCTAAGGAGAGCACCTCTAGTGAACTATGAACCCCGGTCCAATCTTTACCATTGATACATCTTCCACTGTTACTTGTTTACTTGCTGCAAACCACCATTACCTTCCATACGGTACGTTTAATCCTTTGTTACAGCAAACCGGTGAGCTTGACAACCTCACTGATTCGTTGGGACAAAGTCTTGAGTTTGTGTTGTGCAGGCCTCCGCGTTTCTTGCAACACCTGTGTGACGTTTCCTTCCTCCTTCTGGTTCGATAACCTCAGACTCTACTGAGGGAAGACTTGCTGATGTGCTCACCACATCTTGCTCTTGGGGTTTCCAACGAAGTGCTCCACGTCAGCACCATCAACAAGTTTTCTGGCACCGTTTCCGGGGAGGCTAACAACGTCTTCACTAGGGGAGTCCTTCACTTCCTTTTTATTTACTTTGTTTTTAGTTTGCTTAGTTTCTTTTGCTTGGTTTTGTTTTCCTCTTTTCCAAAAAAACACAAAAAAATTAGTTCATGCTCTAGCTGCTGCTGTTTTTGGCTTGCCCACCTTTGCCAAAATGAACTCTGCTGAGAACAACAAGTTTTGTGACTTCACTAGCACCAACAACAATGATTTCCTAAGCATTCCTATTGCTCCACCTACTCTTGATGCTACCTTTTCTGAAATTAAGCCTGCTTTGTTGAATCTTGTGATGAGAAAGCAATTTTAGTGTTGGTTCTGATGATCCTGCTGCCCATCTCAATAGCTTTGTTGAACTTTGTGAGATGCAAAAGTATAAGGATGTATATGGAGACATTATTAAGCTCAAGCTTATTCCTTTCTCCTTGAGAGGAAAAGCTAAAGAATGGTTGCTTTCTTTGCCTAAAAATAGTATTGATTATTGGACTAAGTGCAAAGATGCTTTTATTGGAAAATACTATCCTCCTGCTAAGGTTATATCTATGAGAAGTGACATTATGAAATTTAAACAACTTGATAGTGAACATGTTGCTCCAGCTTGGGAGAGAATGAAATCTTTGGTTAAGAATTGCCCTACTCATGGACTCACTACTTGGATGATTATCCAGATTTTTTATGCAGTTTTGAACTTCTCCTCAAGAAATCTGTTGGATTCAGCTGCTGGAGGTACCTTCATGGGCCTCACTTTGGGTGATGCAACAAGGCTTCTTGATAATATGATGGTTAACTACTCTGAATGGCATGTTGAGAGAGCTCCACATGGTAAGAAGGTAAATTCTGTTGAGGAAACTTCCTCTTTGTGTGAAAAGATTGATGTTATTATGGCTATGCTTGTTAATGGGAAAGCTCCTCTAGATCCTAATAGTGTTCCCTTAGCCTCTTTGGTTGCTCAAGAAGAGGAAGTTGATGTGAACTTCATTAGAAACAGCAATTTCAACAACAATGCCTATAGGAATAATTTTGGTAGCAACAACAATTATAGGCCTTATCCTCCTAATAATGGCAATTCCTATGGAAGATCTTACAATAATGCTAGAAGTGCCCCCTCTGAACTTGAATTCATGCTCAAAGACTTTATTAGTAAACAAACCACTTTCAATAAGACTATAGAGGAAAAGCTTTTAACTGTTGAAAAAAATATATCCTATTTGTCTGAAGCTCAGTCTTCCTTGGTTAATAAATGGCTGCTAAATCTGAAACTATGGAAAATATCTTTGCATGCCATACAAGTTACTATTGATGAAAATGTTAGGCTGTTAGCTCAACTTCATGCTAAGTGGGAAAGGGAAGCTGAAATTGATAAAAACAATAGTGTGTGCACCATCACCACTAAACCACAAGTAGTCCCTATTCCTCCTCCTACTATGCCTAAGCCTATTAAGCCTACTACTAGTGATGCTAAGTTTGACTTTGATATTGATGGTTGCAATATTTCTGAAGTGATTATGTTCTTGCAAAAGCTTGCTAGAAGTCCTGATGCTAGTGATATGCATGTTGCTTTCATCAAACACATTACAGATGCTCTTGTTAAGATTAAGGAAGAGAAGCTAAAACACAAACCTTCTATTAGGAAAGTAGAAGATAGTTGGGAAACCATTTTTAATATGTAAGTGAATGACTTTGATCTCAAAGCTTCATGTGATCTTGGTTCTAGTGTCTCTATTATGCCTAGAAAGATTTATGAAATGCTTGATTTGCCACCATTGGAAGATTGTTATTTAGATGTACCACTCAATAATAATGCTAAGAAGAAACTCATGGGGAGTATTAATGATGTTCTCATTATGGTTAATAATGCTTATGTCCCTGTTGATTTCTATGTTTTGGATGTTGAATACAATGCTTCTTGTCCTATTACTTTGGGAAGACCTTTTCTTAGAACAATTGGTGCTATCATTGATATGAAAGAAGGCATCATTAAATATCATTTTACATTCAAGAAAGGTATTGAACACTTCCCTATGAGGAGAGATAAGTTGCTTTTTGCTCCTTCTTTGAAAGCAAGATTGATGTTAATGCTTCTTCATTTGAAAATACTTGATTCTTCTTGCTTCTTGTGCCTAACTTAAAGGCGTTAAAGAAAAGTACTTATTGGGAGATAACCCAAGAGTTTCCTTGAGTCTTGGAAGTTATTACTTCACTAATGACCTCTCCTTATCCTTTTTGTTTGCTTTTTGTGCCAATAATGACCTCGAATGAGAGGGAAGTAAGATTTGGGGAGTTGTTGTCCCGAAATAGATTTCTGTCCTCCACCAAAACAATTCGTGAGGAGTCTCTATAACTTGGATTGAGCTCAAAATTTACGAATAAATCCCCTAGTATGTTAGCTAACTTTCGTTAGTTTAACACTTTTTGATTTTATCAATAGAAGATGTTAGAAAAAATCGGTTTCTACCTGCTGGTCTATTTTGACAGATTTCTGCCATTATTTGCATTTGCTTCTTATTGATTCCTTTTTGAGTTCTCTTTAGGTGAATTGAGCTTTTTGAAGGAGTTACTACAGTAGCTTGTGTTTTTAGTGAAAAGTCCTGCTGTTCAAAAGCTTTTCCAGAGGTCTAATATCTTTTGAATACACTAATGTTGCTAATGAGGATTGTTTGAAGTTTTGTATGAAGGAAAAATTTCAGGTGTAGAGATAGAATGATGCAATGAGATGAAGAATGGACAAAAGATCAAGCTTGGGGATGCCACCATGGTGTCACACCAAGATATATCCAACAGGTACAAGCGTCAAAGCTTGGGGATGCCCAAGGCATTCCCTTCTTCATCAATAAAAAGCTCAGGCCTGTCTAGACACTTTGTTTTTATTGTTTCATGCATAGTTGTGTTGTTCTTGGAGCGTCCAAGGCATCCCCTTCTTCATCAATAAAAATCTCAGGTCTGTCTAGACACTTTGTTTTTATTGTTTCATGCACAATTGTGTTGTTCTTGGAGCGTCTTAGTTTTCGTTTGCTTTGCTTAGGTTTTTTAATTTGCTTGAATAAAGTAGTTTGGACCCTCGTTCTCGCTGTGTTGTTTTTCAAATAAGTTGCTTGGTGTTTGGAAAGAAGTAGTAAGTTCTTGATTGAAGTGCAAGAGGAGCTTGCATTGACTATGACTTAGACTTTAGCATGACATGCTAGGTGTTGTTTTGACTTTATGCTTAGTGATTATTGTTGTAGCATGTCTTGTTCCAAACAATTGGGATTTCTTAGTGTGCCTTGAAGAAATTATGCGTTGTTTTAGCATGCAAAAGCATAGTGTTGTGGTATTCTCCTTTGATGCTTTGCTTGGGTTGACTTGGGACATGCTCACACCATGTTATGACTATGACAAGTCACCATTAGCCTCTATGATCATTTTGTCCTTGACTTGTAGTACCACTCTTTGCTTTGATTAGTATGCTTTGTTGCTCTCCATGATTATGGCCATTATGCTCTCTTAGTTGGTTCCTCCTAGTCTTTTGCTAGCCTCCACTTGTATGAGTAAGTTCTACTCATGCCTCCAACTCCCAAGAAACCAAGTTATTCCAAAGTGTCCACTATAAACTCCTATGCATGGTGTGTTACACCATTCCAAGTATATTCTTGTTTTCATCTATCTTCCAATTTAAAACTATTTTGTTATGTGAAAACTTAGTAGTTAAAGCCCTCACGAACTTGATGGCACACTTTATATTCGTTGCCCTTAATAAACTTGAACCATTGTGACAACTTTGTTGTATATGCTTGCACTTATATGTTGGAATTAACAGAACCGTGCTGTCACGGGGAACGTTTTCAACATTGCACTTGTACTTTGTACTCAGTTGATATCATGTTTTGTCTATGGATGTCACCGGTGTGAAATAAAGAGGGAACTTGTCAGTCCATGGAGTTTGTATCCTGTGTTAGAGAAACGCCTGGGCCGCATGCCTAAGCTATGCCTAATCATGGTGGAAACTTCAGCATCACCATAGTGACATCTATGAAGCATTCTTCTTATAAAAAAGAGAAACATTGAGGAAAGAGGAAAGATAGAAAAAAGCACCATATTCCCATGGTACATAAGAAGATTGTTGAGATGCTCATTGTCTGCTTGCCTTGTCATTTTGGTTATGGGATAGCTCATGTACCATGTGCAAGGGGTACCCCGTTGGCGGTTCTCAATGATATGCAAATACTTACAATGACAAGAACTTACCTGGGCCCAAAGTTGAGTATGCATGAGGTGTGGCCCTCGTATTCAAGGGACTTGATATTGCCAACTTATACTATGTCAAGCATATACTCCATCTTTGTCACTTTAACCTTAATCACTTCAGGATGCTTATGATAGGGGCAATGAGGGTTGAAAGCTAACAAGTACCATAATTTTTGGAAGCTCTTTTTGAAATTTGTAATCCATGCTTCCTTTACAAAAAGGCCTTTTTCCACCATTATTGAGTCTCCACCTTCTACCTTTAGGCACCATTAAGAGAGCATAGTTATCATTCTGTGTGCATTGTTCCAAAGCTTATTGATTGATGCATATTGTGATATTACTTGTTCTTGTGCTATTTGTTTCTAGTCACCCTTGTGAACTGTGAAGGTGTCCTATGCATCTATTTGCTACTCTATGAGGGACAAGTTGATTGCCACTATGCTATGTTTTCTGTATGTGAAACAAACAAACAAATAAACGTTTTTCAATGCATGTTATTCATGATGTTTGTTTAGCCTTTCATGTTGCATGCATAGTTACTTTGTCCTATTGTTAGAACTCCATCTTTCATGCACATGTTTAGAGTTCTTTGATCCCAGCTTTCAATGCTTGCAAATGGTTGGATCTTTATTGTGAGGGTGCATGTCACCTCAAATTCTTTTATCACTTACCTACTCGAGGACGAGCAGGAGTTAAGCTTGGGGATGTTGATACGTCCGAAACGTATCTATAATTTTTGATGCTCCATTCTTATTTAGTATCTACTTTGCTTTGCTTGTCTACACTTTGAGGTGCTTTTTTACATGTTTTCTGGTACTAACCTATTAACAAGTTGCCACAGTGCCAGTTGCCTGTTTATTTTGCTGTTTTTGGTTTCAAAAAATCTAGTAAAGAAATATTCTCGGAATTGGACAAGACAAACGCCAAAGTCAATTACTTTCCGTGGGGAACAAGAAGTCCAGAGGAGAGCCGGAGGGGCAAGCCAGGGCGCCCAGACCCCCTAGGCGCGGGTGGACCCTGCCCTGCGCCTGAGAGGGGTGTGGGACCCCCTGGCCGCCGCCTCGGCCTCCCCGTTCGCCTATAAGAAGCCCCCGATGCAGAAACCCTAAGCACCCGATCAAATCTCCACGAAACCGTGTGTAGCCGGCGCCACCATCATCCCTAGATCGGGGGGATCTGAAATTCTTCCCGGCACCCTGCCGGAGGGGAGATCATCCCGGAGGCCTTCTCTCCGGTATGATGCGTGAGTAGTTCCACCTTGGACTATGGGTCCATGTAGTAGCTTAGATGGCTGTATCTCCTCCTTGTGCTTTCATGTATAGTTCTTGTGAGCTCCGTTCATGATGAAGATCTAATCTATTTGTAATCATGCATGTTGTGTTTGCGGGGATCCGATGGATATTGAGATTATTATGTTGGTTTGATTAATGGTTTTGTCTTTATGATTCTATCATGTCTGTGTTGTTTGTGATCTTGCATGCTCTCCGTTGTTAGTAGCTATCTTGGCCAAGTAGTTGCTAGTGACTCCAAGAGGGGGTATTTATGCTCGATAGTGGGTTCATGCCTCTAGGTTCCAAGGGAAGTGACAGAAATCTCTTCGGTTGTAGATGTGCTGTTGCTACTAGGGAGAAAACAACGGTCTCTTGTTCATGGAACATGTGGACTATTTACCTTACACACTTTGCATATAGCAGTTGTCTGTTGCTTGCAACTTAATACTAGAGGGGGTTTGGATGATAACCTGAAGGTGGACTTCTAGTCATAGATATAGTTGAATGGCGGTCTATGTATCTTGTTGTATTGCCCAATCGAATCTCATAGGATCTTTCTGACTAGTAATTGCATTGTTATGCCTTGCTCAGTTCCTGTTAATTGCCCTGCTGTAATTTGTTTACCCTTCATGCCATGTTATTTATCTAAGGAGAACACCTCTGGTGAACTATGGACCCCGGTCCAATATTTCTCAAAAAACCTATCTCATTCGAGGTTTCCTATCTCATTATTGAATATGTCTCAAAAAAACCTTCACAACATGACCTATCTCATTCGAGGTTTCCTGGCTTTCGGGTCAAATGACCAATGTTATGGCTAGAATCAAGGCATATTTTGTGATAATGTGCCCATATTGTGCATGCATGTGCATCATAGGATGGCGAACAATGTTGCAGGAGGAAGTTTTCCTTTTCATCGAACCAAAAAGCCATTTTCCATTTTCTGAGCATAAAAAATGGGAGATTTTGTGAAGCAATCACCAAATGGCTAATTCAAAATGCTACCGCCCCATTTTTAAAAATACTAGACCACCTTAAATGTATAATGTCCCAATAGGATGATCTCAAAGCTTTCCGTCCACCCCAAATGAAAAAGACAAATTCATGCCGAATCGGTAGGAAGTGGGTCAGATATAAACTACAGGTACATGATCTGATGGTCATGATTTAAAAAAATCATTTTTAGGTTCACAATATGTTATTTCATCAGATATCCAATGCAAGTTTAGAGAGGCTCAGCTCTGAGCTAAGAATCTTCATACCCGTCGTTCGACAAAGTTTGTCGATAGTTTAAAAGAGGCATAAAAAATTCAAAAAGATCAAAACAATGCGAAACCTTCGAGTGGTGCCATATCGTGCATGCATGTGCATCATGGGATGGAGAACAATGTTGCAGGAGAAAATTTTCTTTTTTGTTGCACCAAAAAGCCATTTTCCATTTTCTATCACAAAAAACAGGGGATTTTATGAAGCAACCACCAAATGGCTAATTTAAAATGACACCACCCAATTTTTCACAAGATTATATGGATGTCATATTTGGATTCCTCACATTTTTTTATCGATTTAGACATTTTATTTGTCGAATTCTAATTTACGAATTTAAATATATGAATTATTCCATATTAAATAGAAAAAAGAAATAAAATAAAATCATTTTATTTTTTATTTGGATTCAAGATTATTATTACTTGTTCATTAGTTTTTACTCAAATAATTGTTTGGCATCTAAAACTGATATGTGTGACATCATGGTCCAAGAGTTAATAGGATTGATATGAAAGTATTATTGACAAGGTATGATTTCTTTCTTGGAAGCTCATTCGGAAGGAATGGATAAGTTAAACATGCTAGAGCTAGAGTAGTGTTAGGATGGGTGACTGAAGGGTAAGTTTGATTATGAGTGCAATTTGACCCAATATTAAGCATACAAAGTGTTAAAATATCCTATATGAGATTATCAAGTAAATAATATTCAAAAAGTTTGAAATAAAATTCATTTTTTTTCAATTTTTTTTGAAAAGGCAATCTCTTTTCCGCGCACTTTTCCATGAGATACACGGCAAAGACAGCTTCTTTCCCGTGTGTGTTTCGAGGAGACATATGGCAAAGACAGCTTCTTTGCCGTGTACTTTTTGAAGAGACACACGGCAAAGAATAGACACCGTCATCTCCGCGGGAACCATCATCCCACTTTACTTTGTCGGTCTACACGTAATACACAGGACAAAGTCACTACTAGGAAACTAGCTATAGATAGACATACCTTCTGTGGTGCATGGTTCTGACCATGCGACACAAAAGTTATCCAGTGGCGCATCCAGAGCAATGTGCCACAGAACCATGAAACTTCTGTGGCGCATCTTCCAAAGCCATGCGCCACAGAAGTTTGGTGGGACCCACACCAGCCGTTGGACCATGAATCTTCTGTGGCGCATCTTTCCATATGCGCCACAGAAGTTTGGTGGGACCCACAGCAGGCGGGGTCTGACCGTGCTCTGACCAAACTTCTATGGCGCATACACAGAACAATTATGTGGGCCCCACACTCTGGACACCTATGTACAAGCTTCTGTGGCGCATTTATGCATATGTGCCACAGAAGAACAAACTTCTGTGGCGCATGTGTGCAGTATGAGCCACATAATGCTTCGTGCTACTCAGATTATTTATATTGAGTGTTTCCTAGTACACACATTTTCCTCTTGTGCTTTTCCCAACTAAACAAGTACCAGTGGAATAGGTAGAATATACTAGACAATCTAGTAGATAGACATGTGCAGTGGCATACATCGTTGCAAAATGCACATGCGCATAGCCTTGAACAGCAAAACAACAATGCCATACATCATTGCAAATACACAAACTACAACATTGCAAATCCCTTCACAGAGCTGGTGGTGGCGATGGCGGTGGAAGATGCCAAACCTCCCTGTTCACGCACACCTACAGCCTGCGGACGTGGTCCTCCATGGACACGTCGGGGTCGAGCACTGGTCGCCACCCGATTGGTTCCGCCATGCGCGCCCTCTCCTTCGGGTACGCGAGCATGGTGTACAACCTCATGGCCTTGTTGTAGAGGGCCTCGTGCCGCAGTATGGCATCCTCCTCGATTAGGTTGACCTCCGAATCCCATGGCAGATAACTCCGAGCACTGCCCCTCGACCTCGCCCCTCCACTGCGAGTAGGCTGCTGGGAACGCGAGCGGACTGTGCTCTCCAGCGAGTCTTCCGACGAGTTGTGGGAAGAATACATCAGGGGCAGGTATGTTGCTTTAGACAGGGAGTGTGGTATATATATAGAGGGGTGTCGTTAAAGCAACCATATCCACCACCTTTATTTCGTGCAGATCTGCACTCAGTGTTATGTGGCGCATATAGCTGATATGCGCTACCGAAGTTCAATCTTCTGTGGCGCATATCAACAATATGCTCCACAGAACACTGAGTGCAGGGGACCATAGTGTCTGGCCACTGCACCCTATGGCCAAGGTTCTGTGGAGCATATGTGTGCTATGCGCCATAGAACATTGAGTCACGGGGCCCATAGTCTGGCACTCGTCTCTGGGTAGGTTGGTCCGCAAACGGGCAGTTGTAGTGTCCTGGATTGTACATCACCGCAGTCCCCCCTAGGGTGTTCTTCTGTCGTGGGTTGGTACTTGGTACTCGTAATTCACCTCTGTTTTGGTTAGCAACTGTTCAAGTTGAATCTGGCATGAAGTCTCATTCTTGTTGTCAGATGTTGCAGCTGAATCGAGAGTGAAACATTCCTGAACATTGCATCAATTACTATTCAATAGTAAAAACAATTACTATTGATGCACTCTAGATAAACTTTATTCAATAGTAATTATGAACATTGCATTTTTTACTATTCAATAGTAAAAACAATTTAGGCTGCTTTCCTCCCATTGCTCTGTTCCTTTGTTAGTGTTATGCACATTGTCTTCCTGTGTAGATTACTCCTGTGTATATGCAAGATGCAATCAGTATATATTCCAACTATGATTACTCCTATGTAGATGCAAGATGCAATTAGTATATATGCAATCAAACTGGAAAGATATGTCTATGCTTAACTGAAAATCAAACTGGACTATGCTTATATGAAATGGTGTTGCGCTTTTGTTTGTGTACATGATATGGTGCTAATGTTGTTATTTATATGAATTGGTGCTAATGTTGTTATTTATATAAAATGGTGCTGCTGCTTTTTGTGTACATGATATGGTGCTGCTACTGTTTTTGTATATGAAATGGGGATGCTGATTGATGATGGATGATGGGGCTGCTATTTATGTACTTGATTGATGATGGATGAGGTCAATGGGGTTGTCAATTGAGGATGTGGGGCTATTTTTTCTTGCAGGGATTTTAATTAAGTTGCCCATTTCTCCCGAATTGTTGATTCACTTCCGTTTCGGTTGAGAAATGGGCACTCGTAGGTCCAAAATTTAGCAAAGGTCATGCCGAATTTTTCGGTAGATATTTGTGCTAAATTGTTGCCTATTTTTTTATTAATAAAGTGCAAACATGTCGACTAACGACGAGGCCGGTCCTTCTAAACAAATGAGAGTCGAGGATCTAGACCGAGAGGCCAACAAGTTGTTCTGGGGGCCGTCCCAAGAGCATGAGGAGGCGGAGGAGATGAGAATGACACCACCACCGACGACCGTCGTCGGAGGTGCTGGGGGCAACGAGGAAGATCCAGATTATGAGGGGGACGACGACGACTACGGCAGAACTAGTGAAGGCGGGGAGGAGGGTAACACCACCACGGATGGTGGCGAGCACACAGATGGTGGTAGCGGCAACCCGACCGCTATACAAAATAAGAAGGATATTAAGGATCAGAAGCCGCAAGTGCTCGCCAACGTCTATGATGAGTTCACCGAGGTCATAGAAGGTGGCCAACCCATCGCGCCTTCATCGATTGCCTGCAGGTACGGCATGCAACTCGGGTGCATCGTCTGCGAAAGCATGTCGATCAACACGAAGTACATCCGACGTAATCATGCTTTGGTCGAGAACCTCCTTAAGAATCTTCACAAGCGATACACATTCCCAGAGAAGTTTAGAAACCTGGAGAGTAATAAGAACCCGGTGAACAAACTAGCACTGACAAAGATGAGCAACGCCTTGAGCAGCTGGAAAACCCGGGTAAAGAACAACATTGACAAAGGTGAAAGCTGGGAGATTATATGTAGGAAAAATCCGATGCTCGACGAAGAAGAGTTCAAGATATTCAAGGCGTACTTAGATACCGCTGCCTCTAAAGCATGGACTGAGTGGGGAAAGACTATAGAAGAACATAGGTAACCACCGGCTTGGAAGCGGCAGATACAGAGGGAAACAGCCCATTTGGTACAAGGAGGACGCCGAGGTTGAACGCCTAGGTAAAGAGAACCCATGGAATAAAATCACAGACCTGCAGATCCGTCAATTTTTCCGGGCCCGCTACTACCTGGACCCTGTTACAGGGGAGTTCGTCACCGATGACCCGGATGTGAAGGCCTTTGAGGATGAGCTGGTAAGGAATTTACCGTGGATCTCTTATTAAAATAATTAAGCCAAGAATCTAAATGCATAGGTTCACCTCTCCTTGTATCTCTGCAGGAGAAGGAATTGAACGCTAGCGAGGACTTGTCGTCCCAGGATTCGGCGGCGGAGCCATGGGACACTATTTTTAACAGGGTGACGAACACTTACAAGAAGAGGGAGAAGAATTTGCCGCCAAAATCAGTTGGCCGTGTGTCCGGCTTCGGTACAAGCATGAAGTTTACCGAGTACTACAAAGAGGACGCAAAGAAGAGGAGGGAGAGGAAGAACCAGTCGGCGGCTAAAGATAAAGCCGAGGTTGAAGAGATGAGGTTGAAGAGCTGAAGTTGAAGGTGAAGACATTAGAGGAAAAAGTGGACGAGAAAGCAATGGACAAGTTATTGGAGGAGAAGCTTCACGTGATCACCCCCCTGGGTTGATGAAGGTGCTAGCTCTTTGGAATGCGGGCGGTCGACAGGGGCCGATAAACGTGCCTAGCTTTAGCGGCAGCAACTCGAGCATCAACGTTAATGTGTCGCCGGACTTGGTGACCCTGCCGGCCACCATCGCCGCGGCGCAGCCGCAAGAGCTGGTCGTCGCACAGCTGCCCCCTGCTGCTCCCGCCAAAAATACCAGTATCACACAGCTGGCGGTGGCACAAGTACCGCGGGAGAATGCTGATGATAGGCCTGCCGCTGGGATCGGCCATGTGTCGACATTAGCCGAGCTCAACGCCCTCACCATGGTAACTAATTAGTTACTCTGCTTCATCTTCTTTATGCACCTTTGGTGACTGCCACCTCGATCATGATGCCCAACACATATGTGTCAATATTCAGGATGCTGCTTGCGTACTACTCCACAAAGTTGCCATACAACCGGCGAACTGCACAATGCACAACAGTGCAATGGACGATGCCGTGATGAGGGTCCGGATTGCTCTGGTGTTGCCAGGGTGCAACGACATGGACCCCCCTTTCAACCTCAGGGAGCCGACGAACACAAGACCCTTGCAGAATGCCATGGCTGGACCTTGACATGGCCGAAGACTCAGATTCGTCTTATGGGGCACCTAAGCGCCACCTCTATCGTCCGGCCACCACCTCGGATGCCACCTGTCACCGGCGCCACCTCGATCGTCCTGCCACCACCTCGGAAGCCACCTGTCGTCGTCGCCACCACCAGTCGCCACCAACAATTGTTGGGAGTGTGTGGGCCGCCCCAAGACGATGCCGTCGCAACGCAACCGCCGTCGCCCCCGCCACAACCATCACCACATGACGACAACAACGATGATGATGAAGAATTTGTCAACGTCGACGACTACATCAACACCGGCGCCGACATAGGATTGTACATGCCTGCTGTGGATGAAGAACCCTTCGTCGCTCGCAAGGGTCAAGGTGGGCGTCCCACTACATGCATGCAACGTCCCACTCAAGAG
The DNA here is from genome assembly GCA_916181665.1 of Avena sativa. Lineage (NCBI taxonomy): Eukaryota > Viridiplantae > Streptophyta > Magnoliopsida > Poales > Poaceae > Avena > Avena sativa. The sequence continues at coordinate 400,066,745 of OV702279.1, forward strand.
ACTCCTCCGGCCGTCGATCAACATGAGAAACATGTTGGATTTGTCTTTAGCCCTGGCACACTCCAAAAGGCGTCCGTTGAGCACTTAGCATCCCCAGTGGAGGAGCCTGCTCAGAAGACGAAGAAGCACATGAAGAGAGGTAAGAAATCCGAGAGCCAACCTCCTCCGAAGAGGATCCGGGCTAAGGATGACGTCGTACCAACCCGCGAGGATGGCTTGCCCAGGATACATATAGCCGGTGAAGAGATACTGACTCCGGAGCTGCTTCGCCTTGCTGGTGGACATATGCTCGCTTTGAGTGATAGTATCAAGACACTAGAGGACATTCTTCTTAAAGACAAAGATCCAAATTACCCGGTTTTCACTGTCAAGGTGCCATCGGACGTGGACTTCGTCCATGAAGCCCCCGCAGACGTGTTCTTCATAGCGTACGAGGACGTCTTCAAGCTGTTTCTCTCAAAACGGCTGGACTATAACATGGTCTGCCTATTCACGCTCAATCTGGCGATGAAGACCAAGAGAGAGCAAACCCCCTACATCACGATAGTGGATCCCTACTACATGCGTGATAGCCAGTTGAGGGAAGGATCAGAAACGCGTGCCAAGGCGACGGCGTACCTCGAGAAGTTCATGGTGGACCACAAGATGACGAACACGCTTCTTTTGCCTTTCTTTCCCGAGTAAGTACACACACCCCCTAGCATTGGTAACTTAGGCTTTCTTCCTTTTCCCTTTTCCAACATCCCGTTTCAATCGTGTTGTGCAGAGACAAATACTGCACACTCATCGTCATTTGCACAAAGTACTCGATAGCATCGTATTTCGACTCGGCGAGTCAGAAGAAGAAGAAGGACTACACCAGAATAAGGGGTGTTTTGAATGAGGATCTCGAGGGCTACGCTAAAAAGGGATGCCCCTTCGTCAAAAAGTGGGAATGTATCAACGATGACAAGCACGTGTTCAAGCACGTGCTCGAGTTCCCCTGCGTCAAGGAGCTGGCTACTGGCGGCGCCAAGGAGGCCTTATACGCCATGCATAACCTTAAAGGGTTTGTCCGGGATTGCTAGAACCTAACTCTGCCATCTAGTTTCCGAGCATGGGCCAAAAATTTGGCGCGAAGGGACGATGATGATCTTAGATAAGATTTCCATCACATCTGGGTTAAGTTGTCGGAAATCATCGTGGAAGATGTCAACACAAGGGGAGGGGTCCTAAAACACAACAGAGGGTTGACTAAGGGGGAGATTGAAAATATTCTTCGTAAATAGAGTGATAACAAGACGTGGATGACGAAGGATGACTATCTACCATTTCCGAAGCCGAGCGTTAGCAGTTCTCAACATTGATCAATGTGTGCGCTTAGAATTATCATAGATGTCTGTGTGTAGTGTTGTGTCACAAACTATATACTACCGTGGTCGTATGTTGTAAACTTCACTATTGTGGTCGTTGTCGTCGAAGTTCTATGATTATGATCGATGTGCTATCTTCTATGTTTACTGATCTTTTGCTTTAGTTTATGTGAATATATATGCATGTGAACCAATTTTGTTCTTTCTGTTGGATGATTTACTAATATGCCTTATCTATAGAGATGACGAAGTGGTACGTGGTGTACAAGGGTTGGGTTCCAGGAGTCTACGATGAGTGGGAGGACTGTTAGAAACAGGTGAACAAGTTTAGCGGCAACAACTACAAAGGATACGCGACTCAAGAGGAGGCAGTAGCCAAGTGGAGGAACCACCTTTGGAAGGAGAACCAGATGAAGATATTTCTAGTGCTCTTACTCTTGCTCACCGTCATCACAGCTATATTCTGTTTGATTCTAGTGTAGGCGGTGAACACTTCATTTGTAATGTGATGAGATGGTGAACTTCGTAACAAACACTTGTATAAATATTCGCCATCTTTGACTTGTATTGTAATATGATGACCACTTGTCTATCTCGATCGGGCTCTAAGTAGTGTGATGGCACTATATTCGTTTTTGTATTATATTTGTTTTCATATACTAAGTCAAATATACTGTTTCTATATAATACCTATATAATACTGTATATTTGGACAAGTTTCAATTTTTTTAATACCTAATATTCAAACCAGTGGCGCATCGTTTTTACCTTCAGTGGCGCATAGCACTTCAGTGGCACATTTTCCAGAATGCGCCACTGAATAGAGTCCCGTGGCGCATCAGCCAAAATGCGCCACAGAAGTATCATGACTTCTATGGCGCATTTCGAAATGCGCCACTGTTGAGGTATTGCCGACGAGTACGCCATGGAGGGGTCCTCACAGTGCGTGTTTAGAGACGTGGGGTAAGGCGGACGGTTGACGAGTACGAGGTAACACAGCTTACCCAGGTTCAGATCCCACAACGGTGGAGGAATCCTACTCCTGCTATAAATCACTATAATGGCAATACGCCGAGTTATAGAGATAGGTTCGCTGTGCGAGGTTCTCTGAATCGATGCCCTAAAGGCTCCCATAGGCCCGACTTATATAGTCGTCAGATCCTAGGGTTATAGGGGAAAGTCCTAGCCGGACAGGTTACAGAGTTCTACACCATCTATTACTAGTCTTGTGTAACTTGCACTCCAAGGCTCCGGGTACGCTGGTGACTCCACCGTAGCCTTCCTTTATCCGGCATGGGCCTCCCTTCTGGATCCACCTAACTGGGCCACCCAGCAGGCCATAGGTGTAACACCCTTAGAATCGACCCTATGCAAGTTTCAGCGATTCCCGCCAAACTCGCATAGAAACGATTCAAAGGTGCCCACCAGGCACTTTCGTGCGGGTGGAAAACGAAGTAATAACATTACACAACAGTCCTCGATGGAACCCACAGAACAGATATATACAACAGCGACTCAAAGAGTCAAGAATACAGATATAATATACAAAGATTCAAATCACCTTGAAAACGATAAAGCGTCCGACTATGGACAAGATGAAAATGGGGCTAAGAGCCCTGAAGAACAACCAATGGCATCCATAACCCTGCCCAGGCCAAGCCGGAAGGTTAACCCTGCTAACGGCGTCGATCTCTAAACCTGCTTAAACAAAAGGGGTGCCGACAAAGGGCAAAGGAAAAAGAGGAGCGTCAGTACTGAGGCCAGTACACGGCGAGACTAGAATTCGGCGGTCCTCGCCTACACAGGTATGGTGGACTGAAGCGGCAGCGGTAGCATGCACTAAACAACCTATAGAGACTCGATACAACTGGCGGTTATCAGAGAGGGATAAGAATGACCTATCCGGATCCAACCTGAAGCTAACTCCAAACAAACCCATCCTGGTGTTTCCCTCTCGAGACCAAACGAGCAAGTCAACCGAGGAACGCACACAGTTGGCAGTTTTATTTATTCAGTTATCGTTGCAGCAATTACTAGTCAAAGATAGATAGTCATCCGGAAAAATAAGCAGTGGGCACTTTTAGTTAACCATTCCGTTGTAGTTGCGACACTTACTAGTCAGATACAATTAGCATGAGATAACCCAAAACCCAGCAGTTGTTGGTACTTTTATTTAGCCATTCCGTTGTAGTTGCAATACTTACTAGTCAGGTACAATGGTCGCAAGCGACAACTCAAACAAGCAATTGTTGGCAGTTTTATTTATTCAGTTATCGTTGCAGCAATTACTAGTCAAAGATAGATAGTCATCCGGAAAAATAAGCAGTGGGCACTTTTAGTTAACCATTCCGTTGTAGTGAAGCTGATTACTAGTCATATCGGATACAAGTCAATTTATAACAGTAAACTTTAGTTATAGTTGTCTATGATCAAGCACTGTGCTCCAAGTCGTCCATAACCGCGGACACGGCTTCTCGAAAAGATTAAACCCTGCAGGGGTGCACCAAAGTATCCACACGCACTTCGACCCTTTTTGCCAGATCAGTTAACATACACCCATCGGTATGTCGGCGGGGCCTAAGTCATGACGTTTCCCAGACCCAAAGCAAGCACGGGGGGCCACCCCACTAAGTACACCCGCAACGAAGTCGGCCGGTCTCCGAGACGGACTCAGGGTTTGCGACAGTGGCTGTAAACGACAGCAAATCCCCAAACGGGGACTGTCGATACCGCGAAAACACTCCGCTTCCTAAACAGTACAGTGTGCTCCTCGCACAATCGTAAATAAAGCAGTAAAGCATGGCATAAGTACATGATAGTAAATAAAACCTCAAACTAGTTTGTGGCCCCCAGTACAATACTTTGAAATCAGGTAATAATCAATGGGGGGGCCCATATCTCCCCACCTGTGGTTAGCGCGCTCGATCTCGGAACAGGTGTCAAGAACTCGGGGTCCTACGGGACACAAGTGGGCGGTCGGAAACCAGATATTATCTATCACCCACCGGTGCCTCTGCTTACCTACTTCAATTTTAGTTATTAAACAATAATTAAAGTGAACAATAATTAAAGCCATGTTCATCTCCAACCTTAAACATGCGGCAAATCTCCAACAATTGTGGTACTTGACGACACGCGACAACACTTGAGCAAGCGACTACGACGCGCTGGTCCAACTATCTATCAAACATCAGGTACTAGGATGTGTCCAAGGCAATATACGGCTGCAAGGGATTTCACGGGTACGGAAACTAGAGCATCGCAACACAGATAGCAATAGATCAACAGGAGGGAATAAATACTATAAAAGTAAGATAGGTGGAAAGGGGGAGATGCTCGCCTGAAAACATTGCCGAAGGTTCAACCGAAGATCGGGGCGAAGCTCACATCAACTCAACGGCCTTATCCACGAAGAAGCAAAACGCTAGAATAAACACCGGATGCACTATTTAATACTACGGCAAAAGATCGGGCATGATGCATGTATGATGTATGACCTGGCAAAGGTGCGATGCAATTAGATCATATTAAGCGGAACCGGGGTCCCGACAATTAATTATATGGTTCAAGTTGTTTAGCTACCCCGCAATTTAAATGTTGTCTTGACATGGCAAAAGATAGCACCGGTTCGCTACATAAATTTAAATGAGGCCAATATGAGACTAGATTTGCCCGCATATGGGCCCCATATTTAATTATATGGTGAATCGGCATAAGGCCCCCAAACCACACAATATGCATGCGAGATGAATAATTAATATGCGACAAGTTTATTATATTATAAAATAGGGTTTTCGGGAAGGGGTTCACACATTAGGGTTCGGCAGATCTTGGGGTCCGAGGGGTTCGGGGTCGGTCTCGGGGTTCCAGGGTTCGGGGTCGGTCTCAGGGTCCGGATCTGGGGTTCGGCCTCGGCGGGATCGTTCTCGGATAACGGGGTAGATCTTGGCGTTCCGGGAAGAAGGACTTGGGTCGATGTCGGGGCACATCGGGTACGCCCTGGTCGGTGTCGATCTTGTCGTTGCGAAGACCTTGTCGCATTCGTGGTCTTCGGGTCCGCGTGGACGGTCATGGCGTCCGGGGAAGTTCATGTCGTATCCGTGTCGACGACCTTGGCGTTCAGGGGGAGTTCTCGGCGAACTTGGCGTGTCGGGTTCGGTCTTCGGGGTCCGGCACCGAGGCATCGAATCCGTGAAGGAGATCCTTGAGCCATCTAATTCACAAAATAGACCTTGGCGTACGGGACGAAGATCTTTGTGTGCGGTGCTCTTGGCTTACATGAAGGGGAGCTTCAGACTCGGACTTGTACTGGATGGCGAACTCGGATGGATGCCGAAGGTTCATCGGGTCTGCGGGCGATGTCGATCTTGTAATGGACGAACTTGGCATGAGTCGGGCTGCAGGTACATGGCCAAAGGCCGGCGGGGAAAACAGGCACGGAACGACACGGCCGCAGACGAGGGGTACGCGGGGTTGTCATGCACGCAGGGGCGCCGGGTCGAGGAAGGTCGTACGTCGCCGGCGGCCGGCGAGGCGGTACAGGGCGGTGCTCGCGCGGGACGGGCGGTCTCGATGGGGAGGCCGGCGGCGGAGGTTGGGGCGCTGATGCCGAGGAGGGTCAACGGAGGCGAGGCGGCCGCGGGCTCGGGGGGGGGGGGGGGGGTGCGGCAGGGCGGTGGAGGCGACGCCGGCGACGAGGACGGAGGGGGCGGCGCCTGGCGCGGTGGTGGCGGGCGGCCGGACGGAGGCCAGGCGGAGGAGATGGCTCCGACGACGCGAGTCGCGGGCCGGCGATGACGTTGTGGGGGCGGTGGCGAGGAGGAACCACGGCGGCGGCGCTGGGGCTCTGCGAGGGAGGGAGGCGAGGAGAGGCCGACGCGCACGGGGAGGGGCGCGGTCGTGGCGGGGCCGGAGGCGGGGAGGCACAGCCGGTGGCGCTCGGGGCCGGCGGCGGAAGGGGCGAGGGCGAGGCGGCGGAGGTCGGCAGGGGCTCGGGGAGGACGGGGGAGCTAGCGAACTGGGCGGCCGACGCGGGGGCGATGCCGACGAGGCGGGCGGCGAGCGGCAGAGAACTGGGGAGGGAGGAGGAAGAGAAACGGGGGAGGGGAGCGGGGTCGGCAGGTGAGAGAGAGGGGGCACGCGGGCAGGTGGCCAGGGGGTGGGCCAGGTGGGGTCCAGGGGGGGGGATCAGTGGGGGTGGGCTGGCGTGTGGCCCAGGGGAAGAGGGGGGTATGGTTGACCAGGGGGAAAAAGGGGAGAGAGGGGCTGCGGGTGGGCCAGGTGTGTGTGTGAGGGAGTGGTGTGGGGTTGGTTGTGAGGGTGTGAGGGAGTGGGGTGGGCTGATGTGGCAGATGGGGATTGGGTAGAGGGAGGGGAGAGGTGAGGTGTCAGGTGGGGATTGGCCGGGGTGAGGTGGAGGGGGTGTGGGTAGATTAGGTTGGGTAGATATAGGATTTCGGGGTGGACCGTTATATTTCTGGGGGTGGTCGTTCGGGTCGAATCGGCCCGTTCGACTGCCCCCACTAAAATAATTAAATAATTTTATTTGTTTAAAACAAGGCTTCTGCAAACCTATAGCAGACAAAACAAAATAATCCGGAGACCCGGTTTTGCGCGTTGAACAAAGACGGGGCGTTTAGAAAACAAAAATAGGTTTTTCTGCAAATAGTTTTATGCAAGCAAATGCAAGATGATGACGATGCTCAAATGCAATGTGGCATGATGACATGAGCATGCGGTCATGATGATGCAATGCACAAAAACAACGCGATTTTCTAGTAGTGGTTTTGCGGGATGCCACAATTCGACACCACTAACAATGGATCTCGCCCTCGAGATCCGCCTCATGGTACCGGAAGGAAGGTCGGCGATTTGCATCTTCTCGCTTCGTGTAGATCCTCGCGACACCACTAACAAGAGGTCGTTGTCCGTGATCGTCGAGAGAGCACTCCGGGAACAAAAGGTCGAAGGTAGAGGTATCAACAAATAAAGCCACCTCTAGCTTCGATAGAAAGAGGGAACCGATGCCTTCCCATCCACTTCAATGTACAAAAGCGAATAGAAGGGGTAGTCGGCATGGGGGCCAATCCATCACGCACCCAAACTATTACTCTGCACAAGCAGTAGAAAAGCGTGCAACCATTCTCGGATTTAGACTGAAGATCTCGACAAGCGAGGTTCGGAAACAAAGGAGTGATGCAGACTCTGCATCGGATCTGGCGTAGATGATGTCGTCGCGTCGGAAAACACCAGAAGGCACAAACAAGGAACAAAGAATGGTACCGCAGTAGACGGATTCCTCAGGCAGCTTGAACACCGGATGGTAGAACACCGTTATCAGAGGAGGAAGCAAAACCCTGAAGGTACGACGGAAATCCAACCACGAGAATTCCTGGACTCGAAGAAAGAGAAGAGAGCGGATTCAAAACGCGTAGAGATAAGAGGAGAATAGCAGAGGGGTAAGGAGTAAAAGCAGACCTAACCATAACTATCCAACCGATTTTGCAAAAATAGTTTTGACACTCTACTTCGGCCGTTAGCTAGGTTATCCTACAGGCTGGACTTGTGGGGTATCGCAACTGCTGAGCTCTCATACCATTCTGTAACACCCTCAGAATCGACCCTATGCAAGTTTCAGCGATTCCCGCCAAACTCGCATAGAAACGATTCAAAGGTGCCCACCAGGCACTTTCGTGCGGGTGGAAAACGAAGTAATAACATTACACAACAGTCCTCGATGGAACCCACAGAACAGATATATACAACAGCGACTCAAAGAGTCAAGAATACAGATATAATATACAAAGATTCAAATCACCTTGAAAACGATAAAGCGTCCGACTATGGACAAGATGCAAATGGGGCTAAGAGCCCTGAAGAATAACCAATGGCATCCATAACCCTGCCCAGGCCAAGCCGGAAGGGTAACCCTGCTAACGGCGTCGATCTCTAAACCTGCTTAAACAAAAGGGGTGCCGACAAAGGGCAAAGGAAAAAGAGGAGCGTCAGTACTGAGGCCAGTACACGGCGAGACTAGAATTCGGCGGTCCTCGCCTACACAGGTATGGTGGACTGAAGCGGCAGCGGTAGCATGCACTAAACAACCTATAGAGACTCGATACAACTGGCGGTTATCAGAGAGGGATAAGAATGACCTATCCGGATCCAACCTGAAGCTAACTCCAAACAAACCCATCCTGGTGTTTCCCCCTCGAGACCAAACGAGGAAGTCAACCGAGGAACGCACACAGTTGGCAGTTTTATTTATTCAGTTATCGTTGCAGCAATTACTAGTCAAAGATAGATAGTCATCCGGAAAAATAAGCAGTGGGCACTTTTAGTTAACCATTCCGTTGTAGTTGCGACACTTACTAGTCAGATACAATTAGCATGAGATAACCCAAAACCCAGCAGTTGTTGGTACTTTTATTTAGCCATTCCGTTGTAGTTGCAATACTTACTAGTCAGGTACAATGGTCGCAAGAGACAACTCAAACAAGCAATTGTTGGCAGTTTTATTTATTCAGTTATCGTTGCAGCAATTACTAGTCAAAGATAGATAGTCATCCGGAAAAATAAGCAGTGGACACTTTTAGTTAACCATTCCGTTGTAGTGAAGCTGATTACTAGTCATATCGGATACAAGTCAATTTATAACAGTAAACTTTAGTTATAGTTGTCTATGATCAAGCACTGTGCTCCAAGTCGTCCATAACCGCGGACACGGCTTCTCGAAAAGATTAAACCCTGCAGGGGTGCACCAAAGTATCCACACGCACTTCGACCCTTTTTGCCAGATCAGTTAACATACACCCATCGGTATGTCGGCGGGGCCTAAGTCATGACGTTTCCCAGACCCAAAGCAAGCACGGGGGGCCACCCCACTAAGTACACCCGCAACAAAGTCGGCCGGTCTCCGAGACGGACTCAGGGTTTGCGACAGTGGCTGTAAACGACAGCAAATCCCCAAACGGGGACTGTCGATACCGCGAAAACACTCCGCTTCCTAAACAGTACAGTGTGCTCCTCGCACAATCGTAAATAAAGCAGTAAAGCATGGCATAAGTACAGGATAGTAAATAAAACCTCAAACTAGTTTGTGGCCCCCAGTACAATACTTTGAAATCAGGTAATAATCAATGGGGGGGGGCCCATATCTCCCTACCTGTGGTTAGCGCGCTCGATCTCGGAACAAGTGTCAAGAACTCGGGGTCCTACGGGACACAAGTGGGCGGTCGGAAACCAGATATTATCTATCACCCACCGGTGCCTCTGCTTACCTACTTCAATTTTAGTTATTAAACAATAATTAAAGTGAACAATAATTAAAGCCATGTTCATCTCCAACCTTAAACATGCGGCAAATCTCCAACAACTGTGGTACTTGACGACACGCGACAACACTTGAGCAAGCGACTACGACGCGCTGGTCCAACTATCTATCAAACATCAGGTACTAGGATGTGTCCAAGGCAATATACGGCTGCAAGGGATTTCACGGGTACGGAAACTAGAGCATCGCAACACAGATAGCAATAGATCAACAGGAGGGAATAAATACTATAAAAGTAAGATAGGTGGAAAGGGGGAGATGCTCGCCTGAAAACATTGCCGAAGGTTCAACCGAAGATCGGGGCGAAGCTCACATCAACTCAACGGCCTTATCCACGAAGAAGCAAAACGCTAGAATAAACACCGGATGCACTATTTAATACTACGGCAAAAGATCGGGCATGATGCATGTATGATGTATGACCTGGCAAAGGTGCGATGCAATTAGATCATATTAAGCGGAACCGGGGTCCCGACAATTAATTATATGGTTCAAGTTGTTTAGCTAACCCGCAATTTAAATGTTGTCTTGACATGGCAAAAGATAGCACCGGTTCGCTACATAAATTTAAATGAGGCCAATATGAGACTAGATTTGCCCGCATATGGGCCCCATATTTAATTATATGGTGAATCGGCATAAGGCCCCCAAACCACACAATATGCATGCGAGATGAATAATTAATATGCGACAAGTTTATTATATTATAAAATAGGGTTTTCGGGAAGGGGTTCACACATTAGGGTTCGGCAGATCTTGGGGTCCGAGGGGTTCGGGGTCGGTCTCGGGGTTCCAGGGTTCGGGGTCGGTCTCAGGGTCCGGATCTGGGGTTCGGCCTCGGCGGGATCGTTCTCGGATAACGGGGTAGATCTTGGCGTTCCGGGAAGAAGGACTTGGGTCGATGTCGGGGCACATCGGGTACGCCCTGGTCGGTGTCGATCTTGTCGTTGCGAAGACCTTGTCGCATTCGTGGTCTTCGGGTCCGCGTGGACGGTCATGGCGTCCGGGGAAGTTCATGTCGTATCCGTGTCGACGACCTTGGCGTTCAGGGGGAGTTCTCGGCGAACTTGGCGTGTCGGGTTCGGTCTTCGGGGTCCGGCACCGAGGCATCGAATCCGTGAAGGAGATCCTTGAGCCATCTAATTCACAAAATAGACCTTGGCGTACGGGACGAAGATCTTTGTGTGCGGTGCTCTTGGCTTACATGAAGGGGAGCTTTGGACTCGGACTTGTACTGGATGGCGAACTCGGATGGATGCCGAAGGTTCATCGGGTCTGCGGGCGATGTCGATCTTGTAATGGACGAACTTGGCATGAGTCGGGCTGCAGGTACATGGCCAAAGGCCGGCGGGGAAAACAGGCACGGAACGACACGGCCGGAGACGAGGGGTACGCGGGGTTGTCATGAACGCAGGGGCGCCGGGTCGAGGAAGGTCGTACGTCGCTGGCGGCCGGCGAGGCGGTACAGGGCGGTGCTCGCGCGGGACGGGCGGTCTCGATGGGGAGGCCGGCGGCGGAGGTTGGGGCGCTGATGCCGAGGAGGGTCAACGGAGGCGAGGCGGCCGCAGGCTCGGGGGGGGTGCGGCAGGGCGGTGGAGGCGACGCCGGCGACGAGGACGGAGGGGGCGGCGCCTGGCGCGGTGGTGGCGGGCGGACGGACGGAGGCCAGGCGGAGGATATGGCTCCGGCGACGCCAGTCGCGGGCCGGCGATGACGCGGTGGGGGCGGTGGCGAGGAGGAACCACGGCGGCGGCGCTGGGGCTCTGCGAGGGAGGGAGGCGAGGAGAGGCCGACGCGCACGGGGAGGGGCGCGGTCATGGCGGGGCCGGAGGCGGGGAGGCGCAGCCGGTGGCGCTTGGGGCCGGCGGCGGAAGGGGCGAGGGCGAGGCGGCGGAGGTCGGCAGGGGCTCGGGGAGGACGGGGGAGCCAGCGAACTGGGCGGCCGACGCGGGGGCGATGCCGGCGAGGCGGGCGGCGAGCGGCAGAGAACTGGGGAGGGAGGAGGAAGAGAAACAGGGGAGGGGAGCGGGGTCGGCAGGTGAGAGAGAGGGGGCACGCGGGCAGGTGGCCAGGGGGTGGGCCAGGTGGGGTCCAGGGGGGGATGAGTGGGGGTGGGCTGGCGTGTGGCCCAGGGAAAGAGGGGGGTACGGTTGACCAGGGGGAAAAAGGGGAGAGAGGGGCTGCGGGTGGGCCAGGTGTGTGTGTGAGGGAGTGGTGTGGGGTTGGTTGTGAGGGTGTGAGGGAGTGGGGTGGGCTGATGCGGCAGATGGGGATTGGGTAGAGGGAGGGGAGAGGTGAGGTGTCAGGTGGGGATTGGCCGGGGTGAGGTGGAGGGGGTGTGGGTAGATTAGGTTGGGTAGATATAGGATTTCGGGGTGGACCGTTATATTTCTGGGGGTGGTCGTTCGGGTCGAATCGGCCCGTTCGACTGCCCCCACTAAAATAATTAAATAATTTTATTTGTTTAAAACAAGGCTTCTGCAAACCGATAGCAGAAAACAAAATAATCCGGAGACCCGGGTTTGCGTGTTGAACAAAGACGGGGCGTTTAGAAAACAAAAATAGGTTTTTCTGCAAATAGTTTTATGCAAGCAAATGCAAGATGATGACGATGCTCAAATGCAATGTGGCATGATGACATGAGCATGCGGTCATGATGATGCAATGCACAAAAACAACGCGATTTTCTAGTAGTGGTTTTGCGGGATGCCACAATAGGCCATGCTACCGACTATGGGCCACCCGGGTTAGTCGGATAAGAGACATGCTATGAGGATACCCATATAGCATATCCCCAACAGTAGCCCCCGGAGAACACCAAGATCTTGCGCCGTCTTGCCTCTTCTCGTAGAATGCTCCGTCTAGATGGATGTCGGCAAATCGTCAAGCAACATCTTGTAGTCCTCCCAAAGAACCCTGCAAAGGTTTCTCCGTCTTCTATTAGTAAGTCGGAGAAATGCCGAATCTTCCATCGTATGCTCCCGTTGTCGGATTAAATCCGTCCATGCCGGAATCTTCGATGAGACGGCTCATCTACCATGTCAGTTATGGTGACATAGGCTGTAGGTCAGCAACGCCTCGTAAGTCACACATGCAGAGAACATAATCATATCCGATTTTCCCGTGCGAGCGATACGAACCGTTGGCGGCGACGGTTGGAGATGTGGCGAAATTACCGCGCACGTTCACGAACACGTCGTCTACGCGGCAACCGTCCGATTAGCTGCATGAATCTTGACGTAGAGTAGGATAAATAGTAACTGTGGGATAATTCCAATTTTTCACCCCATTCTCTCGCGTCATCGTCTTCTTCCTCCAGCTGCACGCCTCCTCGAGCTCTCCGCGAAAAACCTTGAGAAAACCCTAGCCTCTCTCTCTGCACCAGTCGCTTCCTCCCAGTCCTCAATGGCCAGTAGCAGTTCTTCCCCATCGATGGCGGCGTCTAGCGAAGCCACGGCGAAGCCGGCGAGCTCCGTCATCGTGCCGCCAGAGGGGCTGGTCATCCCTGCATCGGCGGTGATTGAAACCACCGGCGGTGACCACAAACTGGCGGTGCTGGAGCCTATGGACGAGCAGCCAGACTCGCACAAAGGCGACTGGCGTGGCTCGGACATCACCGGCCGCGACATCCAAGAGATGGTCGCTGAGGGTTACCTCCCCGCGACGGAGGGGCTCGCCTGGCAGGAGGCGGCGGCCGGTGAGGTGACCCCTTCTCCCCAAGCCAGAGAGAAGGTGTACCTCAAGGCGCAATTGGTACGCGGCGTTTCTCTGCCCATCTCTAACTTCTTCCTGTCCGTCTTGAATAACTTCAAGGTCCAACCCTATAACCTCTCCCCCAATAGAATCTTAGTGCTTAGCAACTTCGCGGCACTTTGTGAGGGTTACCTAGGGATTAGGCCTAGGTTAGATCTGTTTGTATACTTCTTCACCGTCAAGCGTGAAGCCGGACACAGTAGGGAGGAGCTGAGAAACTGCGGCACCATAAGCTTCAAGATCCGTCCTGGCCGGCGGTTCGCCGACATCGTCGGCCACGAGTCATGCAAAAACTGGCAGCGGACGTACTTATACGGCCCCGACATTCCTTTGACGGGCCGCGAAATAACGTACCCGGACTTCGTGGATGGAGCCTCCGCCGAAGTCTCCACATGGCGGTCTCATGCCTATCTTCCCTCCGACCTCGACGCTTCTCGCGCAATAAGGCGGAACGAGTCATTCGTAGAGACGGTTCTGACCGGCTTGGACCTAGCCATGTGCTGGTTCATCAGGCGGATCCAACCTCTACAGCACCGCACGAAGTATATGCACGAGTACACCGGCGACCGAAGGGATACCCTCCGGATCTCCGAGGACAACTTCTCGAGCGACTCTGTCAAGTTCCGCCTCAAGGACATCGTCAAGGTGAAGGATAAGAAGCGTGGCTTCACTCTCACCTACGACATGTTCGTAGACGGAAAGTGCCCAAAGGTAGACATTTATTTTCCGTGTATGACATTGCTCCAGTTTTTCCGTCTTGCCAATGTCATCTTGTCTAATACGGTGATTTCTTACTTAACAGCTTAGCGATCTAGATGAGGGCAACCTGGCTGCCCAAATCTACAATCCAAAGATGAAGGAAGTCACGGTCGTGTCCGACGACGATGTCCCGTTGGCGCGAAAGCGGAAGAGCTCCACCTCTGACGCTGCCGGCGGAGGTAAGAAGAAGAAGGCGGAGGGTGGAGCCTCCAAAAAGAGTACTGCCGCCCTGGAGGCGGAAAATAAGAAAGCCACCGGGATATTTGCCAAAGCGCCCCCTAGTGCAAGCTTCTTATTCTCCGACATTGTCTCGTTTATCTGTCTTATTCCTGTACTTATGCATCTTGCACGTTTCAGGAAGAAAGCCACAACCAGCCTCAAGAAGTCCTCCAAGACTCTTGGGGCTTCTAGAAATATCAAAGATATGCTGCATCGCGACTCCTCTCCCGCCATCGCCCCAGCCACTCCTGCCGTCAAGCCCTCTTCTGCTCCGACAAGCTCTGAAGTCCAGGAGGCACCAGGCCCTTCCGCCATGTAAGTGGATTCTGGCGCCTCTACCGAGCTCGCTGTTTTCAGCGAGCAGGTGACGCAGGAGAGCGCTGTTCTTCAAATGGATGAAGCTCCAGCTAAGGATGCCATCGGTAGCGTCAAGGCGGTGATGGGAGCTGGTACCTCTGCCGAAGGCGGCACCTCTACTCCCCAGAAATCCTTCGAGTTCCCGAAGATAGTTTACCCGGCGCTTTTGCCGAGTAACACGACTATGTTTCCTGGAGGAGTGCCGTCATCTCCGACGTGCGGTATTGAGGAGCTGCTCCGACAAGCAGATATCTTGCGAGGAAATAGCATTTCCTTTGGCAAGCTGCTGGCCGAGAGTGCTACAAACCTCAAGATTATTTCACTTGTAAGTTTTACTTTACCTTTTGCATTTTATAAGAGTATCCCCCTGTAGCCCCCGAGGATGTAGACGGAAAACCATTGGTTTTGCATCTATATGCTCTAAGAGTGACTAAGTTGGAAAAAACTCTCACTGTAGCCCCCAAGCATTTAGATGGAATGAATTATTCCGACTATTTTCTTTAAGAGTATCATACACAGTGTTCATATATTTAAGTGTTGTAGCCCCCAAGCCTCTAGTTGTAACTGAATTAGTTTCGACTAGATACTTAAAGAAAAGCTAAGCATTTTCCGAGTTAAAACTTTATACTGTAGCCCCCAAGCCTCTAGTTGAGAACTGAATTAGCTCCGACTAGATGCTTAAAGAAAAGCTAAGCATATTGCTAAGTTAAAATCTGTCGCTGTAGCCCTCGAGCATCTAGGTGGAAAATTTCCGACTAGAAGCTCCAAGCAGACTAAACAACGACTTAACTTTGTATTTGTTTCCACAGAACGAGAATGCTCGGAGGGGCATGGCCAACGATAAGTACCAGAAGATGCGCGCGGACCTTGAAGCTGAAAAGGGTAAAACCGCCATCTTGAAGGAACAGATCATCAAAAACAAGAGTCTGTTTTCTTTTTGCGCATTGCCGTCTTACTTTTGTGCCCATAATCTCCGAGTACTCAATGTGTACTTTGTTTTCTCCGACTTGCAGAACATGTTGCTAAGGCTAAGGATATTGTCGAGCAGTCCAAGCATGTCCAGCAGCTAGACAGCGAGAACAAGATCCTTAAGAAGGAGAGGGAAGAAATGCTGAAGATGCATGAGGATTCCATGAAAGCCATGCAGAACTCCGCCTCCGCTGAGATCAATCGCTTGAAGGAGGAGCTTGCGATCCTAAAGGATCAGAAGCAAGCTGCCGATGAGCAAAACCTTCGCCATAGCGAGGCGTTTAAGCTCCTCCAACGAGAGAAGGAATCCTTGGCGGACGTCGTCTGGAAGGCTAAGGCCAGCATCTTCAGTAAGTGTCCTCCGCCTTGTAGTTCCATAGTATGGATACTTAGAATTTTTGAACTCATGCAGTCGTTGTCAGAATTTTCAGCACCTATGGGCTTAACCCGCTCGCCTCCTTCGGACAAGGAATGCATGATTCTTGCCGGCAACTTCATCAACACCGCCATCGCCCAAGCCAAGGAGATCGCCAAGCCCCTCCAGATTTATATCAAAGCCTCGGACTCCGTGGTGAAGTACTCAGAGATCCTGCGCCGAGCCCCCGAGCGTGTTGCAAGCTGGAAAGCTTCATGTGCACGGGTTGGCGCAAGGATGGTGCTGTCTATGGTGAAGGCACACTATGAAGATGCCGACATCGACACAGTGACATCTGGCATCCCCGACGTGGATGATGACGGCAAGGAGATCGATCACGAAGCCATCTTATCATCAATCGCGGGGTATGATACCAGGGTTGCCGAGTTGGTGGATGTGGACGTCTTCGTGGCCAGGAACTTTCTCGACAATGCCAACCCGGAATCCTCCGAGTCTCATCATAGCACCGATGCTGAGGGTGATTCTCCGGCTGGTGATGATGCGGCCTCCAAGTCTCCTGCACCCAAAGAGTGAAAAACACTTTGTAATTGCTGTTTCACCTCTGGAGTGTGCGCGGAAAAAACTTTGTTGATGTAATCTTAAGGCGGAAAACAATGGTTACCGTATCCTGCTACTTAAGAATTAAGTTTCAGTATGTATATATCTTTTTAAGCAAGTGCTGGCTTATCCATTACTTTGGTTCGTATGCTTGACTTTTCGTGAGTCAGAAGACTCGTTGTCAGAACCATGCGCTTTAGGTGATGATGCCCAATGGCACCGTCAATAACATAAGCACAAAATCGCCGACAATGAGTGCCGAAAGTCACTACTCCAGAATCCACATAAAAACAACAAAGAACGTGTAGACCAGAAAACTTAAGCTAACGCCCGTAGGTGGAATTTTCACAAGTGCAATTGCAAAGCTTTTGCATAAAGGTTTATATGATCCAAAAATGAACACTAAAGGAGGTAAAAGACTCAGCAATATGAGCGAACCAAAGAGCTTTATTTCATTGATCATATAAGAGGTACACGATTAGATAAAAAATGCTATGTGTAGAAAGGACGTAGATGTGCTATGTTCCATGGCCGATCAAGCTCCGGGTAGTCATCATCCGGGTCACGTCGCTTACGCTTATGATCCTCGTTGGGTCTATCCTTGAGCTCACGATTGTCGACAAGGTAGTAAGACCCATTGAGCAGCGCCTTCCTTATGATGAACGGTCCTTCCCATGGCGGGGATAATTTATGTGACTTATTCTGCTTAAGTCGGAGCACCAAATCCCCCTCTTTAAACGAGCGATGCCGAACGTGGCGACTATGGTAGCTGCGCAGCTTCTGCTGGTAGATGGCGGATCTTTGGCATGCCAAAACGCGCTCCTCCTTGAGAAGGTCCACATCTAGGCGTCTGGATTCTTCAGCGTCATCTTCGTCGTAGGCGGCAACTCTTGGTGCATCGTGGAGGATGTCGGAAGGTAGGATGGCTTCTGCTCCATATACCATGAAATAGGGGGTGTAGCCGGTGGATCTGTTGGCTGTAGTTCGTAAACTCCACAACACAGATGGAAATTCTTCCGCCCAGGCTCCAGCTGCTCTATGTAGCGGTGCCTCAAGACGTGGCTTGATTCCCTGCAGAATTAATCCATTGGCTCGCTCAACTTGACCATTGGATTGTGGGTGTGCCACAGATGCAAGGTCAAGTCGGATGCCTTTGTCCCAGCAATAGGCCTCCACTTCTCCGAGTGACAAGTTGCTTCCGTTGTCGGTGATGATGCTATGTGGGAGACCAAACCTCACCACTAGATCCCGGACAAATCTGAGGGCAGTTGCCCCATCAAGCTTTCTAATGGGTTTAGCTTCTATCCATTTAGTGAACTTGTCAACTGCTACAAGCCGATGCGTAAATCCACATGGTGCCATTTGTAACGGTCCTACCATGTCTAGCCCCCAGACTGCAAACGACCAAGTTATTGTTATTGTTCGCAATTCTTCAGCAGGAACATGTGGTTGTCGGGCATAATACTAGCATCCTGTGCATGTCTCAACCAGCTTGTCGGCGTCTGCCTTCACGGTCAGCCAGTAGACTCCTTGCCGGAAGGCTTTCGCGACCAACGATCGAGGAGCGGCATGATGCCCGCAATCTCCGAGATGGATTTCGCGTAGAATTTCCATTCCTTCTAGCCGGGAAACGCACTTTAGGTATACCCTAGTAGTGCTCCTTTTATAGAGTTGCCCATTGATTATGGTATAACCCTTTGCTTTCCGTACTATTTTCCGTCTTTCGGCCTCGTCGTCGGGCAAAGTTCCGTGTTCGAGATATTCCATGAACGGTTTTGTCCAAGCCGGAGGGATCTTTGTCACCATGTTGACGAAAGAGTCAGCTCTATCCGGGTTGTCGACGTCGGCTCCCTTCACGGATGGTGTGCGCAGATGCTCTAGGAAAACTCCAGGCGGAATTTGTTTGCACCCTGATCCAAGTTTAGACAGTAGATCAGCCGCTTCGTTTTGCTCCCTAGGCACATACTTGACTTTGTAGCCCAAGAAGCTCTTGGCTATCTCATATACTTCGTCGCGATATGCCGCCATCATAGGGTTCCACGCATTCCAGGTGCCAGCCACCTGCTGGGCAACCAAGTCGGAATCTCCGCAGCAAACTATGCACTTGATGCCAATATCCTTGGCTACACGTAATCTGTGAATGAGTGCTTCATACTCCGCCATGTTGTTTGTAGCCTCGAAGTGGATCTGCAGAACGTAGTGTAGCTTGTCTCCTTTTGGTGACTGTAGCAATACACCAGCCGCAGAGCCGTTGAGAAGCTTTGATCCGTCAAAGTGCATCACCCAGTACTCTGGCTCTGGCAACGGAGTGGCATCTGGCATCTCCGTCTAGTCTGCAATGAAATCCGCCAAGGCTTGTGACTTGATAGCGTCGCGTCTCTTGTAGGTGATCTCGAAGGCGACAAGTTCAATGCCCCAATTCGCGACCCTTCCTGTAGCGTCGTTGTTGTTGATGATGTCGGACAGTGGAGTCTTGCTCACTACTATGATTGGGTGCTCCTGAAAGTAATGCCTCAGCTTCGCGAAGCGAGGAATACTCCATAAGCAATCTTTTGGTAGTGCGGGTAACGCTGCTTGGACTCCGTCAAGACTTCGCTTACATAGTAAACTGGTTGTTGAACGCCGTGCTCATAGCCTGGTTCCTTCCGTTCTACCAGGACGACGATGCTGATAACCCGGTTGGTTGCCGCCATGTAGATTAATAGGGGCTCCCCAGGCTCGGGTGCTGCAAGGATAGGCGCTGAGGAAAGAACCTCCTTTAGCTGCTTCAATGTTGCATCTGCCTCGTCTGTCCATGTGAATTTGTCCGCCTTCTTCAGCAACTTGTACAGCGGCAGAGCCTTCTCTCCAAGTCGGCTGACGAACCGACTAACTGCTGCAACACAACCTGTTAGTCGTTGGATGTCCTTTAGGCATGTTGGACGATTTATGTTTAAGATGTCCTTGATTTTCTCCGGGTTGACCTCGATTCCATGCTGGGAAACGATGAAGCCTAACAGTTTGCCGGCTGGAACCCCGAAGACGCACTTCTTAGGGTTGAGCATCATGTTGTATTTCCGGAGATTATCAAAGGTTTCTTTTAAGTCGGAGATTAAGTCGTTTGATTTTTTAGACATCACCGCGATATCGTCCACATAAGCGTGAACGTTCCGACCAATTTGGTCGTGAAGGAAACGTTGCCTTGTCCGCTAGTAGGTAGCACCTGCATTTTTCAGCCCAAGGGCATTGTGACATAGGAAAACATGCCGTATGGGGTAGTGAACGAAGTGGCCAATTGGTCCGACTTCCTCATCTTGATTTGGTGGTATCCTGAGTATGCATCGAGAAAACACAAAAGTTCCGAGCCAACCGTCGACTCAATGACTTGGTCAATGTGAGGCAAGGCAAACGGATCTTTGGGACATGCTTTGTTCAAGCCGGTGTAATCACCGCACATTATCAATTCAGTAGTTCCCTTTTTGGGGACAAGTACAGGATTGGCCACCAATCGGGTGTGAAGGACTTCTCGGATAAAACCGGCCTTAAGTAACCTAGCTATCTCTCTGCCAATGGCGGGTCTCTTCTCATCTCCAAAGCGCCGTAGAGGTTGTTTCACTGGTTTACATTTTGGATCTATGTTTAATCTGTGCTCGGCAAGTTACCTAGGTACACCTTTCATGTCGGCAGGTTGCCAGGCAAAGATGTCCCTATTCTCACAAGGAACTCGACGAGCGCGCTTTCCTATTTGGGATCCAGGTTCGTCCCAATGGCGACGGTCTTGGAGGCATCGCCTACCACAAGTTCTACCGGCTTGGTCTCGATGGCGGCCTTGAACGCAGGAGCGGAGTCGGAGATCTGCTTCTTTGACGCGGGCATCTCTGAGTCATTGACCTTGCTCTGTATCTCCTTGAATTCTTCACTGTAGTGGACAGCTTCTGCAATGGCTGCTTCATTGATCTCGCAGTCCCTTGCCTTGGTAAAGCTTCCAGATATGGTGATGACACCGTTTTGTCCAGGTATCTTGAGTTTGTTGTAGACGAAGCATGGCTTGGCCATGAACGTGTGGAATATGTCGCGGCCGAATATGACGTGGTACATGCTCTTGAAGGGTACCACCTCAAAGGTCATGCGCTCTTGGCGGTAATTATTAATGTCACCAAAGGCTACCTGAAGTGTGATGCACCCAAGGGACCGAGCCTCCCGACCAGGAACTACGCCATGGAACACGGTGTTGGTCCGCCTTAGGTTTGCCATCGTCAAGTTCATCTTCTGCAGTGTATCCAGGTACATGATGTTGATGTTGCTTCCACTATCCACCATGGACTTGGTGAACTCTACGCCGTCAATCAATGGGTTGATAACCATGGCGTACCGGTTCTCCGTGGGCACAAGGTCTGGGTGGTCCGTCCTGTCCCAAGTGATTGGAACCTCCGACCAGCGTAGGTATTGGGGGGATTGGGGGGAGAGTAGCCATCAGGATCCTTAGAGAGGTCTTCTGTTGTCGGACAGTGGGGGTGCCAAGGAAAGTGTTGTAGACTAGGGCCTTCTTTGCGAAGGGGTTCTTGCCCTTGTCGTCGCCCTTGGCGGCGTGCTTGGGGTCAACGTCCTCGTCCATGTCACTTGAATCCTTGGACTCCTCCTCCTTCTTCTTCCCCTTGCCCTTGCCTCGCGGTCTGTTCTTCCGACTTCGCTTACAGCCGGACTCCGGGTCTTCCTTGAGGTCGTTGACGAATTTGCAGTGTCGATTGGTATGGGTGGCCTTGCCGTTGCCGTCGAAGTGTATGAGGCACGGCATATCGCGGTACTCTTCGTAGGTTTGGGGAACACGGAGCGGCGCCGAGTTGGTTTCACTTCCTCGCTGCTGCCCGCGGCCTGCTCCCCTTCCTCGGCCACGTTGTCCGCCTTCGCCTCGTCCTGCAAAAGTCATGGCGACCATGTCGGTAGATTGCTTTTCTTCTGGAGCGGTTTTCCGCTTTGTACTGTTGTTCCTCCGAGCTTGGGTTGGAACGGCCGTTGCCGGCAAAGAGCCACGAGCATAGTCGTCGGCAGCTGCGAACTCACTAGTTAACTAAATCATCTGATTCAACTCAAGCTAATGATTGTCCTGCAAGCGCTTTAGCTTATGTCGGAGCAACGTACCCCTTTCCAACCCATCGATGAAGGCGGCCATGGCAGTCTGGGCGTGCACTCCTGCGCGGGAATTTTTCATATCCAGCCAGCGGGAGAGGTAGGCGCGAGATGTCTCGTCTTTCTCTTGCACGCACCGGTGTAGATCGCCCACCGTGCAGGGACGCTTGTATGTACCCTCAAAGTTCTTGGTGAATGCCTCTTGCATGTCCAGCCAGTTGTAGCTAGATATTTCCGGCAAGTCGTCGATCCATTGACGGGCCGTGCCCGCCAACATTAACGGGAGGTACTTGATGGCGACGTTGGGGTTGCCTCCGGCAATCTCCACCGCGTTGCCGTAGTCCTGCAACCATGTGGCAGGCGTGGCGGTGCCGTCATAGGGCTTGATGGTCTTGTCAATCCGGAAACCTTTGGGGTAAGTTGCGAACCGTATTGCAGGTCTGAAGCAACGTGGTCCCAGGTATGGTCCTTCCCGGGCCTCGTGGATCTTATCGATCCGTGAACATGCATCGTATGGCTCTGGGTCCTTCTTCTTGTTGTCAACAGGGGATGGGCTGTGTGAACGACGCGGGCCTCTTGCGCCATGGTGAATGCTTGGCGGCGACGTAGGCGGAGGTGGCGGTGTGTTAGCCTTCTTGCTGTTACGCTCCTACGACGCCCCACGCCTGTTGCGGTTGCTTGTCGGACGCGGAGGGTCGTGGTGCGACCTGCTCTTATGTACTTGGTGGTGCTCTTCATCATGACGGGTATGTGCCGCGTTGTCGCGGATGACGATGCCGCACTGCCTTGGTGGAGGCATATCCGTGCGATGGTGAGTCTTGTAGTCTTCCTAACGTCGGGGGGATCGGAGCGGTGGCGATGGACGACGAGGTTGGGCTCTTTCTCCGTGGTCGGAAGATATGGGAATAGCATCCTTCCTGTGGCGTGCATCCCTCCGTCTTTGTTTCGATGAACCCGTCCATGATCCGACATCCTGAGGAGATCCGTCCCTTGGCGGTTTGTACTGGCTAGATCGGCAGAGCGCTGGGTCAGACTCAAACCACTGAGAGGTGGCCTTTTCCTGCTGCTTTACCGCCTTGTCCACTAGGTCATAAACCTGTTCTATTGACTCAAGCGATCTATCCTGCTACAGAAGGGTCTTGGCGATGGCGAGGTTAATGAGTGGGGTGGGCATCACCTGTTTGCCTTCACTGTCAATGTATGGCTTGGCCTGTGCCGGCTTTGAGGGAGCCCATCTTAGGTTGCGCCGTATACCAGTATCGTTGATGACGCGAGCTGGAGCTTTCTTAGCCTTCTACTGCTGTAGCAGAGTATTGTACTCGGCCTCCATTGCTCTTGCTTTTTCTATGGACTTCTGCGCGTTGACCAGATCTCGATCTAGTTTAGCGCCTTGCTCCGTGATGGCTTGTGCTTCCTCCAGCAGCTGCTGGCGCTTCTCGTCAAGCTGAGTCACATTCCGGATATGATCAACAGTTAGTGGTTCAACGAGGAGATTGCCGTATATCACTCTATCAGCTGGGGTAACATGGGCTGTTGCCGACGTGGATGCTGGAGGTGGCAAGTTTGCGGTGTTATTGTTGCTCGGACCGGTGCCGAGTTCCTGTGGCTGTTGCACTGGATTAGGCGGAGGAGGCATGACCTTTGCGCGAGCATCGTCAGCAGCAATAAGTGGTCCCTTCCCCTTATCCAGCGCCGTAGGCGGAGCTTGCCCGGGCTGGTCTTCATCCATCGCTGTACCAATGGTGATGAACACCCCTCAGGACATGACGGTGTTATTAGCTTGTTCATCGCGCGAGTACTCCTCCTCCATCTCCTGCATAGCAGAGTCTAGCTCTTCTGGCCTGAAGTCTATTTCCCCTGAATCTGCACTAAAATCGGCATAAAGCGCATCAATGATAGATTCAGAGGGTGCCAGGGCTTCCTCGATGACGGGCGGTGGAGGTGCAACGGCCTCGATGGTGACTGGAGGTGGTGGCGCTGCTGCGACGATGGCGGCCGGAGGCGGTGGTGGTGGCTAAATCGGACTTGCTCCGTCAATGAGCGCGAGCGCTGTCTGAGCTGTCGCTTCAGCCTCCACGTAGTTGTTGACGGAGTTCACGATGCCTTCGAAGGTAAGGCGTCCTGAGCATGTTGTCGTCTTAGAGAGTGTCGGAGAAGCGTGTCATGGTCCAGTCCTTCCACAAAGTGATAGATGGCATCATTATTGGGGTAGTGGGCCAGATCGGCTCGTATACGGAGCCACCTGGACAGGTAATTGCGGGGGTTTTCTCCTTCTCTCTGAACGCAACGCGCCAGATCGAAGATGGTAACCACGCCGACGAACTTGGATCTCTGCTGTCCAGACGCACGGACAAAGCCGGCGGATTTGCAGTGATCTTCCATCTTTATATCCTGCACAGGGGTGGTTTGGGTGGGTCTTGAATTTTTCCGATCTTTGCCGGCAAACTCCGAGGAGAGATCCTACATCGATCCTTCCACGAATGTATCCTTCCCGTAGGCGGTCCGTGCGGGTCTTGATGCTTTCCGATCTTTGCCGGCAAACTCCGAAGAGAGATCCGACATCGATCCTTCCGCGAACGTATCCTGCCCGTAGGCGGTCCGTGCGGGTCTTGATGCTCCTCCGACTCCTAGGGAACTAGTGCCCGAGTCGGTTTCGCCGATGAAGAGGTGGATGTCTCCGATAGGAACGATCGAACACCGCATAGGGTTCGTCTTCGCCGGGATCCAGAACTCGTCGGGGGGGGGGGAGACGATCGGAACGTTGTCAGAGAAGAGAACACGGCCGATGGCTATGGTTTCGCCGATTCCCGCGAAGATCTTGGTCCTCGCCCGCTGAAGGGCCTGAAGCGCCTCTTGCCCCACGGTTGGCGCCAACTGTCGTGGTATTGCCGACGAGTACGCCATGGAGGGGTCCTCACAATGCGTGTTTAGAGACGTGGGGTAAGGCGGACGGTTGACGGGTAGGAGGTAACACAGCTTACCCAGGTTCAGATCCCACAACGGTGGCGGAATCCTACTCCTGCTATAAATCACTATAATGGCAGTACGCCGAGTTATAGAGATAGGTTCGCTGTGCGAGGTTGTATGAATCGATGCCCTAAAGGCTCCCATAGGCCCGACTTATATAGTCGTCAGATCCTAGGGTTACAGGGGAAAGTCCTAGCCGGACATGTTACAGAGTTCTACACCATCTATTACTAGTCTTGTGTATCTTGCACTCCAAGGCTCCGGGTACGCTGGTGACTCCACCGTAGCCTTCCTTTATCCGGCATGGGCCTCCCTTCTGGATCCACCTAACTGGGCCGCCCAGCAGGCCATAGGCCATGCTACCGACTATGGGCCACCCGGGTTAGTCGGATAAGAGACATGCTATGAGGATACCCATATAGCATATCCCCAACAGCCACAGAAGTTTTCATCAGTGACGACGTAACAGCGGCGTCCCTGCCATGCACCACAGAAGCCCAATATAGATGTGCCACTGATGAAGGATTTCCTAGTAGTGAGTCTTTGCCGTGTCTTATTTAGAAAATACACAGCAAAGGTCCTTTGTCGTGGCGAACGTTGTCGTGTGGCATTTGTCGTGTGTATAGACAAACCCTAATGTAGAAATTACCTAATGCCATGATTCAACTTGTGATTTGTAAAGTCAACACACTAACGAGTAAATTATAGAAACCGTACAAGATTGATAAGAGCACAATTGTCGTAGTATATGGAACGACAATGTCTAAAAAGCCTAGATAGAAAGTGAGAACAAATGAGGAAGGTAACGACGGTGCCTATAGGCGGGATTGGATACAAGCGAGCATAGCGGGACGCAAGAAGTACCCAGGTTCGGGACCCTCGTGGTGAGGTAACACCCCTACTCCTACTGATCTGACTATATGAGGATAAACACGAAGAACTATAAGGGGTCCTCGAGCTGTATGTGTGCTACCAAACTAACATAGACCAACCCTTGCTACGAATGATCTGTTGCCCTTTATATACTGCCAGGGCAACGGTTACACTGGCATGCCCGTTTGGCGGGTCCCACAGCAGGCCCTAGCCGGCTGGTCATCTACAGTATCTCGCCTCCCTGATGTCAGCTACAGTGTCACGCCCCCGTCTAGCACAGTTACAGTGGATGTCGCCCTGGCCGACATGGGGCGGGGGGGGGGGGGCAATGTCTGTTCTCCAGACGACACGACGTCCATGCCGCCTCCTTCTGCCAGGTCCTCGCCTCGCCCTCCAAGTTAGGCAGCTCGTCTACGGCAGCTCTTGCCACGCGCAAGTTCTTGATCAGAGTGTTGTAGGTAGGACGAGCGAGGTAAGGAGGTGTGAGTGGCTCGCCATTCCTCTCTAGGCGAGATCCTAGCTCTCCCCCATGGTGCTGCAAATGCCCTTGTTGGCTAGGCTCATTGCTAGCCGGGGTGAAACTGTGGGCGCAGTGGTACTCACGCATGGTGCTCTCCATCTGGTGTTTGGCTGAAGCCAACCAATAGGCTTCTTTGAGGATGGACTGCCAAGCCACTTCCACTTCCACAGCCGCTTCAGCCGAATCATCCCCGGGTTCAACCGGAGTGAGGAGCTCATCGATGGCACGCTCCAAAGGGTCTTTCTCCCGCAACGGAGCGGAAGTTCCTCCTCCCTCGTCAGTGGTGCGCTTTAGTGTGGGCCGATGCTGGTGACAAACTACTAGGAGCTCATCGTCACATGGTTGAAGTGCCCCACGGCTAAAACAGGCGTGGCTCACCTGTGGGCAGTGCCCTACTAGTAACTAGAACAACCGTGGCTCACATGACTATAGTGCGCCACAGATGTGTGTGGGCCAGGGCCCTGTTGGCCGCACGCCAAACATCTGTAGCGCACTATAGTCATGTGCGCCACGGTTGTTAGTGTCAACCGTGGCGCACATGGGGGGGGTGCGCTACGCCTAAGCGCATGCCCCCCTCTGCTATGAAACGGCCACAAACATCTGTGGCGCACTCGGCCTAGTGCGCCACAAGGAGTAGGAGCATCCGTGGCGCACATGGCGTAGTGCGCCACAGATGTTTGTACTACCTGTGGCGCACTAGGGCCGTGTGCGCCACGGATGTGTCGATTTTTTTAGGACAGCACTTTATGTGCACATGTGTGACCACATCCACCACCCCACACTTCACTTTCCCCTTCTTCTTCCTCCTTAGATCTAGTCGGGATCTTCTCCTTCCCACCTCAATTTCTCCACCCATTCACCATTTTTAGCATGTAAAACTTGCTTTGGATGTTACATAAGTAATAGAGGAAGGTCTCCGGTCTCTCATCTCCTTCTCCGGTCGACGCGCGCACCTCTCCTTTCCATCTTTCTCGCGATCGGTCTCTCATCTCGGTAAGTTGTCCATGTAAGGATGTGTTCATGTGTATATGGATGATGTGCTCATATGTATGTAGATGATCGATGCTCATGATGTGTTTATGTGGAGAGGATCGATGGTCATATGTGTGTGTATATGGAGAGTATCGATGATGCTCATGCATGTGTGTATGGAGAGGATAATGATATGTTCATGTGTGTATGGATCGGTCTCTCTCTCTCTCTTGTGTTTGTATGTGAACAAGTTGCCATTTGTTTTTCCAAAATGTTGATTCATTTCCATTTTGGCAAGACTTTGGCATTTCGCAAAGGTCCTAATTTTAGGATAGGTCATGCCGAAATTTTCTATCGACCATTGCATGCATTCATTCATTATGTGGTTCTAATAGACTTCCAAATTGTACCGTGTACACCGTGCAGGCAAAAACGGTCCGCATAATGAGCGAAGGCATTGTGGCTAGATTTTTGAAATGTGCGACGGCCGACATGATACGAAATAACAAGACAGATATAAGATGTCCGTGCAGAAGATGCAAACTCAACTGGGTGATCGACCCAGATTCCGGGAATCTGCAGGCGCACCTGCTCCGCCATGGTTTCATGGATGGATACACTCGTTGGATAAGCGATGACGTAGATGATGGATACGGTGAAGGTGGCCAACATGACGATGATCATCATCACGGCGAGAACGGGCGAGATGATGAAGAGTCTCCTGGAGATGGTGAAGGTGCGGAAGCAGACCGGGATGATGATGATCTAGATGCCGGAGGAGCAGACGATGATGGAACAACGTTAGGCTGGGTGCGGGACCCTTATGTGCAAGAGCTGCTTCTCAAGCAGACGAGTAACGCCAGGCCTGCCGCTAGAGAGAAAGCCAAGCTTGCGCAACTTGAGAAAGACGCGGTTACTCCATTGTATGAGGGATGCAGGCCCGATGATACCCGGTTGAATGTAACGCTCAAGGCTATGGAGATGAAGACAAAACACAAATTGAGCGACGCAAGCTTCGACGATATGATGGCATTCTGGCACGATCGTCTCCCGGAGGGGAACATATGTCCAACTAGTATCGAGGATGCCAAGAAAATCGTCTGTCCTCTCGATCTACCGCACGTTAGATATCACGTATGCATCAACGATTGCATCATTTATTAGGGCGAGGACGCGGAGAAAACCACATGTCCGGTGTGCGGCGTGAGTCGATACAAGAAAGGGAAGAAAGCACCTCGAAAAGTGGTATGGTACTTTCCTATCACTCCTCGTCTGCAGCGCTATTTCGCGGACCCTAAGGAAGCGAAGCTCATGCGATGGCATGCGGAAAGGAAGAAGCCAGGAGATGATGATGATGACCCCGAAAAGGATGAGCTGCTGACACACCCTTCAGATGCTAGCCAGTGGAAAGCATTGGACCTCGAATTCCCAGAATTCGGTGGAGATTCGAGGAACATCAGGCTTGGTGCGAGCACCGATGGACTCAATCCGTTCGGTAGCTAGAGCAGCATGCACAACACTTGGCCCGTGTTTGTATGGATGTACAACCTCCCTCCATGGTTGTGCATGAAGAAGAAGTACATACAAATGAGTATGCTAATTCAAGGGCCGAAACAACCTGGTACTGACATCAATCTGTATCTCGGGCTGTTGAAAGAGGAGCTAGCCACGTTATGGGAATCTGGAGCCAATACTTACGACGCCGTCGCACAAGATTATTTCACTATGAGAGCCGCATTGGTCACTACGGTGCAAGACTATCCAGGTTGCGGGAATATCTCGGGGCAGGTTATCCAAGGATTCTGCGCATGCGTTAGGTGCATGGATAACACAAGCTATCTCCAACTAGAGAAAGATCCAGGGTCATCGAAAACCGTGTTCATGGCGCACCGGAGGTGGCTCGGCAAGAATTATCCATGGAGAAAACGTGGAGACCTGTTCGATGGCAAATCAGAGACCCGAGGAATCCCAGAGCGTAGGAGCAGCGAAGAAGTGGAAGAGTTGCTGAAAAACTGGAAAGATTGTCCTAAGCCTGGAAAGAAGCGAAAGAGGCAGCAACAAGACAAGCCGCTGATGAAGGTATGGAAAACAAGGTCTGTTTTCTGGGAGTTGCCATACTGGAAGTTTCTCCGCACGCCTCATAGCCTCGACATCATGCATATCACGAAAAACATGTGCAAGAGTCTGGTCGCCACCATAATCAACATGCCAGATAGGACGAAAGATGGTCCGAAAGCAAGGAACGACCTGATATGCTTGGGTATCCGGAAGGAGCTTCACGGAGGACGCACTACTCCTGATGATCAGCAAGATGACGATGATCATGAGTCGGAGACGACACAAGGTCGTCGAAAGGGTAAAAAGTTCAAGAAGAACAAATATTACTGCCCTCCTTCTTGCTTCACTCTAAGCCAGGATGAGATCAAACAGTTTTTCAAGTGCCTTCTAGGAGTCAAATTTCCTTACGGCTACGCGGGCAAGATAAGAAGATACCTAGACGAGGCGAAGCAGAGGTTCAGTGGCATGAAGTCTCACGATTGTGCCGTGCTAATGACGCAGTTACTTCCGGTCGCACTAAGAGGGATAATGGACGAGCACGTCCGTGAAACGTTATTTGGCCTATGCAAGTTTTTCGACATCATCTCTAGGAAGTCGATTGGCGTGAATCATCTCGGGAGGCTACAGGAGGAGATCGTGGTGATACTATGTGAGCTTGAGGTCTACTTCCCACCCGCATTCTTCGACATTCTGGGAGGCGGCCCAGCGGCTAGAAGACGATGAAGAATACCATCCTTCGGAGAGCGAGGATGCTGAGATGGAAGACGCGGAGGAAGAAGCCGAAGGAACGGCGGACGATGAAACCACTGATGGCGGCGAGGGCACAGGGAGTGGTAGCAACCCTCCTAAGAAGAAGAAGAAGCCGAAGGACCGGCGCCCGAACACAGTCGGCACGGTCAGGGAGGAAATTACCGAAGTGAGCCCATCAGGGGTTCCTTTGGAGCCCGCCCTTGTCGTCAAAGGGTACGGTGGGCAAGTGGCGGCGATCACCCGGATAACCATCTCAATCAACACCGAGAATCTCCGGCATAAAGATAATGGCCACTTGCGCACACTCCTCTTCGAGAAGCTGCACGCAAGATACAAGTTCCCCGCTAAGTATCAGAACACAAATTATCATGGGAACGAAGTAAACAAATCCGCCCTCACAAAGATGAGCACCGCCCTGGCCAGCTGGAGAACCCGGATAAAGAAGAAGATCTAGAAAGAAGGCAAAAGTCTCGAGGAGATCCAGAAGATTGACCCGCAGATCACCGAAGATCAGTTCCGGGAGTTCAAGGAGAGGTGTGAATCCGAAAGAGCCCTGGCCAATAGTAATCGGGGAAAGGTGCTGCAGGCGATGAATATAGGTCATCACCATCTCGGATCTGGTGGATACAGAACCGCGGAGGCCAAATGGAATAAGGAGGACGAAGTGTATATATCCAAGGGGATAGAAAACCCCTTTGCTAAATTCGAACTCGGGCAGGTTCGAAACTTCATCAGGGCCCGTTACCATGTGGACCCAAAAACCAAACAACTCACCGCGGATCCTGCGGTGAAGGAATTCGAGGAAATTGTGGTAAGTATAATCTAATTACCGCGGATCAACTCGATTGCAATCTAATCGATGATCTAAATGATTCACTGTTACTTCTTCTGCAGGAGGAGGAAATTGTTGCTAGTCATGGATCCCAGGGTTCCTCATCCCAGGGGTCGACGGCGGCCACCCGGTGGGATAACCCTTTTAACAGGGCGATGAACCGGGCCAAGAAAATAGAGCCGGTTACAAAGAATCCGTCGTCGGCTGGCCGTCTGGCCGACCTCGGGGGTAAGAATTGGGTGGATCATTTTGGTCCACCGTCGAGGACGCATCTGGCGCCGTCGGGAAGGAGCGAGGAGGAAAACCGCGAGGTTCAAGAACTTAAGGCACAAGTGGCGCGGATCCCGCAGATCGTCCAAGACAACCTGGCAATCACCCTCACGTCCTTCCTGCCTACCTTGGTGGAGTCAATAGCGAACTGGAGTGCGGGTGGTCGAGTAGGGCCGTGCCCGATTCCAAGCATGGTCAGCAGCCACTCGAACAACGCGGCGCCGACGAATCAGGCGAACTACGTGTTCGTGACTCCGCCCGCTAGCACCGCGGCGCCGCAAGTGTTGGTGACTCCCCCTGCCATCACCGCGGCACCGGAGTACATGTTGGTGCCCCCCTGCCATCGTCGCGGCGGCACCGGAGCTCCAAGCACCTGTCAGTAGGGAGAATACACCTGCAGCGAACACCGCGCCATCAAGCAGCCCTTCCGTCTCTTGCACGCCCGTCGCCGTATGCGGTGCGTCGACATTAGCCGATCTCGACTCCATCGTGGTAAACAAATTGCTTTAATTACTGCCTTTCATGCCATCTATTACTCTTATGGCATCTCTCTCTGACAACGCCGTACATGTTTTCCGCAGACGGATGTTCCTTGCACTCTCTTATGCTACGTGAACAATGAGCTGAGGGATGTTGCCAAGGGTACCATCGTTCAACCCTTGCAGCGCACGTTCCACTCAAAGCCGATGCCAGATAGCGTGCACAGGGTTAAAATTAGTCGGGTGCTAAGGGGCTGCGACGACCTGGAACCTCCCATTCAACCCCCAGGAGCGGATGAAGAAGAGCCGTCTGTCCTCAGAACTTGCTTCGGCTTATTCTTGCTATGGCCAAAGAGCATGCATGATCCGTTTGGGGACGGCGGGAGCCATCACGCCACAGACAACAGCACCGCCTGTCGTGCCAGCGACAAGCGGTGGCAAGGCCCCCTTATTACCGCCACCGCCGTCACCTCCACGCGGTGCGTCGAATGATCATGGTGATGATATGCACATGGCGCAGGATCCGGCCGAGGACGACGAAGACTGGAATGATCACTTCTTCAGCACTCAGTTTGGCAACGAAGAAGACCTAGCTGGTGGCCCCACAGAGAAAGCCACTATCACCAAGTGTCTGTTTGGTTCTCAGGAGATGCCTCCAGCTTGCGCCTTTACAGAGACAGCTGATACAACCAACCGGCCCTTTATTCTAAGCCCTGACACACTACATAGGGCGGCCGGTGCTCAGATTGCGGTGCCTGCCCGCCCTCCAAAAGGAAAAAAGGACAGGAAAAGAAAATCTAGCAGCTCGAGCCAGCCGGTGGCGTCAACAACTACGAATCCGATCAGGTTTCCGGACGGGCCACCAAGACCCAAGGGTATTATGTGGAGGATTCATGTGGCAGGTGAGCCCATGCTACCTAAGAATTTGTGGAAGCTCGCCAGTTCAGAACTACAGAGTGTGCATGACGGCGTGCTGACGATAGAGAGACGCCTTCTATCGGAGAAAGATCCCTCGCACCCGGTATTCGTGGTTAAGGTGCCACCAGGCTTGGGCTTCGTCGACTCTGCCCCTGCGGATCTGTTCTTCCTGCGGTTCGAGGACATCTTCAATATGTTCCACCTATACCCGCTGCACTATACCATGGTCCGTCTCTTTTCTCTCAGCCTGGCCACGCAGAACATTGGAGAGAACACACCTGGCATCGCTATAGTGGACCCCTACTACATGCGTGACGGTTGCTTGGGTTCCCCCGCCGAACGACGTATCGTGGCCTCGTACCTAAAAAGAATCCTCGTGGTGAACAAGACAAAGGAATACATTCTCGTGCCTTACTTTCCCGAGTAAGTCGTTATTCACTCGCCACCGTCGATTGGCTTTATTAGATCATCATCATTCTTTTTCCAACACATTCCATTTGAATTTTTTGCGCAGAGATGAACACTGCACGCTCATCTCCTTATCGCCGAAGCATTCCCATGCCACGTATTTCGACTCGGGGAGTCTAGAAAAGAAGAAAAACTACGACAAGATCAAGGAAGTTCTGGATGATGCTCTCACTGGCTTTGCCTCGACGGAAGGCACCAGCTTCGTGCGTAAGAAGGTCAAGTTTGGCAGGCACGTCTTTAACCACGTAACGTAGTTCCCCTGCGTGAAGCAGCCGGAAAACAGTAAGAAGGAAGCCTACTACGCACTCCATCACATGAGGGCGTTCCTACTTGACCAGCAGAATTCTACGCTGCTAGATCATCTCAAACAGTGGGCCGAAGCAAAGGCCAAGATCAATGATTCAGATATTAGACAAGAGATGTATCGCATCCAGCAGCAATTTGGGGCAATCATCTTTCGTGATGTCATGACTTCGGGGGGGATCTTCTACGGAGGAAATGTCCCGAATAACCGTGACATAGAAGATCGCCTAGAGATGCAGGGTGACTATAGGAAGTTCATGACGAGACAAGGCGTCCTCCCGTTCCCTAAGCCGAGTCAGAAGGCTTGATGTTGGCCTAGTTGTAGTTACAAACTATAGATGACCTTTGTGTGTGTGGACAAACTATGAATCATCGCTTACTTATTTTGCTTATTATTATTATATATCAATCAATGCTTGGTTTTTTCGCTTACTCTTTGGTCCTTTGCTCACTTTGGTCCTTCTTTTTTTCCTTACTCTTTTTTCGAGAATAATGCCGATGATTGAAATGTCGTGGCACACTATATATGTGAATGTGCTACGACGGGATAGTTAGCCTTGTGATATGCACAAGTCCAGGAATTGTGCATCCTACTTGGCTAACTGTTCCGTCGTAGCATATTCCTGTGTCCAACGACCTAGCTAGTTATATATGAGGCATTCTTTTCGAGTTATTTTTGTCTTTTTCGAGAATATGCCGATGATTGAAATGTCGTGGCACAATATATATGTGAATGTGCTATGACGGGATAGTTAGCCTTGTGATATGCACAAGTCCAGGAATTGTGCATCCTACTTGGCTAACCGTTCCGTCATAGCATATTCCTGTGTCCAACGACCTAGCTAGTTATATATGAGGCATTCTTTTCGAGCTACTTTGGTCTTTTTCGAGAATAATGCCGATGATTGAAATGTCGTGGCACACTATATATGTGAATGTGCTACGATGGGATTGTACGCCTTGTGCTATGCACAAGTCAATGTGTTGTGCATCCTACTTGGCGTACGGTTCCATCGTAGCATATTCCTGTGTCCCACGACCTATGTATATATATGAGGCATTTTTTCGAGCTACTTTGATCTTTTTGGAGAATAATGCCGATGATTGAAATGTCGTGGCACACTATATATGTCAATGTGCTACGATGTGATTGTACGCCTTGTGCTATGCACAAGTCCAGGAGTTGTGCATCGTACTTGTTGTATGGTTCCATCGTAGCATATTCCTGTGTCCAACAACCTAGTTATATATGAGGCATGCTTTTTGAGTTTGCCCTTTTTGATTTAGGAGTACTTTCTATAAGTGTATATTCATATGCGACTTTAATTATACATGTTTTTTCAATCACCGGTTAATTATTATTGTCAACTTGTAGATGACGTGGTACGTCGTGTACAAGGGACGGGTTCCCGGAGTCTACGATGATTGGGAAGACTGCCGGAGACAGGTGCACCGTTTCAGCGGCAATAGCTACAAAGGGTACAACACTATGACGGAGGCGGAAGCTAGATACACGCGCTATCTAGCGGGAGTTAGGACGACAAGGAACCGGATGAAGACCTACACCTTCGTCGCGGCGGTGATCATGCTTATCTTCTTTGGTTATTTATCCTGCGTTTGTGTCTAGCTAGTTTAGTTGTCTAGGCGAGCTTCCGAGCTCTAACTTGTTCGATCGACACATGTATTCGCATGTCACCAACTACTACTTTGTAACTTGATCGAAACAATGTAACTTATACTATGTATTCATGTATGAGACTTATCTATATGTATTTGTTTCAATCTTGTTTTTCATATTGTGTATTTATATATATAATTGTATATCTTGTATCTGTGTGTGTATATCTGCTGTAATATTGTATATAATCTGTATTGTATATAATCTGGCTCGGAAATTAAAAAGAAAACAAAAAATACATCTGTGGCGCACATGGTCTACCTTCTATGGCGCACTACACCTAAAGCGCACTATGGAAGCTTAGTGGCGCACTACCTAGTGCGCCTTAGAAGATCCCAGGGGTAGCGCACCTGCCCAAACATCTGTGGCGCACTAGCAGGTGCGCTACGCCTGTATCTACACAACCGTGGCGCACTAGGCAGTGCGCCACGGCTGAGAGATAGCCGTAGCGCAAGGCACGTGGCGCACTGCTAGTGCGCCACGGATGATGTTTCCAGGTGCGCCACTAAAGGCCATTTTCCTAGTAGTGACTTGACCCAGCCATCATGACCTCCATGCCGATAGGAGCAACGAACGTGCTGCCGGCTGGGGACATTGGCTCAACGAAGGATACAATCTCCCAAGGGAACCGCTCCGAAACGGTGGAGATGTAGATTGGCAGGTCGCTGAACAGAAGAACGGTGTTGTCTGACGGAAAAGTGGATCCAGCGAAGAACGAGGCATTATCGATGACGCAGTCGAACTTGCCCAAGTAAGCACGAGCTCGGAAGCCATGCGCTCACTAGCAGAAGTGCGAGGTCACGTACCAAGCAAGACTCCGATCATATTCTTGCCCCACGGTGGGCGCCAACTATCGTAGTATATGGAACGACAATGCCTAAGAAGGCTAGATAGAGGGTGAGAACAAGTAGGGAAGCTAACGATTGTGGCCGCATGCGGTATTGGATACAAGCGAGCATAGCGGGACGCAAGAAGTATAAGGTTCGAGGGGCCTCGTGGTGAGGTAACACTCCTACTCCTACCAATCTGACTATATGAGGATGAACACGAAGAACTATAAGGGCTCCTCGAGCGGTATGTGTGCTACCAATCTAACAGAGAGATCAACCCTTGCTACGAATGACCCGCTGCCCTTTATATACTGCTAGGGAAATGGTTACATTGGCCTAGCCATATTGCGGGTCCCATAGCAGGCCCCAGCCGGCTGGTCATCTATAGTATCTCGCCTCCCTGATGTCAGCTACAATGCCATGCCCCCCGTCCAACACGAGTACAGTGGATGCCGCCCCGATCGACACGGGGGCGATGATTGTTCTCCGGACGACACGAGTATGATGTCGGTCGTCTTCATGTTTCCCGGCGTCCGTGCCACCGCCTTCTGCCTTTATGTCCCGTCAGTAGCTTGCTAGCTCATGGCACGTACTATGGCGTACGTCACCCTAGATCCTCCGTCTTATAGCCTCGCTCCGTCTGGCTAGGATGATCCAGCCAGACCAGCGCCGTTGTAACCTTTTCTCATCCGGCTAGTCTGTACACCGGCTCGCCGTGATCCTAACTTCCTCTAGTCATCACTTTTGGTTTTACATCCGGCTGCGCTCGTCAGCCGACGAACGGTTACATTGCCCTTATTCTTATCTGGCTAGGCTACCCGGGGTAATCCCCCCGACACTAGCTCCCGAGCACGTGTAGATTTCACCCTTGGGGAAATGTGTGAGGGCTCATTTCCTAATTTGAACTGGCATCCAGCCAGAATCTGGCGGTTGGGATATCCGGTGGCGCCACCGCTAACACAGGCCAAACCCACATGATCATAATTACGCCTCTACGACACGTAGGGTCGCATCCTGTCATGCATCGCCTCAGGAACCACTGTAGGCGCTTCGGGAACCACCCTCAGATCTTCTGCGCACACCACACCAGCACACGGGATCTTACCTGGTGGTTGGAGGTGAGGCCCGCCCCAGGTGCCGACACGTGGCAGGCCAAACAGTTGCCCTCTCGGCGATAAATAGCGCCAGGGGCAGCGGCCGCCCGCATGCGCCCACTTCTCCATGCTCCTCTCTTCTTCCTTGCCTCCCGCGCCCAGATCTCGCTACGCCTCCCTTTTTCTACCCACCAGAGACAACGGGCCCGTGCCTCTCGACCCCGGCGATGACCTACGATAGGGAGGAGAGCCACGGCGTTTGGTGCGGTTCCTTGGGGACGGAGGAACAAGTCGCTAAATACTGCTGCTCGCGGGTCCTTCCACCAGATACTGAGGTCGTGGTGTGGCTCGCGCCGACGGTGGAAGTTTCACTGCACCCACAGGATGGCGAGCGAGTCATCTTCCTCTCCCACCTCACGCGCAACCTCGCTCTCCCTACTAGCACCTTCCTTCTTTCCTTCCTTGTATTCTTTGATCTTCGATTACATCATCTTGGCGCCAACGCAATCGGCACCCTCGCGCACCTTGTTGTGTTCTATGAATCCTACCTTGGGATCCAGTCGGATCTCGGGCTCTTCCTCTACCTCTTTCTCATCCAGGCTCATACCCAGTTCTCCAAAGGCCCGCTATTTCCTTGCGGTGGCGCCTCCATCTACTCCCGCACGTAGACCAATTACCTAAAATTCTGGCTGCATGACACGGTCAAGCTCTGCCATGAATCATACTTCTATGTGAGAAATCTGACGGAGGTAGACTGGATCAACCTTCCGACCATCCAGGATCAGCAGTCCAGCCGACAGCACGGGGACCTCAAGATCCATGGCTCCAAGACAGAGACCGATGCGATGCTGAAATGAATGATGGATCTCGTCACAGCTCACTTGACCGGCATCGACGTCACCCTCGGCTTGTTGTCCTGGCTGCTGATGCCGGTCCAACAATGCACACACAGGATGTGCTACTACTCGGGCCGGATGGACCCAACCTGACTCTCCCGCCGTGACCCACCTTTCGCCAACCTCTACGAGTGGGTTTGTCTGATCACAAGTAGAAGATCAAAGAAGGGTGGTCCTTCGAGAAGATTCCCTACACGCGCGAGAATCACGCGCCCCGCGTATGTAGTCCAGTTGCCTTTTCTTTCCTCTTTGCCGTTCGCTCTATTTTATAGACTCTGTCTGACTCATTTCCTCCTGGCAGCAGATCTTCGCCTACATCATCCGGGAGAAGGGCTACTCTCCCTCTAGAACTTCACCGTTGACTTTCCCGAGCCGCACGCCTGGCGAGCCGGCGAGGAATCAGATGGCAAGGGCGAGGTGCTCCCCATCCGGAATGATGAACTGGGGGACGATTCCCATGGGGCTACCCTGGAAGAAGGAAAGGATGCCCTGGCCCCAGAGGCAAGCCGGCGTCGCACGGCGGAAGCTGGCTCCAGCCAGGCCTCCTCGGTCAAAGAATCGGCCGCCAAGAGGGGTCACTCTAGCGCTCCCCGCCCAAGCTGGGGTGGTCGCAGGAAGGCTCCACCCCCAATCGTCAAAGGGTGAGTTTCCCCATCTTGCTTTTTCGCTTGCCTTGATCTAGAATTTCTCGTTCTACTTCTTTTTTCTCCTTCACATTTGTTTCCATGTTTACTAATTTCTTTCGTATTTTTCTTTCAGTGCTGCCATTTCCTTCAGCGCAGCAATTTCGGCCCTTGCCTCTACCGCCTCGCATCCTCACACATCCCCCGTCCACCATGACCCGACCCTTGGCTCCGCTCCTCCCCCGCCCACGGGAGAACCCGCCGCAGTAGGACCAGGCTCCCGTTGGAGGAGTTGCAGGCACAAAATTTAGCCAATTGAGGAGAGGAAGAAGTGATTTTTTTCATCAACTCCAAATAAAGATCCAAGACCATGGTGTTGTATCCCTCGTTCATACAAATCCAACGAGCCAAAGAACACCTCAATCGGAGTCTGTATTAAGAAACTACGACGAAAATATTGTAGAGTCCAGGCGGCATAACGACCACTGGTACAGGCGGAGCCCGCCCGTACCGTACGGCCATACCGCCCTCCGACGTCTTTGTTTTTTCAAACGGAACAACATTTTTAAAGGTCCAATGGGCATATTCGGCCCCTAGCTTTGTCGGTTCGCAAAACCGACCTCTTGATGCCTATTTAAAGAGGGGAAACCCTAGAAGGAGGGGACAACTCATTATATTTTTTCTTTTAGTTTATTTTTGTTTCTTTGAGTCTTGGAAGTTATTGACTCTGTAATAACCCCCCCTTATCCTTTTTATTTTGTTTTTGTGCCAAGAGTAGCCTCTAATGAGAGGGAAGTAATATTTGGGGAAGTTGCTGTCCCGAAACAGATTTTTGTGCTTCACTGTAAAAAATCGTGAAAAATCCCAGAACATCATATTGATCTACAATTTTTTTGTGCATGTCCCAGTTATTTACTCAACTTTCATTAGTTTTGCACTTTTCGATTTGAGCAACAGAATATTTTAGAAAAAATCGGTCTTTACCTGTCGGTCTGTTTTGACATATTTCTGCCATTATTTGCATTTGCCTCTTACCGGTTTCTTTTTGAGTTCTCTTTGATCACTTGAGCTTTTAAAAGTAGTTTCTACAGTAACTTATGTTTTAATTGATGTTTTACTTGAGTTGAAACTAAACCCAAAGGCTTATTATCTTCAATACACTAATGTTGCTATGAAGATTGTGTGAAGTTTTGTATGAAGGAAATTTTCAAGTGTAGGGGAAGAATAATGTGATGAGATGAAGTATGAATAAAATCTCAAGCTTGGGGATGCCACCCGTGTTACCCCAAGAAATATCCAAGAGGTACACGCGTCAAAGCTAGGGGATGCCCAAGCCATCCCCTTTCCCAAGGCATACCCTTCTTCATCAATAAAATCTCAGGTCTTCTTTCAAGAAACTTCATTTTTATTTGCTTCATGCACTATATGTTGTTCTCGGAGCGTCTTTGTTTTTGTTTTTAGTTTTATTTTGCTTTGTTTGCTGTAATAAGTTAGTTAGATCCCATCACACTTCTTTTGGATAGAGACACGCTCCATTTTCATTGTTTAGAACACTCTAGTTTTCACTCTTATTGTTCTATGAGTGTTCACTTTTGCTAGCGCTGCATTTAGCTTTAGTTTTTTCTGCTTTTTGCTTATAACTTTTTAGTTCCTCTTTGTAGTTAGGTGAGAAAATCTCTCTGATCTTTATTGATTATTATATTTGTGAGTTGTTTCAAATAAGTCGATTGGTGTTGGAAAAGAGTAGAAAGTTCCATGCTTATAATGGTACAAAAGGAAGCTTATTTTTCTGTGGCTTAGACTTTATCATGTCATGTTAGATATCGATTTGATCATATTCTTAGTGATTATTGTTGTAGCATAACTTGTTTCAAACAATTAAGATTGCTTAATGTTCCTTGAAAGAATCATGCGTTGTTTTAGCATACAAAACCATAATATTGTGGTATTCTTCTTTGATGCTTTATTTGGGTTGACTTGGCACACATGCTTACACCATGTTATGACTATGAACCAGTCACCCTAGCCTCTATGATCATTTAGTTTTTTACTTGTGATATCACTTTATGCTTTGATTAATAATGTTTTATCGCTCTGCATGATTATGGCCATTATTTCTCTCTTAGTTGGTCGCTTCCAGTCTTTTGCTAGCCTTCACCTGTACTGAGTATGAGCTCTACTCGTGCATCCAACTCCCAAGAAACCAAGTTATTCCAAAGAGTCCACTATAAATTCCTATGCATGGTGTGTTATACCATTCCAAGTATATTCATGTTTTTATCTATCTTCCAAATTAAACTTTTGTTATTTGAAAATTAGTGATTAAAGCTCTCACGAACTTGTTGACACACTTTATTTTTCTTGCACTTAATAAACTTGAACCATTGTGCCCATCTATGTGCTTATATGCTTGCAAGTTATAAGTTGGGAGTTAGTAGAACCATGTTGTCATGGGGAACGCTTTCAACACTTGTACATATCTATCCAGTTGATATCATGTTCTTTTGTTTATGGATGTCAGCGGTGTGAAATAAAAGGAGAGCTTGTAAGTTCATGGAGTATTGTATATGTGTTAGAGAAACACCTGGGCGGCCAGCCTAAGCCATGCCTAATCATGGTGGAAACTTTCAGCATAACCATAGTGAGCAATCTATGAAGCATTTTCAGAAAAAATAGAAAAAGAAGAAAAAAAGAGAAAAAAGCACCATGCTCATGGTAAATAAAAAGACCACTGAGATACTCATTTTCTGTTGCCTTGTCATTTTGATATGGGATAGCTCCTGTGTCATGGGGCAAGGGGTACCCCGTTGGCGGTTCTCTATGATACACATATACTTAATATGCCAAGAACTTGCTTGTGACTAAAGTTTAGTAGCATGAGGAACGATCCTCGTACTCAAGGGACATGAGATTTTCAACTTATGGTTTTCAAGCATATAACTCATATTTGTCTCACTTTAACCTTAATCACTTTAAGATGCTTATGATAGGGGCAATAAGAGCTCAAAGCTAGTAAGTACCATAATTTTTGGAAGCTCTTTATGAAACTTGAAATCCCTGCTTCCCTCTTCGAAGGGCCTTTCTTTTTACTTTTTGTTGAGTCTCCATCTTCTATCTTTATGCACCAATTAAGAGAGCATAGTTGTCATTCTTAGTTCAATGTGCATTGTCCCAAAACTTGTTGATTGATTCATAATTATGCTATTGCTTATTATTAAATTATTTGTATCTAGTCACCCTTATGAACTTTGAAGGTGTCCTATGCATTTATGTTTTGCTATTCCATGAAGCGGGACAAGCTGATTACCACTCTTGCCATGTTTTCTATATGTGAAACAAACAAATGTCTTTCAATGCATTGTTATTCATGATCTTCTGTTTATGTTGCCTTTCATGTTGTAACATAGTTGATTTGTCTTATTGTTAGAGTACTTTGATCCCATATATCAATGCTTTACAATACCTTGATCAAGATTGTGATAGTGCATGTCACCTAAAAAATTATTCTTTTTATCACCTACCTACTCGAGGACGAGCAGGAGTTAAGCTTGGGGATGCTTGATACGTCGTAAACGTATCTATAATTTTGATGCTCCATGCTTGTTTTATACCAACTATCTTATGTTTTGTCGACACTTTGAGGCATTTTTATAGATTTTTGGAACTAACCTTTTGACAAGATTCCGCAGTGTCAGTTGCCTGTTTTCTGTTGTTTTTGGTTTTAGAAAAGCTAGTAAAGAAATATTCTCGGAATTGGACGGAACAAAAGCCGAAGTCAATATTTTACCGGAGCAAAGACGGAGTCCAGAGGGGGGACGAAGAGGTACCATAGGGCAGCCACACCACCCCCTGGCGCGAGTCCACCCTAGGCCGTGCTAGGGCATGGTGTGGGCCCCTGGCCCTCAACCGATCTCGCCCCTTCGCCTATATAAACACCCCGAGGCAGAAACCCTAAGAATCGAGATAAAAAAATCCACGAGAAGTTCCGTAGCACCGCCGCCACCGAAGACGAGATTCGAGATAGAAGTATCTGTTCCGGCACCCAGCCGGGACGGGGAATTCCCCGGGAGCCATCTCCATCGACTCCACCACCATCTCCATCGTTGTTGCTGACTGCCATGTTGAGGAGGGAGTAGTTCTCCCTCGAGGCTAAGGGCTCTACCCGTAGCTACGTGTTCATCTCTCTCTCTATGCGTGATCTTATTGTGATCATGAGTTTTATAATCTAGTTGAATAAGTAGATCTACTCTGCTACTCAAGTGCTTTAATTAATCTCCGCTTATCCCCACGTGTGTGAAGTTGACAGTGTGCACACCTTATGGCACTTAGGCTAAAGATTACATAAATACTTATCATGAGTTATATTTTGAGTTGGATGTCTCTATGAAATTGTGGTGTTTGTTCGAACCATCTAGCGCTCAAGGTGACAGTGTGGGGTTACCTAGATGGGAAATGCGAACTTTAACACTGTGTTTGGATGTATGAATTTTAGCTCGGAATTGAATTGGTTAATAATTCCAAATCCAAGTTAGAAAGGAAATGGACTGCAATTCCATTTCGGTTGTTTGGATGTATATGGAATTTGAGCTCGGAATCAAAGGGTAGCACCCATTTCCAATTCCTGTTTGGATGTATGAACCATATAATTGCCATTTTGTTGATTTTGGACAATATAAACTTATCTAATATATAAAAAATAGTATATGTGCATATTTCAATGTTTATATATTATTTCAAAAAATCAAACACAATTACAACATGGTACACAACCAGTACTACAAGAAAATAGATGTCTTTGTTCTGCAGGTTGTGGCCTTATTCTATCGAGGTTCTTCTCAGGTTCTCCAGGTTGTGGCCTTGTGATGTACAACAACGTGGAGAGATTAACGTGGGAGTATCATGGTGAGTCAAAAAGCTGAGCGTCATCGTCTGTATTAGAAATCCTGATCAATACGAGTACAAAAAATAGAATACGGCTAGTGGTGGCCTTCTTGGCGAAAGTCCAGAGGCGTGGCCTGCTTGGGGACAGGCCAGGGGCATGGACACCTTCCCCTTCCGGATGCCATTCCCCACTGTGGTCGCTTCCCACCCCGATGCCGTTCTGAAAGAATCGATCTGCTAGTGTTTGGGGGCAAGAGAGTGGAGGGGACAAAGGCATGGCCGCTACCAGCTTGCTCCGAGGTTGCGGGGATCAAAAATAGGAGTGTGGGGAGGAGGGCGGGGAAGAGGAGAAGCAGGGGAAGACTGACCGGAACCGCCGTCGCCGCCTTCCGGTGACGCGGTGTGCTCCTGGGTCGCTTCCTCAGCTTCTGTTCTGTCGAGCGAGGACGAAGCGGCAGGCTATCGTGGTATTGCCGACGAGTACGCCATGGAGGGGTCCTCACAGTGCGTGTTTAGAGACCTGGGGTAAGGCGGACGGTTGACGGGTACGAGGTAACACAGCTTACCCAGGTTCAGATCCCACAACGGTGGCGGAATCCTACTCCTGCTATAAATCACTATAATGGAAATACGCCGAGTTACAGAGATAGGTTCGTTGTGCGAGGTTGTCTGAATCAATACTAGGTTGTGCCCTAAAGGCTCCCATAGGCCCGACTTATATAGTCGCCAGGTCCTAGGGTTACAGGGAAAAGTCCTAGCCGGACAGGTTACAGAGTTCTACACATCTATTACTAGTCTTGTGTATCTTGCACTCCAAGGCTCCGGGTACGCTGGTGACTCCACCGTAGCCTTCCTTTATCCGGCATGGGCCTCCCTTCTGGATCCACCTAACTGGGCCGCCCAGCAGGCCATAGGCCATGCTACCGACTATGGGCCACCCGGGTTAGTCGGATAAGAGACATGCTATGAGGATACCCATATAGCATATCCCCAACAGTAGCCCCCGGAGAACTCCAAGATCTTGCGCCGTCTTGCCTCTTCTCGTGGAATGCTCCGTCTAGATGGATGTCGGCAAATCGTCAAGCAACATCTTGTAGTCCTCCCAAAGAACCCTGCAAAGGTTTCTCCGTCTTCTATTAGTAAGTCAGAGAAATGCTGAATCTTTCATCGTACGATCCCGTTGTCGGATTAAATCCGTCCATGCCGGAATCTTCGATGAGACGGCTCATCTACCATGTCAGTTATGGTGACGTAGGCTGTAGGTCAGCGACGCCTCATAACTCACACATGCAGAGAACGTAATCATATCCGATTTTCCTGCGCGAGCGATACGAACCGTTGGCGGCGACGGTTGGAGACGTGGCAAAATTACCGCGCACGTTCACGAACACGTCGTCTACGCGGCAA
Source organism: Avena sativa (assembly GCA_916181665.1). NCBI lineage: Eukaryota > Viridiplantae > Streptophyta > Magnoliopsida > Poales > Poaceae > Avena > Avena sativa. The sequence goes on from OV702279.1 coordinate 400,111,384, forward strand.
TCGTCCGATTAGCTGCACGAATCTTGACGCAGAGTAAGATAAATAGTAACCGTGGGACACTTGCCACTTTTTCACCCCATTCCCTCGCGTCATCGTCTTCTTCCTCCAGCCACGCGCCTCCTCGAGCTCTTCGCAAAAACCTCGAGAAAACCTTAGCTTTTCCCTCTGCACCAGTCGCTTCCTCCCAGTCCTCCATGGCCAGCAGCAGTTCTTCTCCATCGATGGCGGCGTCGAGCGAAGCCACGGCGAAGCCGGTGAGCTCCGTCGTCGTGCCGCCAGAGGGGCTGGTCATCCCCGCATCGGCGGTGATTGAAACCACCGGCGGTGACCACAAACTGGCAGCGCTGGAGCCTCTGGACGAGGAGCCAGACTCGCACAAAGGTGACTGGCGTGGCTCGGACATCACCGGTCGCGACATCCAGGAGATGGTCGCTGAGGGTTACCTCCCCGCGATGGAGGGACTCGCCTGGCGGGCGGCACTGGCCGGCGAGGTGACCCCTTCTCCCCAAGCCGGAGAGAAGGTGTACCTCAAGGCGCAATTGGTACGCGGCGTTTCTCTGCCCATCTCAAACTTCTTCCTGTCCATCTTGAATCTCTTCAAGGTCCAACCCCATAACCTCCCCCCAATAGCATCTTAGTCCTTAGCAACTTCGAGGCACTTTGTGAGGGTTACCTAGGGATTAGGCCTAGGTTAGATCTATTTGTATACTTCTTCACCGTCAAGCGTGAAGCCGGACACAGTAGGGAGGAGCTGAGAAACTGCGGCACCATAAGCTTCAAGATCCGTCCTGGCCGGCGGTTCCCCAACATCGTCGGCCACGAATCATGCAAAAACTGGCAGCGGACGTACTTCTACGGCCCCGACATTCCTTTGATGGGCCGCGAAGTAACGTACCCGGACTTCGTGGATGGAGCTGCCGCCGAAGTCTCCACATGGCGGTCTCATGCCTCCCTTCCCTCCGACCTCGACGCTTCTCGCGCAATAAGGCGGATCGAGTGGTTCGTAGAGACGGGTCTGACCGGCATGGACCTAGCCATGTGCTGGTTCATCAGGCGGATCCAACCTCTGCAGCACCGCACGAAGTATATGCACGAGTACACCGGCGACCGAAGGGATCCCCTTCGGATCTCCGAGGACAACTTCTCGAGTGACTCCGTCAAGTTCCGCCTCAAGGACATCGTCAAGGTGAAGGACAAGAAGCGTGGCTTCACCCTCACCTACGACATGTTCATAGACGGAAAGTACCCAAAGGTAGACATTTATTTTCTGTGTATGACATTGCTCCAGTTTTTCCGTCTTGCCAATATCATCTTGTCTAATACGGTGATTTCTCACTTAACAGCTTAGTGATCTAGATGAGGGCAACCTGTCTGCCCAAATCTATGATCCAAAGATGAAGGAAGTCACGGCCGTGTCCGACGATGATGTCCCATTGGCGCGAAGGCAGAAGAGCTCCACCTCTGACGCTGCCGACGGAGGTAAGAACAAGAAGACGGAGGGTGGAGCCTCCAAAAAGAGTACTGCCGCCCTGGAGGCAGAAAATAAGAAAGCCACCGGGTTGTTTGCCAAAGCGGCCCCCCTAGTGTAAGCTTCTTGTTCTCCGACATTGTCTAATTTATCTGTCTTATTCCTGTACTTATGCATTTTGCACGTTTCAGGAAGAAAGCCACAACCAGCCTCAAGAAGTCCTCCAAGACTCTTGGGGCTTCTAGAAATATTAAAGATATGCTGCATCGCGACTCCTCTCCCGTCATCGCCCCTGCCACTCCTGCTGTCAAGCCCTCCTCTGCTCCGACAAGCTCTCAAGTCTAGGAGGCACCAGGCCCTTCCGCCATGGAAGTGGATTCTGGCGCCTCTACCGAGCTCGTTGTTGTCGGCGAGCAGGCGACGCAGGAGAGCACTTCTCTTCAAATGGCTGAAGCTCCGGCTAAGGATGCCATCGGTAGCGGGAAGGCGGTGATGGGAGCTGGTACCTCTGCCGAAGGCGGCTCCTTCACTCCTCAGAAACCCTTCGAATTCCCGAAGATAGTTTACCCGGCGCTCCTGCCGGGTAACACAACTATGGTTCCTGGAGGAGTGCCGTCATCTCCGACGTGCGGTATTGAGGAGCTGCAACGACAAGCATATATCTTGAGAGGAAATAGCGTTTCCTTTGGCAAGCTGCTGGTCGAGAGCGCTACAAACCTCAAGATCATCGCACTTGTAAGTTTTACTTTACCTTTTGCATTTTATATGAGTATCCCTACTGTAGCCCCCGAGGATGTAGACGGAAAACCATTGGTTTTGCATCTATATGCTCTAAGAGTGACTAAGTTGGAAAAAACTCTCACTGTAGCCCCAAGCATTTAAATGGAATGAATTATTCTAACTAGATGCTTTAAGAGTAGCATACACAATGTTCATAAATTTAAGTGATGTAGCTCCCAAGTCTCTAGTTGTAACTGAATTAGTTCCGACTAGATACTTAAAGAAAAGCTAAGCATTTTCCGAGTTAAAACTTTATACTATAGCCCCCAAGTCTCTAGTTGAGAACTGAACTAGCTCCGACTAGATGCTTAAAGAAAAGCTAAGCATATTGCTAAGTTAAAATCTCTCGCTGTAGCCCCCGAGCATCTAGGTGGAAAATTTCTGACTAGAAGCTCCAAGCAGACTAAACAACGACTTAACTTTGTATTTGTTTCCACAGAATGAGAACGCTCGGAGGGGCATGGCCAACGAGAAGTACCAGAAGATGCGCGCGGATCTTGAAGCTAAAAAGGGTAAAACCGCCATCTTGAAGGAACAGATCATCAAAAACAAGAGTCTGTTTTCTTTTTGCGCATTTCCGTCTTACTTTTGTGCCCATAATATCCGAGTACTCAATGTGTACTTTGTTTTCTCCGACTTGCAGAACATGTTGCCAAGGCTAAGGATATTGTCGAGCAGTCCAAGCATATCTAGCAGCTGGACAGCGAGAACAAGATCCTTAAGAAGGAGAGGGAAGAAATGCTAAAGATGCACGAGGATTCCATGAAAGCCCTGCAGGAGTCCGCCTCCGCTGAGATCAATCGCTTGAAGGAGGAGCTTGCGATCCTAAAGGATCAGAAGCAAGCTGCCGATGAGCAAAACCTTCGCCATAGCGAGACGTTTAAGCTCCTCCATTAAGAGAAGGAATACTTGGCGGACGTCGTCTGGCAGGCTAAGGCCAGCATCTTCAGTAAGTGTCCTCCGCCTTGTAGTTCTGTAGTATGGATACTTAGAATTTTTGAACTCATGCAGTCGTTGTCGGAATTTTCAGCGCCCATGGGCTTAACCCGCTCGCCTCCTTCGGACAAGGAATGCATGATTCTTGCCGGCAACTTCATCAACACCGCCATCGCCCAAGCCAAGGAGATCACCAAGCCCCTCCAGATTTATATTAAAGCCTCGGACTCCGTGGTGAAGTACTCGGAGATTCTACGCCGAGCCCCCGAGCGTGTTGCAAGCTGGAAAGCTTCATGTGCACGGGCTGGCGCAAGGATGGAGCTGTCCATGGTGAAGGCACACTATGAAGAGGCCGACATCGACACGGTGACATCTGGTATTCCCGACGTGGATGATGACGGCAAGGAGATCGATCATGAAGCCATCTTGTCATCACTCACAGGGTATGATACCAGGGTTGCCGAGTTGGTGGATGTGGACGTCTTCGTGCCCAGGAATTTTCTCGACAACGCCAACCCGGAATCCTCCGAGTCTCACCATAGCACCGATGCTGAGGGTGATTCTCCAGCTGGTGATGATGCGGCCTCCAAGTATCCTGCACCCAAAGAGTGAAAAACACTTTGTAATTTCTGTTTCACCTCTGGAGCGTGCGCGGAAAAAACTTTGTTGATGTAATCTTAAGGCGGAAAACAATGGTAATCGTATCCTGCTACTTAAGGATTAAGTTTCAGTATATATATTTTTTAAGCAAGTGCTGGCTTATCCATTACTTTGGTTCGTATTCTTGACTTTTCGTGAGTCAGAAGACTTGTTGTCGGAACCATGCGCTTTAGGTGATGATGCCCAATGGCACCGTTAATAACCTAAGCACAAAATCGCCGACAATGAGTGCCGAAAGTCACTACTCCAGAATCCACATAAAAACAACAAAGAACGTGTAGACCAGAAAACTTAAGCTAACGCCCATAGGCGGAATTTTCATAAGTGCCATCGCAAAGCTTGTGCATAAAGGTTTATATGACCCAAAAATGAACATTAAAGGAGGTAAAAGACTCACCAATATGAGTGAACCAAAGAGCTTTATTTCATTGATCATATAAGAGGTACACGATTAGATAAAAAATGCTAAGTGTAGAAAGGACGTAGCTGTGCTATGTTCCATGGCCGATCAAGCTCCGGGTAGTCATCATCCGGGTCACGTCGCTTACGTTTATGATACTCGTTGGGTCTATCCTTGAGCTCACGATTGTCGACAAGGTAGTAAGACCCATTGAGCAGCGCCTTGCTTATGATGAACGGTACTTCCCATGGCGGGGATAATTTGTGTGACTTCTTCTGCTTAAGTCGGAGCACCAGATCCCCCTCTTTAAACGAGCGATGCCGAATGCGGCTACTATGGTAGCTGTGTAGCTTCTGCTGGTAGATGGCGGATCTTTGGCATGCCAAAACACGCTCTTCCTCGAGAAGGTCCACATCTAGGCGTATGGATTCTTCAGCGTCATCTTCGTCGTAGGCGGCAACTCTTGGTGCATCGTGGAGGATGTCGGAAGGTAGGATGGCTTCTTCTCCATATACCATGAAATAGGGGGTGTAGCCGGTGGATCTGTTGGGTGTAGTTCGTAAACTCCACAGTATAGATGGCAATTCTTCCGCCCAGGCTCCAGCTGCTCTATGTAGCGGTGCCTCAAGATGTGGCTTGATTACCTGCAGAATTAATCCATTGGCTCGCTCAACTTGACCATTGGATTGTGGGTGTGCCACAGATGCAAGTTCAAGTAGGATGCCTTTGTCCCAGCAATAGGCCTCCACTTCTCCGAGTGACAAGTTGCTTTCGTTGTCGATGATGATGCTATGTGGGAGACCAAACCTCACCACTAGATCCCGGACAAATCTGAGGGCAGTTGCCCCATCAAGCTTTCTAATGGGTTTAGCTTCTATCCATTTGGTGAACTTGTCAACTGCTAAAAGAAGATGCGTAAATCCACACGGTGCCGTTTGTAACGGTCCTACCATGTCTAGCCCCCAGACTGCAAACGGCCAAGTTATTGGTATTGTTCGCAATTCTTCAGCAGGAACATGTGGTTGCCGGGCATAAAACTGGCATCCTGTGCAAGTCTCAACCAGCTTGTCGGAGTCCGCCTTCGCGGTCAGCCAGTAGAATCCTTGCGGGAAGGCTTTTGCGACCAACGATCGAGGAGCGGCATGGTGCCCGCAATCTCCGAGATGGATTTCGCGTAGGATTTCCATTCCTTCTAGCCGGGAAACGCACTTAGGTATACCCTAGTAGTGCTCCTTTTATAGAGTTGCCCATTGATTATGGTATAACCCTTTGCTCGCCGTACTAGTTGCCGTCTTTCGACCTCATCGTCGGGCAAAGTTCCGCATTCGAGATATTCCATGAACGGTTTTGTCCAAGCCGGAGGGATCTTTGTCACCATGTTGACGAAAGAGTCATCTCTATCTGGGTTGTCAACTCGGCTCCCTTCACGGATGGTGTGCGCAGATGCTCTAGGAAAACTCCTGGCGGAATTTGCTTGCGCCCTGATCCAAGTTTAGACAGTAGATCAGCCGCCTCGTTTTGCTCCCTAGGCACATACTTGACTTCGTAGCCCAAGAAACTCTTGGCTATCTCATCCACTTCGTCGCGATATGCCGCCATCATAGGGTTCCGCGCATTCTAGGTGCCAGCCACCTGCTGGGCAACCAAGTCGGAATCTCCTCAGCAAACTATGCGCTTGATGCCAATATCCTTGGCTACACGTAATCCGTGAATGAGTGCTTCATACTCCGCCAGGTTGTTTGTAGCCTCGAAGTGGATCTACAGAACGTAGTGTAGCTTGTCTCCTTTTGGTGACTGTAGCAATACACCAGCCCCGAGCCGTTGAGCAGCTTTGATCCGTCAAAGTGCATCACCCAGTACTCTGGCTCCGGCAACGAAGTGGCATCTGGCATCTCCGTCCAATCTGCAATGAAATCCGCCAAGGCTTGTGACTTGATAGCGTCGCGTCTCTTGTAGGTGATCTCGAAGGTGGCAAGTTCAATGCCCCACTTCGCGACCCTTCCTATAGCGTCACTGTTGTTGATGATGTCGGACAGTGGAGTCTTGCTCACTACTGTGATTGGGTGCTCCTGAAAGTAATGCCTCAGCTTCCGCGACGCGAGGAATACTCCATAAGCTATCTTTTGGTAGTGCGGGTAACGCTGCTTGGACTCCGTCAAGACTTCGCTTACATAGTAAACTGGTCATTGAACGCCGTGCTCATAGCCTGGTTCCTTCCGTTCTACCACGACGACGATGCTGATAACCCGGTTGGTTGCTGCCATGTAGATTAACAGGGGCTCGCCAGGCTCGGGTGCTGCAAGGATAGGCGTTGAGGAAAGAACCTCCTTAAGCTGCTTCAATGCTGGATCTGCCTCATCTGTCCATGTGAATTTGTCCGCCTTCTTCAGCAACTTGTACAGCGGCAGAGCCTTCTCTCCAAGTTGGCTGACGAACCGACTAACTGCTGCAACATAACCTGTTAGTCATTTGATGTCCTTTAGGCATGTCGGACGATTTATGTTTAAGATGGCCTTGATTTTCTCCGGGTTGACCTCGATTCCACGCTGGGAAACGATGAAGCCTAACAGTTTGCCGGCTGGAACCCCGAAGACGCACTTCTTAGGGTTGAGCATCATGTTGTATTTCCGGAGATTATCAAAGGTTTCTTTTAAGTCGGAGATTAAGTCGTTTGATTTTTTAGACATCACCGCGATATCGTCCACATAAGCGTGAATGTTCCGACCAATTTGGTCATGAAGGCAACGTTGCATTGTCCGCTGGTAGGTAGCACCTGCGTTTTTCAGCCCAAAGGGCATTGTGACATAGCAAAACGTGTCGTATGGGGTAGTGAACGAAGTGGCCAATTGGTCCGACTTCCTCATCTTGATCTGGTGGTATCCTGAGTATGCATCGAGAAAACACAAAAGTTCCGAGCCAGCCGTCGAGTCAATGACTTGGTCAGTGCGAGGCAAAGCAAATGGATCTTTGGGACATGCTTTGTTCAAGCCGGTGTAATCAACGCACATTCTTAATTCAGTAGTTCCCTTTTTGGGGACAAGTACAGGATTGGCCACCCATCGGGTGTGAAGGAATTCTCGGATAAACTCAGCCTTAAGTAACCTAGCTATCTCTTTGCCAATGGCGCGTCTCTTCTCATCTCCGAAGCATCGTAGAGGTTGTTTCACTGGTTTACATTTTGGATCTATGTTTAAGCTGTGCTCGGCAAGTTCCCTAGGTACACCTTTCATGTCGACAGGTTTCCTGGAAAAGATGTCCCTGTTCTCACGGAGGAACTCGACGAGCGCGCTTTCCTTTTAGGATCCAGGTTCGTACCAATGGCGACGGTCTTGGAGGCATCGCCTACCACAAGTTCTGCCGGCTTGGTCTCGATGGCGGCCTTGAACGCAGGAGCGGAGTCGGAGATCTGCTTCTTCGACGCGGGAATCTCTGAGTCATTGACCTTGCTCTGGATATCCTTGAATTCTTCGCTGTAGAGGACAGCTTCTGCAACGGCTGCTTCATTGATCTCGCAGTCCCTTGCCTTGGTAAAGCTTCCGGATACGGTGATGACACCGTTTGGTCCGGGTATCTTGAGCTTGTTGTAGACGAAGCATGGCTTGGCCATGAACATGTGGAATATGTCGCGGCCGAATATGACGTGGTACACGCTCTTGAAGGGGACCACCTCAAAGGTCATGCGCTCTTGGCAGTAATTATTAAAGTCGCCAAAGGCTACCTGAAGCGTGATGCAGCCAAGGGACCGAGCCTCCCGACCAGGAAGTACGCCATGGAACACGGTGTTGGTCCGCCTTAGGTTTGCCTCCGTCAAGTTCATCTTCTGCAGTGTATCCAGGTACATAATGTTGATGCTGCTTCCACTATCCACCATGCACTTGGTGAACTCTGCGCCGTCAATCAATGGGTTGATGACCATGGCGTACTGGTTCTCCGTGGGCACAAGGTCTGGGTGGTCCGTCCTGTCCCAAGTGATTGGAACCTCCGACCAGCGCAGGTATTGGGGGACTGGGGGGAGAGTAGCCATCAGGATCCTTAGGGAGGTCTTCTGTTGTCGGACGGTGGGGGTGCCAAGGAAAGTGTGGTAGACTGGGGCCTTCTTTGCGAAGGGGTTCTTGCCCTTGTCGTCGCCCTTGGCGGCGTGTTTGGGTTCAACGTCCTCGTCCATGTCACTTGAATCCTTGGACTCCTCCTCCTTCTTCTTCTTCCACCTGCCCTTGCCTCGCGGTCTGTTCTTCCGACTTCGCTTATAGCCGGACTCCGGGTCTTCCTTGAGGTCGTTGACGAATTTGCAGTGTTGATTGGTATGGGTGGCCTTGCCGTTGGCGTCGAGGTGTACGAGGCACGGCATATCGCGGTACTCTTCGTAGGTTTGGGGAACGCGGAGCGGCGCCGAGTTGGTTTCACTTCCTCGCTGCTGCCCGCGGCCTGCTCCCCTTCCTCGACCACGTTGTCCGCCTTCGCCTCGTCCTGCAAACGTCATGGCGACCATGTCGGTAGATTGCTTTTCTTCTGGAGCGGATTTCCGCTTTGTACTGCTGTTCCTCCGAGCTTGGGTTGGAACGGCCGTTGCCGGCAAAGAGCCACGAGCATCGTCGTCGGCATCTGCGAACTCACTAGCCAACTGAATCATCTGATTCAAGTCAAGCTGATGATTGTCCTGCAAGCGCTTTAGCTTATGTCGGAGCAACGTACCCCTTTCCAACCCATCGATGAAGGCGGCCATGGCGGTCTGGGCGTACACTCCTGCGTAGGAATTTTTCATATCCAGCCAGCGGGAAAGGTAGGCGCGAGATGTCTCGTCTTTCTCTTGCACGCACCGCTGTAGATCGCCCACCGTGCAGGGACGCTTGTATGTACCCTCAAAGTTCTTGGTGAATGCTTCTTGCATGTCCAGCCAGTTGTAGATAGATCTTTCCGGCAAGTCGTCGATCCATTGACGGGCCGTGCCCGCCAACATTAACGGGAGGTACTTGACGGCGACGTTGGGGTTGCCTCCGGCAATCTCCACCGCGTTGTCGTAGTCCTGCAACCATGTGGCAGGCTTGGTGGTGCCATCATAGGGCTTGATGGTCTTGTCAATCCGGAAACCTTTGGGGTAAGTTGCGGACCGTATTGCAGGTCCGAAGCAACGTGGTCCCAGGTATGGTCCTTCCCGGGCCTCATGGATCTTATCGATCCGCGAACGTGCATCGTATGGCTCCGGGTTCTTTTTCTTGTTGTCAACAAGGGATAGGCTGCGTGAACGACGCGGGCCTCTTCCACCATGGTGACTGCTTGGCGGCGCGGAGGTGGAGGTGGCGGTGGGTTAGCCTTCTTGCTGTTACCCTCCTGCGACACCCCACGTCTGTCGCGGTTGCTTGTCGGACGCGGAGGGTCATGGTGCGACCTGCTCTTATGTCCTTGGTGGTGCTCTTCATCATGACGGGTATGTGCCGCGTTTTCGCGGATGACGATGCCGTACTGCTTTGGCGGGGGGCATATCCGTGCGATGGTGAGTCTTGTAGTCTTCCTGACGTCGGGGGGATCGGAGCGGTGGCGATGGACGGCGAGGTTGGGCTCTTTCTCCGTGGTCGGAAGATATGGGAATAGCGTCCTTCCTGTTGCGTGCATCCCTCCGTCTTCGTTCTGATGAACCCGTCCGTGATCCGACATCCTAAGGAGATCCGTCCCTTGGCGGTTTATACTGGCTAGATCGGCAGAGCGCTGGGTCAGACTCAAACCTCTGAGAGGTGGCCTTTTCCTGTTGCTTTACCGCCTTGGCTACTAGGTCATAAACCTGTTGTACTGCCTCAGGCGATCTATCCTGCTCCAGAAGGGTCTTGGCGACGGCGAGGTTAAGGAGTGGGGTGGGCATCACCTATTTGCCTTCACTATCAATGTATGGCTTGGCCAGTGCCGACTTTGAGGGAGCCCATCCTAGGTTGCGCCGTACACCAGGATCGTTGATGACGCGAGCCGGAGATTTCTTAGCCTTCTGCTGCTGTAGTAGAGTCTTGTACTCGGCCTCCATTTCTTTAGCTTTTTCTATGGATTTTTGCGCGTTGACCAAATCTCGATCTAGTTTAGCGCCTTGCTCCGCGATGGCTTGTGCTTCCTCCAGCAGCTGCTGGCGCTTCTCGTCAAGCTGAGTCACATTCCGGATATGATCAACAGTTAGAGGATCAACGAGGAGATTGTCGTACATCAATCTATCAGCTGGGGTAACATGGGCTGCTGCCGACGTGGATGCTGGAGGTGGCAAGTTTGCGGTGTTATTGCTCGGACCGGTGCCGAATTCCTATGGCTGTTGCACTGGATTATGCGGAGGAGGCATGACCTTTGCGCGAGCATCGTCGGCAGCAATAAGTGGTCCCTTCCCCTTATCCAGCGTCGTAGGCGGAGCTTGCCCGGGCTGGTCTTCATCCATCACTGTCCCAGTGGTGACAAACACCCCTCGGGACATGACGGTGTTATTAGCTTGTTCATCGCGCGAGTACTCCTCCTCCATCTCCTGCATAGCAGAGTCTAGCTCTTCTGGACTGAAGTCTATTTCCTCTGAATCTGCGCTGAAATCAGCGTAAAGCACGTCAATGACAGAGTCGGAGGGTGCCAAGACTTCCTTGATGACAGGCGGTGGAGGTGCAATGGCCTCGATGATAACTGGAGGTGGTGGCGCTGCTGCGACGATGGCGGCCGGAGGCGGTGGTGGTCCGTCAATGAGCGCAGGCGCTGTCTGAGCTGCCGCTTCAGCCTCTGCGTAGTTGTTGACGGTGGTCACCATGCCTTCGAAGGTAAGGTGTCCTGACGCCTGTTGCCGTCTTAGAGAGTGTCGGAGAAGCGTGCCATGGTTCAGTCCTTCCACAAAGTGATAGATGGCATCATCATTGGGGTAGTTGGCTAGATCGGCTCGTATACGGAGCCACCTGGCCAGGTAATCGCGGGGGTTTTCGCCTTCTCTCTGAACGCAGCACGCCAGATCGAAGATTGTAACCACGCCGACGAACTTGGATCTCTGCTGTCCAGACGCACGGACGAAGATGTCAGATTTGAAGTGATCTTCCACCTTTATATCCTGCACAGGGGCGGTTTGGGTGGGTCTTGAATTTTTCCGATCTTTGCCGGCAAACTCCGAGGAGAGATCCGACATCGATCCTTCCGTGAACATATCCTGCCCGTAGGCGGTCCGTGCGGGTCTTGATGCTTTCCGATCTTTGCCGACAAACTCCGAAGGGAGGTCCGACATCGATCCTCCCGCGAGCATATCCTGCCCGTAGGCGGTCCGTGCTGGTATTGATGCTTTTCCGACTCCCAGGGAACTAGTGCCCGAGTCGGTTTCGCCGATGAAGAGGTGGATGTCTTCGATAGGAACGATCGAGCACCGCGTAGGGTTCGTCCTCGCCGGGATCCAGAACTCGTCGGGGGGACGATCATAACGTTGCCGGAGAAGAGAACACGCGAGCGATGCCAAGTTACACGAGACGAGGGCCGGCGCGGAATTGGCTCCGGGATTCGATGCCCCAATTCATAAGCCAGCCAAACGTCGGATTTCGGATGGGCCATTTCCAAAAAGCCAATTCTGAGCCCCAATTATGACACCCAAACACTGCGTAAGGAGAGCTTTTGTTTCCCTACCCTGAATTGGAGTTATCCAACCGGAGAGTAGTTCGGAGTAGCATAATAAAGAGAAGATATTTATATGAGAGTGTCCACTAGTGAAAGTATGATCCCTAGGCCTTGTTTCTAAGCATTGAAACACCGTTTATAATCAGTCCTGTTACATGTTTGCCTGCTGCCATTTTTATTCCAGATTGCAATTACCACTTATAATCATCCACATTACTTGTATTTCACTATCACTTCGCCGAACTAGTGCACCTATACACCTGATAAGTGTATTGGGTGTGTTGGGGACACAAGAGACTTCTTGTATCTTGATTGCAGGGTTACTTGAGAGGGATAACTTTGAACTCTTCCTCCCTGAGTTTGATAAACCTTGGGTGATCCACTTAAGAAAAACTTGCTGCTGTTCTACAAACCTCTGCACTTGGAGGCCCAACACTGTATATAAGAATATAAGCGTGCGTAGACATCATGTATCCGCCAATCCCTAAGAACGCTTTCTCCCACTGAAGCTTCAAATCTCTTTTACATACGTGATGCCTACTTTCTGTATTCAGTTTTATTTACTTTAAGCATTGTTCTCATATACCAAAAACCCAAAAACACATTTTTACAGATTACTCACATTTTATCTTGTCACTTAGAACTTCATTTAGAAATTCTATTTTCAGTATTTACTTCAAGAATTCTTAGACTTCAGACTCCTGCTCCCTGTGGGATCGATATATTTATTTCGAAACTAGCTACATCCGATCTGTGCATGTGCAGTCATCAGACATCCTGATGAAACCGAGAAATTAAGTGTGCTGGGGGTGGAGTAGTGCTAGGATGGGTGACCGATCGGAAAGTTTGACCACGAGTGTAATTTTACCTAAGATTAAGTATAGTTAGTGAAAGGGCATTTATTGTCATAATCACTTTTGGTGTTCGTTAACAACAAGTAGATCATTTTACAGTTTGTTATTGTCCACAGGTTGGTATTATCATAGATAAACAACACCCTCACTCTTGGGAAAAGACCACATTCATATGCCACTGTTCTGGAAACTCCAGACCGAAGTCTCTGGTCTGCCAAGACCGGAGTCTCCGGTGTGGTCCGGTGTTTCCGTTTCTGGCTCCGGTGGTGCCTCCTAGGATCTGGCTGGGACATTCTGACTAGGGGTCCGGAGCCTGCACCGGAGGTTACTCCGGAGTCTCCGGACTTTGTTCAGTCCGGAGTCTCCGGTGTTGGAAGACCGGAGTCTCCGGTGTTGCTAGGGGAGAATTGGTCTGGGTCAGTCAGAAGGGCAGTCAGGAGGCTGGTCCGGAGATTGGCCGGAGTCTCCGGTCTACAGACCGGAGTCTCCGGTCTGACTTTTCTACAATGGTCAGAAAACGGTTCGTGGAGGGGGCTGCCTATAAAAAGGGACCCTTATCTTCTTCCTCCAGTCGCTCGAGCTGCTCAAGAACACCAACCCCATTAGAGCCACCAAATCTACAAGATCTCTTCATCCAACCATCCAAAGTCATTGATCTTTGGAGAATCGAAGGAGGAGGCCTTTATCTACATCTTCACCAAGAGAGATCTTGATTTCCCCCTCATTCACTTGAGGGCCCCCAAGCTCTAGTGTTTCATTGGAAACCCTAACTTTGATTTGGTTCTTACAAGCTTGTCTTTGATTTGTCTTGACAGCTTGCTTATATTTGGGAGCCTCCAATTCAGTTGTGGATGCGTGCCCCAAACTTGTTGTAAAGGTGCCGGCTTCCACCTCGAAGGTTGCCGATATAGTGGAAGGTGAATCGAGCCCGTTGGGGTGAGGTTCATCGGAGAACAAGGGAGGACTCTCGTGGCGTTGGTGGTTTGAAACCACCCCCTCTCCAAACATAGACGTACTTCCCCTCAAAAGGAAGGAACTACGGGAACCAAATCCTTGTGTCTCCGCGTCCACTCCTTTGGTTACTTCTATCCTTTACCGCACTTTACTTACTTGTTCTTGCTTAGTGTCGTGCTAGATTGTGCATGGTTGACATATAGGTAAATTCACCATAGTTGCATATTCTAGAGAATTTACCTTTCTTGTCAAACCCTAACTTGAAAAAGAATAAAATTTGAAGTAGCACCTATTCACCCCCCCCCCCTCTCTAGGTGCCCATACGATCCTTTCAATTGGTATCAGAGCCTCGGCTCTTTATTTGGGCTTTACCACCTAAGAGATATGGGTAGCAATGAAGGGGATGGTGGTAGTGAGCCGACCCCGGTGACCCTGGAAGATCTCAAAAACTTGGAAACAAGATTGAGCTCTTCCTTGGTCAACGAAGTCAAGGAGATGCTTGAGCAACTTCTTAAAGACAAAGAAGGCTCATCACCCCCATCTCCTCAAGAGGATCAACAATCCATTTTACTTGAAGGTAATACGTCAGTATTCCCCGAGGGTATGGTAGTGGGGGGTAAACTAGACAACATTAACTCCTCCACACACAATGATGGTGGGAAGGGTGAGCACCGTTACTCATGGTACTCTCCTGACCCTCCCATCCCTCAACCCTCATGTGTACAATAGGGGTGACCCACCTAAGCTTGAAGAGTCATCTACTTTTGCTCAATGGCAATCACTAATGAGAACTCATGTGCACAGCTCTTGCATTGAACTATGGAACATCATCGAGCATGGACTCTTTATTGGGGATCCAAACAACTTGAAAATAAGAGAGATTGTCAATAGTCAACTCAATGCCACTGCTTTGCATATGATTCAACAAGGTTTGGGGACAAAGGATTATCCACACATTGAGCACTTTAGCATTGCCAAGGAAGCTTGGGATGCTCTCACTGTGTTGTTTGTTGGAAATGAGAGTATGAGGAGGAACCGATATGATGCTCTAAGCAATGAAGCCGAAGGCTTTACACATGAAAGAAGGTGAAGATCACGAAGACATGTATCGAAGGATCAAGACCACCGCCACCGCTTTTAGAAATGTGGGTGCCTCACATGTGGATGATGCATGGATAAAAAGGAAATATGTGAGTGCACTCATGCCTTTTGAGCCCACCGACTTGAAGAGCCTACAAGGAAGACATAACTACCATCTCATGACCTCAAATGAAGTTATGCAAGAGATGGCCGCTTTCAAGGTTGCCGCCAAGAATGCCAAAGATGCCCGTGCTTGTGCCCTTGGTATGAGCAATGTTCTCAATGTTGCTTTGAAGGCCAAAGTTGTGGACCTTGGGCATGAAGATGATAGTGATGAAGGGCTTTCCATGGACCACCCCGATGAAGTCAAGATTTCTCATAGTCAATATATGTCCTTCTATGCAAAGAACTTTTGGAAGAACCCCGCCAAGGCCAAGATGGAAATGCAAAGAAAAAGCAACCCAAATGGGAAAAGAGAAAATACAACGAGATTGAGAACTTGCTTCAATTGTGGTGACCGCTATCACTTTGTAGCAAGTTGTCCCTATGAAAAGAGAGAAGATCATGGGGGTAAGCTTGTGTTGAAGAAGACTCTCAAGGCACCTTACAAGAAACCTTTCATCAAGAAGAATCCCATCAAGAAGAAGTCGGGAGAAATTGTCTTGATCACTCATGAAGAATACTCCTCCGACAGTGAAGATGATGAAGATGAGGAAGAGGAAACTTCTCATGGTGTGGCTGCTCTAGCCACCACCTCTACTCCGACATTCTCACTCTTCGATTCTCCAAATGAGAACTCTCACACCAAGAACGTCACTTGCCTTATGGCAAGAGGAACGGAGGTATCCTCATCATGCCGCTCTACTCCCTTAGATAATAATGAAATTGATGATGAGATGTCTCTTGATGTTAAAAAGGAATTAATTTCCTTTGATGAGTTTATGAATAACCTAGAAGGAGATGCTAAGTTACATTTTGGGAACATCTTAGATCAACTCTCACATACTCAAGAGCTTCTAGATGTAAGATGTAAACTTGGGCATGAACATATGATCGAGCTAGAGGCTTTAAACAATGCTCTAGAAGAAGAACAAGAAACTAGGTTGTCACTTGAATTAAAACTTGAAGGGCTTGATGAGGCCAATGACATTATTGTTAACAAACTCATCAAAGAGCGTGATCATGCTATTGCTAAATACAAAAGGGCTAAAAAGGACAAGATTGAGTTTGGTGTGGTTCATGAAAAACATGCCGAGGACTTTAGTTTGCTTAACAAGGCTCACAAGGCCTTGGAGAGTGAACTCTTGTCACTCACAAAGTCCCATGAAATGCTTCAAACTCAATTGGTCAATATTCCTTCACCTAGTAACTTCATTCCATCTAGTAGCACAACTATTCTTGAAGAGAATGCTAGGTTGAAGGGGGAGCTTGCTAAGGCCACATTTCCACAAGGAAACAAGTCCATTGATGATCTTTTGAGCAAGCAAAGGCGTAGTGGTGATAAAGGGGGCATTGGTTTTGTTTCCAAAACCAAGAAGAAGAACAATAAGAAGAAGGCTAAGCCCGCACAAGAGACCAACAAGACCATTATGGAGAGTAAGACCACAAGTGGTAAAACTATGTCTCATGATGACTTTGCGGGAAGTGCTAACCCTCACTATGTTCTAATGCGTGATTATTATGGTGATGTGTATGCACAATATGTTGGCCCTTATGATGGTTATATTGCTTGGTCTATTTGGGTTCCCAAGACCCTTGTTGCTAACAAAATAGGACCCATTGAAAAATGGGTACCTAAAAATTAGCTTGATCTTTTGTAGACTTATGCTTCCGGAGGGTCAAAGTGGGTGCTTGATAGTGGTTGCACAAGTCATATGACCGGAAGCTCGTCTATTGTCAAGGATTTAAAGCCAAATGATGATCAAATCACCGTGACATATGCCGACAAATAAAAATCTAAGGTAATGGGTTTTGGGAAGGTTGTGGTTGCTCACGACATTACACTCGTGAACGTCATGCTTGTTGATACCCTTGGATACAACCTACTTTCAGTCCTTGCTCTTGGAAATATGGGCTTTGTCGTCTTTATTGGTGTTGATATTGTGGTCCTCTTGTGGAGCAAGTCTCTCAAGGTCGTTTTCGTTGGGCACGTCGAACATGACTTGTATGTGGTGGACTTTTTGGAGCAAACCACTATAGGTCCGATGTGCTTATTCGGAAAGGCCGATGTGGGTTGGCTATGGCATCGCCGACTAGCCCACGTCAATATGAGAACTTTGCAAAGTCTCCATAAAGAGGGCCATGTTGTGGGACTAAAAGAAAATGTTTCATTTGCCAAAGATCGCGTTTGCAGGGCATGTGTTCTAGGGAAGATGCATGACGCTCCTCACAAGCCTAAGAACCAAATCAAGTCTACCAAGATCTTGGAACTTCTCCATGTGGACCTATTTGGTCCTCCATCTCATGCAAGTCTTAGTGGGAAGAAATATTGTTTGGTGATTGTTGACGACTTTTCAAGATACTCTTGGGTATATTTCTTCAAGTTGAAGAGTGAGACTCAAAAGACTTTTATCGACTTCATCAACTTGGTTCAATGGCAATACAATGTTCCCATTTTGATTATAAGAAGTGACAATGGCACCGAGTTCAAGAACTACACCTTGAATGATTTCCTTAGTGATGAGGGGATTAAACATCAATATTCCACTGCATACACCCCCCAACAAAATGGTGTGGCCGAAAGGAAGAACCGGACTCTTATTGAGATGGCTAGGACCATGTTGGCGGAGTTTAAATCTCCATACAACTTCTGGGCCGAAGCCATCTCCACCGCTTGCCATGCTTCAAACCGGCTCTAACTCGGCAAAGAAATCAACAAGACTCCATATGAAATACTTACCGGTAACAAGCCCAACATATCTTACTTCCGGGTATTCGGTTGTAAGTGTTTCTATCTCATAAAAGGTGTTCGTTTGTCTAAATTCGAGTCTAAAGCATTAGAGGGTATTTTTGTTGGCTATGGTCTCGAATCTCACACTTATAGAATCTATGATAAGCTCTCCGGAGTCATCATAGAATCTTGTAGTGTGACCTTCGAAGAATATGATGGTCCCCAAGGGGGGCATGTTGATGCTTGTGATGCAGATGATGAAATGCCTCAAGATGCCATAGGAAGAATGGGTGTGGGATATATCCGCCCCGTTGAGGAACCCCTTATGGCGGATCGAGAAGAACTATGCTCCACTCAAGTGGAGCCCTCATCTTCACAACCTCAACATGCTCCATCCATCGAAGAGGACATTGACTCAAGACAAAGACAAGATGTGGACCCTCAACATGATGATCAAAGTGACAACTCTAGTCAAGGGGTGCTTGGTCCGTTCGACGGGTTGTCAAGTGGTGCCAAGTCAATTTGTCAAGGAAGATCCATACAAACTGTTTTGAGACAAGCTCAAATTGACGCTAGAAGAGCACTTGATCAAGACCAAGGTCAATCCTTGCCTCCCAATGTAGAGGATGATTCTAATGATGATCAAGGTCAAGATGATGGTCAATACGAGGATCAAAATGATGAAGAGGGTCCTCCAAGAAACAACACGGAGATCGACGCTCGTCGCGAAGCTAGAAAGGAAAGAATGTTGGAATTAAGAGACCACTCTCTACAAAATGTGGTTGGTGATCTAAGGAAAGGTATTTCCACAAGAGCACAATTGAAAAGGTTCAGTGAACATCAAGCACACATCTCCATGATTGAACCAAATAAAGTGTGGAAGCTCTTGAAGATTCGGATTGGTTAGAAGCTATGCACAAAGAACTCAACAACTTTGAGAGAAACAAAGTGTGGAAGTTAGTAGAGAAGCCAAAGGATTGCCGCAATGTTATTGGAACAAAGTGGATGTATTCAAGAACAAGCAAGATGAGCATAGAATCATAGTAAGGAACAAGGCTAGATTGGTTGCACAAGGGTTCTCTCAAATTGAAGGCATTGACTATGGAGAGACATATGCACCTGTGGCTCGTCTTGAGTCCATTCGTATCCTTCTTGCTTATGCGGCACATCATAACTTTAAGTTGCAACAAATGGATGTAGAAAGTGCATTTCTTCATGGTCCATTAAATGAATTGGTATATGTTAAGCAACCCCCGGGATTTGAGGACCCCAACTTCCCAAACCATGTCTACAAACTTGATAAGGTGCTCTATGGGCTCAAGCAAGCCCCACACACGTGGTATGAACACCTTAGAGAGTTATTGTTTGACCGTGGCTTTGAGGTTGGGAAAATCGATCCCACTCTTTTTACTAAGAGGGTCAACGGGGAGCTTTTTGTATGCCAAATATATGTTGATGATATTATCTTTGGCTCATCTAACAAAGCTTTTAATGATGAATTCTCAAAGCTTATGACTAGTAGGTTACGGATGTCTTTGATGGGAGAGTTGAGAGTATTTCTTGGCTTTGAGATCAAGTAAGTTAGAGGAGGGACATTCTTCAATCAAGACAAGTATACTCAAGATATGCTCAAAATATTCAAAATGCAAGATTTGAATGGAGCTCCTACTCCCATGGCTACAAAGACTCATCTAGAACAAAATCCAAATGGTAAAGATGTGGATCAAAAGGTATACCGGTCTATGATTGGTTCTTTGCTTTACCTTTGTGCATCTAGACCCGATATTGTGTTGAGTGTAGGTGTGTGTGCAAGATATCAAGCGGCTCCTAAGGAAAGCCATTTAATGGCGGTCAAGAGAATCTTTTGATATTTAGTTCATACCCCATTTTATGGTCTTTGGTATCCTCGAGGCTCAACATTTGCTCTTTGTGGATACACGGATTCGGACTAGGCGGGGGACAAGGATGATAGAAAATCAACATCCGGGGCTTGCCAATTCCTTGGTAGGTACTTGGTATGTTGGTCTTACAAGAAGCAAAATTGCATATCTCTCTCCACCGCCGAAGCCGAGTATGTGGCAGCTGCTAGTGCTTGCACCCAATTGCTATGGATGAGGCAAACTTTAAAGGAATACGGTGTCCATTGTGACAAAGTGCCTCTTCTATGTGACAATGAAAGTGTCATCAAGATTGCCTACAAACCGGTGGATCACACAAGGACAAAGCATATTGAGATTCACCATCACTTCATTAGAGATCATGTTGCTCGAGGTCATATTGATCTATCATATGTATCAACCAAAGATCAACTTGCCGATATCTTCACGAAGCCACTTGATGAAGCAAGGTTTTGCTACTTGAGGAATGAACTAAATTTCGTAGATTCAGGGAGCTTGACTTGATTTTCTTGCATTCTCACCTATGTTTCATCTCATATTTGGTTTAGGTGCAGGCATGGATATAGGGGGAGTGCGGTCCTAATTGATTGGATCATCCCTCCCCCCATTATGCCCAAAGCAATCAAAATCATTCCTCTTAATATCATTCAGTGATATGTGAGCTTAATGATGAGTTTTGGTAATGGGCCCAAGATATATCTTCGTGGTGCCAAGCCAAGTACTCTCAAATATGGTGGCCTAGGCCACCGACCTCTCTCATTTGAGAGGTTGGCACTTACTCATGTTTGTCATTTGCTTGATTTTAGTCTCTTGTAGTTTTTCTGATTATTTTAGAACTTCTATGGCTCTTGTTGGTTCTTCACAGTTTGATGTCTCAACCCAAGCCCTATCCCTATCTTAAAAGACCATCTATCTCTCATATATGTCCCTAAACACTTTTCCTAGAACTTTTGGTCGAGGAGGACCGGAGTCTCTGGTGTACATACACCGGAGTCTCCGGTGTAGACTGGAGTCTTCGGTCTGGACGGTTTTTGTCACTTAAAGAAGGGGGCACGGGGTGAACTGGTACAGCAGTTCCTCATTCTTCACCCCGTCCCCTACCTCCAAACCCGTCGCCTCCTCTTCCAAAAATCCCCCCCGGAGGTCAAGAAGCCCCCGGGATCCGCCGTGCCGTCGGCCAACCTTCCCCTCTCCTCCATTGGGTCATTCCCACCGGAGGAATTGATCCCATGGACAGATCTGGTACCTCTCCTCTATTTTTTCTCCTAGGGTTCATCTCTAGATGTGTTTTTGAGGATTGTTGCTGATTTGTCCATTGGAATCACTTGTTTGAGAGCACTCTAGTACTTTAGCCTTGTTGCATTGCCCGATCTACTAGATTCACCCTCACCAGAATCTCCCCATCTCATACCCGAGCCTCCTGACCGGAGATTCCAGACTTAGGTCCGGAGACTCCGGTCCAGGCCGGAGACTCCGGTCCCCAGGACCGGAGACTCCGGTATAAGGTGCGGAGACTCCGGTGTTGGGTGAATCAAAATAGTCCAGAAATGCATCAAAGCTCTTGTACTGCATCATTGGGACATATATACTCATCTCCATTCTATCTCCCTCACTGCTGTTCACAGGTGATGGTTCTAGTCATCCTCGTCGTACCAAGGCCAAGTCCCAAAGGGGCAATCCTTGCTATGATGAAGCTCAGGGTCAGTTCATTGTGCCTCCTTCCAACCGGAAACAGCGGGCACGTGATGCAGCTTACATGAAGAGGGATCAGGAGAGGGCTGAAAGGGAGGACCGTGCCAAGAGGGCCAAGTATGACAACCTGCAGTACTTAGCCAAAATGTCTAAAGAGGAGTACCGTGAGCTGAGGAAGACAGATTTCTATGCGCTACCTTGTACCAGTGAGGATCCTCGTTACTGGAGGAAAGAACAGGCTGTGTTCATGAAGGATGTGTATGGTGTACTCACCAGATCACCTGTCTGCCCCCAGAAGTTCATGAGTGTTGAGCAAATGCACCAGAGCCCTTACTTTAATGATGCCCTGTGGATCTGTGAGAAGCTGGGTATCTACAACTTGATGGAGCTGCGCGAAGACTACGGTGTCCACCTTGTCCAGCAGTTTTATGCCACAGTTGTGTTTGGGTCTGATCTTGACCGGACCATGGTGTGGATGACTGGCACTACTCGCTGCACGTCTACATTTCATGACTTTGACAATGTCATCTTTGAGACCTTCCATGGAGTATCCACTCCTGTGGGACTGCGCATGCACTCAGCTGCTTTGGGTGAGAACAAGTTGAAGCTGACACCTCTGTATGATGAAGGTGTTGTGGGGGGTTCCAAGGGACTCAAAACCCTATACAACCTTATGCTGAGGATCTTCCGTCACACTATTGCTCCCAGTGCTGGCAATGATGATGCTATTAGGGGTGGGCCTGTCAACCTCGTGTACCATACTCACCGGACCTTCAATGCTGGACCTGAGGCTGAGGTTGCACCTATTGATGTGATGGACTTCATTTTCGAGGAGATGTTCCATGCCATTCTGTACAATAAATCTCCTCCATATGCACCCTTGGTGATGAGGCTCATCAACTCCCAGGAGCATGATTCTCCACTTGGCATACCACCACACCTCCCTGAGCACACTCTGGTCTCTCTGCAGCAGAAGGGGCGCATGGGGCCTGCTCCAAGGCGTCGCTATGGGGATGATGATGATGATGAGGAGATTGAGACGGAGAGGGCTCCCTCTCCACCTAGAGTTCGGAGGAAGAATGCCTCCAATGCCCCTTTGCCTACTATGACTCGAGACTATGTGCATGAGAGGGTCAAGAAGGCCAGCTTTTGGGAGAGGACCCTTTGTTGCATGAATGTCGACATACGCAAGCAGC
Source organism: Avena sativa (assembly GCA_916181665.1). Taxonomy (NCBI): domain Eukaryota; kingdom Viridiplantae; phylum Streptophyta; class Magnoliopsida; order Poales; family Poaceae; genus Avena; species Avena sativa. The sequence continues at coordinate 400,133,794 of OV702279.1, forward strand.
AGCATGCATCCTATCAAAGCAACTGCCGCATTGAGAGGCTCCTCAAAGAGATCAAGGAACAGGGGGCCGATGAAGGTGAGGATGAATACAATGATGAGCATGGGGCTCAACAGTCCACAGAGTCTGATCATACCCTCTCATTTGGGGCATGGAATGCCCAACAGGATAGTCTGGTGGACTGGAAGACGTTTGCTGATGTCACCTCTGGTTTTGGGTACCAGGGTTCTTCCTCTTCTCGCCCTCACGGCAAAGGGCCTGTTGTCCCTGAAGACGATGATGATGACTATGATCAGGATGATGGTGACCAGTAGGAGGATGAGGATGCCGAGGATGACGAGGATGACGATGACTACTGAGTTGTTGGGGGCGCTAGTGTAGGTCTTTTCCCTTTTTTGGCGTTTCGATGCCAAAGGGGGAGAAGACATTCTCATCGGTTTGCATGTTATTTGGGATTTGCGACTATCTGCCTTTATTTGCATTTTATTTGGATATCCGAACTTGAACTTTATGTGGGTTATCTGCTGTTCTTATGTGTGTATATGACTATGAGCTGGTGTGCACCACCTATTGTAACTCATGTGAGATCTATGTGTGCTATCGTTGATATGTTATTCCATGCAAATCACTTGTTGTCATCGAACACCAAAAAGGGGGAGATTGAAAGGGAATTTATTGTCATAATCACTTTTGGTGTTCGTTAACAACAAGTAGATCATTTTACAGTTTGTTATTGTCCATAGGTTGGTATTATCATAGATAAACATCACCCTCACTCTTGGGAAAAGACCACATTCATATGCCACTGTTCTGGAAACTCCAGACCGGAGTCTCCGGTCTGCCAAGACCAGAGTCTCCGGTGTGGTCCGGTGTTTCCGGTTCTGGCTCCGGTGGTGCCTCCTAGGATCTGGCTGGGACATTCTGACTAGGGGTCCGGAGGCTGCACCGGAGGTAACTCCGGAGTCTCCGGACTTTGTTCAGTCTGGAGTCTCCGGTGTTGGAAGACCGGAGTCTCCGGTGTTGCTAGGGGTGAATTGGTCTGGGTCAGTCAGAAGGGCAGTCCGGAGGCTGGTCCGGAGATTGGCCGGAGTCTCCGGTCTACAGACCGGAGTCTCCGGTCTGACTTTTCTACAACGGTCAGAAAACGGTTCGTGGAGGGGGCTGCCTATAAAAATGGACCCTTATCTTCTTCCTCCAGTCGCTCGAGCTGCTCAAGAACACCAACCCCATTAGAGCCACCAAATCTACAAGATCTCTTCATCCAACCATCCAAAGTCATTGATATTTGGAGAATCGAAGGAGGAGGCCTTGATCTACATCTTCACCAAGAGAGATCTTGATTTCCCCCTCATTCACTTGAGGCCCCCCCAAGCTCTAGTGTTTCATTGGAAACCCTAACTTTGATTTGGTTCTTACAAGCTTGTCTTTGATTTGTCTTGACAGCTTGCTTGTATTTGGGAGCCTCCAATTCAGTTGTGGATGCGTGCCCCAGACTTGTTGTAAAGGTGCCGGCTTCCACCTCGAAGGTTGCCGATATAGTGGAAGGTGAATCGAGCCCGTTGGGGTGAGGTTCATCGGAGAACAAGGGAGGCCTCTCGTGGCGTTGGTGGTTTGAAACCACCCTCTCTCCAAACGTAGGCGTACTTCCCCTCAAAAGGAAGGAACTACGGGAAACAAATCCTTGTGTCTCCGCGTCCACTCCTTTGGTTACTTCTATCCTTTCCCGCACTTTACTTACTTGTTCTTGCTTAGTGTTGTGCTAGATTGTGCATGGTCACTACAAGGAATCTGGCTATATATGACACTCCATTTTCTTCACAGAATCGTCATAATAGTCCATTTATGACGATTCTATGACGATTTTGTGATCGTCGAAAGCTGGGCGTCGCAAATGAACTATAACGACGTTTTTGGTAAAATCGTCATAATCGTCTATGACGATATTGGATCGTCATAACGTTTATGACGATCCAATAACGTCATGGCCCATCTAGCCATGCCAGCTCAGATCCTACGTGGCCGATCCTACGTGGCAAAATTGTGACAAAATAAAATCGTCGTAGTTTGAATTCAGCCCAATCCAGTTCAATCACTTATATGGGCCAAGCACAATAATTCAGCCTTTATCTTTTTAGGTCATGGCGTTTTACAGTGCATTTCTTCTTGGGCCTACACCTTTGTACGATCCTTTTTGTTATAATTTTCAGCCTTTATTTCACAGTATTATTTGGGCCATGGCCTTTTTACAATCCTTTTATTATTTGGAACTACCATTTTCTTTTCAGATTTCAGACTTTTTTGTTATTCAATTTCCAACAAAATATCCTTTCCATCCAACACTAAGAATGGGCCATGGCCTTATTACAGCATTTGATACAGAACATTGCAGATTCAGTCACCGAGTCATGCATGCTCAATATTACTAAGAATATTCTTATCACAGCATACAAAATGAACCAAACTTTGGAATAGCGATACTATGTGCACTTATTTATATCAAAATAAAATTCAGTTCACAAAAACAGAGTTGCATAGGGCGCTTCTTCCATCTAAGCTTCAATGATATCATCCAGAACCTGCTGTCTTGATCATCTCAATAAAGGCCTCCATATTATCCTATGAAATTATTCACAAAAATAAAAAGGAGTAAGAAAGCATTCAAAAATAGGTTCCGTTTATGTTCAGCCTAAATTGACAAATACTATCTAGAATACATTCACGACCTATGTGCTCACGAGAATTTAACAATACTGAATCTTTCACAAGAATGAGCAATTGTCCATTGAACATTTCATTGATATTTAATAGCATTTGATATTCAGCAGGAATAGTAGTGGTCATTCATAAACAATTGATAGAGCTAATCCAACGAAAATAATAGATAGAACAGTTTATCTAACCAAGCACAACTACGAAGAGCCAGCCATTTTGGTCACACAACTAGCAGTTGGCAAAAGTAGGGAATGCCTCGAGGAATGGAGAGCTGAGATTACAAGGTGAGAGACAGGCAGGTGGAGCCACTGAGGACTGATTCTTGAGTGACGGTGCAGATTGTGCCCTCGGTGTTGGCGAGACGTAGACAATGATGTTGTCCCAGCACTGCCAACTGCGGTAACAACACTTCAGCTTTAGATACATCTGCATTTGAGCACCATAACACATATAGTGAGCTTGAGATATATCTACATTCACATCTGGACCTAGACTGGAGTATGTCAATTCTTGTAAAGACAACATATGAACCGAGATAATGCACTGGAATAAACTAAGTTCATCATTAAGGCGGAGGCAAGAGGCACATGTGACTCCCAAGAATAATTGCAACTTCCAAAACCATACTCAAACCACAAGCTATTGCTATTCATGTGTCATTCGCTAGAGCTAAATATCGTATCGCATCAAATAACAACAATTAAACACTGATAGAGCATAAAAAAATGTAAACAATGGTACCTAGATAATAAACAATGCTTTGAACTAAGCAAGCTACCACTACATGCATACAATACATGCACCAGGCCATAGTGTTTGCCAAAAATGGCTTAACAGATGCATCATACCAGTAACTAATAGTACAACATGACCATGTAGAAGTAACTAATATGAACATGCTGATAGAGATGCGACAAGCTCTGGATAGTACTATTTGGTAATTGAATTTTATCAGTCCATGTTTAGCATATGAATTGAGAAGGAATTCAAGATCTTATTTTCATTGCTCAAGTGCTCATATAAGTATAACTGATTAATCTAAATTGACCACTGCAAACAAAGTAACATACTTGAAACTCAAATGATTAGCTACAACAAAGCCAACCAAGTAATGATAACTGATGTAGAAGTCGTCCTAGATGTACAAACAAACAGGGGATCCAATCATGATAATATCTAGGCATAGATCATGTTAGTTTTATAGTTTTAGTTTCAAGAACTATTGAATTGACATGATAATATTCAGACAAACATGGTAGAAACCACAACTAAGTTTCAAGTATATCTGCCTAGGATCATACCACTTTGCAAACCTGTGAGTAGCTTTCCTTAACTAGTTCTATGTACGCAACACAGAATGCAAGTAAATAGAATATAGTAAACCCATGTCTCACAAAGATGAGAAAAGTGAGGAACCGGGGACTTATATACACCATGGAGATCATGAAGAAGATGGTTGTCATGGACCTAGAGCTCGTTCCTGTACAAAGAAACCATGGTTGTCATGGAGTAAGATTTTTAATTAATCTAACTAAGAAATATAATTTTCTCAATTTATAGTGTCTCAGTAGATCAATTATTTTTGCTCAGATCAACACATTTGATAATTTTTAATGTGTGTTCAAACTTTCTACAGAATGGGAAAGACAAGTTGTCACAGTAGCATGGTACCGTAAACTTTCTACAAAACAAATTGAAACAACATCAGCTCGATTCCAATAGGCATCAGCAGCAGCATCCCTGGGTCATCCTGCAACTAGGCTTAGCTGGGTCATACTTACAAAATGATGTAACTAAGAAAAAATCCAAACCAGAAGAAATCCAAACCAAATGAAAGGTAACTGAGAATTTACTAAATTAGGGAATGCAATCATTTTGTTTAAGATACTTCAATGATGTAGCATCTAAGTAATCAGGGAATGAAGTGACATATTAAGTACACACTTGCGACAAAATTGTAAGCAAACAAGCATGGAAATACTTGACGTTAATACAGGGGGGTTTGTGCTATCCAGGTTTAAGTGTCCTTGTGCAAAAAAGTCATGACAGAAATCAGAACATCTAGTGGTGGTAAGCATCTATGTCATCACAGCTACTGTCCAAGTTTCCAAGTTTCCCAAATATGAAACAAATGAACATTGACAGAGAAAATGACTTAATAATCCCTTCTAGATGTTACAGGAAACATGTGGTACCAAAATCATGGAATGGATCAAGCGGGAACAGGCACGGAAGGCACCTAGACGCATGGCAAAACAGGCATATGAGGCAGCAGCAAGATCGGGGCAAGAGGGAGAAGGCCGAGGGTTTACCTTGTCATTGATACCCTCGAGGCGGTTGAAGACGCTGGTCCGATGGCCTCCCTTGACGTTGTGGGCCCGATGGCCTCGCGTTGTCGCCACTGTGAAGGCCTCAACGTCGAGAAGCATGACGTTGATGTCCCCAACGACGGCGAAGATGTCACCGACACCCACCTGCAAGAGCCACCGCGACAGAGTAAGGAGAAGGAAGGGGGATTAGGCGACGACGCACGGATCTGGTTACGGAAGGAGGCATGGGGGAGCACCGGCTTGCTGGCGTGCCGGCGTTGAGGAAGGAGGCGTGGGGGATCAGATCGGGGCGGGTCGAAGCCTGGCCGACGATTGACCGACGACGGAGTTCGGTGGCGCTCGCCCTCCTCCATGACGACGGCGCCATCTTCCCGCTCCTCCTCCATGATGACGACGGCGCCATCTTCCCGCTCCTCCTCCACAGAATCGGCAGGGATCTACCGCCGCCTGATGGGATTGGGGCGTATGGGGGAGTGGTGGTTGCAGTGGGACGGGAGGGGTGGTATAGGAGGGGGTGCTGGGAGCATCGGTGAGAGGGGCGAATCGGCGGAGCGGGGGGAGGCGATCTGGAGTGAGCGGCACGGGGGGAGGCGATCCGGAGTGAGCGGCACGGGGGGAGGCGATCCGGAATTAGGGTTGGGGTCGTGGGTGCGGTGCGCACTGGCTAATATACTTTGTGCTTCTTCAGGTGAGCGGTCAGGCGTTGGATCCGGACTAAACGGTCCGGATCATGGCCATAAGGATGATCTGTGGGAGGCAGTTTACTCTGTTTTGATTGGTCCATTCGCAAGACACCTCTTTTTTAACTTGAAACATGACGTTATGACGATTTGAGCTAAAAAACATGACGTTTTTAAGCAAGATCGTCGTAATTTTCTAAGGTTTCGAACCTCCTGAATACCTTACGACCATCTAGTGCAAAATCGTCATAATTCTATGACGATTTTGTCCACGGTCACTATTAGAAGGTCATAGAATAACACATTTCTTGTAGTGGGTTGACATATAGGTAAATTCACCATAGTTGCATATTCTCGAGAATTTGCCTTTCTTGTCAAACCCTAACTTGAAAAAGAATAAAATTTGAAGTAGCACCTATTCACCCCCCTCTAGGTGCCCATACGATCCTTTCAGTTAGTGTTAAAAATGCTACAAGAGGATTAACGAGTTAAACAATTCAAAAGTTCAAGGAAAAATTCAAAAAAAAAATCGACCTAGGACTAAAGGTCCTCCTCCCCCCCCCCCCCCCCGCTCGAAAAGCAGCCACGTGGTGGCCTCTAGTCCCGGTTCGTAGCAAACCGGGACTAGAGATAGGGGCTTTTAGTCCCGAATTCGTAGTCCCGGGTGCGTAACCGGGACTAAAGACCCGTTTTCCACCAGTGAACAAAAATATCAAAACTTAATTTTAGGGTTTCCGTTTTCCGAAGCTTTTAGTTTTAGTAAAAGCAGAAACAGTAAGACACATATTTGGTCCATTTGTCCAAGAGCTGATTAAATCAATAGCTAGGAATAAAGTAGGAAAAACATGAGATATTAAATCAACGATAAGTCAAGGTCTAAAGATTTTTCTGGTCTAACACATATTGTCCATAGCCTGGAAGAGAGAAGTCTAAAAGAAGCTATGTGGCACCAAACCATCACTTGTTTATTTGTAATATTCTTTTCGCCTCTTTGCATCTGTTGCCTAAGGTACCATGCATGTCTCAAAACCAAATAATCCTCCGGCATCTGTTCCGCATCTCAAATGAATAGTTAAGACTTGATATGTTGCAAGTGTCATACTGAAATCCTGAAAGGTTGGGATAAAAAATCTTAATTATCTTGAGGTCGTATAACAAGGAGCAACAGCATTATTCTCCCTGTAGATTACCATGTCCCATTAGTTAGTAGATTAACATCGACGTTGGAGACTGCAGATAAGTTGCAGTATAGTGGAGTAGTATTTTCTTTCGATAGACCGGAAATGTTCACTAGTTGCACGCTCGTTCCGGCGGCGATTTGTCAAAACCCTGTACCGAAAAGTATAGCACACACCAATACAGCAGCTAGCGTGCCAAATTAAGCAACACCGTCCGTACCACGTGGACCACGTGGGGGCGCTCAGACGGCGCACCTTCGAGCTGCCACGAAAAACTATATTTTTTGTCGCAAGTTGCATGCACGTAGCCGAGCGCGAACCAACGTAGCAACAGGGGAGGCCGTTACGTTGGGCCGCGGGCGGGCGCGTGCCGCTGACCGCTACCTATATTTGACTGAACTCACCGATACGTACGACGACTAGTTCATTACGTCGCGTGCTGCGCTGGTCCCTTCTCACGACATGGCTTTTCCCACTGTCCCACTTCCTCGATCGCGAAGCTATATATATACCACCGCCGATCCAAGGCTCCTCCTCCCACAGCGATCGATCGAGTTTATACAGCTAGCTAGCTCTTGTTCTTCGACGTGATCGATTGAGATCGATCAGGAAGCAAAGTCGTCGTTTCAACTCTCGACCAGCAACAGCCACACGCACGGTCGCCGGCCGCCGCCATGAAGGCTCTCTTTGACCAGAAGACCGCGCTCTGTCTCTCCCTCGGCCTCCCCACGCCGGCGCTGAGCAAGGAAGACTACCTCGCCATCTGCCTGGCCGCGCTCGCCGGTACCGGCGGCAGAGGCCAAGATCATCAGGTGGAGGCCGCCGTCAAGTGGTGCCCGCGCCCCACGCCGGTACTGGAAGATCACCACCGCTTCCGCTGCACGGTCTGCGGCAAGGCGTTCGCGTCGTATCAGGCGCTAGGCGGGCACAAGTCTAGCCATCGGAAGCCACCCACCGGGGATCAGTTCGCCTCTGCCGCCGCCGCCGCCGTCTCCGCGCAGGCGTCCTCGGAGGAGACGGCGGCGTCGTCCGGTGGGAGCAGCAACAGTGGCCCGCACCGGTGCACCATCTGCAGGAGGAGCTTCGCGACGGGGCAGGCACTCGGCGGCCACAAGCGCTGCCACTACTGGGACGGCACGTCGGTGTCCATGTCCGTGTCGTTGTCTGCCTCGACGACGTCAGGGTCATCGGCCGTCAGGAACTTCGACCTCAACCTCTTCCCTGTGCCGGAGAGCACCGGGATCAAGAGGTGGTCGGAGGAGGAGGAAGTGCAGAGCCCACTGCCGGCCAAGAAGCTTAGGACGTACATTTAGAATTGTCTCCGACTTCTCTTGTGTATAAGAAGTGAGAACTAGATGGGCACTGCGTGCTCCGCTGCTCCATCTTCCGCTGACTGCGTTTAAGTTCGAGGGCAGTACTACGCGTCCCCCGGGAGATTTCCGTTTTTTATCCCCCGGGTCCCCAGCCAACCACGTGTCCTTTTTTGGTTTAAAATCCCGCTTTTGCTACAGACATACTCGTTTTTGCTACAAATAGTCCCGCTTTTGACGGTTCGACCCAGAAAATAGAAAATTAGACTGGACCTCACCGGAGAGTTCGCCGGAGACATCGCCGGCGACCGTGTAGCAAAAAAGTTGTGCTAATGTAGCAAACCCAACCTCGCCGGAGATGTCACTGGAGACCTCGCCGGAGACCGTGTAGCAAAAATTTTATGCTATTGTAGCAGAAACTTCATGATATTGTAGCAAAATTATAAAACGGTTGTAGCAAAAATAAATTATATTAGCTCTTCGTCAACATGTAGCAAAAGTTTTGTTCCAATGTAGCAAAACCGACTTCACCGGAGACTCGTCGGAGATTTTCGCCGGGGAACCTCGCCGGAAAATTTGTAGCAAAAAATTTACGATATTGTAGCAAAACCACAAAACATATATAGCAAAAAAAATATTCTATTGTAGCAAATCCGACCTCGCCGGAAACCTCGCCGGAGATTTTGTAGCAAACCATATATACTATTCTAGCAAAACACGAAAGCCTTTGTAGCAAAAATAATTAGCAAAAAAACGACGATACGCATAACACGTCGGAGGTCTCATAGCTCCACCATCGGCCGCATGTAGCAAAACTAAAGCTCGCTTGTAGCACCGCCACTGACTGGATGTAGCAAAAACTCGACACCACGGTGGTAGGAGAAGAGGTCGAGGGCAGAGCAATGAAAGCGACTTCGGGAGCTGCAGGGGACGGCGGCCCGAAGCAATCAGCAGGGCGCGCGGCGCAAGTAGCATAGCCCAGCGGCGGGAGGTGCAGGCGACAATGCCCCGAAGCAAGCAGCAGGGCGTACGCAGCAGAGCACGGCAGCAGCGCAAAGCAAGGCACGCAACGGGGAGCTGGAGCTCACGCTCGTGGGCGACGTGGGTGCCGGCCGGGGATGGGCAGGAGCAGTCCTCGACTCCGGCTAGGTGCAGGAAGGCGGAAACTCCGGCGAGTCGCAGGAGGCAGCGACGCGGCCGGTAGAAGGTGGAGGCGTAGCGCGGCCGGTAGCAGAGTCCGGGCGGCTGGTAGCAAGTTGGGGACGGGATTGAAATCAGAGAAGATTAAAAAGGAGGGGCGTCGGGGAGAGAGAGGAACGGCCGAAGCGCTGGGTGTGATAGGCATGGCGGCGGAGGTGCGTGTGACCGGAACGACGAGCTATGGAGAATTTCATGGTGTGCTCTCTTTCTCTCTGTGAAAGAATAAAGGGGAGAGAAATCGGTGGTTGAGAGAGACAGGGAAAGGGTTGAAGAGATAAGATAGAGATACGTAGGGACACGCGTGGGTTGTTGGAGCCGGGGGATACGAGCGTACGATCCCCCGGGGGTATAGTATCATTTACCTTAAGTTTTGTGTCACCGGCAGTGGCGGCTTCAGGAACTTGTAACATGCTATTCATTTGATTAATTTGATATTCTTTTTTTTTGCGGAAGATTATTTTGATATTCATTTTATAAAAATCATATTTAATTCACTAAAAGCATAGCTCTTTTGTCTTTTGTTAAAAAAATCATTGGTATTCACTTGAATACTAGGCACTACCTGAAAACAAGGCGTTTTGGTGCGTCAGGCTTTTGTCGTGGGTCCGCACAGGAATGTTTACCCTCTAAAAATCAGTCCGCAAAAAGCTGATGCACGGCAAAAAACACGGTAAAGATAGATAAAGACACACGGTAATGACGAACGACAAAACAGCAGAAAAGCGCACGGCAAGGAAAATATCCACGGCAAACAGGCAAGGAGATCCCACATCTTTGCCCAGCTGACGGTGCCGAACTGACGGCAGGCCTTTGTCGTGTCAAGCGCACGGCAAATTTTCGAATTTCTATTTTTTTACGCATGAGTTTTCCGCGCCTTATAGATTTTTGAGCGCGCAAATTTATCTAGCATGAATTTTTAAATGGCTTTGCCGTGTGTTCGTGGTTGAGGACACACGAAAAAGAGCTTTGTCGTGTGTTTAGGATAGATACATTGCAAAGGCAAGAGCTTTGCCATGTGTTCACGATAGACACACGACAAAGGCTATTTTCCATTTTCCGACCGCATTTTGTGAAGCAACCACCAAACAGATAATTCAAAATGCTATTATTCCATTTTTTAAAATACTAGACCACCTTACATATAAAATGTTCCAACCGTAGGATCTCAAACCTTTTCGTCCACCCCTGGTGAAAAAGAAAAATTCCTGCCGAATCGGTAGGAAGTGGGTTCGATTTGAACTACATGTACATTATCTGATATTCACAATATGCTATTTTATAAGAGATCTAATGCAAGTTTAGCGAGGCTCATTGCCTAGCTAGGAACCTTCATGCCCGCCGTTTTGACCATAGTTTGATACGGGCATAAGAAATTCAAAAATGGTCCAAACAATGTGAAAACTTGGTGTGGTGTCATTTTATGTGACATAGTTGCAAGCAAAAATACCAAACTTGGTATATTGATTGCATGTCAAAAAACCTTCTCGAAAATGACCTATCATGTTCGAGGTTTCATGGCTTTAAGGCCAAACGACCAATATTACGGCCAGAATTGCGGCATAGTTTGTAATAATGTGTCCATATTGTGCATGCATGTGTACCTTGGGATGATGAACAATGTTGCAGGAATGTGTATCTTGGAATGACGAACAATGTTGCAAGAGGAAGTTTTCCTGTTCGTCGCATGGAAAACTCATTTTCCATTTTCCGGCCGCAAAAACGGGGCATTTTGTGAAGCAACCACCAAACGGTTACTTCAAAATTCTATCATCCCATTTTTCAAAAATACTAGACCATCTTACATGTAAAATGTCCTAACCGGGGGATCTCAAACCTTTCCTTCCACCCCTGGTGAAAAAGACAAATTCCTGCTGAATCGGTGGGAAGTGTGTCCGATTAGAACTATATGTACATTATATGATGCTCATGCTTTTTTTGTAAAAATAATTTTTAGACTCACACTAGAGGAAAAAGGGCCATCCGTTCGCGACCCCTTGGAGCATTAGTCCCGGTTGCGCCACCAACCGGGACTAATGCTGGCACGCGTCCCGGTTGGAGCGGGCACGGGGCCAGGGGGCATGCGTCCCGGTTGGTAAGGGGGAATACGTCCCGGTTGGAGCCAGCAACCGGGACTAAAGGTTTGGCCACAGCCACGTGGCGTGGCACGCACCTTTAGTCCCGGTTGCTGGCTCCAACCGGGACTAAAGACCCCTGCCCTCTATAAATGCAACGCCCCAGCCCCCTTCTCTGCCTCCACTCTGTTTTTTCGAATGGTGTAAGGTGTGAGGGTGTGTGCTAGTTTTTTTTCATGCATGCATTGAAGGTGTTTGTTGAAATGTTTGAGTGAAAAATCCCGTTGAATTTCTCATAGAACAAAAATATAGAAGGTGTCCGAGACACACTTGAGCTTATTTCCCTCGATCGAGGTTAGCAATCTTATCTTTTCTAGGTCATTGATACAATTCATGTGTCGGTGTGAATTGGTTATTTCACTATTTATGATGTCCTGTTTTTTGATAAACTTACTTATATGATGCAGATGAACGGTCGGGAATGGATGTACGGTGACCGGCGGGTAGCCGGGTATATCAAAGGCGTGGATAAATTTATCGATGTGGCTACGGCAAACAAAGAGAATGGATTTATACGTTGTCCATGTGTTCAATGTCGGAACAACAAGGAGTACTCTTCCTCGAAAATCATTCGCGGCCACCTGATTATGAAAGGTTTCATGCCCAACTATAATTGCTGGACCAAGCACGGGGAAAGAGGGGTTATGATGGAAGATGGTGAAGAAGAAGATGATGATAACAACTATCATCATATGTTTCCTGAATACAGTGATACTGCAATGGAAGAAAATGGAGATGAAAAAGGTGAAGAACGGGCATCAGATGAGCCGGCTGATGAACTTGATAGGGTCATTTCTGATGCAAAGCGAGACTGTGAAACAGAAAATGAGAAGTTGAAGTTAGAGGGCATGTTAGAAGATCACAAGAAATTGTTGTACCCAAATTGTGAAGATGGCAGCACAAAGCTCGGTACCACACTGGAATTGTTGCGATGGAAGGCAGAGTGTGGTCTAACTGACTCCTCATTTGAAAAGATGCTGAAAATAATGAAGCCGAAGTTTCCAAAACATAACGAACTTCCCGAGAGTACCTACGAAGCAAAGAAGACTCTCTGTCCTCTGGGATTAGATGTGCAAAAGATACATGCATGCATTAATGACTGCATCCTCTACCGCGGTAAGGAGTATGAAAATTTAGATAAATGCCCGGTATGCAACGCGTTGCGGTATAAGATTAGACGAGATGACCCTGGTGATGTTGAGGGAGAGCCCCTCCGGAAGAGGGTTCCTGCTAAGGTTATGTGGTATGCTCCTATAATACCAAGGTTGAAACGCATGTTCAGAAACAAAGAGCATGCCAGGTTGTTGCGATGGCACAAAGAAGACCGTAAGAAAGACGGGGAGTTGAGACACCCTGCTGATGGGTCACAGTGGAGAAAAATCGAGAGAGACTTCCCAGACTTTGCAGGTGACGCAAGGAACTTATGGTTTGGTCTAAGTACGGATGGCATGAATCCTTTTGGGGAGCAGAGTTGCAGTCACAACACCTGGCCCGTGACTCTATGTATCTACAACCTGCCTCCTTGGTTGTGCATGAAGCGTAAGTTCATTATGATGCCAGTGCTCATCCAAGGCCCGAAGCAACCGGGCAACGACATTGATGTGTACCTTAGGCCATTAGTTGAAGAACTCTTACAGTTGTGGGGCAAACCAGGTGTACGTGCGTGGGATGAGAACAAACAGGAGCCATTTAATCTACAAGGGTTGTTATTCGTAACCATCAATGATTGGCCTGCTCTTAGTAACCTTTCAGGACAGACAAACAAAGGATATAAGGCATGCACCCACTGTTTAGATAAGACCGAAGGTACATATTTGCATAAATGCAAGAAGGTTGTGTACCTGGCGAATCGACGATTTCTTCCGACCAATCATCCCGTAAGAAAGAAAGGCAAGCATTTCAAAGGTGAGGCAGATCACCGGAAGAATCCTGAACTCCCTGCTGGTGATGATGTATTTGGTATGGTCAAGGACATAGAAGTAATCTTTGGAAAGGGTCCCGGCAGTCAATCAGTTCCGAACGACGTCGCTACAGGACACGCACCCATGTGGAAGAAGAAATCTATATTTTGGGAGCTGCCATATTGGAAAGTCCTGCGTGTCCGCTCTTCAATCGACGTGATGCACGTGACGAAGAATCTCTGCGTGAACCTTCTAGGATTCCTAGGCGTGTATGGGAAGACAAAAGATACACCTGAAGCATGGGAGGACCAACAAATTATGAAAGACCCAAAGAACATGCATACAGATAACAAGACGGATAAAGGGCGTCACTTAAGTCGTGCCAGCTATGCTCTTACCAAAGCAGAGAAGGAAATCTTTTTTGAAGTCCTTTACAGTATCAAGGTGCCGTCGGGCTTCTCATCTAATATAAAGGGGATAATAAATATGGCAGAGAAAAATTTCCAAAACCTGAAGTCTCATGACTGTCACGTGATTATGACGCAGTTGCTTCCGATTGCATTGAGGGGGCTTCTACCGGAAAATGTTCGAGTACCCATTATGAAGCTGTGTGCATTCCTCAATGCAATATCTCAGAAGGTAATCAATCCAGATATTCTGCCAAGGTTACAGAAGGATGTGGTACAATGTCTTGTTAGTTTTGAATTGGTGTTCCCACCATCCTTCTTCAATATTATGACGCATCTCCTGGTTCATCTAGTGGAAGAGATTGCCATTCTCGGTCTGGTATTTCTGCACAATATGTTCCCCTTTGAGAGGTTCATGGGAGTCTTAAAGAAATATGTTCATAACCGTGCTAGACCAGAAGGAAGCATCTCCAAGGGATATGGAACAGAGGAGGTCATTGAGTTTTGTGTTGACTTTATTCCTGACCTTAAGCCGATTGGTGTTTCTGACTCGCGGCATGAGGGAAAACTAAGTGGAAAAGGCACGCTGGGAAAGAAAGCAATGATATGTAGGGACGGGGATTCTTTCACTAAAGCACACTACACAGTTCTACATAATTCCACCTTGGCAGCTCCGTATATCGAGGAACACAAGAATATTGTACGCTCCAAAAACCCGGGGAAGCCTGAATCATGGATTACAGATGAACACATGAAGTCTTTCGGTGGTTGGATGCGGACACATCTCTTGAATGACACCACTGTTGGAGATCAGCTATACTTGTTGGCCGCGTCACCATCTTCTACTGTATTGAATTTCCAAGGGTACGAAATAAATGGGAATACATTCTACACGATCGCCCAAGATAAAAAGAGCACCAACCAAAATAGTGGTGTCCGCTTTGATGCAATAGACGAGAATGGACAAAAGGACACATATTATGGTTACATAGAGGAGATATGGGAACTAGACTATGGAGTCTCTTTTAAGGTCCCTTTGTTTCGCTGCAAATGGGTCAACCTGAATGGGGAAGGGGTAAAGATAGACCAGTTGTACGGAATGACAACAGTGGATCTCAACAATCTTGGTTATAGAGATGAACCATTCGTCCTAGCCAATGATGTGTCTCGGGTTTTCTATGTGAAGGACATGTCCTCCAGACCGAAAAAAAGAAAAAATATACAAACGAATACATCATATGATGAGCCAAAGCGTCACATAGTTCTTTCAGGGAAAAGAAACATCGTGGGAATCGAGGACAAGACAGACATGTCAGAAGATTATAATAAGTTTGATGAAATTCCGCCCTTCACAGTGAAAACTGACCCAAGCATTCCGTTAAGTAAAGAAGATGCTCCATGGTTACGTCTGAAGCGGTCATAACGAATGACATATGCCAAGAAGTTCATGCTCATATTATGTAACTCTAGTTCATGTCTTTCGCGGTTTGTGGCTTGACCGAAGGATATCTTTCGCGGTTTGTGGCCTTTAGTCCCGGTTTTGTAGTCTCAGTTTTTAATATTAATAAATGTCTTCAGTGTTAGTCCCGTTTTGTGGCTGGACCGGGAGTGCCTCTATGACCAGTTTCTTGGAGATGCCGGAGGACTGGGCTCCGTCGGCATCTCCCTGAAACTGTTCGTAGTGGTGTCCCTGCTCTCGAAAACCATCTTGCAGCTTGTAACTTCACTAACTAGATCAATACGCCTCGGAGCTAACTAATTTCACATATTAGGGAGTGCCTCTATGACCAGTTTCTCGGAGATGCCGGAGGACTGGGCTCCGTCGGCATCTCCCTGAAACTGGCCGCAGTGGTGTCCCTGGTCTCGAAAACCATCTTGCAGCTTGTAACTTCACTAACTAGATCAATACGCCTCGGAGCTAACTAATTTCACATATTAGGGAGTGCCTCTATGACCAGTTTCTTGGAGATGCCGGAGGACTGGGCTCCGTCGGCATCTCCCTGAAACTGGTCGTAATGGTGTCCCTGCTCTCGAAAACCATCTTGCAGCTTGTAACTTCACCAACTAGATCAATACGCCTCGGAGCTAACTAATTTCACATATTAGGGAGTGCCTCTATGACCAGTTTCTCGGAGATGCCGGAGGACTGGGCTCCGTCGGCATCTCCCTGAAACTGGCCGTAGTGGTGTCCCTGCTCTCTAAAACCATCTTGGAGATGCCTCAAACTGGCTGGAGGACTGGACTCACAAGGATGCATATTTATAGTACAAGCAGCTCGGCATAATGTCGACACTCACGACATAATGTCGACACTCACCCCTATTATTAGTGCTGACTCATTGTGGCATCCCGCAAAACCACTACTAGAAAATCGCGTTGAATTTGTGCATTGCATCGTCATCATCATATGTTGTTTGTCGAAAACTATTTTCGCAAAGCCCGTTTTGTTTTCTAAAATGCCCCAACTTTAATCAAATATCAAACCCCGGGCCTCCGGATTATTTTTGTTGTCGGCTATGTTTTGCAAAACGTTGCGTTTTAGAATTAAATAAAAATATTATATTATTTTTAGTGGGGCAGCCGAACGGGCCGATTCGACCCGAACGACCGCCCCAGGATTTAAATCGCCCCACCTAACACAGCCCAACCCTAAATCTATTCCCACCCAAATCCTATCTACCCTCCAACCAGAGACCGCCATCTCATCCCTCCACCTTTTTCCTACCCACCTGCCACCTCATCCATCCAGCCCCCTCTCCCTCCCTTTTTCACCCGGGCTACCCTCACCCACTCCCTCTGCCAGCCCGGACCCACACAACCGCCCACCTCCTGGGTCCCACCAGGCAGCCACACGCCCCCCCCACACGACCCGCGCCACGCACGCGCCGGACACGCGCCCACCACGCGCCGGACACGCGCCCCCCACGCGCCTCTGGGCCCCACCGCGTCGGCCCACTCGCCAGTCTCCCCCACCGCGTCGGCCCACTCGCCAGTCTCCCCCACCGCGTCCCAGCCGCGTGCCCGACCTGCCCCTGCCCCACCCGCGCCGCGCAGCCGCGCAGCCTCTCCTCTCCCCCACGCGCATCTTCTCCCCTACCTCCGGCCGCCCGCCGGCGCTCGCTCGCCCTCCCCCGCTCACCTCTCTTCCCCGGCTCGCCCCGCTGCCCCAACCCCCGTCCTTCCCCGACCCTCTTCCCTCGCCTCGCCCCCTCCGGTGCTCCGCCGCCGCGCACCCTCCGCCGCGCCCCCACCTGCGCCTCTTCGCCGGCCTGCCTCGCCTCTCCACCCCGCTGCTCCCTCACCTCTCGGACCTGCTCCGCCGCTCCCCTGCAAGCTCCGGCGACCGCCCCGCGCTGCTCCCCGCCGTCTCCGACCTCCGCCCCGACCGCGAGCTCGCCCCCGTCCGGCCTCCTCCCCTGCAGGGCCTCGCCCCGCGCGACCCCTCCCTCGTCTGGCCTCCGCGCCTCCGGCGCCCCCTCAACCAAGCTCCGCCTCCGGCCTTCTCGGTGCCTCCGCCGGCAGCGCCTCCCTCCGCGCCCCTCTGCGAGCCCCGCCTCGCCGGCGCAGCGCCCCGGCCCGCCTCTGCAGCCACCTCGCTGCGTCCTTCGCCCGCGGGCCCGCGACGCCGCAAAGCCGAGCCGCGCCGGCTCTCTGCCCGCTCCGCCCGGACGCCTCAGCCATCGCCGCCCTCCACCGCCAGTCCGCCGCGGACCCCACCTCGGGGGCCTGCTCCGAACCTCTACCCGCGCCCTGCCCGCTATCGTCGCCCCGTGACGCCCGAACCCGAGACCAATCCCGCCGTATGTCAAGATCTACGATGCAAAGAACACCGCATACCTGCACCGATGCAAGAGAACGGAACCCCAAGGTCTTCTCCGGGAGCGACGAGCTCTTCTACCGGGACCCGGAGCCGCAGACGCAACAAGTACTTCTCCCTGGATCAGATGCCGAGAAACCAGACGCCAGGTCATCGACTCGAATACTACAAGTGCTCCTCGAGGATGCCAAGCACTTCACCCCGGATGCCGAGACCGACGCAATGGCGCGGACCCAACAAGACCCTCGCAACGGCAAGATCGACCCCGCGGAACCCGACAAGATCTGCATGCGACAAGAACGACACCGTACAGGGCGAGACCGATGCGCCCCCGACGCCAACCAAGCCCTGCTTCCCGGTTGCGACAAGACCTACCCCGATATCCGAGAATGATCCCGGAGTCCGAGAACGCTTCCGTCGAACCCTGAACCCCAGATCCGGACCCCGAGACCGATCCCGGACCCCGAACCCCGGAACCCCAAGATCGTCGAGACCCCTAATGTGTGCACCCTTCCCGGAACCCTAATTTCACAATATAATACAATTGTTGCATATTAAATTGCCATCCTTGCATGCATGCTTGTCTGTGGTTTGGGGGCCTTATGCCGATTCACCTAATAATTAAATATGGGGCCCATATGCGGGCAAATCTAGTCTCATATTGGCCTCATTTAAATTTGTGTAGCGAACCCGGTGATATATTCTGCCTTGCTAAACAACATTTAATTTGCGGGGTAGTTAAACAACTTGAACCATTTAATTAATTGTCGGGACCCCGGTTCCTCTTAATATGACCTAATTGCATCGCATCTTTGCCATGCCATACATCATACATGCATCATGCCGATCTTCTGCCGTTGTATTAAATAGTGCGTCCGGTGTTTATTCTAGTGTTTTGCTTCTTCGCGGATTGGGACGTTGAGTTGATGTGAGCTTCGCCCCGATCTTCGGATGAACCCTTCGGCAATGTTTTCAGGCGAGCATCTTCCCCTTTCTACCTATCTTACTTTTATAGTATTTATTCCCTCCTGTTGATCTATTGCTATCTGTGTTGCGATGCTCTAGTTTCCGTACCTGTGATACCCCTTGCAGCCGTATATTGCCTTGGACACATCCTATTACCTGTTGTTTGGTAGATAGTTGGACTTGCGCGTCGTAGTCGCTTGCTCAAGTGCTGTTACGTGTTGTCAAATGCCACAGTTGTTGGAGAATTGCCGCATGTTGATGTTGGAGATGATGCTAGTTTCACTTATCGTTCACTTTAATTCCTGTATAACAACTAAAATTGAGATAAGCAGAGGCATCGGTGGGTGATAGATAATATTTGGTTTCCGAACGCCCACTTGTGTCCCGTAGGACCCCGAGTACTTGATACCTGTTCCTTGATTTATCGCGCTATCCACATCCGGGAGGTATATGGGACCCCCCTGAGCCAGAGCTTGATTCAGTCTTATTTCTTGGGGCCACAAACTAGTTTGAGGTTTTATTTACGATCCTGTACTTATGCCATGCTTTACTGCTTTATTTACGATTGTGCGAGGTACTGCACACTGTACTGTTTAGGAAGGCGGAGTGATTACGCGGTATCGACACCCCGAGTTTTCGGGTTCCCAGTCGCTTACAGCCATTGGCGCTAACCTTGAGTCCGTCTCGAAGCTTGCTTACTTCGTTGCGGGATCTACTCAAAGGGGTGGCCCCCTGAAATATTTCTGAATCCTGTGATTGCTTTGTCGTGAAAGCCTCGTTGGGTTTTGATTTGGTTTTTCCGAGGTTGATCGAGTGTGTGTTGCTATTGGTGCACCCCGGCCGGGTAAAACTTTCTGAAAGCCGTGTCCGCGGTTATGGACGACTTGGAGCACAGTATCTCGACCATAGACAAGCATAACTAAAGTTTATTGCTATAAATTTGACTTTATAATGACTAGTAATCAGCTTCACTATAATGGAATGGCTAATTAACACTGCCCACAATTGCTTGTTTGGAGTGTCGCTTGCGACCATTGTACCTGACTAGTAAGTATGACAACTACAACGGAATGGCTAAATAAAAGTGCCAACAACTGTTGGGTTTTGGGTTATCTCATGCTAAACGAATCTGACTAGAAAGTGTTGCCACTATCACGGAATGGATAACTAAAAGTGCCCACTGCTTATTTTATCAGGATGATCATCTATACCTGACTAGTAATTGCTGCAACGATAACTGAATAAATAAAACTGCCAACCGTGTGAGTTCCTCGGTTGACTTCCTCGTTTGGTCTCGAGGGGGAAACACCAGGATGGGTTTGTTTGGTGTTAGCTTCAGGTTGGATCCGGATAGGTCATTCTTATCCCTATCTGATAACCGCCAGTTGTATCGAGTCTCTATAGGTTGTTTAGTGCATGCTGCCGCTGCCGCTTCAGTCCACCATACCTATGTAGGCGAGGACCGCCGAATTCTAGTCTCGCCGTGTACTGGCCTCAGTACTGACGCTCCTCTTTTTCCTTTGCCCTTTGTCGGCACCCCTTTTTGTTTAAGCAGGTCTTGAGATCGACGTCGTTAGCAGGGTTACCCTTCCGGCTTGGCCTGGGCAGGGTTATGGACGCCATTGGTTATTCTTCAGGGCTCTTAGCCCCATTTGCATCTTGTCCGTAGCTGGACGCTCTATCGTTTTCAAGGTGATTTGGCTCTTTGTATATTATATCTGTATTTTTGACTCTTTGAGTCGCTGTTATATATATCTGTTCTGTGGGTCCCATCGAGGACTGTTGTGTAATGTTATTACTTCGTTTTCCACCCGCACGAAAGTGCCTGGTGGGCACCTTTGAATCGTTTCTGTGCGGGTTTGGCGAATTTTGCTCAAACTTGCATAGGTCCGATTCTGAGGGTGTTACAGAGTGGTATCAGAGCTCAGCAGTTGCGATACCCCACAAGTCCAGCCTGTAGGATAACCTAGCTAACGGCCGAAGTAGAGTGTCAAAACTATTTTTGCAAAATCGGTTGGATAGTTCTGACTAGGTCTGATTTTACTCCTTACCCCTCTGCTGTTCTCCTCTTACCTCTACGTGTTTTGAATCCGCTCTCTTCTCTTTCTTCGAGTCCAGGATCTCTCGTGGTTGGGTTTCCGTCGTACCTTCAGGGTTTCTCTTTCTCCCCTTTGTAACGGAGATGCTACGATCATCAATCTGCAGCTTGTCTGTTGTACCCTTCCTCCAATCTTTTAATCTTGAGCTCTTTATCCCTATGTGTTCCTTGCTGGATATCAGTGTCGTTGAAAAACATATGAGAAGGACGAGCTTTGGTGAAGTTGGAGTATACCTTGAGCATGTGTTGTTCATGCCAATGGAACCATCGCGAAACCTAATCAGTGTGTCTTTCATACGATTCCCGTGGTATCTTCCGGTGTTTTCCGGCGCGACGACATCATCTACGCCAGATCCGAAGCGGAGTCTGCATCACTCCTTTGTTCCGAACCTCGTTTGTCGAGATCTTCAGTCTAATTCCGAGAGTTGGTTGCATAATCCGACTATTCGCGTGCAGAGTAATGGTTTGAGTGCGGGATGGAGTAGCTACCCTACCACTGCTCTTATCATTCGCTCTTGTACGTCGAATCAGTGGATCCAGCAATTTTACTCCGTCCACGGAAGTTAGGGGTGGCTTTATTTGCGATACCTCTACCCTCGACCTTTTGTTCCCGGAGTGTTCTCTCGACGATCAGGAACAACGACCCTTTGTTGGTGGTGTCGCCGATTCCCAGATGAAGAAGGAACCCTCGTTAGTGGTGTCGCGAGGATCTACACGAAGCGAGAAGATGCAGATCGCCGACCTTCCCTTCCGGTACCATGAGGCGGATCTCGAGGGCGAGATCCATTGTTAGTGGTGTCGAATTGTGGCATCCCGCAAAACCACTACTAGAAAATCGCGTTGAATTTGTGCATTGCATCGTCATCATCATATGTTGTTTGTCGAAAACTATTTTCGCAAAGCCCGTTTTGTTTTCTAAAATGCCCCAACTTTAATCAAATATCAAACCCCGGGCCTCCGGATTATTTTTGTTGTCGGCTATGTTTTGCAAAACGTTGCGTTTTAGAATTAAATAAAAATATTATATTATTTTTAGTGGGGCAGCCGAACGGGCCGATTCGACCCGAACGACCGCCCCAGGATTTAAATCGCCCCACCTAACACAGCCCAACCCTAAATCTATTCCCACCCAAATCCTATCTACCCTCCAACCACAGACCGCCATCTCATCCCTCCACCTTTTTCCTACCCACCTGCCACCTCATCCATCAAGCCCCCTCTCCCTCCCTTTTTCACCCGGGCTACCCTCACCCACTCCCTCTGCCAGCCCGGACCCACACAACCGCCCACCTCCTGGGTCCCACCAGGCAGCCACACGCCCCCCCCACACGACCCGCGCCACGCACGCGCCGGACACGCGCCCCCCACGCGCCTCTGGGCCCCACCGCGTCGGCCCACTCGCCAGTCTCCCCCACCGTGTCGGCCCACTCGCCAGTCTCCCCCACCGCGTCCCAGCCGCGTGCCCGACCTGCCCCTGCCCCACCCGCGCCGCGCAGCCGCGCAGCCTCTCCTCTCCGCCGCGCGCATCTTCTCCCCTACCTCCGGCCGCCCGCCGGCACTCGCTCGCCCTCCCCCGCTCACCTCTCTTCCCCGGCTCGCCCCGCTGCCCCAACCCCCGTCCTTCCCCGACCCTCTTCCCTCGCCTCGCCCCCTCCGGCGCTCCGCCGCCGCGCACCCTCCGCCGCGCCCCCACCTGCGCCTCCTCGCCGGCCTGCCTCGCCTCTCCACCCCGCTGCTCCCTCACCTCTCGGACCTGCTCCGCCGCTCCCCTGCAAGCTCCGGCGACCGCCCCGCGCTGCTCCCCGCCGTCTCCGACCTCCGCCCGACCGCGAGCTCGCCCCCGTCCGGCCTCCTCCCCTGCAGGGCCTCGCCCCGCGTGACCCCTCCCTCGTCTGGCCTCCGCGCCTCCGGCGCCCCCTCAAACAAGCTCCGCCTCCGGCCTTCTCGGTGCCTTCGCCAGCAGCGCCTCCCTCCGCGCCCCTCTGCGAGCCCCGCCTCGCCGGCGCAGCGCCCCGGCCCGCCTCTGCAGCCACCTCGCTGCGTCCTTCGCCCGCGGGCCCGCGACGCCGCAAAGCCGAGCCGCGCCGGCTCTCTGCCCGCTCCGCCCGGACGCCTCAGCCATCGCCGCCCTCCACCGCCAGTCCGCCGCGGACCCCACCTCGGGGGCCTGCTCCGAACCTCTACCCGCGCCCTGCCCGCTATCGTCGCCCCGTGACGCCCGAACCCGAGACCAATCCCGCCGTATGTCAAGATCTACGATGCAAAGAACACCGCATACCTGCACCGATGCAAGAGAACGGAACCCCAAGGTCTTCTCCGGGAGCGACGAGCTCTTCTACCGGGACCCGGAGCCGCAGACGCAACAAGTACTTCTCCCTGGATCAGATGCCGAGAAACCAGACGCCAGGTCATCGACTCGAATACTACAAGTGCTCCTCGAGGATGCCAAGCACTTCACCCCGGATGCCGAGACCGACGCAATGGCGCGGACCCAACAAGACCCTCGCAACGGCAAGATCGACCCCGCGGAACCCGACAAGATCTGCATGCGACAAGAACGACACCGTACAGGGCGAGACCGATGCGCCCCCGACGCCAACCAAGCCCTGCTTCCCGGTTGCGACAAGACCTACCCCGATATCCGAGAATGATCCCGGAGTCCGAGAACGCTTCCGTCGAACCCTGAACCCCAGATCCGGACCCCGAGACCGATCCCGGACCCCGAACCCCGGAACCCCAAGATCGTCGAGACCCCTAATGTGTGCACCCTTCCCGGAACCCTAATTTCACAATATAATACAATTGTTGCATATTAAATTGCCATCCTTGCATGCATGCTTGTCTGTGGTTTGGGGGCCTTATGCCGATTCACCTAATAATTAAATATGGGGCCCATATGCGGGCAAATCTAGTCTCATATTGGCCTCATTTAAATTTGTGTAGCGAACCCGGTGATATATTCTGCCTTGCTAAACAACATTTAATTTGCGGGGTAGTTAAACAACTTGAACCATTTAATTAATTGTCGGGACCCCGGTTCCTCTTAATATGACCTAATTGCATCGCATCTTTGCCATGCCATACATCATACATGCATCATGCCGATCTTCTGCCGTTGTATTAAATAGTGCGTCCGGTGTTTATTCTAGTGTTTTGCTTCTTCGCGGATTGGGCCGTTGAGTTGATGTGAGCTTCGCCCCGATCTTCGGATGAACCCTTCGGCAATGTTTTCAGGCGAGCATCTTCCCCTTTCTACCTATCTTACTTTTATAGTATTTATTCCCTCCTGTTGATCTATTGCTATCTGTGTTGCGATGCTCTAGTTTCCGTACCCGTGATACCCTTTGCAGCCGTATATTGCCTTGGACACATCCTATTACCTGTTGTTTGGTAGATAGTTGGACTTGCGCGTCGTAGTCGCTTGCTCAAGTGCTGTTACGTGTTGTCAAATGCCACAGTTGTTGGAGAATTGCCGCATGTTGATGTTGGAGATGATGCTAGTTTCACTTATCGTTCACTTTAATTCCTGTATAACAACTAAAATTGAGATAAGCAGAGGCATCGGTGGGTGATAGATAATATTTGGTTTCCGAACGCCCACTTGTGTCCCGTAGGACCCCGAGTACTTGATACCTGTTCCTTGATTTATCGCGCTATCCACATCCGGGAGGTATATGGGACCCCCCTGAGCCAGAGCTTGATTCAGTCTTATTTCTTGGGGCCACAAACTAGTTTGAGGTTTTATTTACGATCCTGTACTTATGCCATGCTTTACTGCTTTATTTACGATTGTGCGAGGTACTGCACACTGTACTGTTTAGGAAGGCGGAGTGATTACGCGGTATCGACACCCCGAGTTTTCGGGTTCCCAGTCGCTTACAGCCATTGGCGCTAACCTTGAGTCCGTCTCGAAGCTTGCTTACTTCGTTGCGGGATCTACTCAAAGGGGTGGCCCCCTGAAATATTTCTGAATCCTGTGATTGCTTTGTCGTGAAAGCCTCGTTGGGTTTTGATTTGGTTTTTCCGAGGTTGATCGAGTGTGTGTTGCTATTGGTGCACCCCGGCCGGGTAAAACTTTCTGAAAGCCGTGTCCGCGGTTATGGACGACTTGGAGCACAGTATCTCGACCATAGACAAGCATAACTAAAGTTTATTGCTATAAATTTGACTTTATAATGACTAGTAATTAGCTTCACTATAATGGAATGGCTAATTAACACTGCCCACAATTGCTTGTTTGGAGTGTCGCTTGCGACCATTGTACCTGACTAGTAAGTATGACAACTACAACGGAATGGCTAAATAAAAGTGCCAACAACTGTTGGGTTTTGGGTTATCTCATGCTAAACGAATCTGACTAGAAAGTGTTGCCACTATCACGGAATGGATAACTAAAAGTGCCCACTGCTTATTTTATCAGGATGATCATCTATACCTGACTAGTAATTGCTGCAACGATAACTGAATAAATAAAACTGCCAACCGTGTGAGTTCCTCGGTTGACTTCCTCGTTTGGTCTCGAGGGGGAAACACCAGGATGGGTTTGTTTGGTGTTAGCTTCAGGTTGGATCCGGATAGGTCATTCTTATCCCTATCTGATAACCGCCAGTTGTATCGAGTCTCTATAGGTTGTTTAGTGCATGCTGCCGCTGCCGCTTCAGTCCACCATACCTATGTAGGCGAGGACCGCCGAATTCTAGTCTCGCCGTGTACTGGCCTCAGTACTGACGCTCCTCTTTTTCCTTTGCCCTTTGTCGGCACCCCTTTTTGTTTAAGCAGGTCTTGAGATCGACGTCGTTAGCAGGGTTACCCTTCCGGCTTGGCCTGGGCAGGGTTATGGACGCCATTGGTTATTCTTCAGGGCTCTTAGCCCCATTTGCATCTTGTCCGTAGCTGGACGCTCTATCGTTTTCAAGGTGATTTGGCTCTTTGTATATTATATCTGTATTTTTGACTCTTTGAGTCGCTGTTATATATATCTGTTCTGTGGGTCCCATCGAGGACTGTTGTGTAATGTTATTACTTCGTTTTCCACCCGCACGAAAGTGCCTGGTGGGCACCTTTGAATCGTTTCTATGCGGGTTTGGCGAATTTTGCTCAAACTTGCATAGGTCCGATTCTGAGGGTGTTACACTCATCTTTAGTCCCGGTTGGTGTCTCCAACCGGGACTAAAGGTTCATCTTTAGTCCCGGTTGGTGACACCATCCGGGACAAGGTACAAGCCGCACGACATAATGTCGACACTCACCCCTATTATTAGTGTTGTCTGGCCCACTCTGCCGCAATCCCTTCAGTCGCGGTTGGTTTCTCCAACAGAGACTAAATATGAACCCTCTCTTTATATAGACATTTCCCTCTATTTATTAGGTAACACTTAAGACATTTATTAATATTAAAAACCGGGACAAACCGGGACTAGCTAACACTCAGGCCTAAAGCCGCCCCCTTTAGTCATAATCATGCCTAGTCCTATAGTACGCAGCTTCAGGGTCTTCATCGTCGTCGTCATCATCATCGTCATCGTCACCTGCCACTCCGGGGATCCTCAGCCCATCCATGGCATATACCAGGGGCCATTCCAGCCTCGGATTCACGGCGGGTAGG
The DNA here is from genome assembly GCA_916181665.1 of Avena sativa. Lineage (NCBI taxonomy): Eukaryota > Viridiplantae > Streptophyta > Magnoliopsida > Poales > Poaceae > Avena > Avena sativa. The sequence goes on from OV702279.1 coordinate 400,160,127, forward strand.
AGAGGGGTCTCCTGGAAGACGATGCCGCTACCGCCGGGACAGTGTGGGGCCTGTGGCGGGTGGACTCGTGGGCACCGTAGGCGAGGATGGTCTCCCCGGCGATGTAGCGCATCACTTCGATGATAGTACGGTTCGCCCACCACAGACGACGGCCGACTTCGTTGTGGTTCACCGGTGGCGGGCCATCACCCTCGTACCTGGCGAGCTCCCTTTCCCGCCTATTAGCGAAGAAGGCATTCCAGGTGTCATAGTTGTCGGGATCCCACTGGGGATCCATCCGCTGCTCCGGCGTGAGCTCGTGGTAGAAGTGGTTTGTGATGGCCGCCTGGCGTGCGGAACCTTGAGGGACAGGAGGGACAGGAACCCCTCCAGCGCTCAGCATCCAGCCGGCGGGCGGCCGGTACCCCGGTGGACAAGGGTAGTTGGAGGCGCACAGCGCCTCGGTCTCCTCGAGGGTCAGAATGGCCCAGTAGGCGTTGTCCATTGTTCTAAGAGAGGAAGGTGTGGATGTGTGGATAGCCATGACACGATCACCCTAAATATAGAGGGAAAGGGCGGGAAAACTTGGCGTGAACCTTTGGGAAATGGCGGGAAATATCTTTAGTCCCGGTTAGTGACTACATCCGGGACTAAAAGCTCTAGTAGAAAGGAAAGGGCGGGAAAACTTGGCGGGAAGAGGTGGGAAATGGCGGAAAATATTTTTAGTCCCGGTTTGTGACTACATCCGGGACTAAATGTGTGCCAAACAATGATCATGTTTCGAAAAAACCTTCACAAAATGACCTATCATGTTCGAGGTTTCATGGCTTTCGGTCCAAATGACCGATGTTATGTGCTGAATCACGGCATAGTTTGTGATGTTGTGCCCATATTATGCATGTGTGTGGACATTGGTATGGAGAACAATGTTGCAGGAGGAAGTTTTCCTTTTTGTCGCACGGAAAAGACCTTTTCCATTTTCCGAGCGCAAAAAACGGGTCGTTTTGTGAAGTAACCACCAAAATGCCGTTTCACAATGCTACCGTCCCATTTTCCTAAAATACTAGACCGCCTTACATGGACTATCTCCCAACCGGTACATCTCAAACCTTTTCGTCCATCCCAGGTAAAAAGGACAAATGTCTGCCGAATCGGCAGGAAGTGGGTCCGGTTTGTACTACAGGTACATGATCTATCGCCCGTGTTTTTTTGAAAAAAATCATTTTTAGACTCGCAATATGTGGTTTCTTCAGAGATCCAATGCAAGTTCTAACGATGCCCGTCCCCTATCTTCATGCACACCGGTTCGACCATAGTTAGAAATTCAGATAATTCAAAACGGGCATAATAAATTCAAAAAAAATCCGAACAATGAAAATCCTTCGCGTGGTGTCATATTATGTTACATAGTTGAAAGGAAAAATACCAGACTTGGTATATTGATCATGTTTCGAAAAAACCTTCACAAAATGACCTATCATGTTCGAGGTTTCATGGCTTTCGGTCCAAATGACCGATGTTATGTGCTGAATCACGGCATAGTTTGTGATGTTGTGCCCATATTATGCATGTGTGTGGACATTGGTATGGAGAACAATGTTGCAGGAGGAAGTTTTCCTTTTTGTCGCACGGAAAAGCCCTTTTCCATTTTCCGAGCGCAAAAAACGGGTCGTTTTGTGAAGTAACCACCAAAATGCCGTTTCACAATGCTACCGTCCCATTTTCCTAAAATACTAGACCGCCTTACATGGACTATCTCCCAACCGGTACATCTCAAACCTTTTCGTCCATCCCGGGGTAAAAAGGACAAATGTCTGCCGAATCGGTAGGAAGTGGGTCCGGTTTGTACTACAGGTACATGATCTATCGCCCGTGATTTTTTGAAAAAATCATTTTTAGACTCGCAATATGTGGTTTCTTCAGAGATCCAATGCAAGTTCTAACGATGCCCGTCCCCTATCTTCATGCACACCGGTTCGACCATAGTTAGAAATTCAGATAATTCAAAACGGGCATAATAAATTCAAAAAAAATCCGAACAATGAAAATCCTTCGCGTGGTGTCATATTATGTTACATAGTTGAAAGGAAAAATACCAGACTTGGTATATTGATCATGTTTCGAAAAAACCTTCACAAAATGACCTATCATGTTCGAGGTTTCATGGCTTTCGGTCCAAATGACCGATGTTATGTGATGAATCACGGCATAGTTTGTGATGTTGTGCCCATATTATGCATGTGTGTGGACATTGGTATGGAGAACACTTTTTTTGAATTATTTATTTAAATCCAAACACTTTTTATGTTTAAAGTTTTTCTAAATTCCAAATTAATATTAAAAATATATAAGTTAATTCATTTTTAATTGTAAATGGTTCATAGTTTAAATGGTTACATTAATTATTTTTTAAAATAAAAAATGTTTTTGAATTACTTATTTAAATCCAAACACTTTTTATGTTTAAATTTTTTCTAAATTCCAAATTAATATTCAAAAATATAAGTTAATTCATTTTAAAAGGTTACATTAATTATTTTTTAAAAATAGAATATGTTTTTGAATTATTTATTCAAATCCATACACTTCTTATGTTTAAAGTTTTTCTAAATTCCAAATTGATATTAAAAAAAATAAGTTAATTCATTTTTAATTGTAAATGGTTCATATTTTAAATGGTTACATTAATTATTTTTTAAAACAGAAAATGGTTTTGAATTATTTATTCAAATCCAAACACTTTTTAAAATTAAAGTTTTTCTAAATTCCAAATTAATTTTCATTTAAAAAACAATACAAATTTAAACCCCAAAATAAAAAATAAGGCGGGAACAGAGAGAAAATACCTGAAATTTTTTGAAAACAGGAGAATATGTCCCGGTTGGAGCCACCAACCGGGACTAAAGACCCCCTGCGCGCCAACCCTTGGTCTGCTGAAAATATTGGACTATACGTCCCGGTTGGTGGCTCCAACCGGGACGTATGACCCTTTAGTCCCGGTTGGAGCCACCAACCGGAACTAAAGGCCCTTTGGTTATAACAGCGCGCCTCTTCTTCTTCTTCCTCCCTTCCCCATCAGTTCTCTGCTTCACCGACGCGCGCACAACCGCCCCCGACGCCGGCAGGCTGCCCGAGCTCGCCGCCCCCGACGCCGTCAGGCTGCCTGCGCCGCCGCCTCACCGTCAGCTGCCCGTGGTCGTCAGTGCCGCCGCTTCGTCAAGCTTCCCGCGCCGCCGCCCCGTCGTCAGGCTGCCCAACAACGTCCGTCGCCACCACCTCCAACGACCGTCGCCGCGTGTCGTCACCGGCCGCCAGAAGGTACGGCCTGCCTCCGTCCTCCCCCTCTCCATCATGCCTCTGTCCTCCCCCTCCTCCTCCTCCCCCTGCCGCCACGGGCAGGCACCGACGGGTGGGTGCGACAGCGGCGCGAGATGTGCGGCGGCGGCGCGAGATGTGCGGCGGCGGCGACAGCGGTGCGGCGGCGGCGTCAGCGGTGCGGTGCGAGATGTGCGGCGGCGGCTGCTCCCGCCGGCGAGCCCAACGTGGCATCTAGGTGGCATCCGCGTGGCCCTGGTCCCACCAGTCAGCCTCTAGGGCTAGCTCCTTCTCTGGTGACAGATGACCCTGTTTCCCCTTTGCTTGTGTGGCTGCTGAGGTGGCTCCGGGCCCCACCTGTCAGCCACTATGGCTAGTTCTTACTATGGTGCAAAAGGTTTAAACATTTGATTTAATAATTTCAGAATTTGAATAAAACTTGTAAATTCAATAACTTTTAATCTGTAATTCAGAAAAATACAAATAATATACCAAAATGTTCAGAAAAATGAGAACTATCTATCTATGCCATAATCATGCATTGTTCAACAACTTAAATGACAAGTTTAATTAGAACACCCTAGTAACCCTAACAGGTGATTCCGGAGTTCCTTGAGTTAGGGTTTGCGCCCCTCGGAACCCCGATTAACTTGTCGAGCATGCTTTAGGGTTACATTCCAATGCACATTAACTTGTCGTATCATCATCATTGCTTGAGCATTGCATCGATGCCATGTGTTGATTGTTTCCCTTTCTTTCCGGTGATTTGGTTCTTCTCGGTAGAATACGATATCGAGATCGAGATCGATTCCAATATGGTATTTTGTTAGTATCTAGTGTTACCTATCTGCTGGATAGTTTCCCTTTTGTAGCCTTATACTCATGTTCCCCTCTCATATGCATCCGAGGTTTCTCCGAACTAGGTTTTACACCCCTCGGAACTCCGGAATATTGATTTTAGTTGATTTTAGCTAGAGTTACCTATCTACTACACGGTTTCCTTTTTGTAGCTAGGTTTAGGGTTTCTCTTCATTTTTATTATTGTGTATGTATATATTAGGGTTTCTCCTTAACTTTCTCCTTTAGCCGCTTTGACTTATTCGTTTTTCCACCTATGCAGAAAATATGGACCCACACGTCAGAGACGAAGAAAAGGAAGAGTTGATCCAAGGTGTGATCCGTGGGGAAGATAATTTAGACGTATCAACGTTTCTGAACAACTCCGGTGAGGGTGATCCTCTTTTTACCGGAGTAGACAACTTGTTTGAGGTTGAAGGTGTTGCCTTCCGCGAGGGAGAAGGCGATGCCTTGTGTAATCGAGAAGACGACCGCTCTGGCGAGGTGCATGTAATATAAATCAATTCATTAATTAATCATCTGCTATCTATATAGAAATAGTAACGACGATCTTTCTTCTTTTAGCCCTCCGGATCGAAGGAATCTACTGAAAAGAGCAGACGAGGCCCAACCAAAAAGTTGCAAGACCATGAGAGGTTTAGGATCGAAGATGTCGCTGAAGACGGCAGACCAACAGCTCCCGAAGTTGTCGCAACCAAATTTGTGGCACAATGCGGAGTAATCGTTAGGGACTTAATCCCGATCACCATTAGAAATTGGAATAGGCCTGCTAAAGCGGATGAAGAGGGAACATGTTTATTTGTCCCTAACCACGCCAAAGATTTACTGTGGAAGAGGCTCATGGTTAATTTCAAACTACCGAAGATAGAGCTGGATCCAAATGCGGAGGATCCAGTTGAGGACGCCTTGCAACATGGGAGAGCCATGGAGGCTAAGGTCAGGGAGTGGGCTTTGAAGAAGATGGCCCAGTGTTTCACCAACTGGAAGAAAAGATTGCACCTTGACTATGTCGTGAAAAAGAAGACTCCCGATTTCATGAATATTCAGTTTGAGAAGATAAAACCATTCTGGGATGAGTTTGTGGAATACAAGAAATCAGAAAAAGCTAAGAAAATGTCTGAAACGAATAAGCTGAATGCTGCTAAGAAGAAGTATCACCATACTATGGGGCAAGGTGGCTACAAGGTTGGCATTCCTAAGTGGGAGAAACTTGAGCAGGAACTGCGTGATAAAAATATCACCCCAGAGACAGACGATTGGGTAGAACGTGCAAGGAATTGGTTTTACGGGCATGGGGGCACGTTGGACTCGGAAGGGAGGTGTATATATAACATACGACATAAAGAAGACCCCTTGCTAATCGAGAGGATCAGAAAAGCAGTAAAGGCTGTTAAAGATGGGGACTTCATTCCCGATAGAGAGAATGATGAGCTCACACTCGCCCTTGGAAATAAGGAACATGATGGACGAACACGAGGCACAATAGGCTCCCAATCATGGAGGACTGGGTTTCCCGAAGAGAGGAAGAAATATCCTGATAGAAGCCGTCAGAGGAGTAAGGACAGGGCGGCAGTTGAAGCAGAAAGTCAGAAAGAGCGAATGCGTTTAATTGAAGAACGATTAAAGCAACAACAAGATGAAATTAACACACTTAAAGAGCAAAGTACTACCGGCCCATCTCAGCAGCACACTGCATTCGATGCTACCGGCCTATCGAATAATCGAAAAAGCAGTGTGGCTTCCACCGAGGTCCCGGGTGATGACAATGGCGATGACGATGATGCACCGACGATGGCTCCTGTTGGCTACCCAGTGGATGATATCACAGAGATGACACACTGCGAGCTACATGTCAAAGTTGTGAACATATCAATGAAGGTGGCGGTCGGCTATGCCTTACCAATTGGACCCACACCAACTTACCACTGTCGTCCGGTTCCAGAGGGCTACGCTGTTGTCGGCGTGGATGAAATCATGCCCACCTTTGAGGTTTTGGATCTTCACTACCCTGCTGGTGAAGGGGATGTGACTGTGCTGGGTGACGCAAAAAACGTCACCATTCTATGGCCGAAGGATTGTATCGTGCTTCGAAATCACACGCCAAGGCCATCTTCGCCGCCGCCTCACCCGTCTCCAGCGAGGTCGTCGCCGCCGGCAGCCGTCTTCGTCGCCTCACCCGGCTCCGTCGCCTCACCAATCTCCGGTGCAGCCATCGCCGCGGGAGCCATCGCCGGCGCCTCAGGATAAAAAGCGTAAGCGTACCGCTACTGTGCGTCGTAAGCGATCGCCGAAACGTAAACAAGAGCCTCTTCCAAAAGTACCAACGGTTCCTCCCAAGAGAGCTTATGACTGTACTGAAGAGGAGACTACGGCGATCGTTGATGCGGAAACGACAGCGTTTTTCGCTAAGCTGAGGCGGCCGAAAGAGCCAGAGTTCCCCAGCACCAAAGAAGAAAAAGCCAAACTGTTGAAAATGCTAAAGAATCTTCATCAACCCGAGCCAAAGCTATCATCAGACTATGAGCGTTCTATTCTCAAGTCACATGCGGCACAAAAAGCCTCAAAGAGCAGTACTGATGCAAGCGGGAAATCTGTTGCCCAGCTCGAAGAACAAGCAAAACAGACTTGCGCCCCTCTCAAGGTGATTTCTCAAACCAATGTGGGGTCGAGCAAATATGGGGCCGAAGAGCAGTATGATCCAGAGGTAGTTGCACAATATGGAGAAGCTGCCGCTGCTCAAGGTATGAGTATTGCCCAGTACTTATCCCAGTTAGAGTTCTTCCCCGTGAGTGAAGTAGCATACCAATACCAGTACGGAAAACCTCTCGTCAAACCTGAGGAGGTAAACAATCTTCCAACAAAAATGCGAAGATTGCATAACTGGTACATGCATGCCACAAGGGCCGGGGCTAACTGGATAGTGCTAAGGGTTACAAAAAAGCATCATGGGAAATATAAGGATGACATGATATCCATTGAATTTGATGAACTATTTCAATTATTCAATCAAGACGCCTTGGACAAATCGATCATGAGTGCTATTGTCTGTAAGTACTAATTCTGTAATTAATTTAGTCTCCATCTATATTATTTTGTTTATTGCATGTATATAATCATACTGTAATATGCAGAATGAAGATTCTCGAATGCAGCAGAGGACAAATCTATGACATTGGCTTCATTGACCCATATTGGGTTCATGAAGCTAATCTCAAAATAAGCCCCCAGGATACGGATGATAATATAGTACACGCGTTAAGGTTTCAAGAAACCAAAAGGGAAATACTATTTCCTTACAACTTCCAGTGAGTGTTATTGTCTTGTATACACTTTCTATTTCGCTTACTCGATGTTAAGTATATAATTGATTAGTTCTGCATTCGTAGGTACCACTATATTCTGTTAATCATTCAACTTGACAAAGGGCGTGTACTAGTCATGGACTCGAAACATAAACCCCTTGAGATGTGGAAGGACATGCAGATACTTCTCCAGCGGTAATTCTAATCATTACGACACTATATCGGCAACGTTCGTGAATTTTATGATATCAAGTACTTAATAACTTATTTTATTCGTTTTCTACGCCGGGCAGCGCTTGGAAACGGTTCACCAAGAAGGCTAGGGGTGTTTGGAAAGAGGAGCTTACATTTCAACCACTAGATGTAAGCACCACTAGCTATATCCGCGCATCTCTTTGATTATAGTTTTGATACAGTTATTATCATGCTTGATTATTATTTTGATTGAACTCTGTTCTCGTAAAGTGCCTGACGCAGGGACCAGGTAACAATATATGTGGATACTATGTATGCGAGTTCATCCGGCAGACGTGCGATGAGAAGGGCAGAAATTTAGAGCAACTCCACGTACGTAAACAATTTCTATAGTTTTTTATTACAATCAAATTGTGTTTAGTTTCATATTCATATAGGCTGACTCCTTTTTTAAATCAGATCGAACGTCTACGGGACGGTCTTCTGCCAAAGGATCGCATACGAGCAATTCAGGAGGAATTGGCGGGATTCTTGGATGCAGAAGTCCTAAACACACAAGGGGAATACTACTCGGCTGTGTATAGACAATAGGAATTGTAAAAATAACAACTTTCAAGAAATTGGCCGGTAGCATCGAATAGCAACTTTTGTATGTAGTGCATGAACTCGATCCGTGTATTGAATGTAATGTTGTCATGATGATCTTGTGTAATATAAGGTTCCTTCGTTGATAAGTGCAAAACACTAAATAAACAATAAAACAACCTAAATGAATTCTCTGCCGTGGCACAAAAAGTGGCAAAAATGCTGCCGCGGCAACAAAATGTGCCAAAATGAATTCTCTGTCGCGGCAGAGAAATGGGCCAAATCTCTGCCGCGGCAGCAGGTTATTAGTCCCGGTTCGTGTTACGAATCGGGACTAATGCTCCACCCCCCCCTCGTGCTCTGATGCCGCCACGTGTGCCCCATTTGTCCCGGTTGGTGGGGCAACCGGGACTAATGGTTAGAGCTTTAGTCCCGATTGCCCCGTCCCGGTTGGGCAACAGGGACTAATGGCCCTTACCAACCGGGACGCATGGGCCCTTTTCTACCAGTGTCACAATATTATTTTTTATTGGAGATCTAATACAAGTTTAGCGAGGCTCATCCGCTAGATAGGAACCTTCATGCCTGCTATTTTGACCATAATTTGAAACGGGCATAAGAAATTCAAAGACGGTCCAAACAATATGAAAACTTCATGTGGTGTCATTTTATGTGACATAGTTGCAAGGAAAATAACCAAACTTGGTATATTGATTGCATCTCAAAAAAACCTTTTCAGAAATGACCTATCATGTTCGAGGTTTAATGGCTTTCAGGCCAAACGACCAATGTTATGGCCAGAATCGCGGCATAGTTTCTGATAATGTGTCCATATTGTGCATGTATGTGTATCATGAGATGACGAACAATGTTGGAGGAGGAAGTTTTCCTGTTCGTCACATGAAAAACCATTTTCCATTTTTGGACCGCCAAAACAGGGCGTTTTGTGAAGAAACCACAAAAAGGCTAATTTAAAGTGCTATCATCCTATTTTTAAAAAATACTAGACCATATTACATGTAAAATTTCCCAACCGGGGATCAGAAACCTTCCCGTCCATCCCTGGTGAAAAACATAAATTTCTGCCGTATCGATAGGAAGTGGGTCTGATTTAAACTACATGTACAATATCTGATGCTCATGATTTTTTGAAAATATCATTTTTAGATTCAAAATATGCTATTTTATCAAAGATCTAATGCAAGTTTAGCAAGGCTCATCCCCTAGCTAGGAACCTTCATGCCCGCTATTTTAACCATAGTTTAAAACGGGCATAAGAAATTCAAAAAAAGTTCGAACAATGTGAAAACTTCATGTGCTGTCATTTTATATGATATAGTTGCAAGAAAAAATACGAAACATGGTATATTGATTGCATCTAAAAAAAACTTCTCAGAAATGACCTATCATGTTTGAGGTTTTATGGCTTTTAGGCTAAACGACCAATGTTATGGCCAGAATCGCGGCATCATTTGTGATAATGTGCCAATATTGTACATGCATGTGCATCTTGGGATGACGAACAATATTGCAGGAGAAAGTTTTCATGTTCGTCGCACGGAAAAGCTATTTTCCATTTTTTGACCGCAAAAAACGAGGTGTTTTGTGAAGCAACCACCAAAGGGATAATTCAAAATGATATCATCCCATTTTTCAAAAATACTAGAACACCTTACATGTAAAATTTCCCAACTGGGGGATCTCAAACTTTTCTGTCCACCCCTGTTGAAAAACACAAATTCCTGCCGAATCGGTAGAAAGTGGGTCAAATTTGAACTACATGTATATTATCTGATGCTCATAATTTTTCACAAAAATCATATTTAGACACACAATATGCTATTTTATCAGATATCTAATGCAAGTTTAGCGAGGCTCATCCCCTAGCTAGGAACTTCATGCTCGTCGTTTTGACCATAGTTTGAAACGGGCAAAAGATATTCAAAAATGGTCCGAACAATGTGAAAACTTCATGTGGTGTCATTTTATGTGATATAGTTGCAAGAAAAAAAATACCAATCTTGGTATATTGATTGCATCTAAAAAAACATTTTCGGAAATGACCTATCATGTTCGAGGTTTCGTGGCTTTCAGGCCAAATGACCAATTGACATGGATATGCCCTACGGATACCTGATGACCCACAAGTATAGGGGGTGTATCGTAGTACTTCCGATAAATAGGAGTGTCGATCCCAACGAGGAGAAGAAGGTCCTGAACAGTGGTATGGAGCAGGAAATCCCTGTGAATACTTAACAAACGAGATTTTTAGTGGTTTTCTAATAAAACAACAAAATAAAATGCAAGTAACAAAGAACAAACATAGCAAGTGGCCCAATCCTTTCTTAGCAAAGGACAAGCCGGTGGAAATACTTATAAGGACTAAATGTTCTCGAGGACACATAGGAATTCTGTCAAGTGCTTTCGCTTTAGATAGCTGAGTATTCTTCTCTGGTGTTGTAAGTGTCGTGTGGGTGAACCTGTGCTAATATACCGACCTTACTTGGACTAATACATACTTGTGATTAAACCCCCTACAAACATCCATAACTACAGGAAAGTAATTAAGATATAAATCTAACCACAGCCTTAAACTCTGAGATCCTACGCTCCCTTGTGCAAAGGTGTCCTAACGGGGGTTCAGGTTTCTGTCACTCCAGCAACCCCACAATTAGTAGCCAAATACACAATGCATTCCCGTAGGCCCATAAATGGTGAAGTATCATGTAGTCGACGTTCACATGACACCACTACACTACTAGGAAAATGTCTATAGGTAATCAGCACATCCGTGGCTCACATGGTTGAAGTGCCCCACGGCTAAAACATGCATGGCTCACCTATGGGTAGTGCCCTACTAGTAACTAGAACAACCGTGGCGCACATGACCATAGTGCGCCACAGATATGTGTGGGCCAGGGCCCTGTTGGCCGCACGCCAGACATCCGTAGCGCACATAGGGTAGGTGCACTACGGTTGTTAGTGTCAACCGTGGCGCACATGGAGGGGGTGCGCTACGCCTAAGCACTTGCCCCTCTCTGCTGTGAAACGGCCAGACACATCTGTGGCGCACTATGGCATGTGCGCCACGGATGTTACTAATCCCTGTGGCGCACTAGGGCCGAGTGCACCATGGATGTGGCGATTTTTTTGGCAGATCCACTTTATGTGCACATGTGTGATCATCCACCACCCCACACTTCACTTTCCCCTTCTTCTTCCTCCTTAGATCTAGTCGGGATCTTCTCCTTCCCACCTCAATTTTTCCACCCATTCACCATTTTTAGCATGTAGAACTTGCCTTGGATGTTACATAAGTAATAGAGGAAGGTCTCCGGTCTCTCATCTCCTTCTCTGGTCTCGCGCGCACCTCTCCTTTCCATCTTTCTCGCGATTGGTCTCTCATCTCGGTAAGTTGTCCATGTAAGGATGTGTTCATGTGTATATGGATGATATGCTCATATGTATGTAGATGATCGATGCTCATGATGTGTGTATGAGAGGATCGATGGTCATATGTGTTTGTATGTGAACAAGTTGCCATTTGTTTTGCCAAAATGTTGATTCATTTCCATTTTGGCAACACTTTGGCTTTTCGCAAGGTCCTAATTTTAGGATAGGTCATGCCGAAATTTTCTATCGACCATTGCATGCATGCATTCATTCTGTGGTTCTAATAGACTTCTAATTGTACTGTGTACACCGTGCAGGCAAAAATGGTCCGCATAATGAGCGAAGGCATTGTAGATAGATTTTTGAAATGTGCGACGGCCGACATGATATGAAATAACAAGACGGATATAAGATGTCCGTGCAAAAGATGCAAACTCAACTGGGTGATCGACCCAGATTCCGGGAATCTGCAGGCGCACCTGCTCCGCCATGGTTTCATGGATGGATACACTCGTTGGATAAGCGATGACGAAGACGATGGAGACGGTGAAGGTGGCCAACATGACAATGATCATCATCACGGCGAGAACAGGCGAGATGATGAAGAGTCTCCTGGAGATGGTGAAGGTGCGGAAGCAGACCGGGATGATGATGATCTAGATGCCGGAGGAGCAGACGACGATGGAACAACGTCAGGCTGGGTTCGGGACACTTATGTGCAAGAGCTGCTTCTCAAGCAGACGAGTAACGCCAGGGCTACCGCTAGAGAGAAAGCCAAGCTTGCGCAACTTGAGAAAGACGCGGTTACTCCATTGTATGAAGGATGCAGGCCCGATGATACCCAGTTGAATGTAACGCTCAAGGCTATGGAGATGAAGGCAAAACACAAATTGAGCGATGCAAGCTTCGACGACATGATGGCATTCTGGCACGATCGTCTCCCGGAGGGGAACACATGTCCAACTAGTATCGAGGACGCCAACAAAATCGTCTGTCCTCTCGATCTACCGCACGTTAGATATCACGTATGCATCAACGATTGCATCATTTATCGGGGCGAGGACGCGGAGAAAACCACATGTCCGGTGTGCGGCGTGAGTCGATACAAGAAAGGGAAGAAAGCACCTCGAAAAGTGTTATGGTACTTTCCTATCACTCCTCGTCTGCAGCGCTATTTCGCGGACCCCAAGGAAGCGAAGCTCATGCGATGGCATGTGGAAAGGAAGAAGCCAGGAGATGATGATGATGACCCCGAAAAGGATGAGCTGCTGACGCACCCTTCAGATGCTAGCCAGTGGAAAGCATTGGACCTCGAATTCCCAGAATCCGGTGGAGATTCGAGGAACATCAGGCTTGGTGCGAGCACCGATGGACTCAATCCGTTCGGTAGCCAGAGCAGCACGCACAGCACTTGGCCCGTGTTTGTATGGGTGTACAACCTCCCTCCATGGTTGTGCATGAAGAAGAAGTACAAATGAGTATGATAATTCAAGGGCCGAAACAACCTGGTACTAACATCAATCTGTATCTCGGGCTATTGAAAGAGGAGCTAGCCACATTATGGGAATCTGGAGCCAATACTTACGACGCCGTCGCACAAGATTATTTCACTATAAGAGCCGCGTTGGTCACTACGGTGCAAGACTATCTAGGTTGCGGGTATATCTCGGGGCAGGTGATCCAAGGATTCTGCGCATGCATTAGGTGCATGGATAACACAAGCTATCTCCAACTAGAGAAAGATCCAGGGTCATCGAAAACCGTGTTCATGGCGCACCGGAGGTGGCTCGGCAAGAATGATCCATGGAGAAAACGTGGAGACCTGTTCGATGGCAAATCCGAGACCCGAGGAATCCCAGAGCGTAGGAGAAGCGAAGAAGTGGAAGAGTTGCTGAAAAACTTGAAAGATTGTCCTAAGCCTGGAAAGAAGCGAAAGAGGCAGCAACAAGACAAGCCGCTGATGAAGGTATGGAAAACAAGGTCTGTTTTCTGGGAGTTGCTATACTGGAAGTTTCTCCGCACGCCTCATATCCTCGACATCATGCATATCACGAAAAACGTGTGCGAGAGTCTGGTCGCCACCATAATCAACATGCCAGATAGGACGAAATATGGTCCGAAAGCAAGGCACGACCTGATATGCTTGGGTATCCAGAAGGAGCTTCACGGAGGACGCACTACTCCTGATGATCAGGAAGATGACGGTGATCATGAGTTGGAGACGACACGAGGTCGTCGGAAGGGTAAAAAGTTCAAGAAGAACGAATATTACTGCCCTCCTTCTTGCTTCACTCTAAGCCAGGATGAGATCAAACAGTTTTTCAAGTGCCTTCTAGGAGTCAAATTTCCTTACAGCTACGCGGGCAAGATAAGCAGATGCCTAGATGAGGCGAAGCAGAGGTTCAGTGGCATGAAGTCTCACGACTGTGCCGTGCTAATGACGTAGGTACTTCCGGTCGCACTAAGAGGGATAATGGACGAGCACGCCCGTGAAACGTTATTTGGCCTCTGCAAGTTTTTCGACGTCATCTCTAGGAAGTCGATTGGCGTGAATCGGCTCGGGAGGCTACAGGAGGAGATCGTGGTGATACTATGTGAGCTTGAGGTCTACTTCCCACCCGCATTCTTCGACATTATGGTGCATCTGCTGGTCCATGTCGTGGAGGACATCGTACAACTCGGGCCGATGTTCCTCCGAAGCATGATGGTGTTCGAAAGGATGAACGGACACATCAAAGGATACGTTCGCAACAGGTCCCGTCCAGATGGAAGCATAGCCAAGGGCTTTTTGGCCGAAGAGTGCATCTCTTTCTGCACGAATTATCTACACATCGAGAACCCTGTCGGTCTTCCCGTCAACAGGCACCTTGGCAAGCTCGACGGATCTGGTCACCGAGAGGGTCGTTGCATACTGCATGCAGACTTTGATTTTTGACGCGCAGACTTTGATCGAGCAAACCTCGTCGCGCTACAGCACTTAGAACTGGTCAATCCTTGGGTACAAAAGCACAAAAGGTTAATCGAGAAGAAGTACAGTGACCGGGGCATACAGAGGACGCAGGGAGAAATAATCAAAGAGCACAACTCAGATTTCACGCGTTGGTTTAGGCAGACACTCCTTGATAATCCCCCACGATCGCATTCTTCTGACACGGAAAAGATCATATTCACCTTGTCGCAGGGACCGATGCAAAACCTGGTGACCTATCAGGCGTATGATATCAACGGCTACACATTCTACACGGAGGAAAAGGACAACAAGTGTGATTATCAGAACTCAAGCGTAACGTTGGAATTCTACACCGATGACAACGTGAAGGAAAGATTCTATGGAAGAATCGAGGAGATCTGGGAGCTCGACTACTGTGGAGAAAAGGTGTCGATGTTCCGTGTCAGATGGGCAAAGAGCGTCGAAAGAGAAGACCGGTATTTCACAACCATGGTTATACCCGAAGCAGCCAAATCCAAGGCCGCCGGTGCGAACGTGGCGGCGAAAAATGAACCGTGGGTACTGGCTACCAAATGGACCAATGTTTTTTCATTACCGACCCGACAAAGCCTAGCGTGTTGTCGTGAGGAGAGGAAAAAGAAACATCATCGGAATGGATGGAGTCGCCAACGAGCAAGACTTCGACCAGTACGGCGATCCAAAGATTGAAGATGACGACGACTACGATGCAGCAACATACATCACAAGAAGAAAAAGGACAACCCTACTCAAAAAAGGTAGCCCGTTTGAAAGAAGAAACATTAAAGTGCCGGGGCTAAATTATTCAACCGCGACAAAGAAGGGAAAAAATATTATAAAACGCTGGCTCAAAAAATATTGTAAAACGCGTGGTCAAAAAAGATTGTAATATTCATGGAAAATATTTAGTTATACTTTGAATCATATTTGTACCACTTTATGACATATATTATCACTTTTGGGCATTTTTAGAATATTTAAAAGTATTTTAAAATCAAAACAAAACTTCTATGGCATATATCACCACTTTTGGGCATTTTTTGGAACATTTAAAAGTATTTTTGAAATAAAAACAAAAAAGGTGGGCACCAGGATTCGAACCTGGGTGCTCACAAGTTTAGAATAGAGCTAAGGGCGGAACCAGTGGGATAGGCTAGTGTAGTTGTTAAAGAGTGGGGCTGCAGTATTCTTATATAGTCGTTAGAAGCCGATAGGCGTAGCGCACTAGCCTGGAGTGCGCTACATTTATCCGTAGCGCACTATGCCCAAGTGTGCTACGCCTAACTGGATTTATCCACACGTGCGCTTGAGAGCCCCCTCTCTCATCCCCATCTCTCCATCTCAGCCCGATCGAGCACGAACCCCCCCCCCCCCCCGCGCCGCCGCCGCTCGAGGAGGAGGACCGCCCGCGTCCGAGGAGGAGGAGGCCTGCCCGCATCCGAGGAGGAGGAGGCCCGCCCGTGTCCGAGGAGGAGGAGGCCGCCGCGCGCGTCTAAGGAGGTGGAGGCCGCCGTCGTCCGCCCATCATCGTCCGCCCGCCATCCTCGTCCTTGTCTCAGAGGTGAGCCCCTCCCCTCTCTCCCTCTCTCCCCTCTCTCTGCTAGATTTTCCCTCTCTCCCCTCTCTCTGCAGGCGGTTCAGATTAGGGTTCAGATTAGTGTTCATATTAGATGATTGTTCATATTAGTGTCTCAGAGGTGGCACAAAGTATGAAGTTTCCATATAGATGATTGTCCAGCCTGTTAATTAGGTACTGCAACTGTGTAGGGTGTAGTAGCTTGTGACCAGATTGTTCAGAGCAGTAGCTTGTTGCTATGTTAGTGATAGAGCAGTAGCAGTAGCTTGTTGCTAGTGTTCAGAGCAATATCTTGTTGCTAGTGTTAGTGACAGAGTAGGAGGTGATCATCCTCTTCTTGCTATATTGTAGCAAAATGTCTTGTACCCTAGATGATATGAAGCTCCTTATAATGTGTTCATTGGGTTACTTTGGGTCAATCAGGTCATATTGCAATACCAACAGCAGTCTGCACATAAAGTAGGAGGTGATCATCCACTTCCCAAGCTGTAGATGGCTGGAAAAGCCAAGGAGCAATCAATATGATTGACAACCTTTTTCGTGATTTCAAGAATATGACAATCATGAATTTACTAATTTGTAATAGTCTGTTCTGAAGAATGATCAAAGGGCATGCTCTATAGTTGGGCAGTCAATAAACGCATAACTTGGACAACTCTAGTGATATCTGAAAGTACATTACATGTCCCTTTTCTAGTGACTTGTGCAAGTACAGTTAGCAAAAAACAACAAGATACTAGTTTACATTGTAAATGTGTAACTTTATTTTAGATCCTTCTATCTTGAATGATGATGTGGTGTTACTACTGGTGTAGATAGTTTCGGCTTGCTCACCTCGGTTACCTGCATCACTTCTGACTCTTCTCATGCAATGCAGCAGTAGCACTAATGCAGTTATAAGTAATTATCAGGCTACTGTCAGATGGCCAATGTCCTTATCATGGTGATAACGGTCATGAAATTTGACATACATAAAATTGACACTGGGGCCACATGATGCTTCACCAGAAATACACTCTGTGATGTCTGATTAAGCCCAGCCCCAAGTACAAAGATGGTTGTTCAGGAGGAAACTCCTCTATAGTTGGGCAGTCAATAAAATTATGAGTATTTTACTTACATGAGTGATCATGCAAATTATGAATAGTATGGTTTTAGTACTGATCCTGGTGATGGTCTAGTAGTGCTGAAAAGGCACTACTGCAAGCAATATGTTGCAGTGAATATATAAAATGAATATGTGCTGAACCAAATGTGTGAATATAAACTTGTATTTGCTTCTTTGTCGTGGTTGTGTATTTGCTTGCTGTCATATTTATTATCATATAAACTTGTATTTGCTTGCTGTCATATAATGACAGGTGCTATAATCTGCATGTATTTGCTTGCTGTCATCAATGACAGGTGATATAATATGTGGTGATATAATTGTAGCACTTGAAATTGTGCTTGTGCTTGTATGAAGCACTTTATTATGTGTGTATGCAGGTTCTTGTATGAAATGAGTCCCAATTTTTGCGGAATGTTGATTAACTTCCGTTTCGGCAGAAATCGGGCACTCCTAGTTTAAGAAAATTAGCAAAGGTCATGCCGGATTTTTCCGTGCATTTAACCAATTATTTGTTTTTTATTAGTGCAAAGATGTGTGACAACGACGAGGCTGGATGTTCTAAGCGCGTCAGCACTGAAGGAGAACTCAGACCTCCGAATAAACAATTGACATTCTGGGAGGCGGCCCAGCGGCTAGAAGACGATGAAGAATACCATCCTTCGGAGAGCGAGGATGATGAGATGGAAGATGCGGAGGAAGAAGCCGAAGGAACGGCGGACGATGAAACCACTGATGGTGGCGAGGGCACAGGGAGTGGTAGCAATCCTCCTAAGAAGAAGAGGAAGAAGAAGCCGAAGGACCGGCGCCCGAACACGGTCGGCACCGTCAGGGAGGAAATTACCAAAGTGAGCCCATCAGGGGTTCCTTTGGAGCCCGCCCTTGTCGTCAAAGGGTACGGTGGGCAAGTGGCGGCGATCACCCGGACAACCATCTCGATCAACACCGAGAATCTCCGGCATAAAGATAATGGCCACTTGCGCACACTCCTCTTCGAGAAGCTGCACGCAAGATACAAGTTCCCCGCTAAGTATCAGAACACAAATTATCATGGGAACGAAGTAAACAAATCCGCCCTCACAAAGATGAGCATCGCCCTGGCCAGCTGGAGAACCTGGATAAAGAAGAAGATCTATAAAGAAGGCAAAAGTCTCAAGGAGATCCAGAAGATTGACCCGCAGATCACCGAAGATCAGTTCCGGGAGTTCAAGGAGAGGTGTGAATCCGAAAGAGCCCTGGCCAATAGTAATCGGGGAAAGGTGCTGCAGGCGATGAATATAGGTCATCACCATCTCGGATCTGGTGGATACAGAACCGCGGAGGCCAAATGGAATAAGGAGGACGAAGAGTATATATCCAAGGGGATAGAAAACCCCTTTGCTAAATTCGAACCCGGGCAGGTTCGAAACTTCATCAGGGCCCGTTACCATGTGGACCCAAAAACCAAACAACTCACCGCGGATCCTGCGGTGAAGGAATTCGAGAAAATTGTGGTAAGTATAATCTAATTACCACGGATCAACTCGATTGCAATCTAATCGATGATCTAAATGATTCACTGTTACTTCTTCTGCAGGAGGAGGAAATTGTTGCTAGTCATGGATCCCAGGGTTCCTCATCCCAGGGGTCGACGGCGGCCACCCGGTGGGATAACCCTTTTAACAGGGAGATGAACCGGGCCAAGAAAATAGAGCCGGTTACGAAGAAGCCGTCGTCGGCTAGCCGTCTAGCCGGCCTCGGGGGTAAGAATTGGGTGGATCATTTTGGTCCACCGCCGAGGACGCATGTGGCGCCGTCGGGAAGGAGCGAGGAGGAAAACCGCGAGGTTCATGAACTTAAGGAACAAGTGGCGCGGATCCCGCGGATCATCCAAGACAACCTGGCAATCACCCTCACGTCATTCCTGCCTACCTTGGTGGAGTCAATAGCGAACTAGAGTGCGGGTGGTCGAGTAGGGCCGTGCCCGCTTCCAAGCATGGTCAACAGCCACTCGAACAACGCGGCTCTGACGAATCAGGCAAACTAAGTGTTCGTGACTCCACCCTCTAGCACCGCGGCGCCGCAAGTGTTGGTGACTCCCCCTGCCATCACCGCAACGCCGGAGTACATGTTGGTGCCCCCTGCCATCGTCGCGGCGGCACCGGAGCTCCAAGCACCCGTCGGTAGGGAGAATACACCGGAGGCCAGCACCGCGCCATCAAGCATCCCTTCCGTCTCTTGCACGCCCGTCGCCGTATGCGGTGCGTCGACATTACCCGATCTCGACGCCATCACGGTAAACAAATTGCTTTACCGCCTTTCACGCCATCTATTACTCTTATGGCATCTCTGACGACGCCGTACATGTTTTCCGCAGACGGATGTTCCTTGCACTCTCTTATGCTACGTGAACAACGAGCTAAGGGATGTTGCCAAGGGTACCATCGTTCAACCCTTGCAGCGCACGTTCCACTCAAGGCCGATGCCAGATAGCGTGCACAGGGTTAAAATTAGTCGGGTGCTAAGGGGATGCAACGACCTGGAACCTCCCATTCAACCCCCAGGATCGGATGAAGAAGAGCCGGTTGTCCTCAGAACTTGCTTCGGCTTATTCTTGCTATGGCCAAAGAGCATGATCCGTTTTGGGACGGTGGGGGCCATCACGCCACAGACAACAGCACCGCCTGTCGTGCCAGCGACAAGCGGTGGCAAGGCCCCCTTACCGCCCTCGCCGTCACCTCCTCGCGGTGGGTCAGATGATCATGTTGATGATATGCACATGGCGCAGGATCCGGCCGAGGATGACGAAGACTGGAATGATCACTTCTTCAACACTCAGTTTAGCAACGAAGACCTAGCTGGTGGCCCCACAGAGAAAGCCACTATCACCAAGCATCTGTTTGGTTCTCAGGAGACGCCTCCAGCTTGCGCCTTTACAGAGCCAGCTGATACAACCAACCGGCCCTTTATTCTAAGCCCTGACACACTACATAGGGTGTCCGGTGCTCAGATTGCGGTGCCTGCCCGCTCTCCAAAAGGAAAAAAGGGCAGGAAAAGAAAATCTAGCAGCTCGAGCCAGCCGGTGGTGTCAACAACTGCGAATCCGATCAGGTTTCGGTACGGGCCACCAAGACCCGAGGGTATTATGTGGAGGATTCATGTGGCGGGTGAGCCCATGCTACCTAAGAATTTGCGGAAGCTCGCCAGTTCGGAACTGTAGAGTGTGCATGACGGCGTGCTGACGATAGAGAGACGCCTTCTATCGGAGAAAGATCCCTCGCACCCGGTATTCGTGGTTAAGGTGCCACCAGGCTTGGGCTTCTTCGACAATGCCCCTGCGGATTTGTTCTTCCTGCGGTTCGACGACATCTTCAATATGTTCCACCTATACCCGCTGCACTATACCATGGTCCGCCTATTTTCTCTCACCCTGGCCATGCAGATCATTAGAGAGAACACACCGGGCATCGCTATAGTGGACCCCTACTACATGCGTGACGGCTGCTTGGGTTCCCCCACCGAACAACGTATCATGGCCTCGTACCTAAAAAGAATCCTCGTGGCGAACAAGACAAAGGAATATATTCTCGTGCCTTACTTTCCCGAGTAAGTCGTTATTCACTCGCCACCGTAGATTGGCTTTATTAGATTATCATCATTATTTTTCCAACACATTCCATTTGAATTTGTTGCGCAGAGATGAACACTTCACGCTCATCTCCTTATCGCCGAAGCATTCCCACGCCACGTATTTCGACTCGGGGAGTCTAGAAAAGAAGAAAAACTACGACAAGATCAAGGAAGTTCTGGATGATGCTCTCACTGGCTT
This sequence comes from Avena sativa, assembly GCA_916181665.1. Classification (NCBI taxonomy): domain Eukaryota; kingdom Viridiplantae; phylum Streptophyta; class Magnoliopsida; order Poales; family Poaceae; genus Avena; species Avena sativa. The sequence continues at coordinate 400,181,214 of OV702279.1, forward strand.
TGCCTCGACGGAAGGGACCACCTTCGTGCGTACGAAGGTCAAGTTCGACAGGCACGTCTTCAACCACGTAACGGAGTTTCCCTGCATGAAGTAGCCGGAAAACAGTAAGAAGGAAGCCTACTATGCACTCCATCACATGAGGGCGTTCCTACTTGACCAGCAGAATTCTATGCTGCCAGATCATCTCAAACAGTGGGCCGAAGCAAAGTCCAAGATCACTGATTCAGATATTAGACAAGAGATGTATCGCATCCAGCAGCAGTTTGGGGCAATCATCTTTCGTGATGTCATGACTTCGGGGGGGATCTTCTACAGAGGAAATATCCCGAATAACTGTGACATAGAAGAACGCCTAGAGATGCAGGGTGACTATAGGAAGTTCATGACGAGACAAGGCGTCCTCCCGTTCCCTAAGCCGAGCCAGAAGGCTTGATGTTGGCCTAGTTGTAGTTACAAACTATAGATGACCTTTGTGTGTGTGGACAAGTGTACATGCTACTATACTTATCTTATTAGGTTTATGAATCATCGCTTACTTCTTTTGCTTATTATTATTATATATCAATCAATGCTTGGTTTTTTTGCTTACTCTTTGGTCCTTTGCTCACTTTGGTCCTTCTTTTTTTCCTTACTCTTTTTTCGAGAATAATGCCGATGATTGAAATGTCGTGGCACACTATATATGTGAATGTGCTACGATGGGATTGTGAGCCTTGTGATATGCACAAGTCCAGGTCTTGTGCATCCTACTTGTCTCACGGTTCCATCGTAGCATATTCCTGTGTCCAACGACCTATGTATATATATGAGGCATTCTTTTCGAGTTATTTTTGTCTTTTTCGAGAATAATGCCGATGATTGAAATGTCGTGGCATAATATATATGTGAATGTGCTACGATGGGATAGTTAGCCTTGTGATATGCACATGTCCAGGAATTGTGCATCCTACTTGGCTAACCGTTCCGTCGTAGCATATTCCTGTATCCAACGACCTAGCTAGTTATATATGAGGCATTCTTTTCGAGTTACTTTGGTCTTTTTCGAGAATAATGCCGATGATTGAAATGTCGTGGCACAATATATATGTGAATGTGCTACGACGGGACTATAAGCCTTGTGTTATGCACAAGTCTAGATGTTGTGCATCCTACTTGGCTTACAGTTCCATCGTAGCATATTCATGTGTCCAACGACCTATGTATATATATGAGGAATTCTTTTTGATTTACTTTGGTCTTTTTCGAGAATAATGCCGATGATTGAAATGTCTTGGCACAATATATATGTGAATGTGCTACGACGGGATTGTGAGCCTTGTGATATGCACAAGTCCAGGTCTTGTGCATCCTACTTGGATCACTGTTCCATCGTAGCATATTCCTGTGTCGAACAACCTAGTTATATATGAGGCATGCTTTTTGAGTTTGGTCTTTTTGATTTAGGAGTACTTTCTATAAGTGTATCTTCATATGCGACTTTAATTATATATGTTTTTTTTTCAATCATCGGTTAATTATTATTGTCAACTTATAGATGACATGGTACGTCGTGTACAAGGGACGGGTTCCCGGAGTCTACGATGATTGGGAAGACTGCCGGAGACAGGTGCACCGTTTCAGCGGCAATAGCTACAAAGGATACACCACTATGGCGGAGGCGGAAGCTAGATACACGCGCTATCTAGCGGGAGTTAGGACAAGCAACCGGATGAAGACCTACACCTTCGTCGCGGCGGTGATCATGCTTATCTTATTTGGTTATTTATCCCGCGTTTGTGTCTAGCTATTTTAGATGTCTAGGCGAGCTTCCGAGCTCTAACTTGTTCGATCGACACATGTATTCGCATGTCACCAACTACTTTGTAACTTGATCGAAACAATGTAACTTATACTATGTATTCATGTATGAGACTTATCTATATGTATTTGTTTCAATCTTGTTTTTCAAATTGTGTATTTATATATATAATTGTATATCTTGCATCTGTGTGTATATCTGCCTGTAATATTGTATATAATCTGGCTCGGAAATAACCGTGGCGCACCAGGCAGTGCGCCACGGCTAGGAGATAGCCGTAGCGCAAGGCCCGTGGCGCACCCCTAGTGCGCCATAGATGATGTTTACAGGTGCGCCACGAACAGCCTTTTTCCTTGTAGTGCTAGAAGAATAGCACCACACCTTAAATACTAAACCATTGAATAATAACTCATCACAGATTCACTACTAACAACATGACTTCTCCCATGTCCTCAAGAACTAGACGAACTACTCATAAGCCATCATATGGATAAAGATCAAAGATGATATGATAATGGATAACAATCTGAACATAAACAATAATCCAATGGTTCCACTCACAAGCATCAACTACAATAGTAATTAACACCGGGAAATTTCCCCTAAGAACTAAAGAAATATCCAACACAATTGTTACAGCGGGACGGAGTGGTGATGATGGTGCTAGTGGAGATGATGGTGTAGATGATGATGATGATCCCGATGAAGCCTAGATTCGATGGTGTTGATGGCATTGGTCTCCCGTCTCTAGGAAGGAATTCCCCCGGCAGAAATCTATCTGCCAGAGAGATCTTTCTCTCTCGGTGTTTTCTGCCCCCCAGAGGTGGCGGAAATCTATCTGTGGTTGCTCCCCCAGGCTTACGGTTCCGTAGGGAAGATATAGGCGAAGGGGCGAAGTCGGGAGCCGGGCAGGTGGGCCACACCTGTCCTAGGCGCGGGTCCCTAGGGAAGATATAGGCGAAGGGGCGAAGTCGGGAGCCGGGCAGGTGGGCCACACCTGTCCTAGGCGCGGCCCAGGGGGGACCCGCGCCTAGGGGGGTGTGGGCCCCCTGCGGACCCTCTTCGCTCCTCCCTCTAGCTCCCTTCGTCTTCTAAGAAAATAATATGTTTCCATATTTTTCTGGTATTTTTCTTAAAATGCACCGAAACGCCTTCTTTTCCATCAGAATCCAGACTCCGGCAGTCCATCCTCCAAGAATCATCCAACATGCATAAACAGATGAAAATCCATAAGTAATACCTCATAATAATACAAATATCAATGAATAGAGGTAAATTATGATATAGAAAGGTGATGCAAATTGGGCGTCTCAACTCCCCCAAGCTTAGACTTCGCTTGTCCCCAAGCGAAAACTGAGCTCAGTAAACATGTCCACAGGTTTATGGAGTGAAGTGTCGATAAAAGAATACAAATAAGAAGCATCACACTTACCATTGCATAACTCATAGAAGAAAGCAACTCACCATTATATAACTTAGCTTGCAACCAAGTACATCAGTCACAATAGAGATGCATAAAGATAAATCATAATTGGAATTGGCAAACTCTTGTTCTTGGTCAGAGAATAGCTGACAAACAGTTTCACAAAAAGCTTTTTTAGAAGTTTCAAAACAGGATCACTCTTTGCTCAAAAAGGTTTTTCACAAGTGAAGGCTTTCAAAGTAATACTCAATAGATAAGAGTTTTGTGCAAACAAGGAAGATAAAGAACATGATTGAATAAATCACCATATGAATGCTTGAAACACAATAACTCAAATGCTTGCTGGATATATAGAGGAAGTAGGTTTACTGACCAACTTGAAAGTGGGAGAAAGGTCTCTTTATAGAGGGAAGCAGGGATTACAAGTCATAAAGAGCTTCCAAAATATTATGGTACTTACTAGCTTTGAGCCCTCATTGCCCCTACCATAGGCTTCTTGAGATGATTAAGGTTAAAGTGCACAAAGATGGAGTATATGCTTGACGAAATATAAGTTGGCAATCTCATGTCCCTTGAATATGAGGGCCACTCCTCATGCTACTCAACTTTGGTCACAGGTAAGTTCTTGTCATTGTAAGTATTTGCATATCATTGAGAACGCCAACAGGGTACCCCTTGCACATGGTACATGAGCTTTCCCATAACCAAAATGACAAGGCATGCAGACAATGAGCATATCAGCGATCTTTTTATTTACTATGTGCATAGCTTTTTATTGAGGATGCTTCATAGATGACTCACTATGGTGATGCTGCAAGTTTCCATCATGATTAGGCATGGCTTAGGCTAGCGGCCCAGGTGTTTCTCTAACACAAAATACAGACTCCATGGACTTACAAGTTCCCTCTTTATTTCACACCGTTGACATCCATAGACAAAAGATCACGATATCAACTGTGTACAGAGTACAAGTGCAATGTTGAAAACGTTCCCCGTGACAGCACGGTTCTGCTAATTCCAACGTATAGATGCAAGCATATACAACTTCGATGGCACAACGGTTCAAGTCTATTAGGGGCAAGAAAATAAGGTGTGCCATCAAGTTCATGAGAGTTTTACTAACTAGTTTTCACATAACAAAATACTTTTTAATTCGAAAGATAGATGAAGCTTGAGAATTTTCTTAGAATAGCAACAATGCTACTAGGTAGATATGGTGGACACAAATGGCACACGTTTTGGTTCAAAGGGATTTGGAAACATGAGAAGTATGCCTTCTCAAAACAGGTTTTTTGGCTAGCAAGGCTGGGTAGCAAGCAAGAGAGTTTAAAGAAACAAGCAAACATACAAGTAATAAAGTCAAACATGCAATCTTCCTTGAAGACACAAAAGATCTTAAATAAAGAATACTAAGCTTATGATCCAACAAGAAAGAAAACAAATGATACAAAATACCTGTAAGATTTTTCTCTTTCAAAGTAATGCTACTGACCAGAACTCGGTTTGCCAAAACCAAGTTAGATCCACTTGATGCTCCCAAAGTGATGCCAATACTGATCAACAAGATCCATCATATAATAGACATTGCAAGCTAAAATAAGAAGTGCAAAAAGTAAAAGATGAGACTTCTCATTAATATTCAATAAAGGCACTCACACCAAGGGATACAAAGATAATCAACTAAAGGAGAGGTACTTCCACATGCAAACCAAACTATAAGATAACTTCTCTACCATATATATGAATTCACTAAAAAGGTAAAAGATAAAAGATAATGGTTGTGATACCGCGTCACTCCCCCAAGCTTGCAACAAGCCAAGGGGATGCCAAACCTGATGATGAATTACTCCTTTGGTGGTGGTGGTGGTGTTCTCTTGATAAGCTCTTCAATAAGCTTCCTTAACTCCTCGAACTCAAAAGTAAGAGTACGGATTAGCTCTGAGTTTTTCTCTATACGGTTCATGATCATGTTAGACCGAGAATCCCAGTCCTTGTTATTCTTTCCCCACTCTTCATCCTTAGCATGATCCTTCTCTGCATTGTTAGAACAGGGCATATCCCAAACCGAAGGCAAGTTCCCTTTGGGCACCTATTGGTATTGATATTCATGTATAAATGTATGGAAGGGTCTCTTGTTACGTGGATGAGATGACCGTGGATTGTAGAAGAGACGTGGAGGTTTCCCTCTTGTAGACATCTGTGCTGTCCTCTTAAGCTTGATAGGGGTTGCCACCACTCCAATGCTTGTGACGGTAGCGCGAGTGTCCGGTTGCTTGTCCTCCTCCATGTCACCTTCATACCCTACCGAAATATCCTCCTACTTGGGGACTTGAGGTTCTTCTTCCTCGGGCTTCTTGCCTTTATCGTTGGCGGAGACCATGGTGCTCTAAACTTGAGAAGATTTCCTAACAGAAACAGATTGAAACGAAAACACGATGGGCAAACCTCGGGGGATCCGAGGGGTCATACATTACGAAGTTTCAAGGCATAAGGAAGGTACTGACACATAAACGAGGCGAAGACGGAGTTCGAGGGTGGCACACCCCCTCTAGGCGCGGCCAGGCTGGGCCCGCTCCTAGGGTGGGTCTGTCCACCCTAGACTCCATTTCATCTTCAATTCCATCTCGTAACTTCCCTTATGTATTAAAAACATCAAAAATATAAAAATATTGGAGTTTCATGAACCTTTTGTTTTCACCACTTTTACCTATTCAAAAACGAACTCTGCAGATTCCTCTTCTCCTTCTCCTGAATTTTTTCTTCTTACAAAACCCTTGCACAAACTCAATGACAACATTAGTGTAAGCAAAAAAAATAACCTTTGGGTTCACACTTCAACTAAAAACCCATCAACACAAAAGCTTCTATAAGAGGCAAATGCAAATGACAGCAAAAATCTGTCAAAACAGACTGGGAGGTAAAGATTGATTTTTTCAAAGATATTATATTGCTCAAATCAAAAAGTGTAGAACTAATGAAAGTTGGGTAACAACTTGGAGAACAAGCTCAGAAAAATTCAGCTCGATCCGACATACTGATATCCCTCACGAATTTTTACAATACATCACAAAAAATCTGTCCCAGGACAACCACTTTTCACAACTCCTCTACTTCACAAAAATAGTTGAACTTGACACAAAAACCAAAACAAAAAGGATAAGGAGCGGTTATTACTGAGGTAATAACTTCCAAGACACGACAAAACTCTTTGGTTATCTCCCAACAAGTACTTTTCTTTAATGCCTTAAAGTTAGACATGAAACTTTCAAAGATGCTCACAAAGGACATAAATATTTGGAGTGAAAGAGAGCATCAAGAAGCAAATAACCAACACACTTGAGTATAACCCACTTCCTATGCATAGGAGTATCATGGGAAAACGAATTGTTGAAACAAAAAGCCACTAGCATAGGAAGACAAAACAGATGCAACTTCAAAGCTTTCAACATAAAACGGGGAAACTTAACATTATTGAGATGCATAAAACCATGTTTCCCTCTCTCATAATAACTTTCAGTAGCACTCTGAATAAAGTTGACAATATAATTGTCACTGTAAACAACTTTATCATCAGAATAAGCATACTTACAGTCATCAAAAAGAGGTCCAAGATCATAAACCGGATCAATAGAAGCAAGTTGCTCCATCCTGAAATATTTATTAGGCAAGCTGTTTTCACAAGGAGCTTTAGCAAATTTGGAAAAGTTAAACTCATAAGAATCTCCATCAAACTTAGTTAAAACTTTTTCCTTCTTACAATCAATAATAGCTCCACAAGTATTCAAGAAAGGTCTACCAAAAATGATAGGACAAGTTCTGCTAGCTGCTAAATTAAGCACTAGAAAATCAGCAGGATACTTAATCTTACCATAGAGAACCTCCACATTTCTTACAATGCCAATGGGGCAAATGGTCTCCTTATTAGCAAGATGAATAACCACATCAATGTCCTCAAGCTCACAAGGACCAATCTCATGCATAATTTCCCTGTAAAGCTCATAAGGAATAGCACTAGAACTAGCACAAATATCACATAAACCATAGTAGAAATGATCACCAAGTTTAACAGAAAGCACAGGAACACTAGCTTTTCTAGCCTTACCAGGATGAGAGACAATATTAGAAGAGTCTTCACAGAATACAATATACTCATCCTCTATATTTCTAGTGACAGTGTCTTTCACAATAGCTACCACAGGTTCAACATTCAATTGCTTACCAGGCTCCACAGTTTTCTTTGTACCTTTGTTATTTCCACTAATAATCATAGAACACTCCTTTATCTTAGCTGGGAAAGGCATTTTCTCAACATGAGGTTCAGGCACAATATGATTAGTAGTACAAACTTCAGTGCTTCTAATAGGAACATGACTAACAACATCTTTATAAGGAGCATGGTACTTATTCCACTTCTTCTTGGGAATTTATATGTAAGAGGCAAAGGCCTTAAAATAGTTGGAAATACTTTGGGAATGAAGACCAAACTCATTGCTAATATCACGGAAGTCATCAGTTCCCATAAAAGATTTAATGCATTCATAATCATAGTTTATACCTGACTTTCTTCCTTTGTCATTCTTCCAAGCCTCAGTATTATCTTGAATATGGTCTAGTAGATCCCATTTAGCTTCTTCATTCATACGTGTGAATGATCCAGCACAAGAAGCATCTAGTAAATCTTTATCATGAAGAGAAAGCCTAACATAAAAGGTTATTGAGAATAATATTGTTAGGGAGTTCATGAATAGGACATTTAAGCATTAGTAACTTCAATCTCCCCCAAGCTTGAGCTGTACTTTCTCCATCAAGAGGCCAAAAGTTATATATAAGATTTCTATCCTTATGAATCTCACTGGGAGGATAAAATTTAGAGTAAAAGAGAGATGCCATATCCTCCCATTCCATGGATTATCCATTCTTCAGCAGCTTATACCATTCTCCAGCTCTCCCTTTCAAGGATATGGAGAGTAACTTCTTCTTCACCTGTTCAGTTGTGATACCTGCACACTTAAACAACCCGCATAATTCATGGAGAAAAAGCAAGTGATCACCAGGATGGACAGTTCCATCCCCAAAATAATAATTATCCATAACACGATTAACAATACTTGTAGGTATCTTAAAAGGATCTATCTCAACAGGTGGTGGAAAAAAAGTAACAAGAAGTAACAAGAACAATACTCATAGTAAAAGTTTCCCTTACCAGTTCCACTCTTCAATAGCGCCTCACTCCCCGGAAACAGCGCCAGAAAATAGTCTTGATGACCCACAAGTATAGGGGGTGTATCGTAGTACTTTCGATAAATAGGAGTGTCGATCCCAACGAGGAGCAGAAGGTGCTGAATAGTGGTATGGAGCAGGAAATCCCTGTGAATACTTAGCAAACGGATTTTTAGTGGTGATTTTTAATACACCGGGAAAGTTTCTCCTAAGAACTAAAGCAATATCCAACACAATTGTTATAGCGGGACGGAGTGGTGATGATGGTGCTGGTGGAGATGATGGTTTGGATGATGATGATGATGATGATGATCCCGATGAAGCCTATCTTGACGATGGTGTTGATGGCGATGGTCTCCCCTCTCTGGGAAGGAATTCCCCCGGCAGAAATCTGTCTGCCGGAGAGATATTTCTCTCTCAGTGTTTTTCGCTCCCCAGAGGCGGTGGAAATCTATCTATGGCCGCTCCCCCAGGCTTAAGGTTCCGTAGGGAAGATGTAGGCGAAGGGGTGGAGTCGGGAGCCGGGCAGGTGGGCCACACCTGCCCTAGGAGTGGATCATGGGGGACCCGTGCCTAGGGGGTGTGGGCCCCCTGCGGCCCCTCTTCGCTCCCCCTTCTAGCTCCCTTCGTCTTCTGGGAAAATAATATGTTTCCATATTTTTATGGTATTTTTTTTATCTTCGCGAAATTGCACCGAAACGCCTTCTTTTCCATCAGAATCCAGACTCCGGCAGTCCATCCTCCAAGAATCATCCAACATGCATAAACAGATGAAAAGTCATAAGTAATACCTCATAATAAGACAAATATCAATGAATAGAGGTAAATTATGATATAGAAAGGTGATGCAAATTGGGTGTATCAATACCTGACATTGGCCTACCTGGTCTAGCCCAGCTGAGGCCCACAAGAAAGATCTTTTGTAATCGTGAAGCGCAAGGAGACTTCGGATGGTCAAAGCACGAAGAGAACTCAACTTCTTGGGAGACACGACTAAGTGTAGATAGAATTTCAAAGGGGTCAACCCTAATCTGTAACCGACTCGACCTACCCCGAGACCTGGACTCCCCATATAAAGGCCAGGAGGGCATGGTGAGGAGGCTCTCTGAACTCTCATACACACACCTCACACCAGATCCAATATGCGTACCCCTGTAACCATTGGTTCCGCCATCAATCAAGAATAGACAAGCAGTAGTATAGTTTTCCCTCTCGGGGCATGAACCTGGGTAAACTTCATGTCCCCTTGCTGAAAGTCTATTAACCATCCTGTGATATCTAGCCTCCCCATCTTCTCTAAACCCAAGTCCATAACAATGGGCATTGATGAGTCGAACCCTCATCAATTTGCGTTGTTTGTGGGAACTAGGGCGCTGATCGTGCGATCATGACGGTCCTGTCCACCACCGTCTTTGACTCATCCTCGACGGAGAATCACCTTCTCTTCGGTGCCATTGACTTCACCGTCCACTCGTCGGCAACTCGCCAAAATTTGACTCCGTGCGAGACGGAGTCGAACTGATGTTTCCGAGCTTCTGCTTGCTGGTGGTACAAATCGGCACCCTTCGCCTCCCTAAGCGAATACTAGCTCCGACAGTCGTACCTGCTCCATGGGTGCCACCAATCAGTGTCCTGCGCACACCGTCGCTAACAAGCGATTCGGATGATAGCAGTTGTTGCAAATTCACCCTTTGAGACCCTCCCATGGAGGAAGGAACCTACGGTTCTGGATCGGAGAGTTGTGGCAGCAACGATCTCTCCCGTCGCTACATGTGCACGGCCATCCACGATGGTCACGTCGACAATGGAGCCAAGCCAACGGATACCCTCCCAACCCGCAGGCTCCTAATGCGGCGAACGGAGGAAACAACCCATCCCCCGTCAATCCCAATGGGAATGAGACACAAGAAGCTGCCAACGGCGGCAATGGTAATTGACAATATATCCGTCTTAACGACGCTCAGTGGGAGAGGGTCCACGAAGCTATGCGAGGTACCGATCCTCTTGAAGGGAATATGCCCGAGAGGCAATAATAAAGTGGTTATTATCGTATTCCTTGTTTATGATAAATGTTTATTTTACATGCTATAATTGTATTAATACGGAAACGTTAATACATGTGTGTTTAATAAACAAAAGGAAGTTCCTATTTATGCCTCTCTTATAAACTAGCTCATTGATTAACAAGATGATCAAAGGTTTCCTGATCATGGATATTGGATGTTGTTAATAACGAGGTCACAACATTGTTGGAATGATGTGATGAACATTCATCCGAAGTATAGCATTACGATCAAGGTCATTATGTTTATATTGCTATAACATCATACGAAGTAATCTTAGTCCTTAGACCATGAGATCATGTCAATCACTAACACCGGAAGAGTATCTTGATAACATCAAACGTCACACCGTAATAGGGTGGCTATAAAGATGGGTTCAGTGCTAAGAAGGTGTTATGTTGAGGATCATGGATCAAGAGTGGAATTTTTCCATCCCGATGACGGAGATATATACTCTGGGCCCTCTCGGTGATATCACATTAGTTAGCTTGCAAGCAAGTGATTTGATCACTAGAATGTTATATCACGGGAACGAGAAAAGAGTACATGTCGGTAATGAGATCAAACTAGGTATGGAGATACCGATTATCGAATCTCGGACATGTAATATATCGCGAGACAAAGTGATTGAGTTACATGCGTATAAGGTTCACAGGATCACATAAGTCATCGTTTAATATGTGGGAGTCAGTACGGATCTCCAGGTCCCGCTGCTGATTATTGATCAGAGAGGGGTCTCGATCATGTCTACATTATTCGCGAACCGTAGGGTGACACACTTAAGGATACCAACACCATTTGGAGCAAATAATATGCCAGAGAAAGAAAAAGAAAAGCGCATGAATTTATTTCACTAGACACCGAAACTGTTTTGGTTGAAATTGCTGAAACTGGTTCTGCATGTGAAATTGAAATTTTGTAAGGAGTTTTATGTGAATGTTTATTAATTAAAGTAATTAACAAAATTCTAAATAAATAAATAAAAGAGTTTTATTTAATGATAGACTGCATTAAATTTGGTGGAAATTTATTGGAGGTGAGTGGAATTTTGAGTGGGTGGCTATTTATGTGAGTGGGAGCTCCACCCACATGAATGTGGAAGAGGTGTGGGAACCTCCATGGCTTCCACGCCATGGGAGGGGTCTGCCCTCTCTCCCTATAAAAGGCACCCCATTCCCTCCTCTCATATCACACCTCCTCGCAAAGGATCTCTCTCCCCCTTTAGAATTTCCCATGGTCTCGGATCAGCGAGATACATGTTCCCGATGGCTTTTTTCTGGAAGGATTTTTTGCTTCCGCTGCTTCGCCTGAGCGAGGGCGCAGAGGTTGTCGGGGTACTCGGACGTGTGTGCGATCACGGATGCACCACTGCTTTGCGGTGCTGGACTTGATGGTGCTGGACCGGCTGGACCAGATGGAGTTCATCGCGATCTTGAGATCGGCAAGTGACATGGTTATACCCTACGGGTACATGACCTTAGCATACCTGGTCCAGCCCAAGAAAGGCCCATGACAAATATATGCCGGCCCATGAAGACTTTCGGGTGGCCAGGGCCCATGACGCCTTCGGATCCTTGGAGAGCAAGACTAGAGTAGATAGAAAATTCAAAGGGTCAAACCCTAAACCTTGTAACCGACTCGATCTATGCTTGGGACCTTCCTGTCTCTATATAAAGGCCAGGAGGGCACGACGAGGAGGCTCTCTTACAATCTCTCGCATACCACCACATACACACCTCCACGCCAGATTGCATCTACGCACCCCTGTAACCTTCGGTTCCACCATAATCAGAGCAGACAAGCAGGAGTACGGTTTTCCCTCCGGGGGCCTAAACCTGGGTAAACCTCGTGTCCCCGTGTTGCTTGTTTGCTAACCGTTCCACGATCTCCAGCATCCCCATCTTCTCCAAAACCCAAGTCCATAACAATGGGCATTGACGAGATTAAACCTCGTCAATTGGCACCGTCTGTGGGAACTGGGGGCGCTGATTGTGCGATCGTGATGGTCCCAACCAAAGCGATCTACAATTCTGTGGCGATGGAGAGTCATCTCCTCTTCGGCGCCTTCGACTTCACCGCCCACTCGGTGGCCACCCTGAAGGACTTCGAGCCCGTTGGCGACGGACTCGAGATCCTGTTCGGGAGCTTCTGCTTCCAGGTGGGGCAGATCGGCACTCTCCGCCTCCCAGATCGGGTGCCCCTACCATCGATCAGGCCTCCTTCGTGGGCTCCACACCCCGTGCTACGCACATCACCATCGATAGATGAGTCCTATGACAACAGCAGCTGCAACTCAGATATGTGCGATCCACCATCGGATGAAGGGACCTACGGTTCCGGATCCGAAAGCTGCGACAGCAACGATCCGATCTACAAGCGCTACCAGTGCGCCGCGGTCATCCAGAGTGACGCGGATCAGGAGCACAACCCACCACCCAACCCGCAGGGTAGAAACGGTGGAAACAGAAGAAGCCAGTCCCCCCCCCCCACCAAATGGGGAAAACAAAAATCGGGTCATACACCTCAGCGAGGAGGGATGGGCTCAAGCACGCGAAGCCGTAGCAGGCAACAAGATCCTGCCAGCAGATGCCTCACGGGACCTGCTGATGGCATACCACATGCTCCTCGTTGAGGAGCACAAGAAGCAACTGAGGATGCAAGAGGTGCTCGACAAGAAAGCAGCCTCGGAGTCCAGTGCACGGCAAGTTGCGCTCTCCGCCATGGGCATCGGCTCCAGCTCGCATGGAAACCATGGCAACAAGCACCGTTCTCGCACAGAGAACATGGATCCCAAAGCACGTCGCGAGGTGACTAGAGCCCTCAACGCGTCCTTCATGGAGATGGATGTCGACAGCAACGTCATCCCAAAGACGCCGCAAGCTGCGATCATTGAAGCCACCGCGTACCTCGCGTCCCATCCACCTCCGGAGGGGGACCCGAAGAGGGCCATGCACAAGTCCGCACTCACCAGACTTGGACTCGTTGGAGCCGCGCTCCACGGAGAAGCTCCTACGGAGCCAAAGAAGAAGGTTGCGGTCAGGTTCAACCGCAGCCCCACACCCTCATCCGAGGACGAAGAGCACAACCTTCCTCGAAGGCATAAGAGCTCGCGCCGTCGCAGCCGCGACTACGACGCTCGAAACGAGCTAACGCAGCACAAGATCGACAAAGAGCGCGCCAAGCGCGTATGCTCATCCAAATCCGAGGACGACGATGATGAAGGAGAACTCTGCGGAGCCCGATGCTTCAGCAGATCCGTCTGGCAGACGCGGATGACGTGAAACTTCAAGCTTCCTTCGGACACTCCGAAGTTCGACGGTACACAGGACCCCAAGGCATGGCTCACCGACCACCTATCGTCCGTCAAGCTACACGGCAGGAACAAGGAAACCTCCATGCAATGCCTTCAGCTGCAGCTGACGGGCGTAGCCCAGATCTGGCTCAGCAGCCTATCCTCGGGATCCATCCGAAGCTGGAAAGAGCTGGCGTATAGTTTCGTCCGAAACTTCAAGAGCACCAGCAAGAGACCTGCCTCGATCGAGGAGCTGCAGGCGTGCACCCAACGAACGGGCGAATCCATTCGCTCATACATACTGCGCTGGTCCAACACCAAGAACACCGCGGCGCATATCTCCGGTGACAGCTATCGACGCCTTCAAGGACGGCATCAAATGCCATGATTTCAAAGAAGAACTTGGGCGCGTCTAGCCCAAGACACTCGACCACCTAATGGACATCGCCAACGGGTGGGCTGATGGCGAGGACTCTATCCACCGAGCGCACTCGAAGGAGGAAGATGATTACGGCCGGCGGCGCGAGCGCCGTAGAAAGAGAAGATCACGCGTCTACGACGATCGCGATGGACCCCACATGGTCGCGGCTGGCTACGCCGGCTGCCACAGTGATGGCAACCGCAACAACGGCGGATACCGCGGAAGCAACTTCCGCAATGGAGGACGCCCAGCACAGTCGTGGCAGCGCCGCGGTCGCGACGACCGACCCTCAGCATACGAAAAACTGTTGAGTCCATGCACCATCCACTTCTACATCAACAAGCAGGATGGTAAGAAGAAGGCAAGCCACATGCTCAAGGACTGCCACGAGTTCTAGAAACTCAGTGAAAGCATGGCTCAGATGAGGCAGCAAGCCTCGAACCCTGGATTTGGGAACGCACCCGCACCAGGCGAGATCGCGCATGGAGCTCCTCCACCGCCACCTGCAGGAGGCCCGAACCACCCGAAAGGAGCGCTGATGATCGAAAAGGGGCGCCCAACGAATAGGGTGCAGAAGAAAATCACCCGTCAGATCAACCTGGCTGTGACCGCTCCACCCGCCATCCCTGAGTACCTCAGCGGATCGGAGTCCTGCATCACGTTCAGCCGTTCGGATCACCCTTGCCAGGTCCCTCGCCCAGGTCATGCTGCCCTGGTTCTTGAGGCACAGATCGGAGGGTTCTATATGAGTCGCGTCTTCATGGACGGCCGCAGCGGCATCAACCTGATGTTCGCCAGCACCCTAGCAGCAATGCGGATCCTGCTATGCAGCCTGGAACAGTCAGACACAACGTTCCATGGCATCGTCCCAGGAAAGGGAATATTCCCCTTGGGAATGATATGGCTCGACGTCATCTTCGGCAAGCCGGATAACTTCCAATGCGAGCGACTCGAGTTCGAAGTGGTGGACTGGCCATCACAATACCACGCCATCCTCGGGCGTGTAGCATTCGCAAGGTTCCTGGCAGTACCGCACTACGCGTACCTGCTACTCAAGATGCCAGGACCCAGGGGCGTCATCACAGTCCACGGGAGCTTCACCCGATCGGACCACTGCGACAGGGACTTCAACAGAATCTCCCAGTCATTCGGCATGCAAGAGGAGCTCGTAAGGCTCCGCGAGGTGACGGACAACGGGGCACCCCCAGTCGCACGACAAAACGCACCAGATATGTACTTCGAATCCACCGTCAACACAAAGAAGGTGCAGGTCCACCCGACGGATGCCTCCAAGACGGTGCTGATCGCCAACAATCTCAGCTCCGCATAGGAAAGCGCGCTCGTCGAATTCCTCCGTGAGCGCTGGGAAATCTTCGCTTGGTGTCCTGCGGACATGCCAGGAGTTCCCAGGGAATTCGCCGAGCACTCACTCAACGTCTTTCCAGACGCCAAGCCCGTCAAGCAGTCCATCCGACGACTGTCCGAACCATGGGCCGAAGCAATCGGAGTCGAAGTCAACAGACTACTTGACGCAAACTTCATCAGGGAGATCAAGGAGAGCGAGTGGCTCGCTAACACCGCAATGGTCCCCAAAAAGGACACGGACATCCGGCGGATGTGCGTGGACTTCACATCGCTGAACAAGCACTGCCCGAAGGATCATTTCCCTCTCCCTCGGATCGACCAGATCATCGATTCGACGGCAGGATGCGAGAAGCTCTCCTTCCTCGACGCCTACTCAGGCTATAACCAGATTCGACTGAAGGTCGAATATCAGGAAAAAAATGGCGTTCATCACGCCGTTCATAGTGTTCTACTACAACACAATGCCCTTCGGGCTAAAGAACGCGGGTGCCACATACCAACGGTGCATGCAGGCATGCCTGAAGGACCAGATCGGTCGCAATATCCAAGTCTATGTCGACGACATAGTCATCAAAACCAGGGAGGCGAGAACGCTCAACGACGATCTCCGCGAGACGTTCGATAATCTCGACCGCTACAAGATCAAGCTTAACCCTGAAAAGTGCGCCTTCGGCGTCCCATCTGGCTAGCCGCTTGGTTACTTCATCTCCCAGCGAGGGATCGAGGCGAACCCGAAGAAAGTCCGGGCCATAATGGCCATGGAGAAGCCGAAGAACCTCAAGGGTGTCCAGCAGCTTGCAGGACGAATCGCGGCATTGAGCAGGTTCATCAACCGCATGGGCGAGAAAGCCCTGCCATTCTATCAGCTACTGTGCAACAGGCAGACAAATTCGAGTGGACGCCTGAGGCGGATGATGCATTTGAAGATCTAAAGCGGCTGCTCTCTACCTCGCCCGTCTTGGTTACGCCAAAGGAGCGCGAGCCTCTATTGCTGTACATAGCAGCTACACACCAGGTGGTGAGCATCGTACTGGTGGTCGAGCGACCCGAAGAAGGCAAGACCCATGGGGTCCAACGCCCAATCTACTACCTCAGCAAGGTATTGACGCTGACAAAGCAGAGGTACCCTCACTACCAGAAACTCGCCTATAGCGTGTTCATGACGGCTCGTCGGCTGAGCCAGGACTTTCAGGAGCACCAGGTGATGGTCGTCAATGAGGCACCACTAAACAACATCCTAAACAACCCGGAGGCCATAGGACGCGTGGCCCTATGGGGAATTGAGCAGTCACCTCTAGACATCGTCTACGAGAAGCGACTCGCGATCAAATCTTAGGTCCTCCCGGACTTCCTCGTCCACTGGATGGAGCTGTAGCTGCCAGACACACCGGATATGACACAGTCATGGACGATGCACTTCGACGGCTCCAAAGGCGAGGCTGGAGCAGGAGCCGGGGTCATACTGACCTCCCCGTAGGGCGACAAGATGAAGTACGTCCTTCGGATGAAATTTCGAGCTTCCAACAACGAGGCCGAATACGAAGCCCTCATCCACGGCATGAGGGTGGCAAAGATCTGCGGTGCAACACGCCTGGTCATCTACGGAGACTCGAACCTCATCGTCCAGCAGACGATGAATGAGTGCGACGCACATGCCGAAAACATGATCGCGTACCGCGCACTCTACAACTCACTCGAAGGAGACTTTGACGGCTGCGAGCTTCGACACGTTGGGAGAGAAAGCAACGAGGAGGCCAACAGACTTGCCAACATCGGCTCCACTTGTGCACGGGTGCCACCAGGCGTGTTCCTCGAACAGATCTGCGTGCCATCCATCAAGCGGAAATTCTCAAAGGGATCACCCGAAGAAGCAGAACACTCGGGGGCTGCGCTACCCGAAGGACAGGAAGGACCCGAAAAGCTAGACACAGAGGTCTCTGTGGTCAACCTGATGCAGGTCATGGCAGTCGAAGAAACTTGGACACGACCATACCTCAGGTATCTGATAGACGGAGAACTACCTGATAGCCCGACAGACGCCCGGCGCATATCTTGCCGGTCCAAGGCCTTTACAATCATCAATGGCGAGCTGTACAAGCGCAGCATTTCGGGTGTACTCCAAAGGTGCGTCACCATCGGTGACGATAAAACCATACTCCAAGACATCCACGAGGGCATCTGCGGCCATCATGCAGGCAGCCGCTGCCTTGTCGCCAAAGCTCTACGAGCTGGATTCTACTGGCCAACGGCCATGAATGACGCCAAGGACATCGTCTGACGATGCAACGAGTGCCAAAGGTTCGCCGATAAACCACACACGCCCGGATCAGAACTCAGGCCCATACCTTTGGCCTGGCCCTTCGCCCAGTGGGGCCTCAACATGATCGGCAAGCTACCAAGGTCCTCGAAAGGAAGTCACGTCTACCTCCTGGTCGTAGTCGACAAATTCACCAAGTGGATTGAGGCCATGCCAGTCACTAACCAAAAGGGCAAAACTGCCGTCAAGTTCTTTGAATCCATTGTCTACAGGTTCGGCGTGCCGCATAGCATCATCACCGACAATGGGTCAAACTTCATCTCCAAAGAATTCCAGGACTTCTGCGAAGACCTCGGAATCAACATCACATACACCTCCGTGGCGCACCCGCAAACAAACGGGCAGGTCGAGAAGGCCAACGACCTCGTCGGTGTTGGCATCAAGAAGCGCCTAATGAGCCCACTCGAGCGACTTGCATGTGCCTGCACACAAGAGCTACCTTCGGTCCTGTGGAGCCTGCGCACAACGCCAAATAGCTCAACCGGCTACACGCCTTTCTTCATGGTGCACGGAGCTGAAGCTGTGCTGCCAGCAGAGGTATGCCACAAGGCCCCACGGGTCGTCGCTTACAGGGAAGCCAAATCGACGGCCGCACTCGAAGACTCCGTCGACACACTCGACGAGGTGCGTGACATAGCAGCAGCTCGATCAGCAGTGTACCAACAGAGTCTCCACAACTACCACAGCCGACGGCTACGCCCAAGGTCCTTCGTCGAAGGAGACCTAGTCTTGTGACTCAAGCAAGAGCGACCGAAGAAATTCGAGTCACCATGGGAAGGACCCTACACTATCACTGAAGTCATCCCAGGTGGCACCTATCGCCTCAAGCACGTGGAGTCTGGAGTCGCATACTCCAACCCATGGAACGTCGCGCAGCTGCGACGCTTATACCCCTAGATACCCCCTCTTTTACTTTCAATAAGGCTATTCAGCCAAGGCTACTCAGCCGAACTATGTACATCTTCCTTATGATATGAATAAAGCTAAGTGTCTCGCCCCAAACTTTTTCGTTCAACATCTGCATTTTACTCCATATTACAAACACACTCGGGGGCTCCCCCTACCTCACGACTTCATTGACTGAGAATAGCACGTGCACCCTGAGTAGCTGACCACGTCAGGCTAACGAAAGGACACGTAAACAAACAGAGCACCACGTGATACACAACAATAAACCTTTACAATACTAAAGGGCACAACACGCCCAGTTGAATATATACAAATTTTACATCTACTTTTTTTACAGGTTCTACCTATTCTGCACAATAGCCTGCGTACGCTGCTCAAACATGTCTACAATCTGTTCGGCATACTGCCTTACAGCCGCATAATGTGGACGCATATCCCACTCACCACCGTCCGGGCGAAGAGGCGTCCCATCCGCTACAGCAGAAAGATCTACATCGGGACGACGCAACCGCACAAGGGAAAGTGCGGCCTTCACCCCCGCAACAAGCTGATGTCGCACCAGTTCCTTGACATGGTGAACATTCCGAAACTTCGTCAGTAGGCCAAAGAGAGTCGACGGCGCCCCATCCAGTGGAAACATCACATGCAAAAGTGACGCCAACGAAGACTGCACCTGACGAAGCATCCGCGATACCTGGTGGACACGATCCTGCATTGTCGCAAGGACCATGGCACGATCACGGTCCATCCAGAAGAACCCGCCGGCCTCCATGTCCTGCTGGGTCAAGCAGTTAATCCGAACAACAACACACTCCTTTTCCTCCTTCGGAGAAAGGTTAGCACCTGCAATACTTGCAAAAGTAAGATGCAAGGCCAACAGGCGCATCCGAAACAATGAGCAGCAGCTCGAAAAACTGACATTCAAGCTGTTCTGCCAGACAACGCAACTCCCCCATCAAAAATTCCTCCCGGGCAGCGCCTCGCTCCGCCTTCGACTTCCAAACATCAGCATGGCCACGCACTCCAAGCAATTCCCTCTCAAGACTACGGACGCGGTATCAAGAAACACAAGCTGTGACGCACCATCCAACGATGGCCGCAGCTGTGGTGCAGACGAAGTGTCAACGGGATCATCACACGAAGGATCGTAGAGTAAAAGAAGACAAGGATATGAACAAGCGGACGAATGAAGACAGAACTCGGAAATTCATTATGTACAGCAAAAAGCCACTAGGTGGCGCAGGCGTTGTTCATAAACACAATTACAAAAGCTGAAAACAAAAGCTATCCTACGAATAGAAGATCTAAGAGGTTGCATCTTGAGTAGCCTTGGATCCGAACTGTCTCCCCTTGGCCTCTCCCTGCTGCTTCAACGCGTACTCAGCCAGCAAGTCAATCAACTTCGGCCCATAACGCTTACAGCGAGCGGCATAGATGGCAAAGGCTACCTCGGATCCGTCAGCAGCAGTTGGCATCTGGGAGGTAACCTGATGAAGATCCAGCTCCGCTCTAGAAGCCAGGGCCATCGCCAGCCCGACGGACGCACCAATGCCTTTCTGCTTGCGCTTGTACGCCGCAGGTGCTTCGGCTGACAATGCCTCCGCCAAGGCATTAACATCTTCAAGGGCGACGCCCTTGTGGACGAGCTCCTTGTAGAAGCGCCCGAGAACCTCCTTGGCCTTGGCAAGCGAGCCGACCATGGTACCGCAGCGGTCTTCGACCGCCGCAGCAGCATCATCCAGAGCACTCCCGTGCTCCAGAGCACCACGATCAAACTCGATGCCCACGGCATCTAAAATAACAAAGGAAGCAGCATAAATAAATAAAATCACTACAAGGAAAGGCAAGGAAGCGGAAAAGACAAGACAAGGAAACCCACCCGAAACAGCGTTGGCAGCCGCCATCAGCCTTCCGGCTACCTCTCTCTCGCGCGAAGCCGTGGCGGTGGCGAGCTTCTCCTCGCGGTCTGTAGCCTCCTGCTGCAGGCGCTCCTTGGCCTCGGCCGCGTTGACCAGCTCCAGCTCGAGGCGCTCCTTCGCACTAACGGCGACCTCGACTTTCTTCTCCGCTTGCCCAAGGCTCTTTTTGAGAGCATCAAGCTCACGGAGAGAGGTATTGTGGTCCTCTGCAGTCAACAACACACCTATCAGATCGAAGGACAAAAATACAAGAAGAAGCAAAAAGACCAAGTCATAAACATACCTTGAAGCTGTTTGAAGCTGGCCTCCAATGCCAGGTGCTGCTGCACCAGCTGGTTGGCGCCTTGCACAAAAGGCTGCAAAAAGAACTACTGGTCAAAAGAATGGCTCGGGGGCTACACCCAAAAGAACGCGCAAAAACAATTTACACATACGAAAAACGCTCGGGGGCTTCCCCCGAGACTCGAAGGAAAAACGAACAACATAATACCCTACAAATGCTCGGGGGCTCCCCCCGAGGCGCGAAGAAACAATGATCAACAGATCATCCGAAAAGGCTCGGGGGCTCCCCCTGTGGCAGAAAACAGAATTACTCACATGGATAGATGGCGACTCCGAAGGTTCGCCTGCAGTCTTCTGAGGGAACACCACCAAAGCCTCCTTCGGAGAAGACCTCGGAGCAGCGCCCTCAGAGGTGGCCACCGTCTGAGGAGGAGGAGAAGGAATCTTCGACTCCCCCACCATCTCTCGAGCGCCATCGCTGGAGGAGCTGTCAGAGGAGTGGCTGCAAAAGAAAAAACGCCAGCCAAGAACAATCAAGCAAAATCAAGAGACAACAAAAAAGGAAATGAGGAAGCTTACGAGTCAAAGTCGCTAAGGTCGAAAATAGGAGGGGTCTTCTTGCCCTTCTTCTCTTCCTTCTTTTCTTCCTTCTTCTCTTCCTTCTTTCGCTTCGCCGGCGGGTGTGGTGCCACAGCCCGCACGGGAACGGCAGGAATCGGAGAAGAAGAGCCCCCATGCCCATCACTATGACGCTCAAGGCACAGCGGGTTCCTAGGCATCGGCGGAGTCGAGTCATTCGATGATTCGCTGGAGCTCCTCGTCCGCTTGAGAGTGTGATCCTCGCTCGACTCGTTAGCCTCTTCAGCCGGAGATCATGCCGACGGCAGCTCGGACATGGAGTCCACCACCTCATTGTCTGGAGCATCTGGGAATACTTAGGGCAATGGAGGCAACATGTCTGTCACCTTGAATTCCTGCGCAAAAAGATAGCAAAAATTTCAGCACAAAGGTGGAAAACTGAACGTAGTGGAAAAATAGCGCTACGCGCACATCACATTTCTACACCTGCGGAACCGGACGGGAAGCAGAGAATGGAGAAGTCAGCGACTTCCCCGGAAGATCCTCTCCAGCCTTGAACTTCAGCAGCGGACGAAGGATCCCGTCGAGATCCCCCCTTGGAGAATTCCTCAGCCGAAACCCTAGTCAGATCTGGCGACCCGAATAAAGAAACATCGGGTGCGCCCTAGCCTGGAGCGGCTGCACCCGACGTTTGAGAAAAGTGCGGATGATATCCACACCGTTCACCTCCTTATCCGGAATCAGCTGGAGATCCTCCACCCGATGATAGAGCCCCTCTATCTCCGCCACCTCTCCATCCAAGATCTGGTTCTTCCAGGACCTCTTTAGCTCGATCTTTTGCGAGGGGTCGAAAGGAGCAAGACCAAAATCCTGCCAAGCCACCGTGGAGTCGCGGATGTAAAACCATCGCCTCCGCTAGTACTGGACAAATTCGGACATAGAAAAGGAGAATAAAAGAATATTGGATCGAAGGGAAATGATGCAATCCCCAATGGGATAGACACCATCAGAACCAGATTGCCTCTTCACGGAATAGAGTTTCCGGAAGAGGCCAAAGTGCGGCTCGATACCAAGACAGCACTCGCATAAAGTGACGAAACAAGCGATATGAAGAAGAGAGTTGGGAGAAAGATGATGCAGCTGGATGCCGTAAAGAAAAAGCAATCCACGAAGGAAATTGTGGAATGGGAAGGAAAAGCCCCGAAGAACAAAAGCAAGGAACATAACCCGAAACCCAGCGGGGGGACGGGGAATTACCTCGTTGCCAGGGAGTTTGACGGCCTCCCTATCCTGCGGGATCAAGCCCCGCTCATGGAGCTTGTGGAGATCACTCTCCCGCGTCTCCGATCGCCGCCAGCCACCGTCGGTGACACGGGCAGCGATAGAACCTTTCTTGCCACCAGCAGCGCTGGTGCCAACTACAGAAGAGGACTTCTTTGGCTTCCCCATCACGGTGCGGCGGCGCTGGCAGAGAGAACGTAGGATCAAAGAAGGAAATGCTCGAGGATATTCCAGCGCAGCAAGAAAGCTCAGAGAAGATTGGAGCAGTGAAACAAGAATGGCTGCGGTGAAAACAAATTAACTTTTCCCCAATGATTATAAGGACGAAGACGACACATGATGACTATCTATCGGGAAGACCTAGAGCCAACAGCAAGATCTGGCCGTCCACGTGTAAGCACAGCAGCGAACTGTCGCTCACACGCCGTCCACCACGCGCGGAAATCGAGGCGACGCCATAATTATCTCCACGTCGCGCGTGACCAGTCAACTCAAGGTCAGCAGGTGGGACCCATGTTCGTCCAGTCAAGTCACCTCTGGCGCCGCAGACGCGTGCGGTCACCGATCGTCATCACTGATGTCATCAAAAGCTATACTAGCAACGGTTACAATTCTTCGGCTACACAGCTAAGAGTACTCACTCGAATCTACGATTCGATTAATTACTCGGGGGCTACTCATATCAGGAGCGCTGGCCGCGCACCCGAAGCATAATCAAGATATCACACTGCAAAGCTATTCTTCGAGTCCTACGTCGAATCTACGACTCCACTACGGACTTGGGGGCTACTCCCATAGGGAGGATGGATTCAAGCATCCAAAAAAATTGTGTCCTATGGACCTAGAGTCAAACAACGGCTAAGTTAAAGTCTCTGCTCGAGTCTACGACTCGAACAGACACTCGGGGGCTACTCCCATAGGGAGCGCTGGTCGCGCACCCTATGAATTCTTCGACTGCGACCCTTCGGATCAGAATGCAAAAACTTTTCGGCAACTCTGCCCCGATTAACGCTAAGTGAGAAGCATCCTCCTTGGCCACCCGAAACGCCTCCGCGGCGATAAAAATTCGGATGTTGTGTCCGCGACACAAAGATAAGACCTACAGATATCATCTGGTGGGCTGGCAACGCACACGAGTGCGCTCTGCTAGTGGAAACCCGTGCTAGCAGGCGCGATGAAAATCCCGACGGACGCGTTGGGTACATCATTTAAATTTACTGGAATTCCACTCCTGTAAGTCCTCCGCGGCCTGAGTCAAATTACGCCAGCAACTGTTCCGGATTCGAGTCGAGGGACTTGAATCTGAAGAAGATCGTGTTGTTTTGTCCTAAGATAGTTAACTGACCCAAATCCGTCGGGAGAGTCAGGCACACGCATCAACAATCCCTACACACTCAAATCATTTCTCAAGCAAACAGAGATAGCCGCACCCGAAAGAATGAGGAGTCCTCAGCCGAATCTACGATTCGACTGAACACTCCGGGGCTACTGACATGGTTATACCCTACGGGTACACGACCTTAGCATACCTGGTCCAGCCCAAGGAAGGCCCATGAAAAATATACGCCGGCCCATGAAGACTTTCGGGTGGCCAGGGCCCATGACGCCTTCGGATCCTTGGAGAGCAAGACTAGACTAGATAGAAAATTCAAAGGGTCAAACCCTAAAACCTGTAACCGACTCGATCTGTGCCTGGGACCTGCCTGCCTCTATATAAAGGCCAAGAGGGCATGACGAGGAGGCTCTCTTACAATCTCTCGCATACCACCGCATACACACCTCCACGCCAGATTTCATCCGCGCACCCCTGTAACCTCCGGTTCCACCATAATCAGAGCAGACAAGCAGGAGTAGGGTTTTCCCTCCGGGGGCCTGAACCTGGGTAAACCTCGTGTCCCCGTGTTGCTTGTTTGCTAACCGTTCCGCGATCTCCAGCATCCCCATCTTCTCCAAAACCCAAGTCCATAACAATGGGCATTGACGAGATTAAACCTCGTCAGCAAGTGTTCGTCTACATCGTTCACGAGGACAACCTCATTAACGCTATTCGGTCTTAGAGGGTATGTATTCTATGGATGTATATCCATCCGTTGCTTGTATCTAGTATATAGATCTTGGTACTTAGTTGTTCCCATCGTAGGAAATTTTTTGTTTTCTATGCTGCGAATCCTACAGTGGTATCAGAGCCAGATCTATGCGTAGATGCTTTGCACGGGTAGTACACATATGAGTATGTGGGCAATGATGATCATTTTATTGCTTCTTAGTTGTACTTTGGATATTGGTGACAATCAAATGCTAAGATTTGAGAGTAAATCATTATTGTTTGACAATGATGAACCGAATACATGCAAAGAAGCGATGATGGGCCCTGACTCCATCAAATGTCTTGAAGCCATAAAATCTGTGATAGTTCCATACACGAGAAATCAAGTTTTGAACTTGGAAGACCCTCCGGAAAGGTATAAAAACCTATCGGTCGTGTTTGGATCTATAAAGAAACAGACATGGATGTTTCACATCTATGAAATAGTTGACATGTCGTAAAGTATTTTATGACAATGTTCAAGGAGTTGACTATGAAAAGATTGGATCTTTCATAGCGATATTTAGTCAACCACTACATATAATTTGGTATATGGTAGATGAATACACAAAACAAAGTTCTTATAATAGAATGGTTACCTAGGAAGTGTGCATGACATGGTCCAAAGGGTTTTGTTAATTCAAAGGATGCTAAAAGGCATGCAAACTTCAATGGTTTAAGTAAGTATCGCGGAGTTGGAATCTTCACCATGATGAAAAGGAGTTTTCATCAAGAGACGATGAAGATGCTTGCATTTGGAAGAAATTAAGTGGGAGCGCTAAGAAATATTTCTAATACATTATGTGTAGGACATCTTGTTGATTGAAATGATGTATCTTTTATTGACAAAGGTTAAGAATTTCATTTCGATGAAAGACTTAGGCAAAACCCGAATATTAATCATGAATGTCTACATGGATAGACTGTGACGCTAATATGGTTATTCCAAACGTACATATATGAGATATTGAAGGGTTTCAATATAGAAACGACGAGAAACGTTTTTTGTCGCATGGAAAAGAATTGAATCAAGATTCAAGTGTATCGACACTTGATAAGTGAAACAAGATTCAAGTGCTTTGACACTTGATGAGTGAAATCACAAGAATGTTTTGATCAATCATACCATGATATGTACACATCCAGATATGTCCTATGCTCTAAGTGTTATGAGCATATACCAGATTGAATCACAAGATGATCATTGGACGATAGTAAGGAAATTCTTATAATATTTTAGAAGAACTAAGAATATATTTGTATAGAGGTGACAAACAATTACAAATAGTTCATTGTAAAGCGTTACATTGATACTAGTTTTGTCACAAGATACAAATTAAGTTTATCTCAATTTAAACTATGGGTGGCACAATGTAATGGAAAGGAGATTCCATGATGGATTTGGATGAATTCCAAAGTTAAGACATTGTGACGGATACTACAACAAAAGGCTAAGTATATGACTGCTATAGTAGCAGCAAAGGAGGGCATTTGTGTCAAGTAGTTTTTTATCAAACTAAGGTGTGGTCCGCAACGGGCTAACACTAAAGATATATTCTATGACAACAGTATCGACATGATTTAACCCCAAGGAACTAAAGGTCTCACCAAAATACCAAATTTATACAATGTCATCTCATTGGAGAATGAGTGATGCGTGAAGACGCAAAGACATGTAAATACACACGGACCTGAAGCTTCAGATCCGTAGATTATGTTAACCACTTGCAATTGCGTATATGGAACACCAGAAAGCAATAGGTGTTCAACACGCAAAGTTTTCTAACTAAACTATTGTCTCTAGTGCAAGTGGGAGACTGAAGGGAATATGCTCGAGAGGCAATAATAAAGTGGTTATTATCGTATTCCTTGTTTATGATAAATGTTTATTTTACATTCTATAATTGTATTAATACGGAAACGTTAATACATGTGTGTTTAATAAACAAAAGGAAGTTCCTAGTTATGCCTCTCTTATAAACTAGCTCGTTGATTAACAAGATGATCAAAGGTTTCCTGATCATGGACATTGGATGTTGTTAATAACGAGGTCACAACATTGTTGGAATGATGTGATGAACATTCATTCGAAGTATAGCATTATGATCAAGGTAATTGTGTTTATATTGCTATAACATCATATGAAGTAATCTTAGTCCTTAGACCATGAGATCATGTCAATCACTAACACCGGAAGAGTATCTTGATAACATCAAACGTCACACCGTAACAGGGTGACTATAAAGATGGGTTCAGTGCTACGAAGGTGTTATGTTGAGGCTCATGGATCAAGAGTGGAATTTGTTCATCCCGATGATGGAGAGATATACTCTAGGCCCTCTCGGTGACATCACATTAGTTAGCTTGCAAGCAAGTGATTTTATCACTAGAATGTTATATCATGGGAACAAGAAAAGAGTACATGTCAGTAACGAGATCAAACTAGGTACGGAGATACCAATGATCGAATCTCGGACATGTAATATATCACGAGACAAAGGGATTGAGTTACATGCGTATAAGGTTCACACGATCACAGAAGTCCTCGTTGAATATGTGGGAGTCAGTACGGATCTCCAGGTCCTGCTGCTGATTATTGATCGGAGAGGGGTCTCGATCATGTCTACATTATTCGCGAACCGTAGGGTGACACACTTAAGGGATACCGGCACCACTTGGAGCAAATAATATGCCAGAGAAAGAAAAAGAAAAGCGCAGGAATTTATTTCACTAGACACCGAAACTGTTTCGGTTGAAATTGCTGAAACTGGTTATGCATGTGAAATTGAAATGTTGTAAAGGGTTTTATGTGAATATTTGTTAATTAAAGTAATTAACAAAATTCTGAATAAATAAATAAAAGAGTTTTATTTAATGAGAGATTGCATTAAATTTGGTGGAAATTTAATGGAGGTGAGTGGAATTTTGAGTGGGTGACTATTTATGTTAGTGGGAGCTCCACCCACATGAATGTGGAAGAGGTGGGGGCACCTCCATGGATGCAACGCCATGGGAGGGGGCTGCCCCCCTATCCCTATAAAAGGCACCCCATTCCCTCCTCTCATCTCACACCTTGTTGTGAAGGATCTCTCTCCCCCCTTTAGAATTTCCCATGGTCTTGGATCAGTGAGATACATGTTCCTGATGGCTTTTTCTAGAAGGATTTTTTTGCTTCCGCTGCTTCGCTGGAGAGAGGGAGTGGAGGTTGTCGTGGTACCCGGACGTGTGTGCGATCACGAATGCACCACTGCTTTGCGGTGCTGGACTTGATGGTGCTAGACCGGCTGGACCAGATGGACTTCATCACGATCTTGAGATCGGCAAGCGTTCGTCTACATCATCCACGAGTACAACCTCATTAACGCTATTCGGTCTTCGAGGGTATGTATTCTATGGATGTATATCCACCCATTGCTTGTATCTAGTAGATAGATCTTGGTACTTACTTGTTCCCATCGTAGGAAATTTTTTATTTTCTATGCTGGGAACCCTACACCTCTGCCACTCGACGCTTCTCGTGACATGTTGATGGGATATCACTGGCTCCTCATCAAGGAGCACAATCGTCGCATGGAGCGCATGGATCCCGCTGCGTGGCGTGAGGCCACTAAGGCACTCGACCTGTCCTTCATGTCGATGGACTCGCAGGGCAACATCATGCCCAAGACACCGCAGGTCGCGATCATGGCGGCCACCACCTACCTGGCAGCAAACCCGCCACCGGCGGGGGATCCCTAGTATGCAATACATAAATATGTGATTGCAGGTCTCGGGCTTGTCGGAGCCGCGTTGCACGGCGAGATGACCCTGGAGCCTAATAAAAAGGCTACGATAAAATTTAACAGAAGCTGCACACCCTCATCCGACGAGGAGGATCATGACTTGCCACGGCGTCCTCATAGGCCACGGCGCAGGAGCCACAACTACGATGCCCGTGACGAGCTCACATAGCACAAGTTCGACAAATCACACGCAAAACACGCGTGATCCACGGAGTTCGAAGATGAAGACACGGAGCTATGTGGCGCCCGGTGCTTCAGCAGGGCCATATGGCAAACGCGGATGCCTAAGGGCTTCAAGCTTCCTTCGGACAACTCGAAGTTCGACGGCGAACAGGAGGTGGAGATTTGGCTCGGCGATCATATGTTGTTAGTCAAACTCCATGGCGGGAGTAAAAACATAGCCATGCAATGCCTTCAGCTGCAGATGACGGGTGTGGCCAGAGCCTGGCTCAACAACCTCCCCTCCGGATCCATCCGTAGCTAGGAAGAGCTAGCATACTGCTTCATCTGCAAATTCAAAGGCACCAGCAAATGGTTGGATTCAATCTAGGAGCTACGGGCCCGTTGCCAACGCTCCAACGAGTCCATATGCTCGTACATACAGCGTTGGTCCATTATCAAGAACTTCGCCAAGAACATCTCGGAGGAAAGGGAAATCGACGCCTTCAACGGCGTCGTAAGACGCGGCGAATTCGAAGAGGATCTTGGGCGCGTCAACCCCAAAACCATCGATCATCTGATGGACATCGCCAATCGCTGGGCAGATGGGGAGGATACCGTCAACCGAACCCATTCAGATGATGAAGACGGCTTCGGCCGCAGACGCGGTGGCTAAGGAAAAAGAAGAGTGCACGTCTACGACGAGCGCGAAGAGGTCGATACGGTCATGGTGACTATGACGATCGCCGTGAGGACGAAAACCGCAACAACGGGTATCGCGGCGGCAACTACCGCGACGGCAGCCCACACAAACATGGTAGCGCCGCAACCGCGATGACGAGCCATCCGCACTCGACAAACTATCGGGTCCTTGCACTATCCATTTCTACATCGACAAGTAGGATGGCAAAAGGAAGGCCAGGCACATGCTCAATGACTGCATGGAGTTTTAGAAAATCCATGAAGGTTTTATGCCCAGATGCGGCGCCAGGCAGTGAATCCAGGATTCGTCCCCGCCCCAGGAGCCGTCGCACATGGGGCTCCACCTCCTCCACCCGGAGCACCCGCACAGCCTGCGGGTGCGCCGGCCCAGAACAACAGAGCAGATCCATACCCACCACAGCTGGGGGCCATGATGATACAAAATGGACATCCGTCCAACAAGGTGCAGAAGATGATCACCCGTCAGGTTAACCTGGCTTTTACCTCTCCGCCTACCATACCTGAGTACCTCAGCGGCTCGGAGTCATGCATCACATTCGACCTTTCAGATCACCCACACCAAATACCTCGCCCAGGTCATTCTGCCCTGGTGCTCGAGCCACAGATCGGTGGATTCGAGATGAGTCGTGTATTCATGGACGGTGGCAGCGGCATCAACCTGTTGTTCGCTAGCACACTCGTGGCTATGCGAATCCCGCTATGCATCCTAGAGGTGTCAGACTTGACCTTGTCCCAGGGAAAGGAATATACCCCCTGGGCAGAATATGGTTTGACGTCATCTTCGGCACCCCTAGCAACTTCGGGCGCGAGCAGCTCGAGTTCGATGTGGTGGACTGGCCCTCACAGTACCACGCCATCATCGAGCGCATGGCATTCGCAAGATTAATGGCAGTGCCACATTACATGTACCTTCTTATGAAGATGCCAGGGCCCAATGGCGTCATCACCGTCCCAGGTAGCTTCACCAATTTAGACAGCTGTGACAGGGACTTCAACACAATCTCCCAGTCATTCGGCATGCAGGAGGAGCTCGCAAGGCTGAAGGAGTCAACAGTCAATAGTCTGCCCCTGTCACCAGGCAAAATGCACACGACATGTCATTCGACTCCACAATCAACACCAAGGAGGTGCAGTTCTACCCGATGGACCCTACCAAGACGACCCTGATTGCCAACAACATGAGTCCCACATAGGAACTCCCGCTCGTCGAATTCCTCCGTGAGCGCTGGGAAATATTCGCCAGGTGTCCTGCGGACATGCCATGAGTTCCCAGGGAATTCGCTGAGCATGAACTCAATGTGTTTCCGGATGCAAAGCCGGTCAAGCAGTCGATGCGTCGACTGTCCGAGAAAAAAGCTGAAGCATTTGGAATCAAAGTCAACAGACTCCTCGACGCCAACTTCATAAGGGATATAAAGGAAAGCACCTAGGTAGCTAACCCCTTGCTGGTCCCTAATAAGGACACGGACATCCTACGGATGTGTGTGGACTTCACGACGCTTAACAAGCATTGTCCTAAGGACCACTTCCCCTACCACGGATCGATCAAATCATCGACTCCACTGCAGGATGCGAGAGGCTCTCCTTTCTTGACGCATATTTAGGATACAATCAAATTCGACTAAAGTCGAAGATCAAGAGAAGACGGCGTTCATCACACCGTTCGAGGTGTTCTACTACAACACAATGACTTCCGGGCTCAAGAACGCAGGCGCCACCTACCAAAGGTGCATGCAGGCGTGCCTGAAGAGCCATATTGGTCGCAACGTCCAGTTCTATGTTGAGGACATAGTAATCAAGACCAAGAAAAGCCGAACACTTATCGACGATCTCTACGATACGTTCGACAACCTCGATCGCTAAAAGATCAAGCTAAACCCGAAAAAGTGCACCTTCGGCGTCCCATCCGGGCAACCACTCGGGTACTGCATATCTCAAAGAGGCATCGAGGCTAACCCGAAGAAAATCAGGGCTATACTATTCATGGAGAAGACGAAGAACGTCAAAGGAGTCCAATAGCTAGCTGGGCGAATCGCGACACTCAGCAGATTCATCAGCCGCATGGGTGAAAAGGCTCTCCCCTTCTACCAACTGCTACGCAAGGCCGAGAAGTCTGAGTGGATGGCTGAAGCCGGCGAGGCATTTGAAGACCTCAAGCACTTACTCTCTACATCTCCAGTACTGGTAACGCCAAAGGAGGGAGATCCCATGCTGCTCTATATCGCGGCCACGCACCAGGTGGTTAGCACTGCCCTCGTGGTCGAACGACCCGAAGACGGCAAAACTCACGGGGTACAGTGCCTAGTCTACTACCTCGGCAAAGTACCAAAGCCTACAAAGAAAATGTATCCCCACTACCAAAAACTCGCCTAAGGCGTATTCATGCCACTACTTATAGGAGCATCAGATCGTGGTCGTCAATGACGCACCACTGTCAAACATCCTAAACAACCCCGAAGCTACTAGGTGAGTAGCGTTATGGGGCATTGAGTTGTCCCCTCGGGACATCATCTACGAGCGTCACACCGCTATCAAGTCTCAGGTGCTCCCTGACTTCTTCATCCACTGGATGGAGATCTAGCTACCGGACACTCCGAACATGTCCCAGTCTTGGACAATGCACTTCGACGGCTCCTTGCGCGAGGCCGAAGCAGGAGCCGGAGTGATCTTGACATCCCCTCAAGGGGATAAGATGAGATATGTGTTGCGGATGAAGTTCCGCGCATCCAACAATAAGGCTGAGTACGAGGCACTCCTGCACTGCATGCGGATGTCAAAAGTGTGCGGCACCACGCGCTTCGTCATCTACGGTGACTCCAACCTTGTTGTCCAGCAGACGATGAACAAATGCGATGCCCATAGCGCCAATATGATCGCATACCATGCGCTCTACAACTCACTCAAAGGAGACTTTGACGGTTGCGAACTCCGGCATGTCGATAGGGAAAGCAATGACGAGGCTGACAAGCTCGCCAACATCAGCTCCACCTATGCCCCAGTGCCACCCGGTATGTTCCTCGAGCAAATCTGCGTGCCCTCCATCAAGCAAAAACTCCCAAGGGACACAACTGGTGCCACGGGACACTCGGGGGCTACGCCACCCGAGAAGGCCGACGCACCCGAAGACCTTGACACGGAAGTCGAACTGGTGAGCCTCATGCAGGTCCTAGCAGTCGAGAAAACATGGACTTAGCCGTATGTCAAGTACCTGGTAAGCAAAAAACTGCCCGAGGACCCGATAGACGCCGGACACATCGCTCGCCGATCAAAGGCATTTACCATCATCAGCAACGAGCTATACAAGTGCAGCATTTCAGGTGTGCTCCAGCGATGCATCACCAACAGTGATGGGAAGAGCATCCTCCTCGACATTCATGAAGGCATCTACGGCCACCACGCAGGCAGCCGCGCCCTCGTCGCTAAGGCTCTGCAAGCTGGCTTCTATTGGCCAACCGCGATGTGCGACGCCAAGGACATCATCGAGAAGTGCAATGCTTGCCAGAGGTTTGCAGACAAACCACACGCTCCAGGCTCAGAGCTGCGGCCCATACCACTGGCCTGGCCCTTCGCCTAGTGGGGACTCGACATGTTCAGCAAGCTGCAGAAGTCCTCGCCCGAAGGGCATGTCTTCCTCCAGGTAGTAGTCGACAAATTCACGAAGTTGATCGATGCCATGCTCGTCACTAACCAAACCAACGCTTCTGCCGTTAAGTTCTTTCAATCCATCATCTACAGGTTCGGAGTGCCTCACAACATCATAACTGACAATGGCACGAACTTCACCTCGAAGGAGTTCCGAGACTTCTACGAAGGGCTCGGCAACAACCTCAGGTACTCCTCCATAGCGCATTCGCATACCAACGGGCAGGTCAAAAAGGCCAACGGCCTTGTCTGCAACGGAATCAAGAAGCGGATATTATGCCCACTCGAAAGGTTGGCGGGAGCATGGGCGGAGGAGCTACCCTCCGTCCTCTAGAGCCTACGCACAACGCTAAACAGTGCCACTGGCTACACGCCCTTCTTCATGGTGCACGGAGCCGAAGCAATGTTGCCCGCCGAGGTACGCTACAAGGGCGATTTGTAATTTGCTCCTATTTCCGTATCCAGAATTTTGTGGAGACATGTATACACTATTGTATTTTGTCCAAACACAAAACTATGTATTATGTGGACATGAATATAGATTGTGTTTACCAAGAGTTGTAAGTTGTAACCAGTTTTATATGTCGAATGTTTGGGAAAAGTAGACACAAAATACAAAATGAATTCCCTCGGCCTACACCCAATATTTTGTAAACTGTGTAATTGAGTTTTTGTGTTTGGAAGTGAACCTTAAGTTTGTAGTTAGGTCGTCTTCTTTCTCGACAAACCGAATATATTAATATCACGATGATACCAATTACGCCCGGCCTCTGCAATAATGAAATATTCTAAAGACATTACAGATGCACACACACCCCTATTACAAAAAACAAGAAGAAGAATAAAAATAAAAAACAAAAGATCCCTCTTTGGTAACCAGACCTTGTAGCTGAAACACAAACCACCGCAAAGACAACACCCAGAGTCCATGCTCACAAAACAATGTCTTAAACAAACAAACAAAAACAAGAACATTGTCAGGCACAACCAATTAAGGCCGGACCTTGGATTTTTTTCCCTAGAGCAAGTCCGTCTTATCAAAACATTGCCTTCAACAAGGTCATTTATATGCACAACCAATTGAGGCCAGCCCTTGGATTTTCATCCTGAAAGATAAGACAATGTACTCCTCATGTGCTTGTGCCCCCTCTTCTCAATGTCACTGCTGCAAGTCAAGATCAACCAAGCAAGGTTCTCTTCACCCCGAACACACTGTCTGCCCTTACTAGACCCAAGATCTGAGTCGCCTGATATTCTCTGCCACTGTTTTCTTCATGGACATTGAAAACTGACATGTCCCATGGTGGCAACAGACGGCAAAGCTTCACGGTACTCCCTCCTGAAGCCGCACAACTAGGAATATGGGTGCTCATGATAGAATTCCATCCGATCCAGTAAATAATATCATCAGCGGAGCATTCCGGAACACATCACAAGCCAGATCAAAGAGAGAAGGCATGAAGTAGAACATCGTCCTAACGCGAAAAGATCCCAAGGATCGCTCTTTATAGGTAGCAAGTAGCTTGAGAAGTGGGACATTGTCCAACAGGATGTTTCTCTTCACAGTTGGTGCATTGATCTCCATGCTCCTTGGAAGTATGATCCTTGTCTCCACAAATAATGCAAGCTGGGGCTCCATCTAGGATAATATTTCTGTCATCCTTGTTGTAACAAACTCTTTTGGGATAGCTTTCTTCCATTTTGATCATTTGATCAGTCACTTTAAGCATCAGTTGGCCTTGAGTTTCCAAAAATCCTTGTAGCTTTGGATCTTCTCCACTAGTGTTGGCTATGAACTGAGCTGTCACTTGGTTCAGCTGGTGTTGAGTTGCTATGAGTTCTTTCATGCTGTCCTCTTGGTTGGTGTTGGTGTCATCAACTTTGATATTGGAGTCTCTTGGAGTAGTCATCTGTTTGGGTTGAAGGGAGATTAGAATAGGCAAAAGATTTTCTAAGGAATCAATTCTAATCACACACATCACAATTCACACAAGCAATGT
Source organism: Avena sativa (assembly GCA_916181665.1). NCBI lineage: Eukaryota > Viridiplantae > Streptophyta > Magnoliopsida > Poales > Poaceae > Avena > Avena sativa. Next base: position 400,216,475 of record OV702279.1, read on the forward strand.
GCATGCAATCACAAACCAAACATTCACAAACACCTTTGCACTCAACAACAAAGTTCAAGCACATACTTAGGCAACAAAATATTTTTGTTACACCACATAAGTTGGTGTGTTTGACTTAACTAAAATATGGTGGTCCATCTATATGGTTCACTTGTGATCTTTCCATCATTCTTGGTTGATTCTTCTTGCTTGAAGTCATGGTTTCCTTGAGAAAAACTCTTTGGTCACAAAACTTCAAATGATGTAGGTTCCTTCTAACTTTTGCATTCCCTCAGTCTCTAAATCTTGAATAAGATTTCCTTGTTTTACTTGTAGTCCTAGTGATATCCATGTTGGAAGTCCTTGGTGAATATGCTGAAGATGTTGAAGTCATTAGAGTTGAAGAAGTTGAAGTCATTAGAGTTGAAAGTGTTGAAGAAGTCCTTTGCACATGGTGTAGTCCTTGGCCATGGGTAAGTTTTTCCATCAAGTTGAAATAGAAGAGATGTAGAGTTGAAACCAAAATGGTTGAGGAAAGAGTTTACAAGTGTTTTTGTAAATAAGTTTTTGGAACAATTACAACTCCTATTTTTCTAAGGGTTTTTGTCCAATCCTAGGTTCACAAATCCTACAGGCAACACAATGCTCTGATACCATCTGTAGAGGGAGTGTCCCAACCTTTATTAACATAAGGTGGAGTCCCCTGTGTTTACAATGCTAGTCCCTAGATCAATAGCTAGCATCCACAGTTTAGATGTAATATCAAGAAACAAAGGTCATAATATAACTTTATAACCAGGAATAACATAATTTTATTACATCTTTACATAGCTCACTTGGCTATTACATTACATTGCAGCGGAATATCTATAAGCATGGGTCCTTCATCTTCAAAGTGCCACAGGCAGATGTTGGTTGTAGACTTTGTAATCCTAATCAATCAATCTTCACTAAAATCAAACAAGCCTGCAACATTACAAGTTACAGCCACAAGGGTCAATACATTTGAATTGTATTGGCAAGCTTCACTACTATGTATAATATGAGTGGATCCTATCATTACATGCATTTTTGGCTATGTAGAGTTTAAGGCTCATTTGCATAAAGCAAAATTTATCCTATCTTTTCAAAATGGTTTTGGTCCTTTGTCAAATCTCCTTTTCAAAAATCCCATGAACTCCTTGGTAGAAACTCAAGTGTTCAAGTTCTTGTCAAAATTCCCTTGAGCTACTTGGTATCCCCAAGTGCAACAAGTTTTATCAAAATCTCATGAGTTCCTTGGTAACCCCAAGTGTTCATGTTTTCAACAAAATCTCTTGAGTTCCTTGGTAACCCCAAGTACATCAAGTTTTGTCAAAGTACCTTGAGCTCCTTGGTAACCCCAAGTGCAACAAGTCCTTAAAAGTTTTCTTTTAGAAATTAGAATGTCGAGATCTCCCATAGCTTCAAACTTTAGTTGCTCAGTATTGTCCATAACCGGGGACACGGCTAAGTACTTAGATTTTATTATCTTCTGCAGAAGGAGTACACTTTACCCACATGTCACAATCCCATCTTGTTGCCACCAGTGGCCGCTGGATTAGTGCTCACCAAGATGGAGTACTGGCAGATTGAGAATGTGACGAAGTCTTTCCAAAGGGTCCTCCCATACACCATTGCTAGCTTGCCTTCAGCACCCATGTAGGATTCCAGGTCCCCATGTCCAGTTAACTGAAGACAGTGCATGGGTCTTCCCAATGTAGTGGACTAAGCCAGAGCCATAATAGCATGTGGTTGCACACGAAAGCCACAATTGGAGAAACATGTTCAATCTCTAAGTTTCCTGGGTGGTTTCCTTTGGAGCACAACACAAAGAGATTGCCATAGACATGGTTCCTTTTGTTGCCACCTTCTCCAAAACTCAAAGTATCCTTGGCCACCCAGGTGGTTCATTGAGTCCTTGTTTTATTATATAAAAATACAAGTCCTTTTCTCAACTTCATAAAATTTCAACATGTATCTCTTTTCAATAAAAATAGCATGGCTAAGCATGTACAACTACAATATTTTCACTAAGGAGTGTATAGGGAATCCTATTAGGATTTAGCATAGCATAAGTATAGAAGTTCTTTTCATGCATGTTTCAAAATCCACTAAGTATAATGAAAATAGTAGGACTTTAGATGATAGTGTAACTTGCCTTTTTGGTAGGGAATGGTGGTTCACTCCTTGATCTTGCTAGTCTCACACTTTTCTAACTTCACTACAATCAATCAAGCAAACACAATATCAACTAGCATTCCAAACCAATAATCAAACAATTTCACACACATAAAACAATGGGATCTAGGTCATGCATGTAAGCATGCAAGGGATGGTTCTAATTGCAAAGGTGGTCTCCACTAGGCTTCTAAATTTTGTAAGGTTCAAGTTAGTCATTTTTCAAAGTGGCAAAGTCATTTGCAAAAGGGTTTTATCCAAAACCATTTTTAAATCCATTCATCATTTTATGTGGTGAAAAATGTTTTTATCATCTCAAAACTTTTTAAGTCTTTCACCAAATTAGTTGCTAATCCACAAAACTTGGTGTTTTGGGTCAGTAGGTTTGATCCAAGGCATTTTTCTCAAAGTTTTTACTCAAAATCATTTCCATAACAAAAACCATTATTTTCATTTGGCTAGAAATGACTAAATCAAGTTTTCCATCCTAAACTTTACCAAATCCATTTTCCAAACTATGGGTTGGTTCCTAGGGTCAGTGAGTTTACAACAAACCATTTTGCAAAGGTTTTAACCCCTAAAAACATTTTTAAACAATTTTTCTAATCTAAACAAGCACACAAAAGTATCTGCAAAAACAAGCAAACTAACAGATACTATTTACTAAACCAAAGGCATGGTTGGCTACGGTTTGTTCTACTGATTCCAACGACATCAAATTTGTAATTTTTGGACGTGTGGATCAAAAGTTACAGGGTTTTCAAATTGCAACTTAAATCTATTTTTCAAATTCTGTTTTAAATAGAACTGGCCACGCGTCGCAATATGACTGGCTGGTACCGGTTCGGCCGGATCGGCAACGTGGACCGCAGGATCTGAAGCGTATCGTGCGGCACAGGATCGATCTTACCCTTTCGATAAGTCATTCAATCGCGTGCCTCGGATCTGGATGGGACGGCTGTTAATGCCTGGCCAAGAACTGGCGGCGAGACGACGGCGGCGCGCGTCGGCGGTGCTCTGGCTACGGCGTAACGGCGAGAACAGGAAGCGAGAGGAGTGGGGAAAATGCTCACCAGATTCGCCGTGGAATGCTGGTGCTCAACGTGGTCGTCTCCGTCGAAGGGGCGCTCGGGGTAGTCTTGAATCGCTCGCCGGAGTTGCTCCTGGCGTCAGATGGTCCTGCTCGTGGTCGGGGTGGGTGCTATAGATCGCAAGGAGGCAAACCGAGGGTACGGTTAGACGCGCTAGGACATGGTGTAGGTGTGTGCGTGAACGAGAGGAAGAGGGGCGGCCGGAAACTACCTGTGGGGCTCGTCGGAGTTGGAGCGGACGGCGGCGTCGTTCAGATCTTGTTGCAGACGTTGCTCTGGGGCGCCCGCGGTCGTATGGGTGGTACGGGAAGAAGCGTCTGGGAGTGGGGAGTCTCCTAGTGTGCTCAGGGAGGCACGGGGCGGTGTTGAGTCGCCGGAATCGGCACCGGAGTGTCGTCGGAACAGAGGGAGTGCCAAGCCAAATTGAGGCAGCCTCGGGGCAGAGAGGGAGTGGCGACAGAGGGGAAAGGAGGAGAAGACGCTGGCGTTTTAACGTGCATGGTCAAGGCGAGTAATGGTGGCCGCGTTAAGACGAATTAGTGTCGCGGAATCACTGCAGGAAACGGCGACGGGGAAGGGAGAAGAAGTCGCGCGGGTGAGGAGGATGAACAGGAAGGTGGGGTCGGCTGGTCAGTGAGAAAAGAAGTGAGGGGAAGGGTCCACCAGTCAGTCTCTTTGCGGGTCTAGAAGTGAGTGGAAAACGTTTCGTCGTGGGAGAGGGTAGCTGGGCTGTTTGATGGGCTTATGGGCTTGGCCGGCCGGGCTGGTCCAGATTCTATTTTTTTTCTTCTAAAAGCCTTTTCCTTTTCTATTTCCAATTTCTGTTTTGAAATTTCAAACTAACAATCAATAATCAAATCAATTCAAACAATCACCAAACTTTTCATTTGAATTTGGTTCTGTTTAACACATAAACCAAAGTCCAAAATGAAATAATACTTTAAATCTTTTTAGGTTCCATTCATTAATTAAATAAAATGGACCAAGGTTTATTAATCAAATAGGGTTTTGTTTTATTTAAAAACCTCTTTTGAAATCTAAATATTTTTAAAACCAAATCCGTAGGTTTTCTTTGAGAATATAAAATACTTGGAAACTTATTTTAAATAAATAAATAAGTTTTGATGTTTTGGAAATAGTAAAACCTTTATTAATAAAACTTGAATAATAAATCCTTATTAATTTATTTTAAATAAACCTTTACTATTTTTATCAAAACAAAATGTTTTATTTCAAAAGCTTGACCAAGGTTTAATTTAGCTCTATAAAATAATCCTTATTTATAAAACTTCTATTTCTTTTGAAAACCAAATCCTTTTATTTAAAAGATCCAAAATAGTAGTTCCAAAATATTTTATTTTTATTTATTAAATGTTTATCTTTTTAAATCCCTTTAGGATTTTATTTGATCCAAATTGGTTTGAAGATTTCCAATTGGATTCAAAAGTTTCTTCTCACTCAGAAAAACAAACAAAGTTTTTATTTTATTCATTTATTTTTCACATTACAAGATTTGGAAAATCTTGGGATGTGACAGGCTACCACCATTAAAATAAATCTCGTCCCGAGATTTGGGAAGGCTAGGGTTACAAGTAGGCTCAAAACAACTAGGGTACTACCACCCTTAAAAAATTTCAAACAAAAATTACATATAGGCCTTCTTGGGATCCTGGGAAAACTTCTCTAAGCAAACATTTGCATTGTGTCCTTTGTTTCCATACTTGCCTCATGGGCCAAGGTTTAGTTTCTCCATAGGCTTGTTTAACTTGTTCTTCATCTTTTCTGGACAGTTGCTTGCATAATGTCCTGGGTTCTTGCAGTTGAAACAGTGGATGTCTTTGAGTTCTTTACGTGGCTCTTGTGGACAGGTTGCTACATAGTGGCCTAGCTCTTTGCAGTTGTTGCACACCACTTGGCCAATCTCTTTATTCTTCGGGTTCTCTGGGCATTCACCGGAATAGTGTCCCATTTCCTTACATTTATAACATTGCACATGGCTTTTGTCTACATTTTGCTTCTTGGGTTTCTTTGATCCTTTGAATTGGGTTGTTTTGTTTGGAGGTATAAGTGGTCCTTTTCCTTTGCTATCAATCTTCTTGGTAGACTTGGATCCTTCCTGTTTCCTTTGTTCCACAATGGAATAGATGGGGCATTGGATAGGGACATGGTTGTTTCCTTCACATAGGTAGCAAGTAGCTTGAGAAGTGGGACATTGTCCAATAGGATGTTTCTCTTCACAGTTGGTGCATTGATCTCCATGCTCCTTGGAAGTATGATCCTTGTCTCCACAAATAATGCAAGCTGGGGCTCCATCTAGGATAATATTTCTGTCATCCTTGTTGTCACAAACTCTTTTGGGATAGCTTTCTTCCATTTTGATCATTTGATCAGTCACTTTAAGCATCCGTTGGCCTTGAGTTTCCAAAAATCCTTGTAGCTTTGGATCTTCTCCACTAGTGTTGGCTATGAACTGAGCTGTCACTTGGTTCAGCCGGTGTTGAGTTGCTATGAGTTCTTTCATGCTGTCCTCTTGGTTGGTGTTGGTGTCATCAACTTTGATATTGGAGTCTCTTGGAGTAGTCATCTGTTTGGGTTGAAGGGAAATTAGAATAGGCAAAAGATTTTCTAAGGAATCAATTCTAATCACACACATCACAATTCACACAAGCAATGTGCATGCAATCACAAACCAAACATTCACAAACACCTTTGCACTCAACAACAAAGTTCAAGCACATGCTTAGGCAACAAAATATTTTTGTTACACCACATAAGTTGGTGTGTTTGACTTAACTAAAATATGGTGGTCCATCTATATGGTTCACTTGTGATCTTTCCATCATTCTTGGTTGATTCTTCTTGCTTGAAGTCATGGTTTCCTTGAGAAAAACTCTTTGGTCACAAAACTTCAAATGATGTAGGTTCCTTCTAACTTTTGCATTCCCTCAGTCTCTAAATCTTGAATAAGATTTCCTTGTTTTACTTGTAGTCCTAGTGATATCCATGTTGGAAGTCCTTGGTGAATATGCTGAAGATGTTGAAGTCATTAGAGTTGAAGAAGTTGAAGTCATTAGAGTTGAAAGTGTTGAAGAAGTCCTTTGCACATGGTGTAGTCCTTGGCCATGGGTAAGTTTTTCCATCAAGTTGAAATAGAAGAGATGTAGAGTTGAAACCAAAATGGTTGAGGAAAGAGTTTACAAGTGTTTTTGTAAATAAGTTTTTGGAACAATTACAACTCCTATTTTTCTAAGGGTTTTTGTCCAATCCTAGGTTCACAAATCCTACAGGCAACACAATGCTCTGATACCATCTGTAGAGGGAGTGTCCCAACCTTTATTAACATAAGGTGGAGTCCCCTGTGTTTACAATGCTAGTCCCTGGATCAATAGCTAGCATCCACAGTTTAGATGTAATATCAAGAAACAAAGGTCATAATATAACTTTATAACCAGGAATAACATAATTTTATTACATCTTTACATAGCTCACTTGGCTATTACATTACATTGCAGCGAAATATCTATAAGCATGGGTCCTTCATCTTCAAAGTGCCACAGGCAGATGTTGGTTGTAGACTTTGTAATCCTAATCAATCAATCTTCACTAAAATCAAACAAGCCTGCAACATTACAAGTTACAGCCACAAGGGTCAATACATTTGAATTGTATTGGCAAGCTTCACTACTATGTATAATATGAGTGGATCCTATCATTACATGCATTTTTGGCTATGTAGAGTTTAAGGCTCATTTGCATAAAGCAAAATTTATCCTATCTTTTCAAAATGGTTTTGGTCCTTTGTCAAATCTCCTTTTCAAAAATCCCTTGAACTCCTTGGTAGAAACTCAAGTGTTCAAGTTCTTGTCAAAATTCCCTTGAGCTACTTGGTATCCCCAAGTGCAACAAGTTTTATCAAAATCTCATGAGTTCCTTGGTAACCCCAAGTGTTCATGTTTTCAACAAAATCTCTTGAGTTCCTTGGTAACCCCAAGTACATCAAGTTTTGTCAAAGTCCCTTGAGCTCCTTGGTAACCCCAAGTGCAACAAGTCCTTAAAAGTTTTCTTTTAGAAATTAGAATATCGAGATCTCCCATAGCTTCAAACTTTAGTTGCTCAGTATTGTCCATAACCGGGGACACGGCTAAGTACTTAGATTTTATTATCTTCTGCAGAAGGAGTACACTTTACCCACATGTCACAATCCCATCTTGTTGCCACCAGTGGCCGCTGGATTAGTGCTCACCAAGATGGAGTACTGGCAGATTGAGAATGTGACGAAGTCTTTCCAAAGGGTCCTCCCATACACCATTGCTAGCTTGCCTTCAGCACCCATGTAGGATTCCAGGTCCCCATGTCCAGTTAACTGAAGACAGTGCATGGGTCTTCCCAATGTAGTGGACTAAGCCAGAGCCATAATAGCATGTGGTTGCACACGAAAGCCACAATTGGAGAAACATGTTCAATCTCTAAGTTTCCTGGGTGGTTTCCTTTGGAGCACAACACAAAGAAATTGCCATAGACATGGTTCCTTTTGTTGCCACCTTCTCCAAAACTCAAAGTATCCTTGGCCACCCAGGTGGTTCATTGAGTCCTTGTTTTATTATATAAAAACACAAGTCCTTTTCTCAACTTCATAAAATTTCAACATGTATCTCTTTTCAATAAAAATAGCATGGCTAAGCATGTACAACTACAATATTTTCACTAAGGAGTGTATAGGGAATCCTATTAGGATTTAGCATAGCATAAGTATAGAAGTTCTTTTCATGCATGTTTCAAAATCCACTAAGTATAATGAAAATAGTAGGACTTTAGATGATAGTGTAACTTGCCTTTTTGGTAGGGAATGGTGGTTCACTCCTTGATCTTGCTAGTCTCACACTTTTCTAACTTCACTACAATCAATCAAGCAAACACAATATCAACTAGCATTCCAAACCAATAATCAAACAATTTCACACACATAAAACAATGGGATCTAGGTCATGCATGTAAGCATGCAAGGGATGGTTCTAATTGCAAAGGTGGTCTCCACTAGGCTTCTAAATTTTGTAAGGTTCAAGTTAGTCATTTTTCAAAGTGGCAAATTCATTTGCAAAAGGGTTTTATCCAAAACCATTTTTAAATCCATTCATCATTTTATGTGGTGAAAAATGTTTTTATCATCTCAAAACTTTTTAAGTCTTTCACCAAATTAGTTGCTAATCCACAAAACTTGGTGTTTTGGGTCAGTAGGTTTGATCCAAGGCATTTTTCCCAAAGTTTTTACTCAAAATCATTTCCATAACAAAAACCATTATTTTCATTTGGCTAGAAATGACTAAATCAAGTTTTCCATCCTAAACTTTACCAAATCCATTTTCCAAACTATGGGTTGGTTCCTAGGGTCAGTGAGTTTACAAAAAACCATTTTGCAAAGGTTTTAACCCCTAAAAACATTTTTAAACAATTTTTCTAATCTAAACAAGCACACAAAAGTATCTGCAAAAACAAGCAAACTAACAGATACTATTTACTAAACCAAAGGCATGGTTGGCTACGGTTTGTTCTACTGATTCCAACGACATCAAATTTGTAATTTTTGGACGTGTGGATCAAAAGTTACAGGGTTTTCAAATTGCAACTTAAATCTGTTTTTCAAATTCTGTTTTAAATAGAACTGGCCACGCGTCGCAATATGACTGGCTGGTACCGGTTCGGCCGGATCGGCAACGTGGACCGCAGGATCTGAAGCGTATCGTGCGGCACAGGATCGATCTTACCCTTTCGATAAGTCATTCAATCGCGTGCCTCGGATTTGGATCAGACGGCTGTTAATGCCTGGCCAAGAACTGGCGGCGAGACGACGGCGGCGCGCGTCGGCGGTGCTCTGGCTACGGCGTAACGGCGAGAACAGAAAGCGAGAGGAGTGGGGAAAATGCTCACCAGATTCGCCGTGGAATGCTGGTGCTCAACGTGGTCATCTCCGTCGAAGGGGCGCTCGGGGTAGTCTTGAATCGCTCGCCGGAGTTGCTCCTGGCGTCAGATGGTCCTGCTCGTGGTCGGGGTGGGTGCTACAGATCGCAAGGAGGCAAACCGAGGGTACGGTTAGACGCGCTAGGACATGGTGTAGGTGTGTGCGTGAACGAGAGGAAGAGGGGCGGCCGGAAACTACCTGTGGGGCTCGTCGGAGTTGGAGCGGACGGCGGCGTCGTTCAGAGCTTGTTGCAGACGTTGCTCTGGGGCGCCCGCGGTCGTATGGGTGGTACGGGAAGAAGCGTCTGGGAGTGGGGAGTCTCCTAGTGTGCTCAGGGAGGCACGGGGCGGTGTTGAGTCGCCGGAATCGGCACCGGAGTGTCGTCGGAACAGAGGGAGTGCCAAGCCAAATTGAGGCAGCCTCGGGGCAGAGAGGGAGTGGCGACAGAGGGGAAAGGAGGAGAAGACACTGGCGTTTTAATGTGCATGGTCAAGGCGAGTAATGGTGGCCGCGTTAAGACGAATTAGTGCCGCGGAATCACTGCAGGAAACGGCGACGGGGAAGGGAGAAGAAGTCGCGCGGGTGAGGAGGATGAACAGGAAGGTGGGGTCGGCTGGTCAGTGAGAAAAGAAGTGATGGGAAGGGTCCACCAGTCAGTCTCTTTGCGGGTCTGGAAGTGAGTGGAAAACGTTTCGTCGTGGGAGAGGGGAGCTGGGCTGTTTGATGGGCTTGTGGGCTTGGCCGGCTGGGCTGGTCCAGATTCTATTTTTTTCTTCTAAAAGCCTTTTCCTTTTCTATTTCCAATTTCTGTTTTGAAATTTCAAACCAACAATCAATAATCAAATCAATTCAAACAATCACCAAACTTTTCATTTGAATTTGGTTCTGTTTAACACATAAACCAAAGTCCAAAATGAAATAATATTTTAAATCTTTTTAGGTTTCATTCATTAATTAAATAAAATGGACCAAGGTTTATTAATCAAATAGGGTTTTGTTTTATTTAAATACCTCTTTTAAAACCAAATCAGTAGGTTTTCTTTGAGAATATAAAATACTTGGAAACTTATTTTAAATAAACAAATAAGTTTTGATGTTTTGGAAATAGTAAAACCTTTATTAATAAAACTTGAATAATAAATCCTTATTACTTTATTTTAAATAAAACTTTACTATTTTTTATCAAAACAAAATGTTTTATTTCAAAAGCTTGGCCAAGGTTTAATTTGGCTCTATAAAATAATCCTTATTTATAAAACTTCTATTTCTTTTGAAAACCAAATCCTTTTATTTAAAAGATCCAAAATAGTAGTTCCAAAATATTTTATTTTTCTTTATTAAATGTTTATCTTTTTAAATCCCTTTAGGATTTTATTTGATCCAAATTGGTTTGAAGATTTCCAATTGGATTCAAAAGTTTCTTCTCACTCAGAAAAACAAACAAAGTTTTTATTTTATTCATTTATTTTTCACATTACAAGATTTGGAAAATCTTGGGATGTGACATTCACCAATTCTTAACCTATCAATTCTTGATCTATCAACTCTTGTTCTTATCTTGGCATTCACTTAAATTCTTTTAGACAAGAAGTAAGAAGAGGTAAGTGCTAATGCTAGATTTAGAGATCATCTATAGGATGGGAGTGTTGGAAGAGAATAAGATCATTGTGATAATTGATGGAGTTAATTCACTCCTGAATGAATAGAAGAGTTATTTGGATTATATAATTATATGGTGATAAAGAAGATTATAAGGATGAACATTGAAGATAGTTATCAAGGAGTAATCCTATTGGATCAAGTAGGTATAGTCAATGAATAATATCTCTTAGTTCCATAGAGATAAACAGAAGATAATTATAATACAACTGTAATATTGTATGGATGAAAACCTTGATTAGCCAACTGGAAACCTAAACCATAAATGATCAAAGGATTATAATGATCATGCTTTAGTCACCAAGATTGAATGCTTATATCATGTATAAGTGACATTAATTGGTGGATAGAACATGTTTGAACCCTAGTATAGATATATTATTCTAGAGTAGCCATGACAAGTCACCATGATATAATGTGAAGTTTGAGTATAAGATATTGGAGTCAAGTAGAGATGAGATAGTATGATTAAGATGATGCTAGAGCACATTGGATTATAGAAGTAGTATTTTCCTCTTGGGAAATACTAAACACTTGAGGAGAGTAGAATTTGATATATACATCTACTGGAGTAGTACTAGTGAAGGATGATAAAGGAAGAGCATGAAAGGAGGTAACTGTAAACATCTGTTGGATTATAGATTATTAGTAGTAGAATAATTTGATAACCAAGTATGGATATACGAAGATTATGAAAGCTTCATTGTCAAGCTCATTGGATTTACAAGTGGATTAAGAAGAATAAAAGGTGGATAAGAATATTTTTGTGAAGTAAAGCTCATCATGTTAACACATGATGATAGATAGGAAGAAGTAGTATATCTAGGAAACGAATTCTTTAAGTAGAAGTCAAGAATTATGAAATATGGAAGGTAGGAATTCTTGGTAAACATGCAAACCTAGTTCTATAACCAAACCTAATATCCATATAAAATGATTGATTTATCATCTTATTTCCAAAATGCTTTATAGGAATATTTTCCTATAGCAAATCACTTAAGCATATCCTTGTCATTCCCAATTATCATAACCATATGTGATTAGGAGACATCTCTATCAATTCTTTTCCATAAGATATTCTAGAAAATAACTTTCTATTTTAAAGGGTGATATCATTAAAGATTACAAACATAAAGACAATATGTTTAACCATTAATATTTATTCACATCAATAGAAGAATATAAGTATATTAAGAACCCTAAACCCTAGGGTAAGCATTTGCAATTCAAACCCTAACTTATATGTTAGTTATAATGAAATAATTACTATGTTATTTCTTAAATTTATGAGAATAATATTAACCATATTAATTACTCAAAACTTTATGTATCAAATAATAATGAAGGATCAATATATATATATATAAGTTTCTTTAATATTATAAATCAATAAGAATCAAAACTCATGGATTAATATTAATACATTATTTAATAAGTTTATGGATATTAGATAAATTAAATTCATATCAAAAGACCCTACAAATACAAAAAGAAAAATATATACATATATATATAAAGAAAATAAAGAAGTGATAATGTTATAATAAAAATACATAAAATGAATCTAAATACACTTCATTAGTGTGGCAGCTATTTATTAAATAATTTCTATAAATAAATTTGCAAACTATTGTGTAAATATAAGTTTAGAAATGAAAACAGGAAATAGAAAATGTGTAATTAAAAAGAAAAACAAAACCAGGCCTCAGCCCATTTCTTATTGACCACTCACGAGCTGCAACAGTCGTTGCCTCGATCAATTCTCTCAGCCCAACATCAGACCGCACGGCCCAACACCGGCCCATACCTCTTCCCGACTCTTTTTTTCTTCTTCCTCGCGTCCGGCGACAACACTACTAGAAATGCCGGGGATATAACCCAAGGTACCCCAGAGTTGGTCTATAAATAAGAGACAAGAATAAACGAAAGTATATTTGACAAGAGAATATCAAATAGAAAAGGAAAAAGACAAGAAAGAACAACTAAGCCGAGTAAGAGAAATCTCGGCCCAGTCCACACTCTCCACAGCCGAATTAATAATAAGGAAAGGAAAACGATCTGGCTGGACCGAATTACCCCCAGCCGGCCCACCTACCGAACCGCGTCACTCACCTCGTTGCTCCCTGCCGAATCACTCCACATCTCGGCTGGGCCGAGCTACTCCCGGTCGGCCCACCGCTACGTCGAGCTCCTCCCGCCTCGTCGCCGCGTCATCAGCTCCCGTGCTACTCCCACCAAGCCTCCCATCGCCGATCTCCCGCACACCGCATCGAGGAACGGATCAGTCCCGCCAGGCCGCCTCGCCAATCCACCCCGGGTGGGCCGGCACGGACAGCTCGGCCCACCACGGGCCAACACCAGTCACCGAGCTTACCCCCCGCTGGGCCGGCACTGGACTAAGCCAGCCCACCACAGGCCACTTCTTCATCACCACGCGAGCCGACAAACACCTGCCCTAGCTGGGCTCCTCTCCTTGCTGCCTCGCTCGGGCCGAATGAGAGGGAGCTCGGATGGGCCTCCTTCGCCCCGGATGGGCCATTTTCCCAGGCCGGGTCAAACAGTAATCCGGCAGGATCCATGAAGCTGCTACATCCGTCTGGGCCAAATTAGGAGTCCCACAGTCCAAATTAGCCAACCCCAGACTGAGATATTTATTGGAATTGACCTCTTGATTGACATAAATCATCCTGGGAGTCCCCTTATATGTCTCTGAATGCTACGTCAACCACCATAGCAAACACTCCATCGAGCCAAGATGAGCTCTGCAACTATCGTGTCAGTCTTGGGACGTCCATGGCTCAGACTGACACATGACACATGCAGTAAGGAATATGCCAATGGCATCCAAGAATATGCTAAGGAATATGCCTTAGCATCTCCAAAGATGCCAAGGCATATGCTGAGCATCTCCAGAAGATGCCCGGAATATGCTGAGAAGATGCCAATCGTAGGGAGCAAGATTTGTCCCCTGGGCTCCCCTTTATAAGGAGCACCAGGGGGATTGTTCACAAGAGAGGCCCCAAAGGGCTCCTCCCCTCTCTTCTCACTAGGAGCTCTCCTTCTTCCTCTTCCTCTACTCTTATAGAGAGATTAGATAGAAGCATAGGGGATACAGCTCAAGGAGCATGATTGTAGCCACGAGTATGGCAAGATTATAAGGGATTAGATGTATAGAATGAGGTGTTATCTCCACTTGAGAGCTTCAATCCAATATACATTGTATTTTTCTTTGTTCATACGAGTGCAGTCTTCACTGCATCATCCCTCCCCGGATTCCTCCACGTCCATCGGCCCCAACTTTAGCCTACCCATGGCATATGCCGTGATACCACCACGACATTTGGCGCCCACCGTGGGGCCTCTTAGTGACGTTGGTTGGGTTTCCATCCGGACGGGAACATCTTCATCAACTTCTTCCTCATAGGGCTCATTCAGCTTCACCAAGCCAACAGAGAACAAAGAGGTAAGCGCAGAGGCTCTCCAAGTCTAACTCATCAAAGCAGGTGAGACTCAGCAAGAAGGACTCAAGCACTACTCCAAGCTTACTATAAGTACCAGGTAACTCAGCAGGGCAGGTATGACCTAGCAAGACTAACTCAAACACTTCTCCAAGTATACTATAAGTGCCAGATAACTCAACCACCTACACTCAATCCTTCACCCCGGGGAGAAAACAACTTAACCTGGGGACTAGTGGACTTATCCATAGAGTCACCTTTGGATTAAGAGAACATTATGTTGATTTAGATCTGTATTTGAGCCAGCTTATTTATAACTCGGATAGAAGTTGAATCATCTTATTGATGATTCAGATAGAATTTGAGTCAGTTTATGTATGCTTTGGATTAACCTTTAACTCAGCTCGTCAGCCAGCTTATAAATGATTCAGATAGAATTTGAGTTAGTTTATTTACGCTTTGAACCGACCTGTAACTCAGCCCACCAGCCAGCTTATTGCTGATTCGGACAGAATTTGAGTCAGCATATTTATGATTTGGATAAGATTTGAGTCAGCCTATTTATAATTCAGATAGAATTTGAGTCAGCTTATTTATGATTCAGACAGAGTTTGGGTCAGTTTATTTATGCTTTGGATTATCCTTTAACTCAGCTTACCGGCCAGCTTATTGATGATTCGGATATAAATTGAGTCAATTTATTTATGCTTCGGATTAACCTTTAACTCAGCTCAATAAATTGTCTCTGATTCGGACTAACATTTGATTCAGCTTGCCAGGTTATATTATAATTCGGATTTGTATTCAGACTCGGTGTACTAATCATATCTCTGATTCGGCCCGAAGCTTTTATCAGTTCGCCAGATTGCCAGGTTATGTTATGACTCGGATTGATATTTCACCATCTTGCCAGGTTATCCCATATCTCGGATGACTATTGGCCATCTGATCATATCTCGAATCTATATCTCATATCTACATCTCGAATCAGATCTCTCAGCGGTTAGCCCTATCATCATATCCCAAAACTTAATCTCGGGTCTATATCTCAGATCCATATCAAAGGCAAATTAACGTCATCACGCCAAATCAAGTTATATCGTGGCAAACAGATGACTCGGATTTGAGTCAGATGACTCGGGTTTGAGATGTAAGTCAAAATTGAGTAAAGTAACTCGGATTTAGAATGAGGTAATTCGGATTTGAGTCATATACCTCGGATTTGAGTCAGATGACTCAGATTTGAGATGTAAGTCAAAATCAAGAAAAGTAACTCGGATTTAGAATGAGATAACTCGGATTTGAGTCATATACCTCGGATTTGAGTCAGATGACTCAGATTTGAGATGTAAGTCAAAATCGAGTAAAGTAACTCGGATTTGGCATGAGATAACTCGGATTTGAGTCATGTAACTCGGATTTGAGTCAGATGACTCGGATTTAAGATGTAAGTCAAAATTGAGTAAAGTAACTCGGATTTGGAATGAGGTAACTCGGATTTGAGTCATATACCTCGGATTTGAGTCAGATGACTCAGATTTGAGATGTAAGTCAAAATTGAGTAAAGTAACTCAGATTTGGAATGAGATAACTCGGATTTGAGTCATGTAACTCGGATCTGAGTCAGATGACTCGGATTTGAGATGTAAGTCAAAATTGAGTAAAGTAACTCGGATTTGGAATGTGGTAACTTGGATTTGAGTCATATACCTCGGATTTGAGTCAGATGACTCGGATTTGAGATGTAAGTCAAAATTGAGTAAAGTAACTCGGATGAGATAACTCGAATTAAAGTCATATAACTCGGATTTGAGCCAAAGGACTCAGACTCCATAAGTCAATTTTGAGTAGAATAACTCGGATTTGGAAACAGATGACTCAGATCATAACTTACCCAAAGAGGTTAAAAGAGCAGTGCCCAAGAAGGCCAGAACTCATAACTTACCCAAAGAGGTTAAAAGAGCAGTGCCCAAGAAGGCCAGAACTCATAACTTACCCAAAGAGGTTAAAAGAGCAGTGCCCAGTAAGGCCAGAACTCATAACTTACCCAAAGAGGTTAAAAGAGCAGTGCCCAAGAAGGCCAGAACTCATAACTTACCCAAAGAGGTTAAAAGAGCAGTGCCCAGTAAGGCCAGAACTCATAACTTACCCAAAGAGGTTAAAAGAGTAGTGCCCAAGAAGGCCAGAACTCATAACTTACCCAAAGAGGTTAAAAGAGCAGTGCCCAAGAAGGCCAGAACTCATAACATACCCAAAGAGGTTAAAAGAGCAGTGCCCAAGAAGGCCAGAAGTCCAGAAACTTATCCAAAGGGGTTATGACCAGTGCCCAAGAAGGTCAGAACTCCAAAAACTTACCCAAAGAAGTTAAAAGAGCAGTGCCCAAGAAGGCCAAAACTCATGACTTACCCAAAGAGGTTAAAAGAGCAGTGCCCAAGAAGGCCAGAAGTCCAGAAACTTACCCAAAGGGGTTATGACCAGTGCCCAAGAAGGACAGAAGTCCAAAAACTTACCCAAAGGGGTTATGAGAAATGCCCGAGAAGGCCAAAATTCAAAAACTTGTCCAAAGGGGCTATAAGCAGAGCCCAAGAAGGCTAGGAGTCAAGAAAATCACCCAAAAGGATTATAAGATGAAGAAGTATACAACCAAGGCACAAAAAGTCAAAAAACAACTCTAGGAATATTCACAATTAAAGTCTATGCGCGACTCTGCGAGTCTCACATAGACTCGGGGACTAATGTCGGGGATATAACCCCAGGTACCCTAGAGTTGGTCTATAAATAAGAGACAAGAATAAACGAAAGCATATTTGACAAGAGAATATCAAATAGAAAAGGAAAAAGACAAGAAAGAACAACTGAGCCGAGTAAGAGAAATCTCGGCCCAGTCCACACTCTCCACAGCTGAATTAATAATAAGGAAAGGAAAACGATCCGGCTAGACCGAATTACCCCCAGCCGGCCCACCTACCGAACCGCGTCACTCACCTCGTTGCTCCCTGGCCGAATCACTCCACATCTCGGCTGGGCCGAGCTACTCCCGGTCGGCCCACCGCTACGCCGAGCTCCTCCCGCCTCGTCGCCGCGTCATCAGCTCCCGCGCTCTCCCGCCAAGCCTCCCATCGCCGATCTCCCGCACACCGCATCGAGGAACGGATCAGTCCCGCCAGGCCGCCTCGCCAATCCACCCCGGATGGGCCGGCACGGACAGCTCGGCCCACCATGGGCCAACGCCAGTCACCGAGCTTACCCCCGCTATGGCCGACCAATCGGAACGCAGCGATCAGAGCTTACCCCTGCTATACAATTAAAAATGTTACTAAATCAGTTTCAAATTTAAATTAAATAAAGAATTCAAGAACATGATAAACGATTATCTTAGCAAAAAAAAGTCCAGAAAAAAGTCCAAAAAGATTGGGAAAAAGTATTTTGCCTGAGATTCAAACACGTGTCATGTAGATGCTTCATTGTTGTCTAGCCAAACTGAAGAGTTGATACATACTGTAACTCTTTTCTTCCCGTACTGACGCCCTGTCCCTTGATATTCGGTTCCCCGGTTCCTCACTTCACTTAGAGCACCGGTGGCCAGATGTGTTTTCTCTGAGCTCACCTGTCTCCTCCGCCTCCACTGAATCGCATCAGAGATTGAATCCGCTTCATAGGAAAGCTTCCAAGTGCAGGCGGCAGCAGGGCTTCGTGCGATGGGGAAACTGGGGATGGCTGGGTGGAGGGAGAAACCCGCAGGCGTCGGCGACATCAGCTGTGCGTTGGTAGCTGGGCCGGGTGGGGGGAGGAGCCCGGATGCGCCGGCGGCATCAACCGGGAGAGAGCTCGTGCAGTTCAATGCCATGTCCAGTCCGACCCCGCGACACCGTCCGGACGCAGTACGAGTGTACGACCCTAGCTCACTCGCCAGGTCTGTACGCAATCTGTTTTGCTACACGCTGCCACACTTAATTTTGCTTTTGATTTTTGTTTTCTCATATTAGTCGGGAATATTTGCTGGAAATTATTCTGGAGACTAATTTTTTGGGTAATTACTAGATCAATTCGAACATAAACAATTTGTTGCAACATTGAGATGAATATGTGTTCTAGGTTAGCATGCCACGTACAGTGGTGATGATGTGCTGATTTGTACCAAATAATTTTATTTTACTACTATTATGTATATGGATTTAAAGAAGTCTTGGATCCTGACGCATTTCAGTAGTGGCCGGGTTGGTCTCATGGCTGGGCTGGGCTCTTATTTTCGGCGATTTGCCACTGATTTCTTGGCGCGCACCAAAAAATCCCCCGCGCCAACTCACCACGCCCCCAACTACTCCGTAAGTCCTAAACTGCCGCAATGTCGTGCCCCTTCCAAAACAAACTCTCCCTCGTCGTTCTTCTCGATAACCGATCTAGGGCCTTGCAGAGGTCCTTCTCCAGATCCGATCTAGGCCCTTGATCCTCTGTTTTCTATACGACGAGTTCCCAGGGGTTCCTCTGCTATGGCCGACCAATCGGAACGCAGCGATCAGAGTGGGGAGCCAAGGTATCCCTCTCTTCTTCCCTTTTCTTGTTTCTCCGCCTGTCTCACATTGGCCTTGGCCGACTATGTGTTTCTGTGTGAGATCATTGCATAATGTTTGTTGATTGCAATTCATTCGTTTTGTGCAACAATAGATAATTAATTCGATGGTTGAGTGAAATTCTTTAGCTAGTAGCAAACTGATACACGCTCGTGCCCCCCTTCCCTGACTCATTTACAACGACAAATATCATCCATAATTTTTACAGCTGGGTTGCAAAAATCTAATTGGGTCTCCTATTGTTGAATGCTATGGACATTAAAAAGTTTAAGCCGTAACTCAGTTCCCTTAGTTTTAGGTTCAGAATGTTGAAGAGCTCGTAATAGATCTGCCCAGGAGTTCACTTTCTTATCTATCATTATTAATTGTTGATAATCATATTTGGTATGGTCAATGTGCCGAGGATACTAAATTATTTGATTGATGCAGTTTGAAGTTCCCTGGTACCTAATACTGAACTATGGTCCGTGCATGCAGGATATAGATAACTATGATTTTCTCTCTTATACTAAATTTTGGTTTGCCAGTTGGATACTAAATCAAATTGTCCACATGTACACACTTAATATATGATTTTTGGCTGCTGATTCACATTACAACTATGATTTGTTTATACTATACCCTCTGCTTGTGTATAAGTAATTGTGAAACCAAACTGTTCTTTATTTATGTAGCAACGTAGATAACAACCGTAGTTGGATGTACAAAGAGAGAAAGGGAAAGATGATCACTCAACCGTAGTTGGTCTGTGTATCATTAATTTTTGGACGCTAGTACGCATGGTATATTAGGACAGGTGCATCATTAATTTTTTATAGGAGCAATCCATGAACTTTTGGAAAATTTGACTGTTCTCAAGTACTCCGATGTTTACTTTGTGAGCATTGGACCACTCCTGCATTTAGAAAGATATCTTTGACCAACTCAAAGAACAGGACTAGCTCATGGAGAAACAGTCTTCCACTGTAGTGGTGCGAGAAGTGCTGTCTCTACACGTCAACATCTGGTACTCTTGTTTCATGAAATATTTTTTGCTTTACTACTTTTCATGCACCATCCTTGTTATTATTTCTGGAAAAAAATAGTTCATTTATATTAGATGATGTTTATCATTCCTAAACCGCAGAGACTCAAAACTGGTAAAGACCCTGGAATTACCGGCGCATGGCATCACATGCATAATTTATCACGGGACTGATCAAGAGAAGATATGCAGCAAAAGAATTTCTAAACATTGGGTTGGTAGAATATTTATAGCTTACCTAATTTTTTTCATAATAAGAACAATGTTCAAAGCTAAACCATAAATTTTTATTTGGAAAAGGAAAATTTTGACGACGCAATGACAAATGCCCATGGAGAAAACTGGGAAGAGGATCACCAGAATTAGATGCACAAATTATCTATGATGCAGCAGGTAGAATGCCACATGGTAGGCTGGGAATCGCCAATGAGTTATTTACCAAAATAGAGAAGTCCAATATTAAGTCTAGAAGGGTGTCGGCCTCACAGCCGTTGCGGTCAGCTAGGAAGGATCGTCTAGAAAGAGAGAATGACTGTTTGAAGCAAGAAAACAAGCGTCTTCGATGCATTGATCTAGTTGTGTGGTTAATGTTTCATTCTCTTCTAAATTGTAGTCTACAAGTGAATGTGGTTGTGATGACTTGTTTATATTTACAGTCTTTGGCTGAGAAAGGAGGAGTGGACTATGATGGAATAATGCAGTCAGTTGCACCTTACTTGGTAAGTATAATACATCTCAATGCAAGGCTTGAAGAGATGAAACTAGAGTAATGTATCTTTTATGTTTGATATATAGGCCACATCAGATTCTGAAGTTGGATTTGAAAGAGGGTGAGATGTTGGTCGTCAACATGAAACTAAAAAGGTTAGTTCTTTAAGAAGTAATAAATCAGTTACTTGCTAATAAGCCATCTATGTTCTAGTAGAAATCTAGGCAAGTGCCACTCAAGCAAAGGCAGATGGTCATTGAACAACAGTTTTGTCGGTCATCTCTTGCAAAATTTATTCTTAAGAATTCGTACATATATCTCTTGCAGCTTACTAGTTTGATGTTAATTCATCATGATGACGAAAACGAGTTTGGGTGTTTTTAATCTAGCGCCTATATTGGAATATGCTCCAGAATCTGTGTAACGTACATAGATATTAAAATAAATAGAGGGATGGGTCATAGCATCTGTTTCTTACGGTCTAATTTCTCTATGTTTTTTTTGGTGTATGCTCCTATGTTTAACGCATACTTGTGGGCATAGAGATAGTTCAAAACTTATAAACCACTTAATTAGTTGCCCTTTAATTTCCTAGTTCCTGTCTTCCTGATGTGTATAAAACGTACGCAAATCTTAAAACAAATAGAGGGATGGGCATAGCATCTGACCCTTACGGTCTAATTTCTCTATGATTTTTTTGGTGTAGACTCCTATGTTTAACACATACTTGTGAGCATAGAGATAGTTCAAAACTTGTAAACCACTTAATTAGTTGCCCTTTATTTTTCTAGCTCATGTCTTCTTGATGCATGTGTATACAATGTATGCAAACATGAGGTGCTTCATGTGCACATAGCACTGTTTTAAGTTTTGAGAAGAGCTCCTAGATACTGATGCATTACTATTATGTAGTGATCAGGCTATATAATTTCTGCTAATTCACTTGATAATTCTACATATAGTTAATGATGATTCAATAGTAGTGGACTGTACATTTATTTGAACTATATGCCATGTTTCATCTACAATGCATTGTTTTTTTCATTTTTCTTACAATCGGTCTTGCATTCTTAGGCAATGGGAAGTAACACTAGAGGAAGCCTTAGCAATGAGAAGGATCCTGATATTAATGAGGATAATGATGATGCGGATGACATCTATTACAATGAGGGTGATTAAAATGGCTATGGTTATGATCAGGGTGGTGATGATGGATATGGCTACAATGATGATCATTATAGCAATGAGCATGGTGATGAAGATGATGAAGATTGGGCCAATTTCTAAAGTATTCGTATAATTTAGTTTTTGTGGAAGGATTGAACCATTATATTTTAGTTACTATTTACTTTTGCATTGGACATTTCTTAGATTGATCATGTACTTGTGAGGTTTTTACTTTAACAACAAACGTGTTCTTTTTGTCAAGTGTCTGATTGATAATTATGAGATATCTTAAAATGTCAATATTTGAGAATATTGTTGACCAGAATCACATTTTGTGATGTATAACAATGACTGATGACCTATCTAACATCTCAACTATACCATATGCTGATGGGGACTATAGGCCCGTTGGTAATTTTGTAAAATGACAGTGTAGGCAACCTCTCAAATATAATCATCCATGACGGGACAATACAAAGTCAATTATAATAAAACCGACGGGAGCTAGCACCCATTAGAAGCTAAATACCTGACAGGGCAACGTCAGCTATTACTATCGTTGAGGGGTGGTATGGTGGCTGGTGGCCAGAACATGGGCGACGGTTCCCTGTCAGGTTATTTCCCTGGGCAAAGTTTGTACCCGACAGTACCGTCGGCTACTTGAGTAATGGCCGACCGAGCTAGGCCGACGGGGCATAACCGACGGTACACCATCGGATTTAAGTTTAACCTACGGTAAATAGAAATAGCCGACGGTAATTTCACCCTCGGCTAAAAGGTGATATCTAGTAGTGCAAGCAGCTGCGTGGCGGTGCTCTTGCCGTCGATCTTCCCAGCGCTAAGATCCTTGCCCCGCCGCCCTGGAGTTGGGGATAAGAATGCCGACGCTGTTCTCTCTCTCCCCATACCTATCTCTCTTGGTATCGTTTTCCCTAGCATTTTCCCCTTCTGCCGAAACCCTAACCCTCCATGGTTCGAGCTAGAGCTCGCTTCCGGCCTCCCCTTGCCATTCTGAGGCCACCACAGAGACCGCGATGCTCGACTTCGTCATTTGCCGCAAAGCGGCTAGTTAGGGAGTTCCCGAACTGCAGGATTTAAGCCGTCTTCCACAACACCGACGTCGTTCGCCGATGTCAATCGCCACCGTCTCTAGCTGCACCTCGCCTCTATGACCTCTCCTCTGTGTTCACGGTGAGCCGGTGGTCCCCTAGGACCCTCACCTTCCTCCCATCCCTCTCTGGTTTGCTCCCGCCTCGAGCGCCGCCATGCGGTCTCCGCTCTGGTCACCGCCGGCGAGGCTCCCGGCCACCCCAAGACCCTGCGCCACCCTAGTTAGGTTGCCATGTTTATACGCTCCCGATTCGAACGTGTGCATCCGTGCGTGCCATAGCACCGCCGATGGGTGGTCGCCGGCGTCGGCCACCGTCCACCGCTCCGGTCAGCACGAGTCAACTTGGTGCGGGCCCCTTCGCTGAGGTGGCTTGCTGATGTGGCCACGGGCCCACCTGTTCGTGTCTCTCGCTAGAGTAGCTAGGAGTGTAAAAGGAATTGCTGGTCCGTGTTGATGTCATCGTGGCGTCACGCCTGCGTCACCCTTGACTAGTCCACTGCCCATGTGTTATCCAACGTGGCCCCTGGCCCACTTGTCAGTGACTAGGGTAGATTCAGTCTGGGTGTCAAATGTAATTCCTGTTTGCAATATTATTTAGAAAATGATTTAGAAAATGATTAAATCTTGTTAAGTTAATAAATTTTGTTATATAATTCAGAAAAATACATTTAATATATCAAAAATTTCAGAAAAATAAAATCTATAACATTAAAATATTATCAAACATTATTATGCCAACAATTTAAATAATTATTATATAATAAAGATTTAATAAGTTTTAATACTTTGAAAATTCATATTTTAATATTGGTAAATATTAAAAATATAAATAAAATACCAAAAATCTTAAAAATAATAAAAACAAAACTTTAAATCTATAATCATACATTATTATTTCACTTAAATAAGTATTTATTATTTATGAAGTATTTATGAAGTGATAAACCTTATAAAAATCATATCCTATTATTTATAAATCACAAAAATAAATGTAATATACCAAAATGATCACAAAAATAATACCTACATGTTAAAAATATGATAATACACTTTTGAGGTAAATAAACATTTGAACAATTTAATAACTTGAATTTAAACTTATTTCCTTAATTGATAATTCATATTAGGGTAAATAAAAATTGCTAATAATTATTAAAAAATTAGCTAATTAAGTGTAATAAATAGTATTAGTCTTAAATGATGATAATATGAAGTAAAAATGGTTCAACACATTCAAAAATACAATTTTATTGAATTATCATTTAACCATATGTGTAGTTTATTTTCTAAAAAGATCTATATAAAGTATAAAATCTTCAAGAATAATTTGGGATTAAGCAAAACCTTTTTACTTACCTCAACCACAAGTTTATAAACAAATCAAAACCCTATAGTGAAACCATAAATAGTTAAGTAATATTACTTCGTTGTTTATAAACTATAACCACTCATCTATAAAAAGGTAAATGATTCTATTCCATTATAATATTGGAAAAAACCACTAATTAAATAAAAGTAGTACCATCCCTAGTTAACTTTAAAGAAACCCTATGAAGTGAACTGAACAAAGAACACTTATCATAATCATTACATCTTAAATCCGTATATGTTTTTAAAGTTAACTTTAGTCTACAAGACTTTAAATTTTAATGCTAAAGACTTTCTTATATGTTTTATAGTTAAATTTGGTCTATTTTAATTAAGACTAAATAATCTCAAGTCTAGTCTATTCAAGCAAGCA
The DNA here is from genome assembly GCA_916181665.1 of Avena sativa. Lineage (NCBI taxonomy): Eukaryota > Viridiplantae > Streptophyta > Magnoliopsida > Poales > Poaceae > Avena > Avena sativa. The sequence goes on from OV702279.1 coordinate 400,241,140, forward strand.
TAAACAACATAAATCACATTTTATCAATCATATTCTAAAAGCTATCAGGATTGTTTAAACCTTAGTAAAGAAATCTTTTATTCAAATGTTATTCTTTTTGCCACTTCAAACAACAAATGACAATTAATGATAAGCACATTACATTATGCATTATTTATATACTTAGGATTGTTAACACTTAAGTTACTTATAAATGCCAATACTTATAAAGTAAAATCTGAAGGTAAGGCAATACTTATATAAAGTAGTCTTTGAGTAGTATTCCACATTCGTATATCTTATTGTTGTATACCATTATAATTACATGTTGTTTCACACGCACTCACAAGCCTTCATAAGAAGCACAAGTATTAAACTTATCTAAAAGGACAACACATTCTAAAGAAACCATTTCCAGTATTTAAACCCTAGAACAACGTTATCCTCGGGATTCGAGTCTACGAAATTGCATTACATTACTTATGCATAATAGCATCTTGCTTCTTTAAACATTAGTCCTTACCGGACCAATGATGATGATTTCAGATATTGGATCTTATATTGTCTCGAAGACCGTGAGTGCATAATCTTGCAATCACAAAAGGCAAGTTCACACTTGCTCATGTCCTTTGATTATTTTCTGTAAAGTATTTTGAAAATCCAGTGTTGTCATCACCTGCATTTGAAAAGGTTCAGAAAATACTATTTTCAAAACAATATGATTATAGGTTATTTACCATGAGATAATAACCTACTATGAAAGTTCCGGTGGTAAAGGAACATATTATCTAGGACCTAACAACCAATGTCTCCAGTGATTATTGCGCCGTATATTATGCGTTAACCATGAGATTTGGAATGGGACGGAGAAGTCAGCTGTATCCTTTCCTCTCGTATGGAGGCAAGACGACCATAACGTGACATTGTGATTCCTTGTGCGGATCCAACATATGGGTGGGCACCCTTACGCCCCACACTTTTGGTGTCTAGATTATCTATGAATGGTGTTTAGGGATATAGTCCATTTAAATGGTACTCGTCCGGGCATCACCAGGTCATAGAGTCTTCGAGAACTCATCAGGGTTTTAGCCTGCCCGAAAGGGGGCTTAACGGAGGTGAGCCGGCCCCGAAGGATCATGCAGACATATGAGGTCGCGGAGAGGGCAGTGATTGGCTTGGATCATCTACTGGGCCCCACACCATAGGAAGTGTGGACGGTAAAGATCGCCGGGTTGTGCAACAAGGATTTGATCTCTCATGGGTAAAGTAATGCACCTCTGTAGAGTGTAAGAACTGTAACTTGTTACTCCCTGTTCCGGGAAGGAGCTGCGAATGCTGCGGGAAAGGAACTCCATGAAAGTTCTGGTAAACCCATGAAGGCTAACGGATATAGCTTTTCAGAATAAAAGCAACCGTTGAAGAAATGTTTACAAAAACCTGCATTGCCTATGACCTAAGGTCTGTGGCTGTAGATATAGTGCATCAAACACTCTTTTCTAGTGAACTTGCTGAGTACGCTCGTACTCAACGTATCTTCTTAACCCTTGCTAGATTCTGAAGCCATTAAGACGGCATCTACATCAAGTCATGCTCCAAGAATTATCATCAAAAGCTAAAGATCTTCAATGAAGTCAAGAAAGTCAACATATACATCAACTCAAGTGAAGACGAGGTTACCGATTAGATAGGAATACAATCTCTAGCCATAGAACCTACTTCTGTAGTGTATTGCAATAGCAGCAATGCCAGACCATTAGTTAAAATACTAGTCTTAATTAATAGTATAATAGTTTTTGAGTTGTTTATATCTGATTCTTCTTTGTAAGAAGTTCCTTTCTCTCTCTTTAACCTAGAGTGTTCTCTGGATCTTGTGTAAAGAGTTTAGTTGTAACCTATAGTCATGTCTTGGACTTGCTGTGTTTCTATTGTACCACTCTGAGGTATGTAACACTAGTGGACGATGTTTCATTGGTGTTATGTCAACGACTATAGTGTACTACATCATGCAGTGCTATACTCTCACCTTTCGAATGTGGGGGTTGACAGGAGTTTCAAACATCCGTGGAAAGCAAAAATTCCTCTGAAGATTAAAATCTGGCTATGGTTGATTTGGCACAATGCTATTATCACTAAAGATAACATGAGAAAAAGAGGATGGGAAGGGGATTTTACTTGCAGGTTTTGTCGTGAAGATGAAAACATTGTGCACCTGTTCTTCACCTGTGTGGCAGCTAAGTATGTATGGGGGGTGGTTGCTAAAACTATCGGTGTTGGAAATAGGCCTGAGTCCTTTTCTCAGTACTTCTGGTGGGCTCCTCAGTTTTTGGGAGTTAGCAGAAATGTGCAAATTACGGTGGTGGCAGCGATTTGTTGGGCTATCTGGAAGCTCAGAAATAGAGCTTGCTTTGAAAAAAAACTTATTAATTCCCCTGTTCATCTGGTTATATATGCATGTGTTTTCATTCGTTACTGGGCAGGTTTACATGGTGAGGAGGAACGGGAGATGTTGCATGCTGGGGCTGATGTCCTTCAACAGAATGCGCTGGCTGATGCTGCGGCCATGGATATGGCCCCTGTTCCTTTCTTGGGACTGCCGGCGATCCCTGAAGATCGTGCCCACAAAGCCCCTGATCTTGAGAGGGGGCGGGAGAAAAGGAGGAGGATTTGATGCTGTTTGGTGAAAAAGAAACTGAGTCTTCGAGCCTTCCTATCAGTCTGGGTTGTTAGTTTCTTTTCATGTTTGAACTTCTATCGCTAGGCTGAGGGCGGTGTTCTTGCATCTCTAGCTTTTCCCCTTATTTCTCCTTTCCAGTTAGGTTCGTTTGGTTTGTAATATGGAGTCTTATCTGCTTTGATCCCCTAGGTGGATCAAAAATCCGTGTGACATGAACTTGTGTGGTTTCTTGTTCCGTTATCTGTTGATAATGGAACCCAATCCCTCTCTTTAGGGGATTGTATGAAAAAAAAACCAAAAACACTTCATTTTCGCGTTTTATGGCCGTTTTCATGAGCCGATACATTTTGAGAGTTATGACCAAAACTCGTTGTTTTGTTGTTTATGGCCATTTTTCATGATCTATTGCCCACGGTTTTGGGTTCATGGGAGATTTGCATGTCCCATAAGACCTGATACATGTTTGAGAGTTATGACCAAAAACTCGTCGTTTTGGTGTTTACGGCCATTTCTCATGAACTATTGCCCATGGTATTGGGGTTAATGGGGGATTTGCATGGCACATAAGACCTTATACATGTTTGAGAGTTATGAACAAAAACTCCTTGTTTTCGCGTTTTATGTCTGTTTTCATGAGCTATTGTCCTTAGCTTTGGGGTTCCAAGGAAATTTACATGTTTGAGAGTTATGACCAAAAACTCGCCGTTTTGGTGTTTATGGCCGTTTTCAGGAGCAATTGCCCACAGTTTTGGGTCTCCATGGGGAATTGGATAGCTCGTAAGACCCGAGTGTAACATCCCAGGATTAGCACCTAGAAATAGAGAGGACATAGGTTTGTGCATTGCATTCATGCATAAGAAAATCCGGGGAATTTTCGCGCAAAAACTAAAAGAGCTATGGAGGGATCGGGATCTCTCTTGTACTGAAGGAAACATCGGAGCAAGTGCGATAGATTTCGACATGACCTTTGTAGAATTCTTTGTTTCGGGGAAATTTTGTTCAAACATGTATTTGAATTTCAAATATGAAATTTAAACGAATTTAAAAAATTCACAAATATGATTTGGAAATATTTAATAACTTGAAATGAAATTATTACAACAATGATATAAAAATGAGTCTTTATATTATGATAAATATAGTATTATATTGATCTTTTACAATAGTTAAATAAAAGTAAAGTATTAGGAAACAAATAAGAAGGAAAAAGAATTACATAATTGAAATAAATAACAGAATTCTTTATTACAACAATATATATATGACATTGTCCTTACAAAAGAATTGTAAAATAAAAAAAGAAATAAGTAATCTTTATTGAATTGAATACAATAATACAATGTTTATATATATATATAAAACAGAAAAATAAACTACAATATTTATTACAAAGAAATTCCTAAGCTACTGTTCTCATATATCCTTCAAAAGTTGAAATTTTCTTTCTTCTCTTCATTTCCTGAAAACACAACAAAAAAAAAAGAATGATTAGTTGGTCAGTTTGCTCTCAGAAGTGAACAGTGAAATGCACTGTTAAACATTCATCATGGAGCTAATCTGTAAGGGGAAAATTTCACCAAATAGTAGCATCTGTTCATATCAGTATTTTTGCCTCAGTACAACATCATTGATTATCTAAGAAATCCACTTGGCAACATCAAATTATTAAATCAATTCAAGATAATACCAAACTTCTAGCCAGAGTGTTCCATAGAAAATATCTTCCAACCAAGCTCATCCATAGGCACAAGTTCCATAGATGGAAACCTGCACCATATGGGGCCTAGTTGTAAGCATCTTACACATACATGCATGCTGATGTGCTGTCAAACATCAGAAGCATCACTAGGAGTACAAAGAAGAAAGCACCAGCCGTAGTAGAGATACTACTATGTTTTCTCTTCAAATCCACAACCAGACCAAGTCTCACACCTCTGTTCTTATCTCAAGTAATACAACCACCAGAAGCACTGCTTGTTTTCTCATAGCTTCATAGAACCACATCACACCATCAACCAACTCCGGTTGCTCCTTGGAGCCATCCAGGAGCTAGGAGGAGAGGAATTCACAGCAAAGAAAACATGGTTGCAAAGGGGGAGGAGGCAAGAAGCACTAGCAGTCCAAAGAAGAACCAGCCAGCATATCAAGTATCAGGATAGGATTAAAAGTAGATCCAACAAGGAATAAGGAGGAGAAGGATTTCTAGGATAGGATGCATAAAAGCTTACATTAGTAGCAGAACAAGGTCAACAATCATATCTTTGTAGTAGGTAGAACTCTACGATATTTTAAGCATCTGTATTCTCTTTTGCATCAGCATCTTGGGAAAATAAAGGGACTAATACACATCAAATACCTTCCTCTACCCTTCAACTAGATGATAATCTAGGAGGATTGGAGGAGGGTGTTCTCTCAGATCTACATAGAGATGCTATGTATATTCCTCATAGAGAATTAGAAAGCTACATCATAATCTATGTTCTTATTTAGAGTTTGGCTTCAGCCTTTGCATCATAGGCCAGGTATATGATCTTATAAGTTTTAGTCAATTAAGCTCACACAGATCATGCAAACATGATCTGTCACTGTGCACACTCCAAAATGGAGGCCCCAAAGTGACAGTCTGATACACAATATCTATTAGAATGTATCATCACCCAAAATAATCATTGATATATCTTAGCTAAACAAACCTATCATTTTCCTAGTAGAAGACTCTAGGAATCAATGGTACACTTTACTTCACTATCAACAAATACAGTAAACCAAATCACCACCACCATCATATATGCACCTGAACCAAGGATCCACACATTTTGCCAAAGAAGCCAACCAAAAATTGAAAGGGACTAATTCCTATCATTTTCTTAGGCATTAACCCTAAGAATCAAGTATATATGTGTTCAGAATCTCATTTAGTAATGAATTCAAATCATCTTCCTAATAATTTCAGGAATCATTTATACAAGTCATAAATTGCTGGTTAGTTACATCAAAATTTAACTAACCACAAAGAAGGATCACTGTTTCAACTCTGGTTCATAAGCATCAGTCTGTGCAACTTATCTAGTCCAGAGACTAGAAGACATTTAATAAATTATCAAGTCTAAGCAGATAATCTGATATCTGTAACAGCCAAGCCAAAAGAGCTACCAGGCCTGGAGTGACCAAGCCCAAGGTACTGCTTAGCAACCACCAACAATTAAAGACAAAGGATTCTCATCAAATCATTTTCCTAAGTATAGACATTTGGAATCATTCTAAAAGAATAACTACCTTATGGACTAGCCATAGATGATATACCATTTCATCAATAAACAATAACCAGTATAGAACCAATCATTTTCCTGGTATGAATACCTAGGAATCATTTATTTTTTATTATATATATAAAACTGTCAAGCAGACATGTCATAACTGATTTCTCTTACAATAACCACATATGGGTTATCTATAACTAGAAGGGAAGCACATCAAGCTTCAGTTCCTTGAATCTTAATCAAATACCACTATGTGCTATCATCAACCCATCATCAGCACGAAAGTTGGTCACAAAATAGATATAACTCACCGAGGGTGCCGAGCACCTGTAGCGTAGGCATGACGAAGCCGAGGATTGTTCCAACCATCACTCCAACACCACCACCAGGAAGTGCCGGGGTTGCGCTGCAGCACCATCCCACCGGCCTCAAGGCAGTGGTGGATGAATCGCATCCTCATCACAACAGAAACACCACCACAGTGATACCACAACCACTCCCTGGCGGTAGCAGCTTATGGGGGTCGAGAGTGAAAGGGGGGCGCAGCAAGAGTACCAGGTGCTTGAGCATGGAAGGGGAGGCACAAGAGCTGGAGGGAAGCAGCCATGGCTCAGGAGCCCTATTGCGCCGGCGACCCACCATACAGCACGGCTAGGGTTAGCCAGAATGGGGGCCCGTGTGAGGGTTAAAGGATGCCAAGGCGGCAGGGAACATCAGAAGGAGATTGGGAGGGGCAGCGCCATCAAGCGCTGGTGGTGTGCGCTGGCGGCAATGGCCGAAGAAGCAACATAAGGCGGCGCTGGCGGTGGTGGCAGTGCCTAGGAGCGCGAGGAGAACGAGAGGAGGAGATAAGCTTCAGGGGGGATTGATGAGGCGAGTGCGGGCTGGGTCGGTTTGACTGATCCAGTACCCCCCTGCTGGGCTAATTTAGTGTCACATCCCAAAATTATCCAAATTTTGTAATGTGAAAAATAAATAAACAAAATAAATAATTGTTGAAATTTAGGGTGAAAAGAAACTTTTTATTTCTAAATGGAAACTTAAAATCCCATCTTGAACAAACTTTGATTAATGTTTGAATCCAACTAAATTCAAATTAAGTGAAATGCATTATTCATAAATGCATCTGGAAATTTAAACACTTGGAAGATAAACCAAACCCCTAAATCCTTAATGGAATAAAATCATTTCCAAGATATCTCTAAGGCCATGGTTTTGATCCATATAAAATTTGTCAACAAATATTTACAAATGATCAAGAATGACAAATAGAAATATTATAAAACCATATGAATTGGTTTCACTTAATTTGGAGCCATAAATAAAATCTTATGAATTTAATAAGATAAGGAAATTGAATTTCCAAAGCTAATAAAGCACCTATCTAAAATCCATACCAAATGGTGAGCAAATAATCCTAAAGATATTTAAAAGGATAAATAAATATCAAATAAGATTTTACAAATTGGATTCACCAAGTTTGGATCTATAAATAAAAAGATTTGGAATTTATAGGATAAAGAAAGAAATATTAAATGAGGAATATTTAAAGACCAAATTAAATCTTGGCCTAATCCATAAGCAAATGGAATAGTTATAATCCAAATCCAAATAAAATAATGGATAAATTTTTTTCCAAATAAAATAAAATGGCATTAGCCAAATTCTAAATTCTATATGAATAAAAACAATCCCTAATGGAAAAGATTAATTAAATTAGGGAAAAATAATATTTGGAATTTACCCAAGTGTAATAAAAGTTATTTAATTAACTTAAATGAGATAAAAGGAATCTTCTAAATAAAATTTATGGAATTAAAACCATATTTGATTTCATTGGAATAAAGACAAATACCCAATTTTAAATGATTAATAAATCATATTAAAAATATTCCAAATAAATCAAAGTGAATTATTTGACACCCTAATAAATAAATAAAACCTACTAAAAATATTTGGAAGGATTTGGAATTCAAATGGATTTTTAAAACATTATTAAATCTTGATTGAATTAATACAAGGGCCTATTTTAAATAATTATTATACCCTAAAAAGAATAAAAGAATTATTCTAAATTTGACTTTATAATGTATTATTAATCAGTATTTGAATATACACAAAGTTTGGTTGAATTTTGAATTCAAAAGAATGTTTGAAAAGTTTAAACAAAATCAAAACAGAATATTAGAAATGGAATAAGAAAAAGAAAGCAGAACAAAAAAATGAACAAGGCCAAACCAGCCCAGCAGACCCAGTCCAGCCCAGCAGCCCACTCCCTCTCACCCCTGAGCGAACCGTTTTTCCACTCAGAAACCCACCCGCATCGCCACTGACCGCCTGGACCCACCTCACCCCTCTCTCTCGCTGACGTACCGACGCTAGGCCACATCATCGTCGTCTTCACGCGACCAGTTCCTCCCCTTTTTCTCGCTGCTGTTCCTGCGTTGATTCCTCGACTTGAACTCTCTTAGACGCCGCACTAATTCTGCCCCGTGACCTCTCTCTCATAAATGCCCACCTTCCCTCTCCTTTTTCCCCAGTCCTCACACCACCGGAGCCCCTAGGCTGCCCGTATTGCTTGCGACAACGTCTCTGCTCCAAAAACCTCCCCTGGCCAATCCCGGCAAGCACGAACCTCCCCGTTTCCCCCAGAGCACATGAGCGTGATCCCCAGCCTCTGGCGCATCTCCCTGTGCTTTCCGTTCATCCGCGCGAACACTGTATCCTTGGCAACAACCTCGACAGAGCATCGCCGCCGTTGACAGCAACTCCGTCGACCTCTCCCTGGTAATACCGACCTCCCCTTCCTCTCTGGATGATACCCCTATGCACTCCTCTCTCTCACGTGTCTAACAGACCCTTTGATTTATTCTCCCGTGCCTTGTAGCCTCGCCCCTGTCGACAACCGTGCGAGCCCGAGCCAGAGGACAACTCCGGCGAGCAATTACGTTCGTCCTCGTGCGCCCCCTGCCTCCTCGCGAACACGTTGAGCATCAGCAGCATACGGCGAACTTGGTGAGCCCCCTCTCTCTCTTTCTCGCTTCCTGCATCGCCGGCGACGCCACTGCCAGGCCGCCGCCGCATGTCAAACTCCAGCGCCGCCAGTTCTAGGTCAAAACACTGAGGACCGTTGGATCTTGATCCTGTGGCATAGATAGAGTCACTTAAATGAAAGGGTACGAGCTCATCTGCACCATTTAGTCTCACTTAGATCCAACGCACCTCGTAGCGCAATCCAACCGAAATGGTACAGACCAATGGCAACACGACGCGTGGCATGTGTGTTGTTTTAAAAACAGAATTTGATCTATTGGATTTGTAAAATTGAAAAATTCATAACTTTCAATCAACATATCCAAATTTTGCAAATTTTATATCAATGGAATCAGCAATACAAGTACTTTCTAACCATGCACTTTGTTTAGTAAATTGCTTCTGTTAAATCAGTTGTTTTTGCAGAAACTTGTGTAGGCATATTTTGAATATAAAATTCATTCTAAAATTATTTTTTGTGATAAAACCTTTGGACAATGGATTGTTTTGAACCTACTGACCATAGAAACCAACTTGTGGATTCAAAAACATATTTTGTGAAGAAAAAGAATAAATATTTGAATTAAAGCATTTCTAGTCAAATAAAAATATTGTTTATATGTTAAAATGCTTTTTTGGAGAAAAACCTTTGGGAAATGTTTTGATTTAAACTCTCTCACCCTAAACACAAGGTTTTATGATTTAAAAATATATTTTGTTGAACCCTATAGATTATTACTTTCATAAAAAGCATTTTCAACCACATAAAATATTGATTTGGTCTAAAAATGGTTTATAAGTAAAATCTTTTGCAAATAGTTTGCCACTTTTATAAAATGACCAATAAGTGTTTTCAAATGTTTATAACCAATTAGAAACCATTTTTGTAAATAAAACAAACTTCGGCATGCTTGCATGCATTGCTTTGTTTCTATTATTTTATGTGTTGTTTGCTTGAATGGTAGATTGAATTTTTGCTTGCTTGTTTGAATTGTAGTGGAATTTGAAGAGTGTGAATATTGCAAGATCAAGGAGTGAACTTATATTATCTACCAAAAAGGCAAGTGATGCTCCATACTTTTGTCCCATTATTTTCGTTATGCATTAGTGATATTTCTAAAGTAGGACTTGCATGGAATTTTGCTAAGTGTAAACTATGCCATGGGAAATCCTAGTAGATGAAACCTTAGTAGAAATTTCCTAAGTTAATATTCCTACTACTATCATGCTTAGCTTAGCTAGTAGAAAACAAGGGTGGAATATATTCATACTATGGAATATTTCTAAGTCAAGGACTTGTGTTTTGTTTTATAAAACAACTAAGTGAATGAATCACCTGGGTGGAATGGAAGGAATGGTTTGTGTTGAGTGGTTACACAAGGCCCATTTCTATGGTTTACCTTGTGTATCTCACTTGTGGATGGCCACCCAGGAACAAAGAGATTTGAGATGTCAAATGTTGAGAAGCTTCAAGTGCAGCCACTTGGCATTATGGGATCTGCCTGGATCATATAGGTTGCAATAACTTAGCCAAATGGACAGTTGGTGGTAGGGGATTGATAGGTTGGAGCGCGTCCATTCTGGTCTAAGGGAAGGCTTCTGAAAGATCTTGTCTTGGTGAAACCAAGTCTTGTGGGGAAAGTGCACCACCTCTGCAGAGTGAAAAATCTAAGTACTTAGCCATGTCCCTGGTAAAGGACAATTTGAGCATCAAGACATGGAAGCTATCAAGAATCTCCTCATCCAAATTTCTAAGTTAAAAACTTGTGGTTGAACAAGGGTTGAAGGATCACCAATTTCTATTGGGAGATGCCTTGGGTGATTTTTGTCTAGCAAAAACTTAGTGTTTTCAAATGATAAGGAAAATCTATTTTGAGCAAAGCAAGCCTAGGCTCCACTTAGCCAAATGCATATAGATGATAGACTCCACTATACTACCATAGTATCACTTGCCAATACAATTCAAATGTATTGACTGTAGGGGTTCGTAGCATGGAAAACAAAAATTTTCTATCGCATACAAACAAACAAGCCAAGATCTATCTACTAGATTGTAGCAACGAGTCGATGGAATAACTCACCCTCGAAGATTCCAAAGTGTTTAACGAGAGCAGATTCTCGTGGGTGATGTAGTCGTACTCTTTCCGATCTCAAGATCGCGTAGACGATCCTTCCGGCGCCACGTTCCCGCAGCGCTCCCGCAGTCGGTCACACGTTCGGTACTCGACGAAGACCTTCCTCTCCCTTGTTCCAGCAGGCAGCGGAGGTTGTAGCACTCTCCTCGCGATTCCGGCAGCACAACGGCGTGGTACCGGAGGTAGAGGGGAGATCCCGCAGGGCTTCGCCTTAAGCCGGTGCGAGTATGGTGGAGCTTATGAGAGAGGCTATTAGTGGTCTAGTAATTAGACACACCAATTAGAGGGCTCTAAACTAATTAGAAGGTTCTAAACCGAAACAGCTCTAAACCGGGGTCTAGATCTAGTTTCTAGTTTAGAGGATAGGAACTTGTGTGTTATAGGAGGGGAGCCCTGCCCCTCCTTATATAGGTGGGAGGGCTGGCGCGCCAGGGGAGGGAGGGAGTCCCTCCCCAACTCGGCCTAGGGCTGGCCGCCGGCTTGGGGACTCCTCCCCCAAGTCGGTCTCCTCTTCTCCTCCTCTTCCCACTTTCCAAAACTGGCAGTTTGACTTTCAAACTAGCCGTTTGACTTTTCCAATTTAGGAATTAAATAAACCTTTTATTTTGGACAGCGAGAACACTTAGTACATGATGCAATCATTCCATCTTGCAATGACACATTCATGCACCCCTTCCCCCTCCGGAGTGCCGGACATTCCGGGACCTTCTAGAATGTTCCCGATGAAAACACCGGAACCATTCCCCAACTCCGAAATGGGACTTTCCTTATATGAATCTTATTCTCCGGACCATTCCGGATCACCTCGTGATATCCCGGATCCCATCCGAGACTCCGAACAACATTCGGTCTCTTTCTCATAATACCATAACTACTCAAACAACGTCGAATCCTTAAGTGTGTCTCCCTACGGTTCGTGAATTATGCGGACATGATCGAGACACTTCTCCGAACAATAACCAATAGAGGAATCTGGAAATTCATATGGCTCCCACATATTTCTACGATTACTTTGCGATCGAATGAACCACTTACATACGATACCAATTTCCCTTTGTCTCACGATATGTTACTTATCCGAGGTTATGATCGTCGGTATCTCTGCATACCTAGTTCAACCTCGTTACTGATAAGTACTCTTTTCTCGTTCCCGTGATATGTGATCCCTTGTGACCAAGTCACATGCTTGCAAGCTAATTGGATGACATTTCACCGAGAGGGCCCAGAGAATATCTATCCGTCATGTGGATGGACAAATCCCACTCTTGAACCATGTGTTTCAACCAATACTTTCCGAACACCCAATGCCACTTTTATAGCCACCCTGTTACGGTGTGGTGTTTGATGACATCAAAGCATCCATCCAGTAAAGGCAATATGCATGATCTCATGGTCGAAGGAATTAGGTTACTATGTATCAGAAAGCATATAGCAATTGAACTATTGAAATGACTTGATCTTTATGCTACGCTTGTCTATAGGAGTATGTCCACCATATCATTCTCCTAACGATATGATCTTGCTGTTGATAACATCTCAATGTTCATGATAGGGAAACCACAATCATCAATCAACCAACAAGCTAGTGAAGTATAGAGGCTATACTAGGGACTTCAAATTAAGTTTACAAATCACACAAGTATTAATGGTTTCCTTGTTAATACTATTATAGCATGAATGCAAACATTTATCATAAACACAAAGATATATAATAATAACTATATTTATTATTGCCTCTAGGGCATATCTCCAACAGTCTCCCACTTGCACTAGAGTCATCTAATCTAGATTACATGGTAATATACCGAACACCCATGGCAGTTTGGTGTTGGTCATGTTTTGCCCTCGGGAGAGGTTTAGTCAACGGATCCGCCACATTCAGATCTGTGTGTACTTTGCAAATCTTTATATCCCCATCCTGGATATGTTCTCGAATAGCATGAAAACGTAGCTTGATATGCTTCAGCTTCTTGTGTGACCTTGGTTCTTGCGCATTGGCTATGGCGCCCATGTTATCACAGTAGATAGACATTGGGTCCAGCGCACTAGGAACCACACCCAGCTCTGCAATGAACTCTTTCATCCATATCGCTTCTTGTGAAGCCTCCGAAGCAGCCATGTATTCCGATTCAGTTGAAGATCTCGCCACAACGCTTTGCTTTGCACTCCTCCAGCTAACTGCTGCACCATTCAAAATAAATACGTATCCAGATTGTGATTTAGAATCATCCGGATCGGTGTTCCAACTAGCATCGGTGTAACCATTAACAACGAGCTGTTCATCACCTCCATAAGAAAGAACCATATCCTTAGTTCTTCTCAAGTACTTAAGGATGTTTTTGACCGCTGTCCAATGATCCACTCCTGGATCACTTTGATATCTGCTAGTTAGACTAACAGCATATGCGATGTCGGGTCTAGTACATAGCATGGCATACATTAGAGATCCTATGGCTGAGGCATAGGGAGTCTTACTCATCTTTTCTCTATCTTCTGCCGATGTCGGACTTTGAGTTTTACTCAAGGTCATATTGGGCAACATGGGCAAGAACCCTTTCTTGCTATCTTCCATTCCAAACCTCTTTAGAACTTTGTCCAAATATGTACTTTGTGACAATGATATTTGGCGTTTCGATCTATCTCTATAAATCTTTATGCCTAATATGTAAGCTGCTTCGCCAAGATCCTTCATTGAAAAACTATTATTCAAATATTCCTTGACACTATTAAGAAGGTCTACATCATTCCCAATCAACAATATGTCATCCACATACAGTATTAAGAATGCTACAGAGCTCCCACTCACTTTCTTGTAAATACAAGCTTCTCCATAAGTTTGTATAAAACCAAAACTTTTGATTACCTTATCAAAACGTTGATTCCAACTTCGGGATGCTTGCTTCAATCCATAGATAGACCGTTGAAGCTTGCATACCTTGTTAGCATCTTTAGGATCGACAAAACCTTTGGGTTGCATCATATACAACTCTTCATCAATGTCTCCATTGAGGAATGCTGTTTTGACATCCATCTGCCATATCTCATAATCATAATATGCAGCGATTGCTAACATAATCCTCACAGACTTTAGCTTCGCTACCGGTGAGAAAATCTCATCGTAGTCAACTCCTTGAATTTGTCGAAACCCTTTTGCGACAAGTCGAGCTTTATAGACAGTAACATTACCATCAGCATCTGTTTTCTTCTTGAAAATCCATTTGTTCTCGACGGCCTTCCGGCCATCCGGTAAGTCCACCAAAGTCCATACTTGGTTTTCGTACATGGATCCAATCTCGGATTTCATGGCTTCTTGCCATTTATTGGAATCTGGGCTCATCATCGCTTCCTCATATGTCTCGGGGTCATCGGTGTTGTCCACCAACATGACATTCATAACGGAATCATACCAATCTGGAGTGGTACGAGTTCTCGTTGACCTCCGAGGCTCTGTAGCAACTTCAACCGAAGTTTCATGATCACCATCATTAGCTTCCTCTCTTATTGGTGCAGGCACCACAGGAACTTCTTCCGGTGCTGCGCTACTCGCAATTTCGAGAGAAGGTTCGACAACCTCGTCGAGTTCTACTTTCCTTCCAGTCACTTCTTTCGAGAGAAATTCCTTCTCTAGAAAGGATCCATTCTTAGCAACGAAGATTTTGCCTTCGGATCTATGATAGAAGGTATACCCAACAGTTTCCTTCGGGTATCCTATGAAGACGCATTTTTCCGCTTTGGGTTCAAGCTTGTCCGGCTGTAACTTCTTTACATAGGCTTCGCATCCCCAAACTTTAAGGAACGACAATTTAGGTTTCTTCCCAAACCATAATTCATACGGTGTCGTTTCAACGGATTTAGACGGTGCCCTATTTAAAGTGAATGCGGCTGTTTCTAATGCATAACCCCAAAATGATAGTGGCAAATCTGTAAGTGACATCATAGAACGAACCATATCTAAGAGAGTTCGATTACGACGTTCAGACACACCATTACGCTGTGGTGTTCCCGGCGGTGTCAACTGCGAAAGTATTCCACATTTCTTCAAATGCTCGCCAAACTCGTAACTTAGATATTCACCTCCACGATCAGAACGTAGAAATTTAATCTTCTTGTTACGTTGATTCTCTACCTCACTTTGAAACTCCTTAAACTTCTCGAAAGTTTCGGACTTATGTTTCATGAAATAGATATACCCATATCTACTCAAGTCATCCGTGAAGGTAAGAACATAACGATAACCACTGCGCGATGCTACACTCATTGGACCACACACATCGGTATGTATGATTTCCAATAAGTCTGTAGCTCGCTCCATCATACCAGAAAATGGAGTCTTAGTCATTTTACCCATCAGACATGCTTCGCATCTTTCAAGTGATTCAAAATCAAGTGATTCAAGAAGTCCATCGGAATGGAGTTTCTTCATACGCTTCACTCCAATGTGACCAAGACGACAGTGCCACATATAGGTCAAATTATCGCTTGATTTCAAACGTTTAGCCTCAATGTTATTAATATGTGTATTTCTACTATCGAGATTCAATATGAATAGACCATCTATCAAAGGTGCATG
This sequence comes from Avena sativa, assembly GCA_916181665.1. Lineage (NCBI taxonomy): Eukaryota > Viridiplantae > Streptophyta > Magnoliopsida > Poales > Poaceae > Avena > Avena sativa. Next base: position 400,256,791 of record OV702279.1, read on the forward strand.
TGCATAAAACACATTACTCATATAAATCGAACAACCATTATTCTCGGATTTAAACAAGTAACTGTCTCGCAATAAACAAGATCCTGATATAATGTTCATGCTTAATGCAGGCACCAAATAACAATTATTTAAGTATAAAACTAATCCCGATGGTAGATGAAGAGGTAGCGTGCCGACCGCGATCACATCAACCTTTGATCCGTTTCCTACGCGCATCGTCACCTCGTTCTTCACTAGCTTCCGTTTATTCTGCAGCTCCTGTTTCGAGTTACAAATATGAGCAACCGAACCAGTATCAAATACCCAGGCACTACTACGAATACTAGTGAGATACACATCAATAACATGTATATCAGATATACCTTTCTTCTTGATGTTGCCGTTCTTCAAATCTGCCAAGTACTTTGGGCAATTCCGCTTCCAGTGACCTTCTCCCTTGCAGTAAAAGCACTCAGTTTCAGGTCTAGGTCCAGCCTTGGTCTTCTTCGTCGGTATGGTAACTTTCTTACCACCCTTCTTGAAGTGTCCTTTCTGCTTAGACTTGCCTTTCTTGAATTTGGTGGTCTTATTGACCATCAACACTTGGTGCTCTTTCTTGATCTCCACTTCTGCAGATTTTAACATAGCAAATAGTTCTGGCAACTCTTTGTTCATGTTCTGCATGTTGTAGTTCATCACAAAGTTCTTGTAACTTGGTGGTAGTGATTGGAGGATGCGGTAAACCCCCAAAGTATTAGGAATCACTATACCCAAACTTTGAAGTTTATTTGCGTGCCCAGACATCTTAAGCACATGCTCACTGACGGAGCTACCCTCTTCCATCTTGCAGTTAAAGAACTTTTCAGAAGCTTCATAACTTTCAATTGCCGCATGAGTCTCAAAGATTAATTTGAGATCCTCGACAATATCATATGGATCTGACTCTTCAAATCTTTTCTGAAGCTCCGATTCTAAACCATACAAGATAGCACACTGAACTATGGAGTACTGATTCTTCCGAGCGAGGTAAACATTCTTTACTTCATCGGTAGCATCAGCTGCAGGTGGGTCACCTAGCGGTGCATCCAGCACATAGGTCAAATTACCAGCTGTGAGGACAATCCTCAAATTGCGGAACCAATCCGCGAAGTTGCTTCCATTGTTTTTCAACTTTTCTTTCTCTAGGAACGCATTAAAATTGATGGTAGGGGCTGCCATTGATCTACAACATATTTGCAATAGTTTAGACTAAGTTTATGACAAATTGAGTTCAAATTAATTAATGAAATTAAACTAGGTGAACTCCCACTCAAAACAATATCCCTCACATTGTTTTAGTGATCACACGAACCAAATCCACTACATCAACACCGATCATCACGAGAGTTGATATAGTTTCAATGGCGAACAATCATCATGTTCATCATATCTACTATATGATTCATGCTTTGCCTTTCGGCGATCCGTGTTCCTGAGGCCATGTCTGTACATGCTAGGCTCGTCAAGACAAACCTTAGCTTCCGCATAAGCAAATCTGGCTTGCTTACGTTGTAGTCACCCGCGGAATCAAAGACACCCGATCATCACGTGGTGCTTCGATCAGCAAGCTTTGGCAACGGTGCTGACTAAGGGTGAACACTTTAGAACTTGAAATTTATGTGCATGAGGGATCATCTTATAATGCTACCGTCGTCTACTAAGCAATACAAGATGCATAAAGGATTAACATCACATGCAATTCATAATATGTGATATGATATGGCCTTTCTTCTTTGTGCTTCCGATCTCCATCTTCAAGCACGAATATGATCTCCATCATCACCGGCATAGCATCAAGGTCAATGACGCTTCTCCATGGTTGTCGTCCACCAGCTTCAACTATTACAACTATTTTGAATAGACACGCAGGTCTTAACAGAATTTAAAGACAACCATATGGCTCCTGCCGGTTGCCAACTTACAATAAGGAACATTGCATACATCAAATATAATCACAATCATGGCCATATCACATCACTGCACACCCCTGCAAAACAAAGTTAGACGCCTCTACTTTCTTTGCATATTTTACGTGGTTTGGGGCTTTCAATAAGTGTCGTTCTAACTTACGAACAAGAACCACAACATTGATACTAGCATTGTTGATCACCCGTTGTAAATTGGATCTTTACTATGCTAGGAGAAACAGGCACCCGCAAAGCCACTTATGCAATACAAGTTGCATGTTAAGCGTGGAGCAAGTCTCATGAACGATGTCATGTAAGGTTAGCCCGGGCCGCTTCATCCCAACATACCGCAAGATGCAAAGTACACAAAAAGCAATCTACAATAAAAGCATCAATGCCCACAATGACCATTGTGTTCTACTCGTGCAACAAATCTACATATAGACACGGCTCTGATACCACTGTAGGGGTTCGTAGCATGGAAAACAAAAAATTTCTATCGCATACAAACAAACAAGCCAAGATCTATCTACTAGATTGTAGCAACGAGTCGATGGAATAACTCACCCTCGAAGATTCCAAAGTGTTTAACGAGAGCAGATTCTCGTGGGTGATGTAGTCGTACTCTTTCCGATCTCAAGATCGCGTAGACGATCCTTCCGGCGCCACGTTCCCGCAGCGCTCCCGCAGTCGGTCACACGTTCGGTACTCGACGAAGACCTTCCTCTCCCTTGTTCCAGCAGGCAGCGGAGGTTGTAGCACTCTCCTCGCGATTCCGGCAGCACAACGGCGTGGTACCGGAGGTAGAGGGGAGATCCCGCAGGGCTTCGCCTTAAGCCGGTGCGAGTATGGTGGAGCTTATGAGAGAGGCTATTAGTGGTCTAGTAATTAGACACACCAATTAGAGGGCTCTAAACTAATTAGAAGGTTCTAAACCGAAACAGCTCTAAACCGGGGTCTAGATCTAGTTTCTAGTTTAGAGGATAGGAACTTGTGTGTTATAGGAGGGGAGCCCTGCCCCTCCTTATATAGGTGGGAGGGCTGGCGCGCCAGGGGAGGGAGGGAGTCCCTCCCCAACTCGGCCTAGGGCTGGCCGCCGGCTTGGGGACTCCTCCCCCAAGTCGGTCTCCTCTTCTCCTCCTCTTCCCACTTTCCAAAACTGGCAGTTTGACTTTCAAACTAGCCGTTTGACTTTTCCAATTTAGGAATTAAATAAACCTTTTATTTTGGACAGCGAGAACACTTAGTACATGATGCAATCATTCCATCTTGCAATGACACATTCATGCACCCCTTCCCCCTCCGGAGTGCCGGACATTCCGGGACCTTCTAGAATGTTCCCGATGAAAACACCGGAACCATTCCCCAACTCCGAAATGGGACTTTCCTTATATGAATCTTATTCTCCGGACCATTCCGGATCACCTCGTGATATCCCGGATCCCATCCGAGACTCCGAACAACATTCAGTCTCTTTCTCATAATACCATAACTACTCAAACAACGTCGAATCCTTAAGTGTGTCTCCCTACGGTTCGTGAATTATGCGGACATGATCGAGACACTTCTCCGAACAATAACCAATAGAGGAATCTGGAAATTCATATGGCTCCCACATATTTCTACGATTACTTTGCGATCGAATGAACCACTTACATACGATACCAATTTCCCTTTGTCTCACGATATGTTACTTATCCGAGGTTATGATCGTCGGTATCTCTGCATACCTAGTTCAACCTCGTTACTGATAAGTACTCTTTTCTCGTTCCCGTGATATGTGATCCCTTGTGACCAAGTCACATGCTTGCAAGCTAATTGGATGACATTTCACCGAGAGGGCCCAGAGAATATCTATCCGTCATGTGGATGGACAAATCCCACTCTTGAACCATGTGTTTCAACCAATACTTTCCGAACACCCAATGCCACTTTTATAGCCACCCTGTTACGGTGTGGTGTTTGATGACATCAAAGCATCCATCCAGTAAAGGCAATATGCATGATCTCATGGTCGAAGGAATTAGGTTACTATGTATCAGAAAGCATATAGCAATTGAACTATTGAAATGACTTGATCTTTATGCTACGCTTGTCTATAGGAGTATGTCCACCATATCATTCTCCTAACGATATGATCTTGCTGTTGATAACATCTCAATGTTCATGATAGGGAAACCACAATCATCAATCAACCAACAAGCTAGTGAAGTATAGAGGCTATACTAGGGACTTCAAATTAAGTTTACAAATCACACAAGTATTAATGGTTTCCTTGTTAATACTATTATAGCATGAATGCAAACATTTATCATAAACACAAAGATATATAATAATAACTATATTTATTATTGCCTCTAGGGCATATCTCCAACATTGACCCTTGTGGCTGTAACTTATTATGTTGTAGGTTTGTTTGATGTTAGTGAAGTGTGTTGATTAGGATTACAAGTCTACAACCAACATGATTGCCTGTGGAACTTTGAAGATAAGGACCCCATGCTATAGTTATTTATGCTGCATTGTAATGAGATAGCCAAATGAGCTATGTAAGATGTAATAAATTATTTTATTCCTGGTTATAAAGTTGTATTATGACCTTTGTTTCTTGATATTACATCTTAACTGTGGATGCTAGCTATTGATCCAGGGACTAGCATTGTAAACACAGGGATCTCTACCTTATTGAAGGTTGGGACCTCTTCAGATGGTATCAGAGCACTGTGTTGCCTGTAGGATTGTAACCCTAGGATTGGACAAAACCCCTTAGAAAAATAGGAGTTGTATTTGTTCCAAAACTTATTTACAAACAATCTTGTAAACTCTTTCCTCAACCTTTTGCTTTTAACTCTACATCTCTTCTATTTCAAACTTGATGGATAAAGCCTCCACCATGAGCAAAGGACATCACCAACTCAAGTGATTTCAAACTTATTCTCAACAAGGACTTCAACTTGGATATCACTAAGGACTACAAGTGAGACAAGAAATATTACTCAAGACTTGAAGACTAAGGAAACACAACTTAGAAGGAACCATCATCACCTTTGAAGTTTTGTGACCAAGATGCAAGAATTTTCCCAAGGAAACCATGATCTTGTTCATGAAGAAGCAACCAAGAAGGATGGAATGATCTCAAGTGAACCATATAGTTGGACCACCATGTTCAGTTTAAATTAAACCCACCAACTTATGTGGTGTAGCAAAAATATTTTGTTGCCTAAAGATGTGCTTGAACTTTTTGTTTGAGTGGGATGTTTGTTTGTGATTGCTTGCACATTGCTTGTGTGAATTGTGATGTGTGTGATTAGAATTATTTCCTTAGAAATCTTTTGCCTATTCTAATCCCAATCCAACCCAAACAGATGACTACTCCAAGAGACTCCAACATCAAGGATGGTGACAACAACAACAACCAAGGGATCAACATGAGAGAACTCATAGTAACCCAAACCTAGTTGAACCAAGTGACAAATCAATTTTGGGCCAACAACAATGATTTAGACCCAACCATGCAAAGGTTTTTGGAAACCCAAACCCAATTGTTGCATAGGATGACAAGTCAAATTATCAACATGGGAGACAACCCTTCCCAAGGAGTTTGTGATAACAATGATGTCAAGGATGATATTATAGAAGGAACTCAAGCTTGCAATGTTTGTGGAGACAAGGATCACACTTCCAGAGAGCATGAGGATCAATGCCCCAATTGTGAAGAGAAACATCCAACTAATCAATGCCCCACATCTCAAGCTACTTGTTTCCTATGTGAAGGAAATAATCATGTCCCTATCCAATGCCCCATCTATTCCATAGTTCAACAAAGGAAACAAGGTGGAGTGCATCAACAGATTGTAAACCCCCATGAAGATAAAAGAAAATCTCAGCTTGCACCTCCATGCAATATGACTCAATTTGATCGACCAAAGAGGAGACATATGCATTATCCAAGGAAAAGATCAAGGAGACCAGGAAACTTTCCCACCTTTGAGATAAGATATGAAGAGCATGAACTAGAAGCACTCCTAGCTTTGGAGAAACCCAAGAAGAAGAAAGACAAAAGCCAAGTGCAATGTTTCCATTGCAAAGAGATGGGAGACTATGCCAATGAATGTCCAGAGAAGAAGCAAAAATATAAGGAGATAAGCCAAGTGTGGTGCAAAAACTGCAAAGAGCTAGGCCACTGTGTGTCAACTTGTCCATAGAAGATACGTGAAGAACTCAATCATGTCACATGTTACAATTGTGGTGATCAAGGACATTATGCAAGCAATTGTCCAGAAAAGATGAAGCACAAGATAAACAAGCCCATGAAGGATCTCAGCCTTGTCACATGTTTCAAGTGTGGAAATAAAGGACACTATGCAGATGTTTGCCCAGAGAGGTTTCAACAAGATCCCAAGCAAGCCAAGAAGTAATCTAGTTGGAAATTTTTTAAGGGTGGTAGTACCCTAGTTGCTTTGAGCCAACTTGTAACCCCTATCTTTCCCAAATCTCGGGACGAGATTTATTTTAAGGGTGGTAGCCTGTCACATCCCAAAATTTTCCAAATTTTGTAATGTGAAAAATAAATAAACAAAATAAATAATTGTTGAAATTTAGGGTGAAAAGAAACTTTTTATTTCTAAATGGAAACTTAAAATCCCATCTTGAACAAACTTTGATTAATGTTTGAATCCAACTAAATTCAAATTAAGTGAAATGCATTATTCATAAATACATCTGGAAATTTAAACACTTGGAAAATAAACCAAAACCCTAAAACCTTAATGGAATAAAATCATTTCCAAGATATCTCTAAGACCATGGTTTTGATCCATATAAAATTTGTCAAAAAATATTTACAAATGATCAAGAATGACAAATAGAAATATTATAAAACCATATGAATTGGCTTCACTTAATTTGGAGCCATAAATAAAATCTTATGAATTTAATAAGATAAGGAAATTGAATTTCCAAAGCTAATAAAGAACCTATATAAAATCCATACCAAATGGTGAGCAAATAATCCTAAAGATATTTAAAAGGATAAATAAATATCAAATAAGATTTTACAAATTGGATTCACCAAGTTTGGATCTATAAATAAAAAGATTTGGAATTTATAGGATAAAGAAAGAAATATTAAATGAGGAATATTTAAAGACCAAATTAAATCTTGGCCTAATCCATAAGCAAATGGAATAGTTATAATCCAAATCCAAATAAAATAATGGATAAAGAATTTTCCAAATAAAATAAAATGGCATTAGCCAAATTCTAAATTCTATATGAATAAAAACAATCCCTAATGGAAAAGATTAATTAAATTAGGGAAAAATAATATTTGGAATTTACCCAAGTGTAATAAAAGTTATTTAATTAACTTAAATGGGATCAAAGGAATCTTAAAAATAATATTTATGGAATTAAAACCATATTTGATTTCATTGGAATAAAGACAAATACCCAATTTTAAATGATTAATAAATCATATTAAAAATATTCCAAATAAATCAAAGTGAATTATTTGACACCCTAATAAATAAACAAAACCTACTGAAAAGATTTGGAAGGATTTGGAATTCAAATGGATTTTTAAAACATTATTAAATCTTGATTGAATTAATACAAGGGCCTATTTTAAATAATTATTATACCCTAAAAAGAATAAAAGAATTATTCTAAATTTGACTTTATAATGTATTATTAATCAGTATTTGAATATACACAAAGTTTGGTTGAATTTTGAATTCAAAAGAATGTTTGAAAAGTTTAAACAAAATCAAAACAGAATATTAGAAATGGAATAAGAAAAAGAAAGAAGAACAAAAGAAATGAACAAGGCCAAACCAGCCTAGCAGACCCAGTCCAGCCCAGCAGCCCACTCCCTCTCACCCCCGAGCGAACCGTTTTTCCACTCAGAAACCCACCCGCATCGCCACTGACCGCCTGGACCCACCTCACCCCTCTCTCTCTTGCTGACGTACCGACCCCACGCCACATCATCGTCGTCTTCACGCGACCAGTTCCTCCCCTTTTTCTCGCTGCTGTTCCTGCATTGATTCCTCGACTTGAATTCGCTTAAACGCCGCACTAATTCTTCCCCGTGACCTCACTCTCATAAACGCCCACCTTCCCTCTCCTTTTCCCCCAGTCCTCACACCACCGGAGCCCCTAGGCTGCCCGTATTGGACAACCTCCCCTGGCCAATCCCGGCAAGCACAAAGCTCCCTGTCCCCCCAGAGCACACGAGCGTGATCCCCAGCCTCTGGCGCATCTCCCTGTGCTTCCCGTTCATCCGCGCGAACACTGTATCCTTGGCAACAACCTCGACAGAGCACCGCCGCCGTTGACAGCAACTCCGTCGACCTCTCCCCGGTAATACCGACCTCCCCTTCCTCTCTGGATGATACCCCTACGCTCTCCTCTCTCTCTCGCGTCTAACAGACCCTCTGCTTCGCTCTCCCGTGCCTTGTAGCCTCGCCCCCGTCGACAACCGTGCGAGCCCGAGCCAGAGGACAACTCCGGTGAGCAATTATTTTCGTCCTCGTGCGCCCCCTGCCTCCTCGCGAACACGTTGAGCATCAGCAGCATACAGCGAACTCGGTGAGCCCCCTCTCTCTTTCTCGCTTCCTGCATCACCGACAACGCCACTGCCAGGCCGCCGCCGCCGCGCGTCAGACTCCAGCGCCGCCAGTTCTAGGTCAAAGCACTGAGGACCGTTGGATCTTCGTCCTATGGCGTAGATAGAGTCACTTAAATGGAAGGGTACGAGCTCATCTGCACCGTTCAGTCTCACTTAGATCCAATGCACCTCGTAGCGCAATCCAACCGAAACGGTATAGACCAATAGCAACACGACGCGTGGCCTGTGTTGTGTTTTAAAAACAGAATTTGATCTATTGGATTTGTAAACTTGCAAAATTCATAACTTTCAATCCACACGTCCAAATTTTGCAAATTTTATATCAATGGAATCATAAATACAAGTACTTTCTAACCATGCACTTTGTTAGTAAATTGCTTATGTTAAATTAGTTGTTTTTGCAGAAACTTGTGTAGGCATATTTTGAATATAAAATTCATTCTAAAATTATTTTTGTGATAAACCTTTAGCCAATGGATTGTTTTGAACCTACTGACCATAGAAACCAACTTTTGGATTCAAAAACATATTTTGTGAAGCAAAAGAATAAATCTTTGAATTAAAGCATTTCTAGTCAAATAAAAATATTGTTTATATGTTAAAATGCTTTTTGGAGAAAAACCTTTGGGAAATGTTTTTATTTTAAACTCTATCACCCTAAACACAAGGTTTTATGATTTAAAAATATGTTTTGTTGAACCCTATATGTTATTAATTTGCTAAAAAGCATTTTCAACCACATAAAATATTGATTTGGTCTAAAAATGGTTTATAAGTAAAATCTTTTGCAAATGGTTTTGCCACTTTTATAAAATGACCTATAAGTATTTTCAAATGTTTATAACCTATTAGAAACCACTTCTGTAAATAAAACAAACTTTGGCATGCTTGCATGCATTGCTTTGTTTCTATTATTTTATGTGTTGTGTGCTTGAATGGTAGATTGAATTTTTGCTTGCTTGTTTGAATTGTAGTGGAATTTGAAGAGTGTGAATATTGCAAGATCAAGGAGTGAACTTATATTCTCTACCAAAAAGGCAAGTGATGCTCCATACTTTTGTCCCATTATTTTCGTTATGCATTAGTGATATTTCTAAAGTAGGAGTTGCATGGAATTTTGCTAAGTGTAAAATATGCCATGGGAAATCCTAGTAGATGGAACCTTAGTAGAAATTTCCTAAGTTAAGATTCCTACTACTATCATGCTTAGCTTAGCTAGTAGAAAACAAGGGTGGAATATATTCATACTATGGAATATTTCTAAGTCAAGGACTTGTGTTTTGTTTAATAAAACAACTAAGTGAATGAATCACCTGGGTGGAATGGAAGGAATGGTTTGTGTTGAGTGGTTACACAAGGCCCATTTCTATGGTTTACCTTGTGTATCTCACTTGTGGATGGCCACCCAGGAACAAAGAGATTTGAGATGTCAAATTTTGAGAAGCTTCAAGTGGAGCCACTTGGCATTATGGGCTCTGCCTGGATCATATAGGTTGCAATAACTTAGCCAAATGGACAATTGGTGGTAGGGGATTGATAGGTTGGAGCGCGTCCATTCTGGTCTAAGGGAAGGCTTCTGAATGATCTTGTCTTGGTGAAACCAAGTCTTGTGAGGAAAGTGCACCACCTCTTCAGAGTGAAAAATCTAAGTAGTTAGCCATGTCCCTGGTAAAGGACAATTTGAGCATCAAGACATGGAAGCTATAGAGAATCTCCTCATCCAAATTTCTAAGTTAAAAACTTGTGGTTGAACAAGGGTTGAAGGATCACCAATTTCTATTGGGAGATGCCTTGGGTGATTTTTGTCAAGCAAAAACTTAGTGTTTTCAAATGATAAGGAAAATATATTTTGAGCAAAGCAAGCCTAAGCTCCACTTAGCCAAATGCATATAGATGATAGACTCCCCTATACTACCATAGTATCACTTGCCAATACAATTCAAATGTATTGACCTTTGTGGCTGTAACTTATTATGTTGCAGGTTTGTTTGATGTTAGTGAAGTGTGTTGATTAGGATTACAAGTCTACAACCAACATGATTGCCTGTGGCACTTTGAAGATAAGGACCCCATGCTATAGTTATTTCTGCTGCATTGTAATGAGATAGCCAAATGAGCTATGTAAGATGTAATAAATTATTTTATTCCTGGTTATAAAGTTGTATTATGACCTTTGTTTCTTGATATTACATCTTAACTGTGGATGCTAGCTATTGATCCAGGGACTAGCATTGTAAACACAGGGATCTCTACCTTATTGAAGGTTGGGACCTCTTCATTTAGCCCAATGTTGGGTGCTAGGCCCATTTTAAAATAAAATAAATTAAAAAATGCAAATTTATAACAATGACCCTGAAGTTATTAAAAACTCTAAAAAAATAAACATATAGAAAAATCTTAAAAATATTTATAATATATAAAAAATCATCACAAAAATTTTAAAGACTAAAAATAAAATGCAAATAAAGATTAAACACTATTAAATCTTAAGTGAAATTTCATTAAATAAGTAAAATCCTAAAAATAAATAAAAATCATTTTTGTGTATAAAAATAACTTTACTATTTTATAAAAATACTAACTTAGAGTTTTTAAAAATAAAATATGAATCAAATTAAAGACACTCAATTCTTTGAAGAATTTTATAAAAATAAAGGTAAGACTTAAAATTAAATAAAATTCATTTTTAAGATCTTTAAAAAGTATATTTCACTAGAAAATACTATGTATATTATTAAAAAACATTTTCAGATAAATAAAATTCATTACTTATATTACTCAAATAAAATACCCACTTTGTTAATTCTTAAATTTATTTCTTCAGTAAGAAATAATCACATTTTCTTATAAAATACTAAAACCTTTAAACTTCAATTACTAAGTCTAAATCCATAATCAAAATAAAACTTAAATATAACTATTATCCTTTAAATGTTTTTAAATCTTAAATTCAAATTAAACTCCTTTTAAATAAATATTTCATATCACTCATGTATAAAATGGTGAATAATATCCATCTCTTAACCACTCTTAAAAATAACTCTAAACTCTAATAAATTTATAAGATCATCTAATTATGCTCCCATTAATAAATTGCATATTATTAAACCCACCTTTCACTTACATTAAAGAGGATCATTCATAATCATATTTGTCAAAACCCTCAAGCTAGATGATATTCTAAAAAATCATTATATCCTAAAATTCATTTCTATTTTTATAGTTAACTTTGGTCTAAACAATCATAAACATCTCATTTGAATTTTATTCATGTTTTCAAAGTTAACTTTGGTCACTTGTACCATAAATTAAAATATGATAACTTAACATCATTCATAACCATCACCAACCCAAATGTAAAACCTAATAAACACTAGTTTCTTCAAATGTTATTATTTTTGCCACCTCACATAAACAATTCTATAATAGTTCCTTCAGTTCTTAAGAACTCAACTCAAGGACTTCTTATCCTAGTCACCAGATAACAATTAATCATAATCACATTACTCTATCCGTACTTGTATGTTTTGGATTGTTAACACTTAAGTTCCTTATCAATGTCATTGCTTATGAAATAAACTTAAAGATAAACCCAATCTTAAAGAAGGTACCTAAAATCAACTTATTCAAAATACTAAGGGTTTCACTTTGGAAATTATAAAATTGCATAGCATTATTTATGCATAATGGCATCTTGCTTCTTTAAACAGTAGTCCTTACCGGACCAATGATGATGATTTCAGATATTGGATCTTCTATTATCTCAAAGACCGTGAGTGCATAATCTTGCAATCACAAAAGGCAAGTTCACACTTGGTCATGTCCTTTGATTATTTTCTGTAAAGTATTTTTCAAATCCAGTGTTGTCATCACCTGCATTTGAAAAAGGTCACAAAACACTATTTTCATAATAAAATGATTATAGGTTATTTACCATGAGGTAATAATCTACTATGAAAGTTCCGGTGGTAAAGGAACATATTATCTAGGACTTAACAACCAATGTCACCAGTGATTCTTGCGCCGTATATTACGCGTTAACCATGAGATTTGGAATGGGATGGAGAAGTCAGCTGGATAGGCTCCCTTTCGCATGCATTGGACACTGTTCTGGGCATTTGTAAGTTGCAGATCGTGGGTATAGCTGTTTTATACGGGGGAAGTCTATCGTGGATGTAGGCTTACAAAAGACAGATTACTAGTGTTAATGGTTGTTGTGTGTATACAACTAAGGTATAGCCGTTTTATACGGGGAAAAGTCTACCTTGAGTTTGGACATCCAACAATTGTGGTGTATGCGGGGTCGCGGAGAAGGAAAGTGATTGTCTTGGATCTTAGTCTGGGCCTCATACCAAGGATGAAGTGTGAACGAGCCTATAACTCGGATGTGTAAAAACGCTGTAAGATCCCACCTTTATTAAGGTAAAGATTCTTGTGATTGCAATGCTAGTCCTGGATCAAATGCTAGCATCCACAGTTTAAGATGAAGTACATAGAAACAAAGGTCATTATTACATTGTCATTCCAGAGATAAACTAGTATTTTACAACTCCATAGCCATAGGCTAGTACAAGAGTTTATCATAACATTATAAATAAAAGTTTTCATATTGATGTGCCATAGGCAAGCATTTTGAGTGTAGACTCATAACCCTAATCCTCATCCGAGTAACCTGTAACATCACAAGTTACAACCACAGTGGGTCAATACATTGGAATAGTATTGGCAAGTGATACCTCAGTAAAATGATAGTATCTAACTTCTACATGATTTTGGCTAAGTGTAGCTTAGGCTTGCTTTGCTCAAAATAGGTTTTACCTATCAGTTGAAAACACTAAGTTTTTATTTGGCAAAAACTCCCAAGGAACCACCAATAGAAATTGGTGAACCTTCACCCTTGTTCAACCACAAGTTTTAACTTAGAAAATTGGGATGAGGAGATTCTTGATAGCTTCCATGTCTTGATGATCAAATTGTCCATTACCGGGGACATGGCTAAGTACTTAGTTTCTTCCTTCTGCAGAGGTGGTGCAGTTTCCCCACAAGACTTGATTTTCACCAAGAAAATACCTTTCAGAAGCCTTCCCTTAGACCAAAATGGACGCGCTCTAAACCTATCATCCCCTACCACCAACTGTCCATTTGGCTAAGTTATTGCAACCTATATGATCCAGGCAGAGCCCATAATGCCATGTGGCTGCACTAGAAGCTTTTTAACTTATGGCATCTCAAATCCCTTTGTTCCTGGGTGGCATTCCACAAGTGAGATACACAAGGTTCACCAGTACCCTGGCCTTATGTAACCACTCAACATAAACCATTCCACCATTCCACCCAGGTGTTTCATTCACTTAGTTGTTTTATTAAGCAAAACATAAGTCAAAGACTTAGAAATATTTTCCATAGGATGTGCATATAATCCACCCTTGGATGCTACTAGCTAGGCTAAGCATGGAAATATTAAGTATCTTAACTTAGAGAAAATTCTAACAATTCTACAACTACTAGGATTTCCCAAGCATAGCATATAGATACTTAGCAAAAATTATCATGCAAGCCCTATACAAAATATTTCTAATGCATAGTCAAAATATTGGGACAAAATTATGAAGCACCACTTGCCTTGGTAGTTGGGGGAGTAACAACAATTTTCACAGTCACAATCACCACCAGCACCAAAATCTACACATAAAATGATAGCACTAAATTCACATAACAAAATAATCAAACAAAAATACATGAATGCATGCAAATGCCATGTGATGATTTTTCTGAACCCCACAAGACAAGTAAAATAATACTGATCAATAAACTAAACATTTACACATCAAATAAACTTTATTTGGTCATTAAAACATTTTCCAACTAATTTTTATACACAAAATAATCTTACAAATTTCTATGCAAAAATAACCAATTTTACAGAAGCAATTTATTAAACAAATAGCATTATTGATTTGCAAAATTTGGACGTGTGGATCAAAAGTTATGAATTTTGCAAGTTTGAACATCTAATAGATCTAAATCCAAATTTTAAATCAAACTACAGGCCACGCGGCGCTATCTGATTGGTCGATACCGTTTCACGCGGATCAGGCTTTCTGGATCGTTAGATTAAAAGTGCATCGCACGGCTCAGATCTAAACGTACCGCTTCACTTAATTCGTCTATCACACGTGTTGGATCTAGATCTAACGGCTCAGATCTAACAGACCAAAAGTGAGCGGTGAAGGGTTTCGCAGCATAGTAAATCAAAAAATTTCTACGGATGCGAACGGGAAAGCCAAGATCTAAACTAGGAGATGCAAACAATGAGGGGGGATAGATGAGATCTTCATACCCTTGAAGATTCGCACAGCGGAACGTTCAACGAACGTGGTTGATGTAGTCGTACTCGCTTCTCCTCCTCGCGATCCAATCCGATCCAACACCGCAAGTGGCGATGCCTCCGAGAGATGCACATGTGCGGCACCTCGACGTCTCCTCCTTCCTCGGTCCAGCAAGTGGGGTGGAGAGATAGGTTGGATCTACAACACGACGACGTGGTGCAAGCGGTGGAGAGTTTCTGCGGCAGGGCTTCGCCTACGCGCAGTCGGGAGGGAGAGAGAGAGAGAGAGGAGGGGCAGTAAGGCGGCTTGGGCTTGAGGAGGAGGTGTCGGGAGGGTGCGCCCCCAGCCCTCTTTATATAGAGGGGTGGGCGGCTGGCCCTTGCCCCTCCCCCAAGCCCTAGGGCCGACAGCCAAGGAGGGAGGAGTTGGGGCAAGTTTCCCCCCTTCTAGAAGCTCCCCTAGGGTTTCCCCTAGGGCTTGGCCGGCTGGGCCTATGGGGCCTTGTGCCCCTGGCCCAATGCAGCCAGGGCACTCCCTCGTAGGCCCACGCCCCCTCCCAACAAGTGGGGCCACGTTGGTCCCACTCCGGAAGGTTCTAGAAGCTTCCGGTACAATACCGAATAACCCGAAACAATTCCGAACTCCAAAATCCGCTTTGCCTTATATGAATCTTATTCTCTGGACCATTCCAAAACCTCTCGTGATGTCCTGGATCTCATCCGAGACTCTGAACAAAAACTCATAAACCAATTATCCAATCTATCCTAGCGTCAAGACACGTTAAGTGTGTGACCCTTTGGGTTCGAGAATATGCAGACATGATCTTCTATCAATAATCAACAGCGGGGTCTGGAAACCCATATTGACTCCCACACATTCATCGATGATCATATCGGATGAACCATGATGCCAGGATTCAATCAACCCCATATATATTCCCTTCGTCTCGCGATATTTTACTTGCCCGAGATTCGATCGTCGGTACCGGCATAACTAGTTCAATCTCGTTCACAGCAAGTACTTTACTCGTTCCGTAATCCGATACCACTTTGTGATTAACTCCTTAACCACGTGTTTGCAAGTGGTGTTGATATCGATTACCGAGTGGGCCCGAAGTATATCTCTCCGACTTGGGAGGGACAAATCCCATCTCGATACATACAACCCAACAGGTATTTTCCGATCACCTGAGAGACACCTTTATGATCACCCTCTCATAGGATGACGTTTGATGACCTCAAAGCTTTCTTCCGATACCAGGGAGTTGCATTATCTCATGGTCTAAGGAATACAATATTTGATATAAGAAAAGCTTCGCAAAGATGAACACGATGACACGATCTAATTGCTCTGCTTAATTTGGGTCTGTCCATCATATCATTCTCCCAATGATATGATCTCATTATTAATCGACAACCCATGTATATGGTTAGGAAACCTTAACCATCATTAATCAATGAGCTAGTCCATAGAGGCGTACTAGGGACACGGTGTTGTTCACAAACCGCACAAGTATTAAAGTTTCCGCTTAATACAATTCTAGCATGGAATATAAACTTTATCATGAACAAGAATTATAATAATAACATCTTTATTATTGCCTCTAGGGCATAATTCCAACAGTCTCCCACTTGCACTAGAGTCAATAATCTAGTTTACATCTGGCAACAATCTAACACCCATGGCACTAAGGTGCTGATCATGTTTTGCTCGTGGAAGAGGTTTAGTCAATGGATCCGCGACATTCAGATCTGTATGTTCTTTGCTAATCTTCAGATCTCCATCTGTTATATAATCTCGGATTATATGAAACTTGCGGTTGATATGCTTGGTCTTTGGATGATATCTTGGTCCCTTAGCCAGTGCTATGGCGCCAGTGTTGTCACACAATATCCCAAGTGGGTCCAAGGCACTTGGAACCACACCAAGCTCAGTGATGAAGTTCCTGATCCAAACTCCTTCACTTGACGCTTTGTAGCAGCCATGTATTCCGCTTCTACTGTAGATACCGCGTTCACGCTTTGCTTGCATCTTCTCCAGCTCACAGCTCCTCCATTCAAAATATAAACATATCCTGTCTGAGAACTAGAATCATCCTTGTCGGTGTCGAAACTAGCGTCGACGTAACCCATTATGACGAGCTGTGTTCATCACCTCCATAGACCAAGAACATTTCTTTAGTCCTATTTAAGTACTTTAGGATGTTCTTTACGGCTGTCCAGTGTTCCACTCCTGGATCACTTTGGTATCTGCTCGTCAAACTAAGAGCATTGGACACATCCGGTCTAGTACACAGCATGGCATACATGATAGAACCTATGGTCGAGGCATAAGGCACTTTGCTCATAGCTTCTCTATCATTTACCGTAGCTAGACACTAAGGCCTGCTCAATATCTTACCTGACAACATAGGCACTGAATCTTTCTTTGCCTTATCCATTCTAAACCTTTTCAGAACTTTGTCTAGGTATGTACTTTGGCTTAAAGCTATCAGGCGTCTTTGTCTATCTCTATAGATTTTGATGCTCAATATATAAGCAGCTTCCCCTAGGTCTTTCATTGAAAAACATTTGTTCAAATAACTCTTCACATCGTTAAGCATGTCAATGTCATTTCCAATAATCAATATGTCATCCACATATAGTACTAGAAATGTCACTGAGCTCCCACTCACTTTCTTGTAGATACAAGCTTCGTAGCAATTTGGAACAAATCCAAAGCTCTTGATCACTTGATCAAAACGAAGGTTCCAACTCCGAGATGCTTGCTTTAGTCCATAAATGGAACGCTGAAGTTTGCATACTTTATCAGCATCCTTAGGATCGACAAAACCTTCGGGTTGCATCATATACAACTCTTCATCAATGTTGCCATTGAGGAATGCAGTCTTGACATCCATCTGCCATATTTCATAATCATGAAACGCAGCAATTGCTATAAAAATCCGAATGGACTTAAACATCGCTACGGGAGAGAAAGTCTCATCGTAGTCAACACCTTGACTTGTCGAAAACCTTTCGCGACAAGTCGAGCTTTATAGACAGTAACATTACCATCCGCGTCCGTTTTCTTCTTGAAGATCCACTTGCACTCAACGGCCTTTCGGTCGCTAGGAGGGTCCACCAAAGTCCATACTTGGTTTTCGCTCATGGATCCTAATTCGGATTTCATGGCCTCTAGCCATTTCTCAGAGTCTGGGCTCATCATCGCTTCCTCATAGTTCGCAGGTTCACTGTCGTCTACTAACAAGACGGTTAAGACAGGGTTGCCGTACCACTCAGGAGGGGCACGTGACCTTGTCGACCTGCGATGTTCAGTAGTAGCATCGTCCGAAGCTTCATGATCCTTGTCATTTGCTTCCTCTATTGTCGGTGTAGACGACACTGGAACAATTTCAGGTGCTGCGCTACTCTCCAACTCAAGAGAAGGTTCAACAACCTCGTCTAGCTCTACTTTCCTCCCACTCACTTCTTTCGAGAGAAACTCCTTCTCAAGAAAGGATCCGTTCTTTGCGACAAACACTTTGCCTTCGGATCTGTGATAGAAGGTATACCCAATAGTTTCCTTAGGGTATCCTATGAAGACGCATTTCTCCGCTTTGGGTTCGAGCTTGTCTGGCATCAACATCTTGACGTAAGCTTCGCATCCCCAAACTTTAAGAAACGACAACTTAGGTTTAGCACCAAACCACAGTTTATACGGTGTCATCTCAACGCATTTAGATGGTGCCCTATTTAAAGTGAATGCAGCGGTTTCTAATGCATAACCCCAAAATGATAACGGCAAATCAGTAAGAGACATCATTGATCGCACCATATCTAATAGAGTTCGATTCCGGCGTTCAGACACACCATTGCGCTGTGGTGTTTCGGGTGGCGTGATTTGCGAAACTATCCCGCTTGCTTTAAGATGCGTGAGAAAATCATAACTCAAATATTCACCTCCACGATCGGATCATAGAAATTTAATTTTTCTGTTACGATGGTTTTCCACTTCATTCTGAAATTCTTTGAACTTTTCAAATGTTTCAGATTTATGTTTTATTAAGTAGATATACCCATATCTACTTAAGTCATCAGTAAAAGTGAGAAAGTAGCGATATCCACCACGCGTCGAAACACTCATCGGTCCGCATACATCGGCATGTATGATTTCCAAGAAGTACGTTGCTCGGTCCATCATTCCGGAGAACGGGGTTTTGATCATCTTGCCCATGAGGCATGGCTCGCATGTGTCAAATGATTCAAAATCAAGAGACTCCAAAAGTCCATCAGAATGGAGTTTCTTCATGCATTTTACACCAATATGACCTAGACGACAGTGCCACAAATAAGTAGTATTATCACTATCTACCTTGCATCTCTTAGCCTCAATGTTATGGATGTGTGTTTCATCCCTTTGGAGATTCAGAAGAAATAAACCATTCACAGCAGGTGCATGACCATAAAAGATGTTACTCATATAAATAGAACAACCATTATTCTCAGATTTAAATGAATAACCGTCTTGCAATAAACACGATCCAGATATGATGTTCATGCTCAACGCAGGCACATAATAACATTTATTGAGGTTTAAAAGTAATCCCGAAGGTAAAACTAAGGAGAGCGTGCTGACGGCCATCACATCAACTCTTGATCCGTTGCCAACGCGCATCGTCACCTCATCCCTCGCCAGCCGCCGTCTATTCCATAGCTCCTGTTTCGAGTTACAAATTTTAGCAACTGAACCAGTATCAAATACCCAGGCACTACAACGAGGGCTAGTAAGGAAAACATCAATAACATGTATATCAAATATACCTTTGATGGTGCCAGCCTTCTTGTCCGCTAAGTACTTCGGACAGTTGCGCTTCCAGTGACCCTTGTCCTTGCAATAGAAGCACTTAGTGTCCGGCTTAGGTCTAGACTTGAGCTTCTTCTCAGCAGGGGCAACGCGCTTGCCGCCGCCTTTCTTGAAGGGCTTCTTTGCACCCTTACCTTTCTTAAAGCTCGGGGGCTTGTTGACCATCAACACATGATTATCCTTCTTGATGTCTACCTCTGCATCTTTCAGCTTAGCGAAGAGCTCGGTGATCGTATCAGTGGAACCAATCTGATTATGAGTAAATACAAAGCCTTTGTAGCTAGGAGGGAGTGATTGCAGAACCCTGTCAATCTTGAGCTCCTCTGGAATCTTGCAGTCCAGTTGCTCAAGGCGTTGAGTGTAGCCCGACATCTTTATGGCCTGCTCACTAACGGAACTCCCTTCCTCCATCTTGCAGTTAAAGAATTTCTTAGAGATCTCATATCTCTCAGAACGGGCCTGAGTCTGAAACATAGTTTTCAGTTCCTCAAGGATCTCAAAGGGACCGGGGAAATCTTCAAAATGATTTTGAAGGTCCGATTCCATAGCAAACAACATGGTGCTCTTAATCACACCATAATCATCTTTGCGCTACTGATAAACAGCTTTCTCATCAGCCGGCGCATCTACAGCAGGGGCGTCACCTAGCGCTTTCTCAAGGACATAGTCCTTTTGTCCGCCAGAGAGAATGATTCTTAGATTATGGAACCAGTTGGTGAAGTTAGACCCATTGTTCTTAAGCTTTTCTTTCTCAGCAAAAACGTTGAAGTTGAAGTTGGACTTAGCCATTTGATCTACAAAATTTGCAAGTACAATTTAGACTATGTTCATGATAACTAGTTCAACTTAATCAAATTACTAGATGAACTCCCACTAAATTCAACATCCCTCAATTTGTTTAGTGAACATGAACCAAATTCACCACACCTAATCCGATCTTCACGAGAAGAGATGTGGTTTCAATGGTGGACAACGAAGTGTCGATCATATCATTCATATGACTCATGCTTAACCTTTCGGTTCATGTGTTCCGAGGCCATGTCTGTACATGCTAGGCTCATCAAGTCAAACCCAAGTATTTCCACGTGTGCAAAACTGTCACATCCCAAGATTTTCCAAATCTTGTAATGTGAAAAATAAATGAATAAAATAAAACTTTGTTGATTTTCAGGGTGAGAAGAAACTTTTGATTCCAATTTGGAAACCTTCAAACCTATTTTGAACAAATAAATCCTAAAGGGATTTAAAAAGATAAAACAATTAATAAAGAAAATATTAAAAATTTAAAATTTCTATTTTGGATCTTTTAATAAAAAGATTTGGCTTTCAAATGACAAGGTAGAAATATAAATAAGGATTATTTTATAGAGCCAAATTAAACCTTGGCCAAGTTTTTGAAATAAAATGTTTTGTTTTGATAAAAATAGTAAAGGTTTATTTAAATAAAATAATAAGGATTTAATATCCAATTTTATTTAAGTAAAGGCTTTCCCCATTTTAAATAAACACTAAAACTTATTAAATTATTTTAAACAAGTTTTCCAAGTATTTTATATTCTCAATTAAAACCTACTGAAGTGTTTTGGTTTTATTTTAGATTTCAAAATAAATATTTTAAGAAAACAAATCCTATTTGATTTAATAACTAAGGTCCATTTTATTTAATTATTAATGGACCCTAAAATAAAAATGTTATTTTATTTTAAACAAGTTTTCCAAGTATCTTCTATTTTCAAATAAAACTTACTGATTTGGTTTTGATAATATTTAGTTTCCAAATGGAGATTTTATTAAATAAATCAAAACCTATTTGAATTAATAATTAAGGTCTATTTTATTTAACTATTAAATAGATCCTAAAAAGAATAAAATTAATAATTTTATTTGGGATTTGGTTTATGTTGTTAAACAGAACCAAAACTCATTACAAGTGTGGTGAATGTTTGAATTGTTTCAATGTTTGAATTGTTGTTTGAGATTCAAAACAGAAAATCAATTAGAAAAAGAAAAAGAATACTGAATGAAAAAAAAGAGGAGAAACAAGCCAGCCCAGCCGGCCAGCCCAAACAGCCCAGTCCAGCCCACCTATCCCCTCGCCCCCGAAACATTTTCCTCACTCGCGAAACAACCCGCGCAGTCACTGATGAGTAGGCCCCCACCAAACCCCTCTCTATCTCGCTGACGCTAGGCCCCACAACCACATTCCCTTCTTCCCCACCCGCGGACTACGCCCCTCCCCTCGCCGGCTGTTGCAGGCAAATAAAGTCCGACGTAATACGCGTTAACCATGCCATTAATAGGCCCGTTGAGCACGCACGTTAAAGCGTCTCCCTCTCCTCTCTCGTTCCCCTCTGTCGCCCCACCTCAACACGCCCCCAGGCCGCCGAATTCCTCGCCACACCACCCACTGTCCGACGACGCTACGGCGAAGATTCCGGCAGCCCCACGCCACCCCTTGCCTCCTCGAGCATGCAGCTGTGATCCCCATCTCCTGGCGGACCTTCCCACATCGCCAGCTCACCCGCGCGCACACCAGAACGTCGGAAACGACAACAACCGCCGCCGCCACCGTCTGGTTCTTCTCCGACGACCTCCCCCTGGTAAGCTAGACCACCCGAGCCTTCTCGAGCATGCTCGCGTGTACACCACACCCTCTCGCGTTTAACCATGTACTTATTTTGCTTCGGCACTAATCGCAGCCTCGCCCTCGACGACCTCCAGAGACACCCGCCGCCCACAGCAACTCCGGCGAGCAATCGCCAGAACATACGAGCGCCCCTTCGCCTGCAACCAGCACGTCGAGCTTCCCCACGTCCTTGCGATCACGGTGAGCCTTTCCTCCTCTTCTCTCGCTTCCTAGAACGGCCGGACCACCTCGGACAGAGCGTGCGCCGCCAGTCATCGCCGCCGGCGCCGCCAGCTGATGGTCAAACGCATCTAAGCCGTTAGATCGTGATCCAGTGGACGCGATAGATTGACTTAAACCGAAATGGTGCGTGTGATCTGAGCCGTGCGATATCAGTTAGATCCAACGGCCTACAGCACGTGATCCGGCCGAAACGGTATCAGTGAATAGAAACGCGCCACGTGTCTCTGTTGAGTTGAATTAGAACAGAATTGATCTATTAGATTTGTGATTTTCTAAATTGCACAACTTTCAAAACACACGTCCAAATTTGCAAACTTTATATCAATGGAATCAGTGGAACAAGCCCTAGCCAAACATGCCATTTGTTTAGCAAAAAGCTTCTGTTAAAATGTTTGTTTTTGCAGAAACATTTATATGCTTGTTTAGATTGTAAAAATTGTTCAAAAATGATTTTGGGGATAAAATCTTTGGCAAATGGTGTGATTTGAACCTACTGACCATAGGAAACACTTTGTGGTTTCAAAAATGTATTTGGTGAAACAAAAGAATGATTCTTTGATTTAAAACCAATTCTAGCCAAATAAAAATATAGTTTATTTATTAAAAATAGTCTTGGAAGAAAACTTTTGGGAAATGTTTTGTTTTAAACTCTCTGACCCTAAACACCTAGTTTTATGGTTTGAAAACATATTTTGTGAACCCTATAGATTAATGCCTTAGTAAAAACATTTCTACACCACATAAAATGATACCATGTTTTGAAAATGGTTTATGAAGTGAAACCTTTTGCAAATGACTTTGCCACTTTACAAAATGACCATTAGGTGTTTTCAAATGTTTATGTCCCATTAGGAACCACTTTTTCAAATAAAACAAAGCTTGGCATGCTTGCATGCATTACTTTGACTTTATCATTTTATGTGATGTTTTGCTTGATTGGTAGATTGAGATTGTGCCTTGCTTGATTGAATTGTAGTGACTTGAAGAGTGTGATTGTAGCAAGGACAAGGAGTGAACTTATACCCTCTACCAAAAAGGCAAGTGATGCTTCATACTTTGTCCCATTACTTTCACTATGCATTAGAGATTTTTCTAAGTAAAACTTGCATGGAATTTTGCTAAGTATAAACCTTGCTATAGGAAAACCTAGTAGATGAAACCTTAGTAGAAATTTTCCTAAGTTAAGATTCCTACTACTATCATGCTTAGCTTAGCTAATAGAAAACAAGGGTGGAATATATATTCATACTATGGAAAAATTTCTAAGTCTGAGGACTTGTATTTTGTTTAATAAAATAACTAAGTTAATGAATCACCTGGGTGGAATGGTAATTGCTTGGTGGTTTTTGGTTGAGTGGTTACACAAGGCCAGGGGACTGGTGAACCTTGTGTATCTCACTTGTGGATGGCCACCCAGGAACAAAGAGATTTGAGATGTCAAATGTTGAGAAGCTTCAAGTGCAACCACTTGGAATTATGGGCTCTGCCTGGATCATATAGGTTGCAAGAACTTAGCCATATGGACAGTTGGTGGTAGAGTTTGATAGGTTGGAGCGCATCCATTTTGGTCTAAGGGAAGGCTTCTCAAAGATCTTGTCTTGGGAAACCAAGTCTTGTGGGGAAAGTGCACCACCTCTGCAGAGTGTAAAATCTAAGTACTTAGCCATGTCCCTGGTAAAGGACAATTTGAGCATCAAGACATGGAAGCAATCAAGAATCTCATCATCCAAATTTCTAAGTTAAAAACTTGTGGTTTGAACAAGGGTTAAAGGATCTTCAATCTTTGATTGGGAGATGCCTTGGGAAGGATTATTTTGTCAAGCAAAACTTAGTGTTTTCAAATGATAAGGAAAATCTATTTTGAGCAATGCAAGCCTCAACTCCACTTAGCCAAATGCATATAGATGATAGACTCCACTATACTACCATAGTATCACTTGCCAATACAATTCAAATGTATTGACCCTTGTGGCTGTAACTTGTTATGTTGCAGGTTTGATTGATTTAGAGAAGTTTAAGTGATTAGGATTACAAGTCTACAACCAACATGTCTGCCTGTGGCACTTTGAAGATGAAGGACCCCATGCTTATAGATTTTCTGCTGCAATGTATTGTAATAGCCAAATGAGCTATGTAAGATGTAATAAAATTATGTTATTCCTGGTTATAAAGTTGTATTATGACCTTTGTTTCTTGATATTACATCTTAACTGTGGATTCTAGCTATTGATCCAGGGACTAGCATTATAAACACAGGGGACTCTACCTTATTAAAGGTTGGGAACCTTACAGATCAAAACTGGCTTGCACCCGTTGTATGTGAACGTAGAGTTTATAGCACCCGATCATCACGTGATGCTTGAACACGGCGAACTTTCGGTGCATACATGGGGAGAACACAGTTTTATCTTGATCTTTAAGTGAGGAATCATCTTATAATGCTACCATCGCGATCTAAGCATAATAAGATACATAAAAGGATAAACATCACAAGCATATAAGTTTATGTGACATGGTATAGCCAATCTTCGCGCAATGATCTCCATCTTGTGCGTGCCAGCATGATCTCCATCACTCCACCATGATTGCCTCCACCACGAATAGCAACTACAACTATTGCTAACTACTTAGCGATAAAGTAAAGCTATTACATGGCGTATAAGAAGTTGACACACAGGTCATACACAATTATAAAGACAACCATATGGCTCTTGCCGGTTGTGTACTCATCGACATGCAAGTCGTGAAACATTACAAAACATGATCATTGCATACAACATACACATCACATCTTGGAACATACCATATCACAGAAAACACTCCCTGCAAAAACAAGTTAGACGCCTCTACTTTGTTGTTGCATGTTTTACGTGGATTATGGGAGTAACAAGCTAAGAACGATTCTTACCTACGAAAATCCTCAACGGTGATATTATGGTTGCCAAACTCCGGTGTAAATCCCATGACAACTATAGTGAGAGAAACTGGCATCCACCAGCCGCATGTGTGGGACAAGCCACACGTCAATTGCGGAGCCGGTCTCGCGAACGAGGTCGAGTAAAGTTGGCCTGGACCGCTTCGATCTCACTATCCCGCGTCATAAGAAGTACACAAACAAGAGGCTTGCAACAGAAAACATCAACGCCCGCAACAAGCATGTTGCGTTCTACTCGTGAAACACATCTACGCATAGATCTAGCTCTGATACCACTGAAGGGTTTCGCAACATAGTAAATCAAAAAAATTCTACGGATGCGAATGGGAAAGCCAAGATCTAATCTAGGAGATGCAAACAACGAGGGGGGGATAGATGAGATCTTCATACCCTTGAAGATTCGCACAGCGGAACGTTCAACAAACGTGGTTGATGTAGTCGTACTCGCTTCTCCTCCTCGCGATCCGATTCGATCCAACACCGCAAGTGGCGATGCCTCCAAGAGATGCACACGTGCGGCACCTCGACGTCTCCTCCTTCCTCGGTCCAGCAAGTGGGGTGGAGAGATAGGTTGGATCTACAACACGACGGCGTGGTGCAAGCGGTGGAGAGTTTCTGCGGCAGGGCTTCGCCTACGCGCAGTCGGGAGGGAGAGAGAGAGGAGGGGCAGCAGGGCGGCTAGGTCTTGAGGAGGAGGTGTCGGGAGGGTGCGCCCCCAGCCCTCTTTATATAGAGGGGTGGGCGGCTGGCCCTTGCCCCTCCCCCAAGCCCTGGGGCCGGCGGCCAAGGAGGGAGGACTGGGGGCAAGTTTCCCCCTTCTAGAAGCTCCCCTAGGGTTTCCCCTAGGGCTTGGCCGGCTGGGCCTATGGGGCCTTGTGCCCCTGGCCCAATGCGGCCAGGGAACTCCCTCGTAGGCCCACGCCCCATCTCGACAAGTGGGGCCACGTTGGTCCCACTCCGGAAGGTTCTAGAAGCTTCCGGTACAATACCGAATAACCCGAAACAATTCCGAACTCCAAAATCCGCTTTGCCTTATATGAATCTTATTCTCCGGACCATTCCGAAACCTCTCGTGACGTCCTGGAACTCATCCGATACTCTGAACAAAAACTCATAAACCAATTATCCAATCTATCCTAGCGTCAAGACACGTTAAGTGTGCGACCCTTCGGGTTCGAGAATATGCAGACATGATCTTCTATCAATAATCAACAGCGGGGTCTGGAAACCCATATTGACTCCCACACATTCATCGATGATCATATCGGATGAACCACGATGCCAGGATTCAATAAACCCCATATATATATTCCCTTCGTCTCGCGATATTTTGCTTGCCCGAGATTCGATCGTCGGTACCGGCATAACTAGTTCAATCTCGTTCACAGCAAGTACTTTACTCGTTCCGTAATCCGATACCACTTTGTGATTAACTCCTTAACCACGTGCTTGCAAGCGGTGTTGATATCGATTACCGAGTGGGCCCGAAGTATATCTCTTCGACTTGGGAGGGACAAATCCCATCTCGATACATACAACCCAACAGGTATTTTCCGATCACCTGAGACGCACCTTTATGATCACCCTCTCATAGGATGACGTTTGATGACCTCAAAGCTTTCTTCTGATACCAGGGAGTTGCATTATCTAATGGTCTAAGGAATACAATATTTGACATAAGAAAAGCTTCGCAAAGATGAACACGATGACACGATCTAATTGCTCTGCTTAATTTGGGTCTGTCCATCATATCATTCTCCCAATGATATGATCTCATTATTAATCGACAACCCATGTCTATGGTTAGAAACCTTAACCATCATTAATCAATGAGCTAGTCCATAGAGGCATACTAGGGACACGGTGTTGTTCACAAACCACACAAGTATTAAAGTTTCCGCTTAATACAATTCTAGCATGGAATATAAACTTTATCATGAAGAAGAATTATAATAATAACATCTTTATTATTTCCTCTAGGGCATAATTACAACAAGCGGCGCTGCGACGGTGGCTGACGGCGGCGTGCTCGGGCGGTGATGCTGCCGACGATACATGAAGCGAGAAAGGTAGTAGGGTAGCTCACCGAGTTTGCGTGATGACGCTGGAGCTCAAGGTGGTATTCGTTGGCGAAGGGGCGCTCAGAAACATTTGGGATTCCTCGCCGGAGTTCGCGAAGGCGTCGGGCACGGCTGCTCGTCGTCGTTTGCGAGGGTACAGACCATGTCAGGGAAAAAGAAGCAGTGCGTCAGATGCGTAATATGATGCTGGCCACGCGAGTGTTAACGAGAGGGGGAGGCGCGGTCAGTACTAACCAGAGGAGTTCGTCGGACAGGAGGCAGACGGTGGCGCTGTTCTGGTCGAAGACGTAGTCGAGGTTTCAGGGCGCGCGCGAGTGAGCTGGTGGTACTGGGAGGTGCGCAAGGTGAAGTGGAGCGTGCTCGTGTGAACCAGGAGTAGAGGGGTGGACGGGGTTGGCCGGAATTGGAGCTGGAGTTCGTCGGACAAGCGGCGGTGTTTAGTGAAATATGGGCAGCCTAGTGGCGGAGTGGGGGTGTTGAGTGAGGGGAAATGGTTTTCGAGGGGTGGGAGTTAAGTAGCCAAAGCCGATGCAAGGATCGCGCACGTAATCGTCTGCATTTACTCGAATTATGGCGCGGCAGTGAAGGAGGAGGAAACAGTCGGTGACGACGTGGTCGCGGGCGTGATTTGGGGAAGAAGGAGGTGAGCTGGCGAGGGTCCACCAGTCAGTGACCATTTGGGTAGTGCGGGTGTGGTGAAAAAAAAACAAAGAGAGGGAGGAAAACCCGGGTGGGCTGGCTAATGGGCTGCTTCTGCTGTTGGGCTTATTTGCTGGCGCCGCCCTTTTTCCATTCCTTTTGCCTTTTTCTTTTTCGAATTGATTTTCCAGGAATCTTTTTCAAATGTTTTTAAAAGAGTTTGAATCCAAACACTTTCTGGATTTTGTAAAGTGAAACATGTTCAATTTGTGTATACAGTACAACTGTTCACTTAAATTTGTAGTGGCCCAATGATATTTAAAAATAAACCTTGCTTTTATTATTTATTTAAATAGAACATGAGAATGATTTTGAATTCATAATTTGTTTTGAAAACTTTGATCAAGCCTTAGAAACAACACTCAAACTTATGTTCAAATCTTTACTGATTAAAACAAGTATTTTCTTATTAGAAGGTAGCAATAAGGCCATTGCCTTGCTTACATAAAATAACATACCACAAAGTTTGTGTTTTTGAGGAAATGATCCTAAAATGATTATGAATGAATGAATGATATGCAAACTTTGAAATCATGATTTTTGGGATGTTACAAATCTAACCCCCTTAGGTGAATCTCGCCCTCGAGATTCGGATTGGCTAGCAAATAGGTGAGGGTGGTCTTTCCGAAGATCATCTTCTCTTTCCCATGTTGCTTCTTCCTCGGAATGATGGTTCCACTGAACTTTGCAGAATTTGATGTTCTTTGTCCGTGTAACTCTTTCTTCAGTCTCAAGAATCTTGATAAGTTTTTCTTCATAGGTGAGATCACTTTCCAATTGGACCTCCTCAAAAGGTATAGTATCTTTCAAAGAAGTCTCTTCCATCTCCGGATGGCATTTCTTTAGCTGACTCACATGAAACACATTGTGAACGGCAGACAATGATTCAGGCAATTCAATCTCATATGACACTCCCCTTTACGGCTCAGAATCTTGAATGGTCCAACATATCTTGGGGCCAATTTTCCTTTGACTCCAAATCTCTTTACTCCACGAAGTGGTGATACTCTAAGATATGCTCTATCACCCACCTCATAGGTGACTTCCCTACGCTTGGGATCTACATAGCTCTTTTTTCGGGACTGTTCTATCTTCAATCTATCCTTTACCAACTTGACTTTCTCTTCATCTTCCTTGATTAGTTCTGGCCCAAACAAGTTTCTTTCTCCAACACCATTCCATAACAATGGTGTAGTACACTTTCTCCCATAGAGAAACTCAAACGGTGCCATCTCAATACTGTCTTGATAGTTGTTGTTGTAATATAATTATGCGTAAGGTAGACTTTCATCCCAACTAGCTCCATAGTCTAGGGCACATGCCCTCAACATATCTTCTAAAATCTGGTTGGTCCTTTCTGTCTGTCCATCAGTCTGGGGATGAAAAGCAGTACTGAATTCCAATCTCGTTCCCAATGACTCATGAAGTTGCCTCCAAAATGGGAAGTGAATTGAGTTCCTCTATCAGACACAATACTCTTGGGTACTCCATGAAGACACACAATCCTATTCATATAGATCTTGGCCAACTTAGCACTCGTATATGTTGTCTTCACGGGTATGAAATGAGCCACTTTAGTTAGATGATCCACTACGACCCAAATAGAATCATATCCCGATCTAGTCCTTGGTAATCCAATGATGAAATCCATACCAATCTTGTCCCACTTCCAATCAGGAATAGGTAATGGTTGTAGAAATTCTGCTGGTTTCTGATGTTCCGCTTTCACTCTACTACATACATCACACAAAGCAATATGTTTGGCAATGTCCTTCTTGAGATTATTCCACCAAAATCTTTCCTTCACATTGTAGGGTTTCGTAGCATGGAAAACAAAAATTTTCTACCGCATACAAACAAACAAGCCAAGATCTATCTACTAGATTGTAGCAACGAGTCGATAGAATAACTCACCCTCGAAGATTCCAAAGTGTTTAACGAGAGCGGATTCTCGTGGGTGATGTAGTCGTACTCTTCCCGATCTCAAGATCGCGTAGACGATCCTTCCGGCGCTGCGTTCCGGCAGCGCTCCCGCAGTCGGTCACTCGTTCGGTACTCGACGAAGACCTTCCTCTCCCTTGTTCCAGCAGGCAGCGGAGGTTGTAGCACTCTCCTCGCGATTCCGGCAGCACAACGGCGTGGTACCGGAAGTAGAGGGGAGATCTCGCAGGGCTTCGCCTTAAGCCGGAGCGAGTATGGTGGAGTATGAGAGAGTCCCTCGACGATCTAGGGCTTAGACATGCCGAGGAGGAAGCTTGGCCGGTGGCTAGGGTTGCTAGGCGGCGGCGGCTTGACCTAGGTCGGCGGTGGCAGTGGAGGTGGCGGTGCCGGCGGCTAGGGTTTGGAGGAGAGGATCTTGTGTCTCTAGGAGGGAGCCCTGCCCCTCCTTATATAGGTGGAGGGGCCGGCCGGCCAAGGGGAGGGAGAGGAGTCCCTCCCCAACTCGGCTTGGAGGTGGGCCGGCGGTTGGAGGAGGGAACTCCTCCCCAACTCGGTTTCCCACTCCTCCTCCTCTTTCCAAAAACTGCCGTTTGACTTTCAAACTAGCCGTTTGACTTTTCAAACTAGGATTTGAATAAACCCTCTATTTTGAACAGCGATGACACCGAGTACATGATGCAATCATACCAACTTGATATAACACATTCATGTACCCTTCCCCCCCGGAGTGCCGGACATTCCGGAACCTTCTAGAACATTCCCGATGAAAACACCGGAACCATTCCCCAACTCCGAAACGGGACTTTCCTTATATGAATCTTATTCTCCGGACCATTCCGGATCTCCTCGTGATATCCCGAATCCCATTCGAGACTCCGAACAACATTCGGTCTCTTTCTCATCATTCCATAACTACTCAAACAACGTCGAATCCTTAAGTGTGTCTTCCTATGGTTCGTGAATTATGCAGACATGATCGAGACACTTCTCCGAACAATAACCAATAGAGGAATCTGGAAATTCATATGGCTCCCACATATTTCTACAATTACTTTGCGATCGAATGAACCACTTACATACGATACCAATTTCCCTTTGTCACACGATAGTTTACTTATCCGAGGTTATGATCATCGGTATCTCTGCATACCTAGTTCAACCTCGTTACTGATAAGTACTCTTTTCTCGTTCCCGTGATATGTGATCCCTTGTGAGCCAGTCACATGCTTGCAAGCTAATTGGATGACATTTCACCGAGAGGGCCCAGAGTATATCTATCCGTCATATGGATGGACAAATCCCACTCTTGATCCATGCGTCTCAACCAATACTTTCCGAACACTCAATTCCACCTTTATAGCCACCCAGTTACGGTGTGGTGTTTGATGTCATCAAAGCATCCATCCGGTAAAGGTGATATGCATGATCTCATGGTCGAAGGAATTAGGTTACTATGTATCAGAAAGCATATAGCAATTGAACTATTAAAATGACTTGATCTTTATGCTATGCTTATCTATAGGAGTATGTCCACCATATCATTCTCCTAGCGATATGATCTTGTTGTTGATAACATCTCAATGTTCATGATAGGGAAACCACAATCATTTATCAACCAACAAGCTAGTGATGTATAGAGGCTATACTAGGGACTTCAATTTAAGTTTACAAATCACACAAGTATTAATGTTTCCTTGTTAATACTATTATAGCATGAATATAAACATTTATCATAAACACAAAGATATAATAATAACTACATTTATTATTGCCTCTAGGGCATATCTCCAACAGTCTCCCACTTGCACTAGAGTCATCTAATCTAGATTACATGGTAATATACCGAACACCCATGGCAGTTTGGTGCTGGTCATGTTTTGCCCTCGGGAGAGGTTTAGTCAACGGATCCGCCACATTCAGATCTGTGTGTACTTTGCAAATCTTTATATCCCCATCTTGGATATGTTCTCGAATAGCGTGAAAGAGTAGCTTGATGTGCTTCAGCTTCTTGTGTGACCTTGGTTCTTGCGCATTGGCTATGGCGCCCATGTTATCACAGTAGATAGACATTGGGTCCAGCGCACTAGGAACCACACCCAGCTCTGTAATGAACTCTTTCATCCATATCGCTTCTTGTGAAGCCTCCGAAGCAGCCATGTATTCCAATTCAGTTGAAGATCTCGCCACAACGCTTTGCTTTGCACTCCTCCAGCTAACTGCTGCACCATTCAAAATAAATACGTATCCAGATTGTGATTTAGAATCATCCAGATCGGTGTTCCAACTAGCATCGGTGTAACCATTAACAACGAGATGTTCATCACCTCCATAAGAAAGAACCATATCCTTAGTTCTTCTCAAGTACTTAAGGATGTTTTTGACCGCTGTCCAATGATCCACTCCTGGATCACTTTGATATCTGCTAGTTAGACTAACAGCATATGCAATGTCGGGTCTAGTACATAGCATGGCATACATTAGAGATCCTATGGCTGAGGCATAGGGAGTCTTACTCATCCTTTCTCTATCTTATGCCGATGTGTCGGACTTTGAGTTTTACTCAAGGTCGTATTGGGCAACATGGGCAAGAACCCTTTCTTGCTATCTTCCATTCCAAACCTCTTTAGAACTTTGTCCAAATATGTCCTTTGTGACAATGATATTTGGCATTTTGATCTATCTCTATAAATATTTATGCCTAATATGCAAGCTGCTTCGCCAAGATCCTTCATTGAAAAACTATTAATCAAATATTCCTTGACACTATTAAGAAGGTCTACATCATTCCCAATCAACAATATGTCATCCACATATAGTATTAAGAATGCTACAGAGCTCCCACTCACTTTCTTGTAAATACAAGCTTCTCCATAAGTTTGTATAAAACCAAAACTTTTGATTACCTTATCAAAACGTTGATTCCAACTTCGGGATGCTTGCTTCAATCCATAGATGGACCGTTGAAGTTTGCATACCTTGTTAGCATCTTTAGGATCGACAAAACCTTTGGGTTGCATCATATACAACTCTTCATCAATGTCTCCATTGAGGAATGTTGTTTTGACATCCATCTGCCATATCTCATAATCATAATATGCAGCGATTGCTAACATAATCCTCACAGACTTTAGCTTCGCTACTGGTGAGAAAGTCTCATCATAGTCAACTCCTTGAATTTGTTGAAACCCTTTTGCGACAAGTCGAGCTTTATAGACAGTAACATTACCATCAGCATCTGTTTTCTTCTTGAAAATCCATTTGTTCTCGACAGCCTTCCGGCCATCCGGTAAGTCCATCAAAGTCCATACTTGGTTTTCGTACATGGATCCAATCTCGGATTTCATGGCTTCTTGCCATTTATTGGAATCTGGGCTCATCATTGCTTCCTCATATGTCTCAGGGTCATCGGTGTTGTCCACCAACATGACACTCATAACGGTATCATACCAATCTGGAGTGGTACGAGTTCTCGTTGACCTGCGAGGCTCTGTAGCAACTTCAACCGAAGTTTCATGATCATCATCATTAGCTTCCTCTCTTATTGGTGCAGGCACCACAGGAACTTCTTCCGGTGCTGCGCTACTCGCAATTTCGAGAGAAGGTTCGACAACCTCGTCAAGTTCTACTTTCCTTCCAGTCACTTCTTTCGAGAGAAATTCCTTCTCTAGAAAGGATCCATTCTTGGCAACGAAGATTTTGCCTTCGGATCTATGATAGAAGGTATACCCAATAGTTTCCTTCGGGTATCCTATGAAGACGCATTTTTCCGCTTTAGGTTCAAGCTTGTCCGGCTGTAACTTCTTTACATAGGCTTCACATCCCCAAACTTTAAGGAACGACAATCTAGGTTTCTTCCCAAACTATAATTCATACGGTGTCGTTTCAACGGATTTATATGGTGCCCTATTTAAAGTGAATGCGGCTGTTTCTAATGCATAACCCCAAAATGATAGCGGTAAATCTGTAAGTGACATCATAGAACGAACCATATCTAAGAGAGTTTGATTACGATGTTCGGACACACCATTACGCTGTGGTGTTCCCGACGGTGTCAACTGTGAAAGTATTCCGCATTTCTTCAAATGCTCGCCAAACTCGTAACTTAGATATTCACCTCCACAATCAGAAAGTAGAAATTTAATCTTCTTGTTACGTTGATTCTCTACCTCACTTTGAAATTCCTTAAACTTCTCGAAAGTTTCAGACTTATGTTTCATGAAATAGATATACCCATATCTACTCAAGTCATCCGTGAAGGTAAGAACATAACGATAACCACCGCGCGATGCCACACTCATTGGACCACACACATCGGTATGTATGATTTCCAATAAGTCCGTAGCTCGCTCCATCATACCAGAAAATGGAGTCTTAGTGATTTTACCCATCAGACAGCTTCGCATCTATCAAGTGATTCGAAATCAAGTGATTCAAGAAGTCCATCGGAATGGAGTTTCTTCATACGCTTCACTCCAATGTGACCAAGACGACAGTGCCACATATAGGTCGAGTTATCGCTCGATTTCAAACGTTTAGCCTCAATGTTATTAATATGTGTATTTCCACTATCGAGATTCAACAAGAATAGACCATCTATCAAAGGTGCATGCGCATAAAACATATTACTCATATAAATCGAACAACCATTATTCTCGGACTTAAACAAGTAACCGTCTCGCAATAAACAAGATCCCTATATAATGTTCATGCTCAACGCAGGCACCAAATAACAATTATTTAAGTATAAAACTAATCCCGATGGTAGATGAAGGGGTAGCGTGCCGACCGCGATCACATCAACCTTTGATCCGTTTCCCACGCGCATCGTCACCT
The DNA here is from genome assembly GCA_916181665.1 of Avena sativa. Lineage (NCBI taxonomy): Eukaryota > Viridiplantae > Streptophyta > Magnoliopsida > Poales > Poaceae > Avena > Avena sativa. The sequence goes on from OV702279.1 coordinate 400,291,879, forward strand.
CGTTCTTCGCTAGCTTCCGTTTATTCTGTAGCACCTGTTTCGAGTTACAAATATGAGCAACCGAACCAGTATCAAATACCCAGGCACTACTACGAGTACTAGTGAGATACACATCAATAACATGTATATCAGATATACCTTTCTTCTTGATGTTGCCGTTCTTCAAATCCGCCAAGTACTTTGGGCAATTCCGCTTCCAGTGACCTTCTCCCTTGCAGTAAAAACACTCAGTATCAGGCTTAGGTCCAGCCTTGGTCTTCTTCGTCGGCGTAGTAACTTTCTTACCACCCTTCTTGAAGTGTCCCTTCTGCTTAGACTTGCCTTTCTTGAATTTGGTGGTCTTATTGACCAACAACACTTGGTGCTCTTTCTTGATCTCCACTTCTGCAGACTTCAACATGGCAAACAGTTCTGGCAACTGCTTGTTCATGTTCTGCATGTTGTAGTTCATCACAAAGTTCTTGTAACTTGGTGGTAGTGATTGGAGGACATGGTAAATCCCCAAAGCATTAGGAATCACTATACCCAGGCTTTGAAGTTTGTTTGCGTGCCCAGACATCTTAAGCACATGCTCACTGACGGAGCTGCCCTCTTCCATCTTGCAGTTAAAGAACTTTTCAGAAGCCTCATAGCTTTCAATTGCCGCATGAGTCTCAAAAATCAATTTGAGATCCTCGACAATATCATATGGGTCTGAATTCTCAAACCTTTTCTGAAGCTCCGATTCTAAACCATACAAGATAGCACACTGAACTATGGAGTACTGATTCTTCCGAGCGAGGTAAACATTCTTTACTTCATCGGTAGCATCAACTGCAGGTGGGTCACCCAGCGGTGCATCCAGCACATAGGTCAAATTACCAGCTGTGAGGACAATCCTCAAATTGCGGAACCAATTCGCGAAGTTGCTTCCATTGTTTTTCAACTTTTCTTTCTCTAGGAACGCATTAAAATTGATGGTAGGGGCTGCCATTGATCTACAACATATTTGCAATAGTTTAGACTAAGTTTATGACAAATTGAGTTCAAATTAATAATAAAGTTAATCTAGGTGAACTCCCACTCAAAACAATATCCCTCACATTGTTTTAGTGATCACATGAACCAAATCCACCACATCAACACCGATCATCACGAGAGTTGATATAGTTTCAATGGCGAACAATCGACATGTTCATCATATCTACTATATGATTCATGCTTTACCTTTCGGTGATCCGTGTTCCGAGACCATGTCTGTACATGCTAGGCTCGTCAAGATCAAACCTTAGTCTCCGCATGAGCAAATCTGGCTTGCTCACGTTGTATACACTTGCGGAATCTAACACACCCGATCATCACGTGGTGCTTCGAAACAACAAGCTTTAGCAACGGTGCTAACTAAGGGTGAACACTTTATGACTGAAATTCATGTGCATGAGGGATCATCTTATAATGCTACCGTCGTCTACTAAGCAATACAAGATGCATAAAGGATTAACATCACATGCAATTCAAAATATGTGATATGATATGGCCTTTCTTCTTTGTGCTTCCGATCTCCATCTTCTAGCACGAACATGATCTCCATCATCACCGGCATTGCATCAAGGTCAATGACGCTTCTCCATGGTTGTCTTCCACCAGCTTCAACTATTACAACTACTTTGAATAGACACGCGGGTCTTAACATAAATTAAATACAACCATATGGCTCCTGCCGGTTGCCAACTTACAATAAGGAACATTGCATAGATCAAATATAATCACAATCATGGCCATATCACATCACAGCACACCCCTGCAAAACAAAGTTAGACGCCTCAACTTTCTTTGCATATTTTACGTGGTTTGGGGCTTTCAATAAGTGTCGTTCTAACTTACGAACAAGAACCACAACATTGATACTAGTATTGTTAATCACTCGTTGTAAATTGGATCTTAACTATGCTAGGAGAAACAGGCACCCGCAAAGCCACTTATGCAATACAAGTTGCATGTCAAGCGTGGAGCAAGTCTCATGAACGATGTCATGTAAGGTTAGCCCGGGCCGCTTCATCCCAACATACCGCAAGATGCAAAGTACACAAGAAGCAATCGACAATAAAAGCATCAACGCCCACAATGACCATTGTGTTCTACTCGTGCAACAGATCTACATATAGACACGGCTCTGATACCACTGTAGGGTTTCGTAGCATGGAAAACAAAAATTTTCTACCGCATACAAACAAACAAGCCAAGATCTATCTACTAGATTGTAGCAACGAGTCGATAGAATAACTCACCCTCGAAGATTCCAAAGTGTTTAACGAGAGCGGATTCTCGTGGGTGATGTAGTCGTACTCTTCCCGATCTCAAGATCGCGTAGACGATCCTTCCGGCGCTGCGTTCCGGCAGCGCTCCCGCAGTCGGTCACACGTTCGGTACTCAACGAAGACCTTCCTCTCCCTTGTTCCAGCAGGCAACGGAGGTTGTAGCACTCTCCTCGCGATTCCGGCAGCACAACGGCGTGGTACCGGAAGTAGAGGGGAGATCTCGCAGGGCTTCGCCTTAAGCCGGAGTGAGTATGGTGGAGTATGAGAGAGTCCCTCGACGATCTAGGGCTTAGACATGCCGAGGAGGAAGCTTGGCCGGCGGCTAGGGTTGCTAGGCGGCGGCGGCGGCTTGACCTAGGTCGGCGGCGGCGGCAGTGGAGGTGGCGGCGCCGGCGGCTAGGGTTTGGAGGAGAGGATCTTGTGTCTCTAGGAGGGAGCCCTGCCCCTCCTTATATAGGTGGAGGGGCCGGCCGACCAAGGGGAGGGAGAGGAGTCCCTCCCCAACTCGGCTTGGAGGTGGGCCGGCGGTTGGAGGAGGGAACTCCTCCCCAACTCGGTTTCCCACTCCTCCTCCTCTTTCCAAAAACTGCCGTTTGACTTTCAAACTAGCCGTTTGACTTTTCAAACTAGGATTTGAATAAACCCTCTATTTTGAACAGCGATGACACCGAGTACATGATGCAATCATACCAACTTGATATAACACATTCATGTACCCTTCCCCCCCGGAGTGCCGGACATTCCGGAACCTTCTAGAACATTCCCGATGAAAACACCGGAACCATTCCCCAACTCCGAAACGGGACTTTCCTTATATGAATCTTATTCTCCGGACCATTCCGGATCTCCTCGTGATATCCCGAATCCCATTCGAGACTCCGAACAACATTCGGTCTCTTTCTCATCATTCCATAACTACTCAAACAACATCGAATGAACCACTTACATACGATACCAATTTCCCTTTGTCACACGATAGTTTACTTATCCGAGGTTATGATCATCGGTATCTCTGCATACCTAGTTCAACCTCGTTACTGATAAGTACTCTTTTATCGTTCCCGTGATATGTGATCCCTTGTGAGCCAGTCACATGCTCGCAAGCTAATTGGATGACATTTCACCGAGAGGGCCCAGAGTATATCTATCCGTCATATGGATGGACAAATCCCACTCTTGATCCATGCGTCTCAACCAATACTTTCCGAACACTCAATGCCACCTTTATAGCCACCCAGTTACGGTGTGGTGTTTGATGTCATCAAAGCATCCATCCGGTAAAGGTGATATGCATGATCTCATGGTCGAAGGAATTAGGTTACTATGTATCAGAAAGCATATAGCAATTGAACTATTAAAATGACTTGATCTTTATGCTATGCTTATCTATAGGAGTATGTCCACCATATCATTCTCCTAACGATATGATCTTGTTGTTGATAACATCTCAATGTTCATGATAGGGAAACCACAATCATTTATCAACCAACAAGCTAGTGATGTATAGAGGCTATACTAGGGACTTCAATTTAAGTTTACAAATCACACAAGTATTAATGTTTCCTTGTTAATACTATTATAGCATGAATATAAACATTTATCATAAACACAAAGATATAATAATAACTACATTTATTATTGCCTCTAGGGCATATCTCCAACACACATCCATGTACTTTTTGGTGTTACCCGGATGAATGGAATATGGTGAGTTGTGTGCTTCTTGTAAAATCAGTTTCCGAAACTCCGGATCTTGCGGAATACAGATATGTTTTCCATACCATAAAGTACCCTTGTTCGTCTTCATGGAATCCTTTGGCTTTTACCTTCCCAATCTTTTCCTTAATCTCTTCAATTTCCTTGTTCGTATTTTGGTCTTCTTTGATTTTGTCCAACAAGGTGGGTTGAACATCCAATGACATGAGATGTCCCTCAGGCACAATCTACAATCTGAGATCTTTGAGTTGGGCACACAGATCATCTAGCAACTCTCCCTTAGTAAGGCCGTTCACATAAACCTTTCGGCTTAATGCATCCGCTACAACATTTGCTTTACCGGGGTGGTATTGCAAACTCAAGTCATAGTCCTTGATGAGTTCTAGCCATCTTCTTTGTCTCATGTTGATTTCTTTATGAGTGAAGATATATTTCAAACTTTTGTGATCTGTGAACACTTCACAACGCTTTCCCAAAAGATAATGTCTCCATGTTTTGAGTGCATGGACAACAGAGGCCAAATATAAATCATGAGTAGGATAATTCACTTCATGAGTTTTGAGTTGTCTTGAGGCATAAGCCACAACTTTTCCTTCTTGCATCTGAACTGCACCTAATCCTTGGTGAGATGCATCACAATACACTTGGAAATCCTTCTCCAAATCTGGCAGACATAAGACTTGTGCTGTCACTAGTCTCTTTTTCAACTCTTGGAAACTGAGTTCACATCCTTCAGTACAATCAAATTTCTTGTCTTTCTTTAATAACTCCGTCATTGGCTTAGCTACTTTTGAGAAATTATCAATAAACCTTCTATAGTATCCTGCCAAGCCAAGGAAACTACGAACTTACTTTACTGACTTAGGAGATTCCCACTCAGTTACAGCTGACACTTTTGCGGGATCGACTGCTACACCATCTCCTGATACAATGTGTCCAATAAATCCCACTTCATTCAACCAGAATTCACACTTGCTAAATTTGGCATACATCTTATGCTCTCTAAGCTTCTCAAGTATCAAACGCAAATGTCCTTCATGCTCTTCATTACTCTTGGAGTAGATCAAAATTTGTCAAGAAACTCCATGAACACTTTGTTCATCATATTCATGAAGTAAGCTGGTGCATTGATCAAACCAAATGGCATCACGATGTACTCATACAATCCATACCTAGTGGTGAAAGCAGTCTTAGGTATGTCTTGTTCCGTTATCTTAAGTTGAAAATAGCCTGACCGGAGATCAATCTTTGAGAACACACGGGATCCTTCTAACTGATCAAACAAGTCATTGATTCTGGGCAAAGGATACTTGTTCTTGATAGTCACCTCATTGAGTGAACGATAATCTATGCATAACCTTTGACTTCTGTCTGTCTTTTCCACAAACAAAACTGGTGCTCCCCAAGATGAAGAACTTGGTTGAATAAATCCTTTCTGCAACTGTTCTCCAAGTTGTTTCTTGAGTTCCTTCAACTCATCAACTGACATCTTGTAAGGTCTCTTTGCTATTGGTCCTAATCCTGGTAGCAAGTCAATCAGAAATTCCACATCTCTATCTGGTGGAATTCCCGACAATTCCTCTGGAAACACATCTGGATACTCTCTCACAATTAGCACACCGTCTATGCTAACCCCCTTAAGAGAATTTAGCTTACTCCCTTTTGATTCAAAGTTAGACTTGAATCTAATCCGTTTCTTATCCGGAGTTGTGAGTGTGACAGTACGATTGGCACAATATAGTACTCCTTCATACTTGGTCATCTAGTCCATTCCCAAAATTACATCCAGTCCTTGGGATTCTAGGATTATCAGACTAACTGGAAACTTATGCTTTCCAAATTCTATCACTAGATCACGACATCCAAGACTTACTATCATATCTCCATCAGGAGAACTTACTTTTATAGGACACCCAATATTTTCAGTTGGAAATCCATTTCTATCAACAAATGCTCTTGATATGAATGAATGCGATGCACCAGTATCAAAAAGAACAAGTGCTGGAATGGAATTGAGTTTGAACTTACCAGCCACAGCATCAGGTTCCTCATAAATTTCTTCCACATTGATGTGGTTCACTTGTCCCTTCTGAAAAGGGTTGGGCTTGTTGGCACCATCAACTTTATTTTTTGGGCACTCATTAGCATAGTGCCCCATCTTCTTACACTTGAAGCATTCAACCTGACTGAGATCTTTCTTGACAGGCTGACTTCCACTACCACTTCCACCTCCATTGTGGTGGTTCTTGTATCCACTCTTGTGGTTCTTGTACTTGTCATTATCATGACTATGGTGATTCTTGTTGTCATGATGGCGGTTGTGGCCATGGTGGTTGTTATACTTTCCATGTTTGTGGGATCCCGAACTCCCACTATCATCATGATGGGAACGCTTGTGAGACTATCCCGAGTTGTGTTTGTCAAAGTTATGCTTCCTGTTTCTGCTTTCAACCTGTTTCATCTTGTTCTCCAAGATGGTAGCCTTGTCACAAAGTGATTGGTAGGTTGGGACATAGGCAACAGATAGCTGCAGATTCAATTCATCATTCAGTCCTTCGAGGAATTTCTCCTTCCTCTTGGTATCAGTATCAACTTCATCTGGTGCATAACGTGCCAGATTGTTGAACTCCTCAATATACTCGGCCATGCTGCGGTGACGCTGTTTCAGGTTGTGGAACTCCTTCTTCTTCAAATTCATCACTCCGGATGAGATGTGAGCTGTACGGAATCCGTCCTCAAAGATAGCCCATGTCACATCCTCAATGGGGGTGGTGATCTGAAAATTGTCCCACCAGGTTGCTGCTGGCCCTTCCAGCAGATGTGCTGCAAACCTGACCTTCTCTTTGTCGGTGCAGCCGAAAGTCACTAAATCCTTGTTCACTGAACGTAGCCAATCATTGGCCACCATTGGATCAATGGTCCCTGAGAGCTTTGCAGGCCTCAGTCTTATAAATCTGGTGAGCATGTCAAATCCTGGCGGATTATTCTGGTTGTTGTTGTTGTTGTTGTTGTTGTTGTTGTTGTTGTTATTGCTGTTGTTATTCTGATTCTGGTTCTGCATAAAAGTGGTCATCATCTGCATCAGTTGTGCCTGTGCTGTCATCAACTGCTGCATCTCGGGGGTGACATTGTTGTTTGGGTTGGGGTTGACACGTCGAGGAGGCATCTGTGGTTTTCATAAGGATAAGAATGAGATATCCATAGATTCTTAACATGCACAATACATCACATACTCAATCACAATAACCAAGCATCAAAATAACATAGAGTTTGAACGACATAAACAACAAGTTTGGAAATGCAAAACACACCATAGCAAGCCACCCACATGTTGGATGGTCATTGCGACTCAATAATCAAAAGTACGGTAGATGAAAGATAAATGAGTAGTCAACACTACTCCTCCGCATCAATATCCACATCAACAAGGGTAAGACCTGCATTCTCCATAGCGGTCTTGTACTCCTCAACATTAGTAGTCAAGGCCTCTATATTAGCCCTAAGAGCCCTCTTCTGTGAACGAAGCCTCTCAATCACTCCCTTCTGATGTTCAAGCTCGAAGTCCTTGGTGTCAAGCTCTTCCTTCATCTCCCATACTTCTTGTTCCTGTCTTGGACTCTTTTCTCCTGGCTCTTGAATTTCTTGTCCTTGCTTTCAAACTTGGCCTCCATTTCCTTGACTATCTCGTCTTGCTCCGCGAAGAGCTTGTCCTTCTCTCAGAGCTGAACCTAGAGCTCGTCATTGCTAAGCATGACGTTGGTCCTATCAGTATCTAGGTGTCTAATAAGACCCTCTAGGTCCTGGAGGTACAGACGAATCGGCTCCATCGTCTCTCTAGCAGCATCCTCGTACTCTATGGCCTCACCCTCCTTGTTGCGTCTCCCGAAGGGGTGAAAGTAAAGACATCTAAGATCGGTGGAGTGTCTCCCTACTAGGCGCCCGGGTAACTCCTGCATGACTACATCTAAGCCTTTCTCCTTGTCGTCATGCATTAGCTTGAAAGTGATGTTCTCCGTGGCTGGCTCTGTCTGGCGTCCCGGCTGAGTGACTCTGAAGCCCCAAAGGTCCTTCCTCTCAAACTTGGTGAGTGGAAGTGTCATGATGCTAGGAAGCGGAAGATTGAGCACACTAGTGAGCTCAATGAGACGAGTACCAAAACGAGTTCCCTTGAACTCCTCGGCCATGTTGATAGTAACATTAGGCATCTATTTTTAGAAGATAGAGAAAAGTTAGCATCAACATCAATAGAGAAAATCACAAGACAAAATATCACAAGCACATTTTTGCAACAATCACACAAGTCATGGAATACACAAATCCATTACAACCATCAAGGTTCAACATAACTTAGACAAATTTTTGGAAGAAAAATGATAAGTGTGGTGGTCCAACTAATGAAGTACGTTACAACTCTCACTCACTAGACAAAATAGCTATCAGGGCATCCTTAGTAGCCATCTATCTATCTTGTTCACAAGACTCCCAAATTAAGTCTATGATGTCTCCCCTTAGTTGTTGGTTGGTAGTCTCTAACTCTTGGGTATGCTTATTTTCTTCTCTGAGGTCATTTTGGGTGTTGAGCATTCTGCACTTGAGTCTATCACCAACCTCCTTGATAGCATTCCAAGCTGCATTTCTTGCAGAGTCAAAGAATGTTGTGTGCATTTCTGAGTTGGTGACCATGCAGAATCCTGACTCCTTGTGGTTGTCTTCCTTGTTTTTGTACAAGTGAAGTTGCACCCACCAGTACTCTTCTCCTTCATCCATCACAGGGAATCCTATGTACACAGCTGCACCATGTATCCACATGGTAACCATAAGGTTCTTGAGGGCCTTGGGAAATTCAGTCTCATGTTCCAATGTCATGGTCATGAGTGGTCCCTTCCTCACGGCTTCGTTGATGGAGTTCACCTACAAATAGAGATGAGAAAGAAGATTTGAAAAGTTTACGAGAAGGAAGAGACAAGTGTGGAAAATGTTGAAATTTTTTCCTTAGTGGTTTCTAATCCAATCCTAGGGTCATAATCCTACAGGCAACACAGTGCTCTGGTACCATCTGTAAGATCCCACCTTTATAAAGGTAAAGATCCATGTGATTGCAATGCTAGTCCCTGGATCAAATGCTAGCATCCACAGTTTAAGATGAAGTACACATAAACAAAGGTCATTATTACATCGTCATTCCAGAGATAACATAGTCTTTTACAACTCCATAGCCATAGGCTAGTACATGAGTTTATCATAACATTATAAATAAAAGTCTTCATCTTCATGTGCCACAGGCAAGCATGTTGAGTGTAGACTCATAACCCTAATCTTCATCAGAGTAACCTACAACATCACAAGTTACAGCCACAGTGGGTCAATACATTGGAATAGTATTGGAAAGTGATACCTTAGTAAAATTATAGTATCTAACTTCTACATGATTTTGGCTAAGTGTAGCTTAGGCTTGCTTTGCTCAAAATAGGTTTTACCTATCAGTTGAAAACACTAAGTTTTTATTTGGCAAAACTCCCAAGGAACCACCAATAGAAATTGGTGAACCTTCACCCTTGTTCAACCACAAGTTTTAACTTAGAAAATTGGGATGAGGAGATTCTTGATAGCTTCCATGTCTTGATGCTCAAATTGTCCATTAACGGGGACATGGCTAAGTACTTAGTTTCTTCCTTCTGTAGAGGTGGTGCACTTTCCCCACAAGACTTGATTTTCACCAAGACAAGACCTTTCAGAAGCCTTACCTTAGATCAAAATGGACGCGCTCCAAACCTATCATCCCCTACCACCAACTGTCCATTTGGCTAAGTTATTGCAACCTATATGATCCAGGCAGAGCCCATAATGCCATGTGGCTGCACTAGAAGCTTCTTAACATATGGCATCTCAAATCCCTTTGTTCCTGGGTGGCATTCCACAAGTGAGATACACAAGGTTCACCAGTCCCCTGGCCTTGTGTAACCACTCAACATAAACCATTCCACCATTCCACCCAGGTGTTTCATTCACTTAATTGTTTTATTAAGCAAAACATAAGTCAAAGACTTAGAAATATTTTCCATAGCATGTGCATATAATCTACCCTTGGTTCCTACTAGCTAGGCTAAGCATGGCAATAGTAAGTATCTTAACTTAGAGAAAATTCTAACAATTCTACAACTACTAGGATTTCCCAAGCATAGCATATAGATACTTAGCAAAAATTATCATGCAAGCCCTATACAAAATATTTCTAATGCATAGTCAAAATATTGGGAAAAAAGTATGAAGCACCACTTTCCTTGGTAGTTGGGGGAGTAACAACAATCCTCACAGTCACAATCACCACTAGCACCAAAATCTACACATAAAATGATAGCACTAAATTCACATTCCAAAATAATCAAACAAAAATACATGAATCCATGCAAATGCCATGTGATGATTTTTCTAAACCCCACAAGACAAGTAAAACAGTACTGATCAATAAAATAAACATTTACACATCAAATAAATTTTATTTGGCCATTAAAACATTTTCGAACTAATTTTTATACACAAAATAAGCTTACAAATGTATCTGCAAAAATAACCAATTTTATAGAAGCAATTTATTAAACAAAGTGCATGGTTGGATAGAATTCTTTCTCCCTATTTCAATGATATAAAATTTGCAAAATTTGGACGTGTGGATCAAAAGTTATGAATTTTGCAAGTTTGAATATCTAATAGATCTAAATCCAGATTTTAAATCAAACTACAGGCCACGCGGCGCTATCTAATTGGTCGATACCGTTTCGCACGGATTAGGCTTTCTGGATCGTTAGATTAAAAGTGCATCGCACGGCTCAGATCAAATGTACCACTTCACTTAAGTCGTCTATCACATGCGTTGGATCTAGATCTAACAGACCAAAAGCTAGCGGCGCTGCGGCGGTGGCTGACGGCGGCGCGCTCGGGCGGTGATGCTGCCGGCGATACAGGAAGCGAGAGGTAGTGGGGTAGCTCACCGAGTTCGCGTGATGACGCTGGTGCTCAAGGTGGTCTTCGTTAGCGAAGGGGAGCTCAGAAACGTCAGGGATTCCTCGCCGAAGTTCGTGAAGGCATCGGGCACGGCTGATCGTCGTCATTGGCGAGGGTACAGACCATGCCAGGGCAAAAGAAGCAGTGCGTCAGATGCGTAATATGATGCTGGTCACGCGAGTGTTAACGAGAGGGGGGGGGGGGCGGTAAGTACTAACCAGAGGAGTTCGTCGGAGAGGAGGCAGACGGCAGCGCTGTTCTCGTCGAAGACGTAGTCGAGGTTTCAGGGCGCGCGCGAGTGAGCTGGTAGTACTGGAACGTGCGCAAGGTGAAGTGGAGCGTGCTCGTGTGAACCAGGAGCACAGGGGTGGACGGGGTTGGCCGGAATTTGAGCTGCAGTTCGTTGGAGCAGCGGCGGTGTTTAGCAAAATATGGGCAGCCTGGTGGCGGAGTGGGGGTGCTGAGTGAGGGGAAATGGTTGTCGAGGGGTGGGTGTTAAGTAGCCGGATCTAGGGCGAGGATCACGCATGTAATCATCAGCATTTACTCGAATTATGGCGCGACAGTGAAGGAGGAGGAAACAGCCGGCGACGACATGGTGGCGGGCGTGATTTGGGGAAGAAGGAGGTGAGCTGGCGAGGGTCCACCAGTCAGTGACCGTTTGGGTAGCGCGGGTGCGGTGAAAAAAAAACAGAGAGAGGGAGGAAAACCCGGGTGGGCTGGCTAATGGGCTGCCTCTGCAGTTGGGGTTATTTGCTGGCACTGGCCTTTTTCCATTTCTTTTGCCTTTTTCTTTTTCAGAGTGATTTTCCAGGAATCTTTTTCAAATGTTTTTAAAAGAGTTTGAATCCAAACACTTTCTGGATTTTTGTAAAGTGAAACATGTTCATATTTGTGTATACAGTACAACTGTTCACTTAAATTTGTAATGGCCCAATGATATTTAAAAATAAACCTTGCTTTTATTATTTATTTAAATAGAACATGAGAATGATTTTGAATTCATAATTTGTTTTGAAAACTTTGATCAAGCCTTAGAAACAACATTCAAACTTATGTTCAGATCTTTACTGATTAAAACAAGTATTTTCTTATTAGAAGGTAGCAATAAGGCCATTGCCTTGCTTACGTAAAATAACATACCACAAAGTTTCTGTTTTTGAGGAAATGATCCTAAAATGATTATGAATGCATGAATGATATGCAAACTATGATATCATGATTTTTGGGATGTTACAAAAGCTAAGATCTAACATGGGTAAAGTGACGCACCTCTACAGAGTGTAAGAACTATGACTTGTTACTCCCTATTCCGGGAAGGAGCTGCGAACGCTGCGGGAAAGGAACTCCATGAAAGTTCTGGTAAACCCGTGAAGGCTGATGGACATAGATTTTCAAAATAAAAGCAACCTTTGAAGAAATGTTTTCGAAAACTTGCATTGCCTACGACCTATGGTCTGTGGCTTTAGATAGTGCATCAAACACTCCTCTTTAGTGAATTTGCTGAGTACGATCATACTCAACGTATCTTCTTAACCCTCGCTAGATCTCGGAGAAACCAATGACGTTTCTAGGAAATAAGTCACTTGAAGAGTTGAAGATATCTAAGGGAGATCAACGGAGTCGAAGACCTTACCGGAGTCTATCGAAGACAAGCTGAAGTATAGAATAGAAATAAAACTCCTAGAATCTAAACCTACTTCTGTAGAATAATACTATAGTAGTACTTTCAAGCCTTACACATATATTAATAGTAGTACTTCTAAAGTAACTCCGAGTGGATCTTTCTGGTTCTTTCTGTATAATATTCCTCACTGTCCGAGGAAGCTCTCTGGATCTTTTGTAATATTCTATATGTAATATAAAGTGTTGTCTTGGACCCGTGATGTTTCTGTTGTACCACTCTGAGGGATATAATGCGGATGGAACGGTGTTCCATTGGTATTATATCAACGACTATAGTGTACTACACCATGCAGTGGTATGCTGGGTCACCGCACCGAGATTGCCCACAATTTTGGGGTTCCAGGGGGATTTGCATGACCCGTAAGACCCGATATATGTTTGAGAGTTATAACCAAGAACTCAACATTTTTAGGTTTTATGGCTGTTTTCATGAGCTATTGCCCACTGTTTTTTGTGGTTCCAAGGGATTTGCATGGCAGGTAAGACTCGATACATGTTTGAGAGATTTAACCAAAAACACATTGGTTTCACGTTTTATGGCCGTTTTCATGAGCTATTGCCCACGGTTTGGGGTTCATGGGGGATTTGCATGGACCATAATACCCAATACATGTCTTAGAATTATGGCCAAAAACTCGTCATTTTGGTGTTTTTGGCCGTTTTCATGAGCTATTGCCCACAGTTTTGGGGTTCCATGGGGTTTTGCATGTCTCGTAAGACACGAACTTTCCCACGGTTTTGGGGTTCTAGGAAGATTTGCATGGCCCGTAAGACCCGATATATGTCTAAGAGTTATTACCAAAAACTCACGATTTTCACGTTTTATGGTTGTTTTAATGAGCTATTGCCCACTATTTTGGGGTTCCAGGGGGATTTGCATTTCATATAAGACCCGATACATGTTTGAGAGTTATGAGCAAAAACACGTCGTTTTGGTGTTTATGGACATTTTTCATGAGCTACTGCCCATGGTATTGGGGTTAATGGGGGATTTGCATGGCCCGTAAGACCTGATACATGTTTGAGAGTTATGACCAAAAACTCGTTGTTTTCGCATTTTATGGCTGTTTTGATGAGCTATTGTCCTTAGTTTTGGGGTTCCAAGGCAATTTACATGTTTGAGGGTTATGACCAAAAACTCGTCGTTTTGGTGTTTATGGGCGTTTTCAAGAGCAATTGCCCGGGGTTTTGGGGTTACATGGGGATTTGGATGGCTCGTAAGACCCGAGCTTGCCCACAATTTTGGGGTTCCAGGGGGATTTGCATGACCCGATATATGTTTGAGAATTATAACCAAAAACTCATCATTTTTAGGTTTTATGGCCGTTTTCATGAGGTATTGCCCACTCTTCTGGGTTCCACAGGATTTTCATGCCACGTAAGACCCGACACATGTTTGAGAGATTTAATAAAAACACTTCATTTTCGTGTTTATGGCTGTTTTCATGACCTATTGTCCGCGGTTTAGGTTTCATGGGGGATTTGCATGGCCCGTAATACCCAATACATGTCTTAGAATTGTGACCAGAAACTCGTCATTTTGGTGTTTGTTGGCCGTTTTCATGAGTAGTTGCCCATGGTTTTGGGGTTCCAAGGGGATTTGCATGTCTCGTAAGACTCGAACTTTCCCAAGGTTTTGGTGTTCTAGGGGGATTTGCATGGCCCGTAAGACCCGATATATGATTGAGAGTTATTACCAAATATTCATCATTTTCACGTTTTATGGTGGTTTTCATGAGTTATTGCCCACTAATTTTGGGGTTCCAAGGGGATTTGCATGGCACATAAGAACCGATATATGTTTCAAAGATATGACCAAAAAACTTGTCATTTTGGTATTTATGGCCATTTTTCATGAGCTATTGCCCACGGTTTTGGGTTCATGGGGGATTTGCATGGCCTGTAAGACCCGATACATGTTTGAGAGTTATGACCAAAAACTCGTCGTTTTGGTGTTTTATGCCCGTTTTCATGAGCAATTGCCCATGGTTTTGGGGTTCCATGGGGATTTGGATGGCTCGTAAGACCCGAGGTTGCCCACAATTTTGGGGTTCCAGGGGATTTGCATGACCCATAAGACCTGATATATGTTTGAGACTTATGACCAAAAACTCATCATTTTCACGTTTTATGGCCGTTTTTATGAGCTATTGCCCACTCTTTTGGGGTTCCACAGGATTTGTATGGCACATAACAGCCGATAGATGTTTGAGAGATTTAACCAAAAACACTTCATTTTCTCGTTTTATGGCCATTTTCATGAGCTATTGCCCACGGTTTTGGGGTTCTAGGGGGGATTTGCATGGCCTGTACAACCTGATTCATGTTTGAGAGTTATGGCAAAAAACTTGTCGTTTTCCTGTTTTATGGCCGTTTTCATGAGCTATTGCCCATGGTTTTGAATGGCCCATAAGACCCGATGCTTGTTTGAGAGTTATGACCAAATAATCGTCGTTTTGCTGTTTTATTGACATTTTTCATGAGCTATTGTCCATGGTTTTGGGGTTCTTGGGGGATTTGCATGGACCATAAGACCCAATACATGTCTTAGAATTATGACCAAAAACTCGTCATTTTGGTGTTTTTTGGCCGTTTTCATGAGCTATTGCCCACGGTTTTGGGGTTCCATGGGGATTTTCATGTCTCGTAAGACTCGAAATTTCTCACAATTTTAGGGTTCTAGGGGGATTTGCATGAACCATAAGACCTTATACATGTTTGAGAGGTATAACCAAAAACTCGTCGTTTTCGTGTTTTATGGCCATTTTCATGACCTATTGTCCACGGTTTGGCGTTTTATGGCCGTTTTCGTAAGCAATTGCCCATGGTTTTGGGGTTCCATGGGGATTTGGATGGCTCGTAAGACCCGAGCTTTCCCACAATATTAGGGTTCCATGGGGATTTGCATGACCCGTAAGACCCGATATATGTTTTAGACTTGTGACCAAAAACTCATCACTTTCACGTTTTATGGCCGTTTTCATGAGCTATTGCCCGCTCTTTTGGGGTTCCATAGGATTGGCATGGCACGTAAGACACGATACATGTCTTAGAATTATGACCAAAAACTCATCGTTTTGATGTTTTTTTGGCCGTTTTCATGAGCTATTACCCACGGTTTTGGGGTTCCATGGGGATTTGGATGGCTCGTAAGACCCGAACTTTCCCACAATATTGGGGTTCCAGGGGGAATTGCATGACCCGTAAGACCCGATATATGTTTGAGACTTATGACCAAAAAATCATCATTTTCACGTTTTATGGCCGTTTTTATGAGCTATTGCCCACTCTTTTGGGGTTCCACAGGATTTGCATGGCCCGTAAGACCCGATATATGTCTGAGAGTTATTACCAAAAACTCATCGTTTTCATGTTTTATGGTCGTTTTCATGAGCTATAGCCCACTATTTTGCGGTTCCAGGGGGATTTGCATCGGACATAAGACCCGATACATGTTTGAGAGTTATGACCAAAAACTCGTCGTTTTGGTGTTTATGGCCATTTTTCATGAGCTATTGCCCATGGTTTTGGGTTCATGGGGTATTTGCATGGCCCGTAAGACCCGATATATGTTTGAGAGTTATGTCCCAAATCTCGTCGTTTTGGTGTTTATGGCCATTTTTCATGAGCGATTGCCCATGGTATTGGGTTAATGGGGGATTTTCATGGCCCATAAGAACTGATACATGTTTGAGAGTTATGACCAAAAACTCGTTGTTTTCGCTTGTCATGGCTGTTTTCATGAGCTATTGTCCTTAGTTTTGGGGTTCCAAGGCAATTTACATGTTTGAGAGTTATGACCAAAAAGTTGTCATTTTGGTGTTTTATGGCCGTTTTCATGAGCAATTGCCCACGGTTTTGGGGTTCCATGGGATTTGATGGCTCGTAAGACCCGAGCTTTCCCACAAAATTGGGGTTCCAGGGGGATTTGCATGACCCGTAAGACCCGATATATGTTTGAGACATATGACCAAAAACTAATCATTTTCACGTTTTATGGCCGTATTCATGAGCTATTGCCCACTCTTTTGGGGTTCCACAGGATTTGCATGGCCCGTAAGACCCGATATATGTTTGAGACTTATTACCAAAAACTCATCGTTTTCACGTTTTATGGTCGTTTGCATGACCTATTTCCAACTATTTTGGGGTTCCAGGGGAATTTGCATGGCATATAAGACCCAATACATGTTTGAGCGTTATGACCAAAAACTCTTCGTTTTGGTGTTTTTGGCCATTTTTCATAAGCTATTGCCCACGGTTTTGGGTTCATGGGGGATTTGCATGGCCCGTAAGACCCGATACATGTTTGAGAGTTATGACCAAAACCTCGTCGTTTTGGTGTTTATGGCCATTTTTCATGAGCTATTGCCCATGGTATTGGTGTTAATGGGGGATTTGCATGGCCCATAAAACTGATACATGTTTGATAGTTATGAGCAAAAACTCGTCGTTTTGGTGTTTATGAACATTTTTCACACTACTAGGAAACTAGCTATAGATAGACATACCTTCTGTGGCGCATGGTCCTGACACATATGTGTCGATATTCAGGACGCTCCTTGCGTACTACTCCACAAAGTTGCCGACGGCGAGTTGAAGGATGTTGCCAAGGGCAATATCATACAACCGGCGAACCGCACGATGCACAACAATGCAATGGACGATGCCGTGATGAGGGTCCGGATTGCTCGGGTGTTGCCAGGGTGCGACGACATGGACCCCCCTTTCAACCTCAGGGAGCCGATGAACACAAGACCCTTGCAGAATGCCACGGCTGGCCCTTGACATGGCTGAAGAGTCAGATTCGTCTTACGGGGCACCTAAGCGCCACCTCGATCATCTCGCCACCACCTCGGATGCCACCTGTCACCGGCGCCACCTCGATCGTCCGGCCACCACCTAGGAAGCCACCTGTCGTCGTCGCCACCACCAGTCGCCACCAACAACTGTTGGGAGCGTGTGGGCCGCCCCAAGGCGATGCCGCCATCGCAACGCAACCACCGTCGCCCCCGCCACCACCATCACCACATGGCGGCAACAACGATGATGATGAAGAATTTGTCAACATCGACGACTACATCAACACCGGCGCCAGCATAGGATTGTATATGCCTCATGTGGATGAAGAACCCTTCATCGCTCGCGAGGGTCAAGGTGGGCGTCCCACTACATGCACGCAACGCCTGGTCTTCAGAGGTTTATCTCAAGAGACTCCTCGGCTGCCGATCAATAGGAGAAACCAGTTGGATTCGTCTTTAGCCCTGACACACTCCAAAAGGCGGCCATTGAGCACTTAGCATCCCCAGTGGAGGAGCCTGCTCAGAAGACGAAAAAAGCACATGAAGAGAGGTAAGAAAGCTGGGAGCCAACCTCATCCGAAGAGGATCCAGACTAAGGATGACGTCGTACCAGCCCGCGAGGATGGCTTGCCCAGGATACATATAGCCGGTGAAGCGATATTGACTCCGGATCTGCTTCACCTTGCTAGTGGACATATGCTCGCTTTGAGTGATAGTATCAAGACACTAGAGGGCATTCTTCTTAAAGACAAAGATCCAAATTACCCGGTTTTCACTGTCAAGGTGCCATCGGACGTGGACTTCGTCCATGAAGCCCCCGCGGACATGTTCTTCATATCGTACAAGGACGTCTTCAAGCTGTTTCTCTCGAAACGGCTGGACTATAACATGGTCTGCCTATTCGCGCTCAATCTGGCGATGAAGACCAAGAGAGAGCGGACCCCCTACATCGCGATACTGGATCCCTACTACATGCGTGATAGCCAGTTGAGGGAAGGATCTGAGACGCGTGCCAAGGCGACGGCGTATCTCGAGAAGTTCATGGTGGACCACAAGAGGACGAACACGCTTCTTTTTCCTTTCTTTCCCGAGTAAGTACACACACCCCCTAGCATTGTTAAATTAGGCTTTCTTATAGCTTTCTTCCTTTGCACTTTTCCAACATCCCGTTTCAATCGTGTTGTGCAGAGACAAATACTGCACACTCATCGTCATTTGCACAAAGTACTCGATAGCATCGTATTTCGACTCGGCGAGTAAGAAGAAGAAGAAGGACTACACCAGAATAACGGGTGTTTTGAATGAGGCTCTCGAGGGCTACGCTAAAAAGGGATGCCCCTTCGTCAACAAGGGCGAATGTATCAAGGATGACAAGCACGTGTTGAAGCATGTGCTCGAGTTCCCCTGCGTCAAGGATCCGGCTACTGGCGGTGCCAACGAGGCCTTCTACGCCATGCATCACCTTAAAGGGTTTGTTCGGGATTGCCAGAACCTAACTCTGCCATCTAGTTAACGGGCATGGGCCAAAAATTTGGCGTGAAGGGACGATGATGATCTTAGAGAAGACTTCCATCGCATCCAAGTTAAGTTGTCGGAAATCATCGTGGAAGATGTCAACACGAGGGGAGGGGTCCTAAAACACAACAGAGGGTTGACTAAGAGGGAGATTGAAAATATTCTTCGTCAACAGGGTGACAACAGGACGTGGATGACAAAGGATGGCTATCTTCCATTCCCGAAGCCGAGCGTTAGAAGTTCTCAACATTGATCGATGTGTGCGCCTAGAATTATCATAGAAGTCTGGGTGTAGTGTTGTGTCACAAACTATATACTACCGTGGTCGTATGTTGTACACTTCAGTATTGTGGTCGTTGTCGTCGAAGTTCTATGATTATGATCGATGTGCTATCTTCTATGTTTACTGATCTTTTGCTTTAGTTTATGTGAATATATATGCATTTGAACCAATTTAGTTCTTTCTATTGCATGATTTACTAATATGCCTTATCTATAGAGATGACGAAGTGGTACGTGGTGTACAAGGGTTGGGTTCCAGGAGTCTACGATGAGTGGGAGGACTGTCAGAAACAGGTGAACAAGTTTAGCGGCAACAGCTACAAAGGATACGCGACTTGACAGGAGGCGGTAGCCAAGTGGAGGAACCACCTATGGAAGGAGAACCGGATGAAGATATTGCTAGTGATCTTGCTCTTGCTCACCGTCATCATAGTTGTATTCTATTTGATTATAGTGTATGCGAGATGAACACTTCATTTGTAATGTGATGAGATGGTGAACTTTGTAATAAACACTTGTAACAAACCACTTCATTTGACTTGTATTGTAATGTGATGATCACTTGTCTATCTCGTTCGGGCTCTAAGTAGTGTGATGGCACTATATTCATGTTTCTATTATATTTGTTTTCATATACTAAGTCAAATATAGTGTTTTTGTATAATACTATATAATACCAGTATAATATTGTATATTTGGACAAGTTTCAATTTTTTTAATACCTGATACTCAAACCTATGGTGCATCGTTTTAACCTTCTGTGGCGCATTGTCCATAATGCGCCACTGAACAGAGTCCTGTTGCGCATCAACCGAAATGCGCCACAGAAGTATCATGACTTCTGTGGCGCATTTCCAAATGCGACACAGAAGTTTTCATCAGTGGCGACGTAACAGTGGCGTCCCAGCCATGCGCCACAGAAGGTCAATATTGATGCGCCACTAAGGAAGGATTTCCTAGTAGTGTCATGAGCGATTGCCCATGGTATTGGGGTTAATGGGGGATTTGCATGGTCCGTAAGACCTAATACATGTTTGAGAGTTATGACGAAAACCTGGCTGTTTTCGCATTTTATGGATATTTTTATGACCTATTGTCCTTAGTTTTGGGGTTCCAAGGCAATTTACATGTTTGTGGGTTATGACCAAAAACTCGTCGTTTTGGTGTTTTATGGGCGTTTTCAAGAGCAATTGCCCACAGTTTTGGGGTTACATGGGGATTTGGATGGCTCGTAAGACCCGAGCTTGCCCACAGTTTTGGCGTTCCAGGGGGATTTGCATGACCCGATATATGTTGAGAGTTATGACCAAAAACTCATCATTTTCAGGTTTGATGGCCGTTTTCATGAGGTATTGCCCACTCTTCTGGGTTCCACAGGATTTGCATGGCACGTAAGACCCGATACATGTTTGAGAGATTTAACAAAAACACTTCATTTTCGTGTTTTATGGCCATTTTCATGACCTATTGTCCACTGTTTAGGGTTCATGGGGGATTTGCATGGCCTATACGACCCGATTCATGAGCAATTGGTGTTTTATGGCCTATACTCGTCGTTTTGGTGTTTTATGGCCGTTTTCATGAGCAATTGCCCATGGTTTAGGGGTTCCCTATGGATTTGGATGGCTCATAAGACGCGAGCTTTCCCACAATTTTGGGGTTCGAGGGGGATTTGCATGATCCGTAAGACCCGATATATGTTTGAGACTTATGACCAAAAACTCATCATTTTCACGTTGTATGGCCCTTTTCATGAGCTATTTCCCACTCTTTTGGGGCTCCACAGGATTTGCATGGAACGTAAGACCCGATACATGTTTGAGAGATTTAACCGAAAACACTTCATTTTCTCGTTTTATGGCCGTTTTCATGAGCTATTGCCCACGGTTTTTGGGTTCTAGGGGGATTTGCATGGCCTATACAACCCGATTCATGTTTGTGAGTTATGACAAAAAACTTGTTGTTTTCCTGTTTTATGGCCGTTTTCATGAGCAATTACCCACGGTTTTAGGGTTCCATGGGGATTTGGATGGCTCGTAAGACCCGAGATTTCCCACAATATTGTGGTTCCACGGGGATTTGCATGACCCGTAAGACCCGATAAATGTTTGATACTTATGACCAAAAACTCATCATTTTCACGTTTTATGGCCGTTTTCATGAGCAATTGCCCACTCTTTTGGGGTTCCACATGATTTGAATAGCACGTAAGACCCGATACATGTTTGATAGATTCAACCAAAAACACTTCATTTTCTCGTTTTATGGCCGTTTTCATGAGCTATTGCCCACGGTTTTGGGGTTCTATGGGGATTTGCATGGCCTATACGACCCGATTCATGTTTGAGAGTTATGACAAAAAACTTGTCATTTTCCTATTTTATGGCCGTTTTCATGAGCTATTGCCCATGGTTTTGGCTTCCAAGGAGATTTGAATGGCCCATAAGACCCGATACATGTTTGAGAGTTATGACCAAAAATTCGTCGTTTTGGTGTTTATGGCCATTTTTCATGAACTATTGGCCATGGTATTGGGGTTAATGGGGGATTTGCATGGCCAATAAGAACCGATACATTTTTGAGAGTTATGACCAAAAACCCGTTGTTTTCGCGTTTTATGGCTGTTTTCATGAGCTATTGCTATTGTCCTTAGTTTTGGGGTTCCAAGGCAATTTACATGTTTGAGAGTTATGACCAAAAACTCGTTGTTTTGGTGTTTTACGGCCGTTTTCTTGATCAATTGCCCATGGTTTTGGGGTTCCATGGGGATTTGGATGGCTCGTAAGACCCGAGCTTTCCCACAATATTGGGGTTCCAACGGGATTTGCATGACCCGATATATGTTTGAGACTTATGACCAAAAACTCATCATTTTCATGTTTTATGGCCGTTTTCATGAGCTATTGCCCACTCTTTTGGGGTTCCACATGATTTGCATGGCACGTAAGACCCGATACATGTTTGATAGATTTAATTAAAAACACTTCATTTTCTCATTTTATGGCCGTTTTAATGTGCTATTGTCCTTAGTTTTGGGGTTCCAAGGCAATTTACATGTTTGTGGGTTATGACCAAAAACTCGTCGTTTTGGTGTTTTATGGGCGTTTTCAAGAGCAATTACCCACAGTTTTGGGGTTACAAGGGGATTTGGATGGCTCATAAGACCCGAGATTTCCACAATATTGGGGTTCCAGGGGGATTTGCATGACCCGTAAGACACGATATATGTTTGAGACTTATGACCAAAAACTCATCAATTTCACGTTTCATGGCCATTTTTCATAAGCTATTACCCACTCTTTTGGGATTCCACAGGATTTGCACAGCACATAAGACCCGATACATGTTTGAGAGTTATGACCAAAAACTTGTCGTTTTGGTGTTTATGGCCATTTTTCATGAGCTATTGCCCACGGTTTTGGGTTCATGGGGGATTTGCATGGCCCGTAAGACCCGATACATGTTTGAGAGTTATGACCAAAAATTCGTCGTTTTTGTGTTTATGGACATTTTTCATGAGCTATTGCCCATGGTATTGGGGTTAATGGTGGATTTGCATGGCCCATAAGAGCCGATATATGTTTGAGAGTTATGACCAAAACCCGTTGTTTTCGCATTTTTTGGCTGTTTTCATGAGCTATTGTCCTTAGTTTTGGGGTTCCAAGGTAATTTACATGTTTGAGAGTTATGACGAAAAACTCGTCGTTTTGGTGTTTTATGGCCGTTTTCATGAGCAATTGCCCATGGTTTTGGGGTTCCATCTGGATTTGGATGGCTCATAAGACCCGAGCTTTCCCACAATATTGGGGTTCCAGGGGGATTTGCATGACCCGTAAGACCCGATATATGTTTGAGACTTATGACCAAAAACTCATCATTTACACGTTGTATGGCCCTTTTCATGAGCTATTGCCCACTCTTTTCGGGTTCCAAAGGATTTTCATGGCAAGTAAGACACGATACATGTTTGAGAGATTTAACCAAAAACATTTCATCCCCTTGGTTTTTGGGTTCTAGGGGGATTTGCATGGCCTATAAGACCCGATTCAAGTTTGTGAGTTATGACAAAAAACTTGTAGTTTTCCTGTTTTATGGTCGTTTTCATGAGCAATTACCCACGATTTTATGGTTCCATGGGGATTTGGATGGCTCTTAAGACCCTAGATTTCTCACAATATTGCGGTTCCAAGGGTATTTGCATGACCCATAAGACCCGATAAATGTTTGAGACTTATGACTAAAACCACATCATTCTCACGTTTTATGGCCGTTTTCATGAGAAATTGCCCACTCTTTTGGGGTTCCATAGGATTTGCATGGCACGTAAGACCCGATACATGTTTGATAGATTTAACCAAAAACACTTCATTTTCTCATTTTATGGCCGTTTTCATGAGCTATTGCCCGCGGTTTTGGGGTTCTATGGGGATTTGCATGGCCTATACGAACCGATTCATGTTTGAGAGTTATGACATAAAACTTGTCATTTTCCTGTTTTATGGCCGTTTTCATGTGCTATTGCCCATGGTTTTGGCTTCCAAGGCAATTTGAATGGCCCATAAGACCCGATACATGTTTGAGAGTTATGACCAAAAAATCGCCGTTTTGGTGTTTATGGCCATTTTTCATGAGCTATTAGCCATGGTATTGGGGTTAATGGGGGATTTGCATGGCCAATAATAACCGATACATGTTTGAGAGTTATGACCAAAAACCCGTTGTTTTCGCGTTTTATAGCTGTTTTCATGAGCTATTGTCCTTAGTTTTGGGGTTCCAAGGCAATTTACATGTTTGAGAGTTATGACTAAAAACTCGTTGTTTTGGTGTTTTATGTCCATTTTCATGACCAATTGCGCATGGTTTTGGGATTCCATGGGGATTTGGAAGGTTCGTAAGACCCGAGCTTTCCCACAATATAGGGGTTCCAAGGGGATTTGCATGACCCGTAATACCCGATATATGTTTGAGACTTATGACCAAAAACTCATCATTATCACGTTTTATGGCCGTTTTCATGAGCTATTGCCCACTCTTTTGGGGTTCCACATGATTTGCGTGGCACGTAAGACCCGATACATGTTTGGGAGATTTAACCAAAAACACTTCATTTTCTCATTTTATGGCCGTTTTCATGAGCTATTGTCCTTAGTTTTGGGGTTCCAAGGCAATTTACATGTTTGAGAGTTATGACTGAAAACTCGTCGTTTTGGTGTTTTATGGCCGTTTTCATGAGCAATTACCCATTGTTTGGGGTTCCATGGGGATTTGGATGGCTCATATGAAGGGAATATGCCCGAGAGGCAATAATAAAGTGGTTATTATCGTATTCCTATTTATGATAAATGTTTATTTTACATGCTATAATTGTATTAATACGGAAACGTTAATACATGTGTGTTTAATAAACAAATGAAAGTTCCTAGTTATTCCTCTCTTATAAACTAGCTCGTTGATTAACAAGATGATCATAGGTTTCCTGATCATGGACATTGGATGTTGTTAATAACGAGGTCACAACATTAGTGTAATGGTGTGATGAACATTCATCCAAAGTATAGCATTACGATCAAAGTCATTGAGTTTATATTGCTATAACATCTTACGAAGTGATCCTAATCCTTAGACCATGAGATCATGTCAATCACTAACACCGGAAGAGTTTCTTGATAACATCAAACGTCACACCGTAATAGGGTGATTATAAAGATGGATTCAGAACTACTAAAGTGTTATGTTGAGGCCCATGGATCGAGAGTGGAATTTGTTCATCCCGATGACGGATAGATATACTCTGGGCCCTCTCGGTGATATCACATTGGTTAGCTTGCAAGCAAGTGATTTGATCACTAGAATGTTATATCACGGGAACGAGAAAAGTGTGCATGTCTGTAAAGAGATCAAACTAGGTATGGAGATACCGATGATCGAATCTTGGACATGTAATATATCGCGAAACAAAAGGATTAAGATACTAGCGTAAAAGGTTCCGACGATCACAAGAAAGTCATCGTTGAATGTGTGGGAGTCAGTATGGGTCTCCAGATCCCGCTTCAGATTATTGATCTGAGAGGGGTCTCGATCATGTCCACATTATTCGCGAACCGTAGGGTGACACACTTAAGATACACCGACATCCAATTGGAGCAAAAGTTTCATGCCGAAAAGAAAAGGAAAGCGCAGGAATTTATTTCACTAGACACCGAAACTGTTTCGGTTGAAATTGCTGAAACTGGTTCTGCATGTGAAATGGAACACTAGCAAGGGGTTTTATGTGAATGTTTGTTAATTAAAGTAATTAACAAAATTCTGAATAAATAAATAAAAGAGTTTTATTTAAAAGAGAGCTTGCATTAAATTTGGTGGAAATTTAATGCATGTGAGTGGATTTTTGAGTGGAGGCTTTTTAATGGGAGTGGAGGCTTTTCATTTTGAGTGGGAGCTCCACCCACATGAATGTGGAAGAGGTGGGGCATCCCCATGGCTGGGCGCCATGCCCCTTGGGTGCCCCCCTCTCCCCTATAAAAGGCCCCCCTCTCCTCCTCTCACAACACACCTCCTCGTGAAGGATCTCTCTCCCCCTCTAGAATTTATCCCCCATGGTCTCGGACTAGCGAGATACATGTTCCCGGTGGCTATTCGGCAAGAAAGAGTTGTGCTTCCGCTGCATCGCTGGAGCGAGGAGGCGGAGGTTGCTCGGTGCCTCGAACGTGTGTGCGAGCACGGATGCGCTGCTGTTTTGCGGCGCTAGGACTTCCTCTCGATCTTGAGATCGTCAAGAGATCGTCTACATCAACCACGAGTTTGGACTTGTTAAGCTTTGTCGGTCTTCAAGGGTATGTTCTCTACGGATATACATCCGCCCGTTGTTTGTATCTAGTAGATAGATCTTGGTACATAGTTGTTCCCATCGTAGGAAATTTTTTGTTTTCTATGCTGTGAACCCTACAGTGGTATCAGAGCCGGATCTATGCGTCGATACTTTGCACGGGTAGTACACATATGAGTATGTGGGCGATGATGATCATTTTATTGCTTCTTAGTTGTACTTTGGATATTGGTGGCATAGTGGGATGAAGCGGCCCGGACAAACTTTACATGTCCTCGCACATGAGACCTGTTCCACCCTTGACATGCAACTAGTTTGCATAAGTGGCTAGCGGGTGTCTGTCTCTCCTACTATAGTCAATATCTAATTTGCAACGAGTTGTCAACAATTTGGTTATCCTCGTTGTGGTTCATGTTCGTAGGTAAGAATGGTTCTATCTTCGAAAGCCCTAAGCCACGTAAAATTTGCAATGGATAAATTAGAGGTGTCTAGTTTAGATTGTTGCTGGGCTAGGGTTATGATATGGTCGTGTTGTAAGTAGAAGTATGAGATGATACTCTTACAACACACATAGTGTGTAAACTCCATAGACCTTGGATTTACACATATAGGTATGATAGTGATCATACCACGGTGCACATGATAGAGATCATCTGCGGGAACCATATCATTTCACTAATAAACATATGATGTTTGATTGCATCTTATATTGCTTGTTTAGCGCTTTGTTAGCATAATAAGGTGATCCCTCTTTTAGATATCAAGATAAAAATGTGTTCTTCCTTAAGTATGCACCGACAATGTTTCGTCGCTTCAAGACATCACGTGATGATCGGGTGTACTTGAATCCATGAGCATATCTCGGGTGTAAGACAGTTACACATGCGAATACTAAGGTTCTTACTTGGCGAGCCTAGCATGTACAGACATGGCCTCGGAACACGGACCGAAAGGTTAAGCATGAGTCATATGTTTTGATATGATGACCATATGGATGCTCGCCTTTTGAAGCTACACCGACTCACGTGATGATCGGACTTGGTGTAGTGGATTTGGTTCATGTAATCACCAAAAAGACACGAGGGATGTCGTTTTTGAGTGGGAGTTCATTTCTAATTTGGATTAGTAGAACTCAATTTATCATAAATTAAATCAAAGTGAATTTGCATAATTTCTTGTAGTTATTGGCATTCGTTCACCACCTTATGCTTAGTTGTAATTGAGATAATAGAACTATAGAATTCTGGATATATACTTTACGAACTGGTAACGTATTGTGTTGAGTGTCAATCTAAAGTTTAAGTCCTATTGCAAACTTTCAGCAAACTCTATTTACTCCGTGAAATTTAATAGTTGGTATTAAATCGAGAGTAACAATTCCAGTGTTAGTATCTTAAGTATCATGTTTGCCTCCATGATACTTGATTTTTTTTAATATCAAGTTTATCTAGGAGCTGAAGAATTGTTTCAGAAACCATCATGTGTGGCAGATATAACGATATCTGAAACAATGTTTTGGTTGCAATATGATAGAGTATAATATATGTTCTCATATTGGATGAGAATTTACAAAGGTTGGAGATGCTAGGCATCCTAATCATCCAAAAGGGGTTTGGAAAGTAATGTTATACTCACGATTCGCCTTTATAAGCTACAGTAGCTTGATCATGAAAGTCGTCATGATAAGGATGAATAGAAGATGTATGTAAAGTGTTTACTACACTAAAAGATTACTAAAGAATGGATTTTGAAAGAATACCGATCATTTTGATGATGGTGATCTACTTCAAAGTGCAAGTCCAAAGGTATTATTATTTGAATATACACGCTTTGGACTATGTGTCATGTATATGGCGCCACTTTTGATGTTGATAAATTCTTTTAAAAAGGAAAAGGAAATGCTGAAAGAGAATCTATAAAATATACTTGGCAGAAAAGAAAAGATTGGAAATATCCAATTTAGGTATATATATGATATACATGTTATGGTTGTATTCTTTGCTTGTTAAACAATGTGGTTCTTGGGTATTGGATACCGAATTGGTTGGTATGAAATTTCATACGGAACGATGCAATTCATGAACCACAATGGCCTAAGTAACTAGCAAGAGAATATGTGATGATGTTCATCAAAAAAAAAACCGTTGTTTATATTTCTCGTTGACATCAAGGCTTGACTTCAAGATTTGTTTTAATAATTGTTATTTGAATCAGGTATTATGAGAACAAAGGTTGTTCAAATAATTACCGTATTCCATATAAGATGGATGATTTACAAATCTAGTTGAAGAAATCACATCCATAAAACCTAATGCTAAAATGTCGCAAGACAAATGATTGAAAGATCACTTATGAAGTGACATCGCTGTTTAAATTATATTGGTAAGAAAACATGAAGAATCTCCATATTCATGGATTTTTGGAGTCTTTGATTTGATCAAGTGACGCTTGTGAGACTTTCCACGTGATAATTAAAACTTCGTTCAAAGGCCAAAGAAGAACGAACGACTAAATTATTGGAATTTATACATATCGATGTATGTAGTCCATTATGTGTAGTCGTAAGCGATGGGTTTCAACTTCATATGCTTTCTCCGAAATTTTGAGTGAATGTTCACTTAATGAGAAAGAAGTATGAAATATTTGAAAATGTTTCAAAGACTTTCAAGATGAAGTGGAAAATCATTGTAACAAGAAAAATAAATGAATTATGATTTGATCATAAAGGGATTTATTTGAGTTACAAGTGTAACAAGAAAATAAATGAATTATGATTTTATCATAAAGGGATTTATTTGAGTTGCAAGTTTAGCAAAACACCTAGATTTACATCTCCCGAAACACCATAGGAGTATGGAGTGTTTGAGATTTGTAATGAAACCTTGTGAGACATGGTTGGATCAAAGGTGTTATTTATAAAACTGCCATTATGTTTTAAAAGATTAAAGCTTTAGAGACTACCGCTTTTACACTGAAAAGAGCTCCATCTAGATCCGTTGAAATGACACCATGGAAGTTATGGTTTGGGGTAAAACCCAAGTTGTCATTTCTTAAATTTTGGTATGCTCAACATAAGTAAGATGTTTACAACCGAATTCGGATGAGCATGTCTTTGTAGGTTATTCCGAATAACAATTGGTTATTCCTCCATAACACCGAGGACAAAAGGGTTTGTCTCTTGAAATGTGAAGTTTCTTGAAAAAGGAATTTTTCGCAAAAGTTAAGTGGGAGGACAATAGAACTTTGATAAGGTTAACGAACCTTAGCTAAATGCGCTGAGTTGCGCAGCGCCGGAAATCGTTCTGGAGGCTGCCATAATGCTCATAGCTTATGTGCCTCAAAGGTTGTGGTCACGGAGGTCTAAAGTTCCTATTGAACCAAGAAGGTCGGTTAAACAATCAAATGCTAAGATTTGAGAGTAAATCATTATTGTTTGACAATGATGAACCGAATACATACAAAGAAGCGATGATGGGCCCTGACTCCGTCAAATGGCTTGAAGCCATAAAATCCGTGATAGTTCCATATACGAGAAATCAAGTTTTGAACTTGGAAGACCCTCCGGAAAGGTGTAAAAACCTATCGGTCGTATTTGGATCTATAAAGAAACAGACATGGATGTCTCACATCTATGAAATATTCGACATGTCGTAAAGTATTTTATGACAATGTTCAAAGAGTTGACTATGCCAAGATTTGATCTTTCATAGCGATATTTAGTCTGAACGGATTAAAGTAGCAACCACTACATATAATTTGGTATATGGTAGATGAATAAAGAAAACAAAGTTCTTCTAATAGAATGGTTACCTAGGACGTGTACATGACACGGTCCAAAGGGTTTTGTTAAATTCAAAGGATGCTAAAAGGGCATGCAAACTTCAATGGTTGAAGTAAGCATCGCGGAGTTGGAATCTTCACCATGATGAAAAATGAGTTTTTCATCTGGAGACGATGAAGATGCTTGCATTTTCAAGAAATTAAGTGGGAGCGCTGAGACATATTTCTAATACATTATGTGAAGGACATCTTGTTGATTAGAAATGATGTATCTTTTATTGACAAAGGTTAAGAATTTCATTTCGATGAAATACTTAGGCAAAACCCGAATATTTAGCATGAATGTCTATAGTGGATAGACTGTAACGCTAATATGTTTATGCCAAACGTACATATATGAGATATTGAAGGAGTTCAATATAGAAACGACAAGAAACAGTTCTTGTTGCATGGAAAGGAATTGAATCAAGATTCAAGTGTATCGACACTTGATAAGTGAAACAAGATTCAAGTGCTTTGACACTTGATGAGTGCAATCACGAGAATGTTTTGATCAATCATACCATGATATGTACACATCCAGATATGTCCTATGCTCTAAGTGTTATGAGCATATACCAGAATGAATCATAAAATGATCATTGGACGATAGTGAGGATATTCTTATGATCTTTTGGAAGAACTAAGAATATATTTGTGTAGAGGTGACAAACAATTACAAATAGTTCATTGTAAAGCGTTACATTGATACTAGTTTTGTCACAAGATACAAATTAAGTTTATCTCAATTTAAACTATGGGTGGCACAATGTAATGGAAAGGAGATTCCATGATGGATTTGGAAGAGTTCCAAAGTTAAGACATTGTGACGAATAGTACAACAAAAGGCTAAGTATATGACTGCTATAGTAGCATCAAAGGAGGGAATTTGTGTCAAGTAGTTTGTTATCAAACTAAGGTGTGGTTCGCAACGGGCTAACACTAAAGATATATTGTATGACAATAGTATCGATGCGTTTTAACCCCAAGGAACTAAAGGTCTCACCAAAAGACCAAATTTATACAATGCCATCTCATTGGAGAATGAGTGATGCGTGGAGACGCAAAGACATGCAAATACACACGAACCTGAAGCGTCAGATCCGTAGATTATGTTAACCACTTGCAATTGCGTATTTGGAACACCAGAAAGCCATAGGTGTTCAATACACAAAGTTTTCAAACTAGATTATTGTCTCTAGTGCAAGTGGGAGACTGAAGGGAATATGCCCGAGAGGCAATAATAAAGTGGTTATTATCGTATTCGTATTTATGATAAATGTTTATTTTACATGCTATAACTGTATTAATACGGAAACGTTAATACATGTGTGTTTAATAAACAAATGAAAGTTCCTAGTTATGCCTCTCTTATAAACTAGCTCGTTGATTAACAAGATGATCATAGGTTTCCTGATCATGGACATTGGATGTTGTTAATAACGAGGTCACAACATTAGTGTAATGGTGTGATGAACATTCATCCAAAGTATAGCATTACGATCAAAGTCATTGAGTTTATATTGCTATAACATCTTACGAAGTGATCCTAATCCTTAGACCATGAGATCATGTCAATCACTAACACCGGAAGAGTTTCTTGATAACATCAAACGTCACACCGTAACAGGGTGATTATAAAGATGGATTCAGAACTACTAAAGTGTTATGTTGAGGCCCATGGATCGAGAGTGGAATTTGTTCATCCCGATGACGGATAGATATACTCTGGGCCCTCTTGGTGATATCACATTGGTTAGCTTGCAAGCAAGTGATTTGATCACTAGAATGTTATATCACGGGAACGAGAAAAGAGTGCATGTCTGTAACGAGATCAAACTAGGTATGGAGATACCGATGATCGAATCTTGGACATGTAATATATCGCGAAACAAAAGGATTAAGATACTAGCGTAAAAGGTTCCGACGATCACAAGAAAGTCATTGTTGAATGTGTGGGAGTCAGTATGGGTCTCCAGATCCCACTTCTGATTATTGATCTGAGAGGGGTCTCGATCATGTCCACATTATTCGTGAACCGTAGGGTGACACACTTAAGAGACACCGACATCCAATTGGAGCAAAAGTTTCATGCCGAAAAGAAAAGGAAAGCGCAGGAATTTATTTCACTAGACACCGAAACTGTTTCGGTTGAAATTGTTGAAACTGGTTCTACATGTGAAATGGAATACTAGCAAGGGGTTTTATGTGAATGTTTGTTAATTAAAGTAATTAACAAAATTCTGAATAAATAAATAAAAGAGTTTTATTTAAATGAGAGCTTGCATTAAATTTGGTGGAAATTTAATGCATGTGAGTGGATTTTTGAGTGGAGGCTTTTTAATGGGAGTGGAGGCTTTTCATTTTGAGTGGGAGCTCCACCCACATGAATGTGGAAGAGGTGGGGGCAGCCCCATGGCTGGGCGCCATGCCCCTTGGGTGCCCCCCTCTCCCCTATAAAAGGCCCCCCTCTCCTCCTCTCACAACACACCTCCTCGTGAAGGATCTCTCTCCCCCTCTAGAATTTATCCCCCATGGTCTCGGACTAGCGAGATACATGTTCCCGGTGGCTATTCGGCAAGAAAGAGTTGTGCTTCCGCTGCTTCGCTGGAGCGAGGAGGCGGAGGTTGCTCGGTGCCTCGAACGTGTGTGCGAGCACGGATGCGCTGCTGTTTTGCGGCGCTAGGACTTCCTCTCGATCTTGAGATCGGCAAGAGATCGTCTACATCAACCACGAGTTTGGACTCGTTAAGCTTTGTCGGTCTTCAAGGGTATGTTCTCTACGGATATACATCCGCCCGTTGTTTGTATCTAGTAGATAGATCTTGGTACATAGTTGTTCCCATCGTAGGAAAATTTTTGTTTTCTATGCTGCGAACCCTACATCATAAGACCCGAGATTTCCACAATATTGGGGTTCGAGGGGGATTTGCATGACCCGTAAGACCCGATATATGTTTGAGACTTATGACCAAAAACTCATCAATTTCACGTTTCATGGCCGTTTTCATGAGCTATTGCCCACTCTTTTGGGATTCCACAGGATTTGCACAGCACGTAAGCACCGATACATGTTTGAGAGTTATGACCAAAAACTTGTCGTTTTGGTGTTTATGTCCATTTTTCATGAGCTATTGCCGACGGTTTTGGGTTCATGGGGGATTTGCATGGCCCGTAAGACCCGATACATGTTTGAGAGTTATGACCACAAATTCGTCGTTTTGGTGTTTATGGCCATTTTTCATGAGCTATTGCCCATGGTATTGGGGTTAATGGGGGATTTGCATGGCCCATAAGAGCCGATATATGTTTGAGAGTTATGACCAAAACCCGTTGTTTTCGCAATTTTATGGTTGTTTTCATGAGCTATTGTCCTTAGTTTTGGGGTTCCAAGGTAATTTACATGTTTGAGAGTTATGACGAAAAATTCGTCGTTTTGGTGTTTTATGGCCGTTTTCATGAGCAATTGCCCATGGTTTTGGGGTTCCATATGGATTTGGATGGCTCATAAGACCCGAGCTTTCCCACAATATTGGGGTTCCAGGGGGTTTTGCATGACCCGTAAGACCCGATATATGTTTGAGACTTATGACCAAAAACTCATCATTTACACGTTGTATGGCCCTTTTCATGAGCTATTGCCCACTCTTTTGGGGTTCCACAGGATTTGCATGGAACATAAGACCCAATACATGTTTGAGAGATTTAACCAAAAAACATTTCATTTTCTCGTTTTATGGCCGTTTTCATGAGCTATTGCCCATGGTTTTTGGGTTCTAGGGGGATTTGCACGGTCTGTACGACCCGATTCATGTTTGTGAGTTATGACAAAAAACTTGTCGTTTTCCTGTTTTATGGCCGTTTTCATGAGCAATTGCCCATGGTTTAGGGTTCCATGGGGATTTGGATGGCTCGTAAGACCCGAGCTTTCCCGATATATGTTTGAGACTTATGACCAAAAACTCATCATTTTCACGTTGTATGGCCCTTTTCATGAGCTATTACGCACTCTTTTGGCGTTCCACAGGATTTGCATGGCACGTAAGACCCGATACATGTTTGAGAGATTTAACGAAAAACACTTCATTTTCTCGTTTTATGGCCGTTTTCAGGAGCTATTGCCCACGGTTTTTGGGTTCTAGGGGGATTTGCATGGCCTGTACGGCCCGATTCATGTTTGTGAGTTATGACAAAAAACTTGTCGTTTTCCTGTTTTATGGCCGTTTTCATGAGCAATTGCCCACGGTTTTAGGGTTCCATGGGGATTTGGATGGCTCGGAAGACCCGAGCTTTTCCACAATATTGGGGTTCCAGGGGGATTTTCATGACCCGTAAGACCCGATATATGTATGAGACTTATGACCAAAAACTCATCATTTTCACGTTGTATGGCCCTTTTCATGAGCTATTGCCCACTCTTTTGGCGTTCCACAGGATTTGCATGGCACGTAAGACCCGATACATGTTTGAGAGATTTAACCAAAAACACTTCATTTTCTCGTTTTATGGCCGTTTTCATGAGCTATTGCCAACGGTTTATGGGTTCTAGAGGGATTTGCATAGCCTGTACGACCCAATTCATGTTCATCAGTTATGATAAAAAACTTGTCGTTTTCCTGTTCTATGGCCGTTTTCATGAGCAATTTCCCACGGTTTTAGGGCTCCATGGGGATTTGTATGGCTCGTAGGACCCGATAAATATTTGAGACTTATGACCAAGAACTCATCATTTTCACGTTTTATGGCCGTTTTCATGAGCAATTGCCCACTCTTTTGGGGTTCCACGGGATTTTCATGGCACTTAAGACCCGATACATGTTTGATAGATTTAACCAAAAACACTTCATTTTCTCGTTTTATGGCCGTTTTAATGAGCTATTGCCCACGGTTTTGGGGTTCTATGGGGATTTGCATGGCCTGTACGACCCGATTCATGTTTGAGAGTTATGACAAAAAACTTGTCATTTTCCTGTTTTATGGCCGTTCTCATGAGCTATTGCCCATGGTTTTGGCTTCCAAGGCGATTTGAATGGCCCATAAGACCCGATACATGTTTGAGAGTTATGACCAAAAAATCATCGTTTTGCTGTTTTATGGACGATTTTCATGAGCTATTTTCCACGGTTTTGGGGTCCAGGAGGGATTTACATGGCCCGTAAGACCCAATACATGTCTTAGAATTATGACCAAAAGCTCGTCGTTTTGCTTTTTTTTTGGCCGTTTTCATGAGCTATTGCCCACGGTTTTGGAGTTCCATGGGGATCTGCATGTCTCGTAAGAGTCGAACTTTCCCACAATTTTGGGTTTCATGGGCGGATTTGCATGACCCGTAAGACCGTATACATGTTTGAGAGGTATAACCAAAAACTCGTCGTTTTCATTTTTTATGGCCGTTTTCATGACCTATTGTCCACGGTTTGGGGGATTTGCATGGCCCGTAATACCCAGCACATGTCTTAGAATTATGACTAAAAAATCGTCATTTTGGTGTTTTTTGGCTGTTTTCTTGAGTAATTGCCCACGGTTTTGGGGTTCCATGAGGATTTGTATGTCTCGTAAGACTCAAACTTTCCCACGGTTTTGGGGTTCTAGGGGGATTTGCATGGCCCGTAAGACCCGATATATGTTTGAGAGTTATTACCAAAAAATCATCATTTTAAAGTTTTATGGTCATTTTGATGAGTTATTGCCCACTAATTTTGGGGTTCCAGGGGGATTTGCATGGCACATAAGACCCGATACATGTTTGAGAGTTATGACCAAAAACTTGTCGTTTTGGTGTTTATGGACATTTTTCATGAGCTATTGCCCACGGTTTTGGCTTCATGGGGGATTTGCATGGCCTGTAAGACCCGATACATGTTTGAGAGTTATGACCAAAAATTCGTCGTTTGGGTGTTTATTGCCCACGTGTAGAATCCCACCTTTGTAAAGGAAAAGGATCCCTGTGATTGCAATGCTAGTCCCTGGATCAATAGCTAGCATCCACAGTTAAGATGTAATATCAAGAAACAAAGGTCATATACAACTTTATAACCAGGAATAACATAATTTTATTACATCTTACATAGCTCATTTGGCTATTACATTACATTGCAGCAGAATATCTATAAGCATGGGGTCCTTCATCTTCAAAGTGCCACAGGCAGACATGTTGGTTGTAGACTTTGTAATCCTAATCAACACACTTCACTAAATCAACAAACCTGCAACATAACAAGTTACAGCCACAAGGGTCAATACATTTGAATTGTATTGGCAAGTGATACTATGGTAGTATAGTGGAGTCTATCATCTATATGCATTTGGCTAAGTGGAGCTTAGGCTTGCATTGCTCAAAATAGATTTTCCTTATCATTTTGAAAACACTAAGTTTTTGTTTGACAAAAACCTTTTTCTCAATCAAAGATTGAAGATCCTTTAACCCTTGTTCAAACCATAAGTTTTTAACTTAGAAATTTGAATGATGAGATTCTTGATTGCTTCCATGTCTTGATGCTCAAATTGTCCTTTACCAGGGACATGGCTAAGTACTTAGATTTTACACTCTGCAGAGGTGGTGCACTTTCCCCACAAGACTTGGTTTCCCAAGACAAGATCTTTCAGAAGCTTTCCCTTAGACCAAAATGGACGCGCTCCAACCTATCAAACTCTACCACCCACTGTCCATATGGCTAATTCTTGCAACCTATATGATCCAGGCAGAGCCCATAATGCCAAGTGGTTGCACTTGAAGCTTCTCAGCATTTGACATCTCAAATCTCTTTGTTCCTGGGTGGCCATCCACAAGTGAGATACACAAGGTAAACCATAGACATGGGCCTTGTGAACCACTCAACCAAAATCCACCATTCAAGTCCCATTCCACCCAGGTGATTTATTAACTTAGTTGTTTTATTAAACAAAACCATAAGTCCTCAGACTTAGAAATTTTTCCATAGTGTGAATATATGTTCCACCCTTGTTTTATATTAGCTAGGCTAAGCATGATAGTAATAGGAATCTTAAATTAGGAAGATCTCTACTAAGGGTTTCATCTACTAGGTTTTCTATAGCAAGGTTTATACTTAGCAAATTCCATGCAAGTTTTACTTAGAGAAAATCACTAATGAATAGTGAAAGTAATGGGACAAAAAGTATGAAGCATCACTTGCCTTTTTGGTAGAGGGTATAAGTTCACTCCTTGTCCTTGCAACAATCACATTCTTCAAGTCACTACAAATCAATCAAGCAAGGCACAAACTCAATCTACCAATCAAGCAAAACAACACATAAAATAACAAAGTCAAGGTAATGCATGCAAGCATTCCAAGCTTTGTTTTGTTTGAAAAAGTGGTTCCTAATGGGTTATAAACATTTGAAAACACCTAATGGTCATTTTGTAAAGTGTCAAAGTCATTTGCAAAAGGTTTCACTTCATAAACCATTTTCAAAACAAGGTGTCATTTTATGTGGTGTAGAAATATTTTTACTAAGGAATTAATCTCTAGGGTTCACCAAATATGTTTTCAAACCATAAAACTTGGTGTTTAGGGTCAGAGAGTTTAAAACAAAACATTTCCCAAAGGTTTTCTTCCAAAACCATTTTTAATAAATAAACCTCATTTCTATTTGACTAGAAATGGTTTTAAATCAAAGAATCATTATTTTGTTTCACCAAATACATTTTTGAATCCACAAAGTGTTTCCTATGGTCAGTAGGTTCAAATCAATCCAATTGCCAAAGATTTTATCCCCAAATTCATTTTTAAACAATTTTCACATCCTTAACAAGCATACAAATGTTTCTGCAAAATCAAACATTTTAACAGAAGCTTTTTTCTAAACAAATGGCATGGTTGGCTAGGGCTTGTCTTGCTGATTCCAATGATATAAAGTTTGCAAAATTTGGACGTGTGGTTTAAAAGTTACAAGGGTTTCAAAATGGCATCTACATCTGATTTCAAATTCTATTTTAAATCGTCTGGTGCCACGCGTCCTATTCTCATTCGTCGGTACCGCTTCACTCGGATCGGCTATTCTGGCGCGTTGGATCAAGTTGAATCATGCGGCTCAGAAGCGTGCGTACCCATTCGCTTACTTTCTATCCTATCCACCAGATCGAGATCGGACGGCTGCTGTGAGCTCGACCCTAAACGAGCGACGCTGCGGCGGTGGCTGGCGGCGGAGCAGCCAGACGGTGGCGGCGGCGGCGATACAGGAAGCAAGGGTGGCTGGGAAGATGCTCACCGGAATCGTTGACGCTTGCTGATGCTTAACGTGGTACTGGTTGGTGAAGGGGCGCACGTGGCTGTCCTCAATTGCTCGCCGGAGATGAGCTGGGCCTCGGGCGGCTCTGGAGGTCGTCGAGGGCGAGGATAGGGGGCACCCTTGGACAAACGGGAGGCACCGTTAGGTTCGCAAAGGCATGGAGATCATCATCGTGTCCACGGGGAAGAAAGGGGAGGTCTGGTTTACCTGGGGGACGTCACCGCAGTTGGAGCAGACGGCGGCGCTGGCTCGAGGAAGACGTTGCCGACGCTCAGGGACGCGCGCGAGCGAGCTGCGGCTGCAGAAAGGTGCGCCTGGGTTTGGGGAGTGTGTCTGTGTACTTGGTGAGGCAAGAGGTGGCGAGTACTGGCCGGAATCGGCAAGGAGGGTCGTCGGAGACAGTGGTGCTCGGGGAGGAATTGGGGCGGCCTGGGGGCGTGCTACTGCGGGGTGACAGAGGGGAAATGGAGAGGAGAGGTATGCGTTTAAGCTTGCGTGATCAAGGAGAGTAAATGTGGCCGCGTTAAGGCGAATTGAAGCCGGAGGAATCAACGGCAGGAGCGGGGAAGAACGAGTCGCTGCGGGTGAGGACGATGAACAGGAGGGGTGGGGCATACCTGTCAGCGAGAAAGGAAGTGAGGGGGAGGGGTCCACTTGTCAGTGTCCTTGCGGGTTCCTTCTGCGGTAAAGAAAATGTTTCGGGGGCGAGGGAACAGGTGGGCTGGACTGGGCTGTTGGGCTTTTGTTGGGCTGGGTCGTTTTTGCTCTATTTTTTTTCTGTCTGATTGATTTAACCTTTTCTATTTCTATTTCCTGATTTGAAAATCAATTCACAATTCAAACAACAAAACAAACATTCAAATAATTCAAACAATCACCACACTTGAAATTGAATTTGGTTCTGTTTAACAATACAAAACCAAAGTCGAATAATAAAATAATAATTTTATTTTAGAGTCCATTTATAATTAAATAAAATGGACACTAGTTAATAAATTGAATAGGTTTTAATATATTAAAAACTCCAATTGAAATCCAAATATTTTCAAAACCAAATCAGTAGGTTTTATTTGAAAATAGAAAACTTGTTTTAAAATAAAATAACAATTTTATTTTAGGGTCCAATAACAATTAAATGAATAGACCTTATTCATTTAACTCAAATAGGATTTGTTTTATTAAAATATTTATTTTGAAATCTAAAATAAAACCAAAACAATTCAGTAGGTTTTATTTGAGAATATAAAATACTTGGAAAACTTATTTAAAATAATTTAATAAGTTTTGATGTTTTAATTAAAATGGTAAAACCTTTTATTTAAATAAAATTGGGTATTAAATCCTTATTATTTTATTTAAATAAACCTTTACTATTTTTAATCAAAAAAAACATTTTATTTCAAAAGCTTGGCCAAGTTTTAATTTGGCTTTATAAAATAATCTTTATTTATAAATCTATCTTTTCCTTTGAAAACCAAATCTTTTTATTAAAAAGATCCAAAATAGTAATTTCCAAATATTTTTAGCTTTATTGTTTTATTTAACTTTTTAAAACCTTTTAAGATTTTATTTGATCCAAATAGGTTTTGAAAGTTTCCAATTGGATTCAAAAAAGTTTCTTCTCACCCTGAAAATCAACAAAGTTTTATTTTATTCATTTATTTTTCACATTACAAGATTTGGAAAATCTTGGGATGTGACAGGATACCACCCTTAAAATAAATATCGTCCCGAGATTTGGGGAGGCTAGGGGTTACAAGTAGGCTCAAAACAACTAGGGTACTACCACCCTTAAAAAAATATTTTCAAACAAAAATTACATATTGGCCTTCTTGGGTTCCCGGGGAAACTTCTCTAAGCAAACATTTGCATTGTGTCCTTTGTTTCCATACTTGACTCATGGGCCAAGGTTGAGATCCTTCATAGGCTTGTTTAACTTGTTCTTCATTTTTTTCTAGACAATTGTGTACATAGTGGCCTAGTTCCTTGCATTTGAAACACATCACTTGGCTGATATCTTTCTTTTCCTTTGGTATCATTGCCTCTTGTTTGTTTCTTTGGTTCTTCTTATTTTCTGGGCATTCATTGGCATAGTGTCCCATCTCTTTGCAATTGTAACATTGCACTTGAGTAATATCCTCCTTGTTAGGGTTGGGGCATTTCTTCTTCTTCTTCTTTTTGGGTCTCTCCAAAGCTAGTAGTTCTTCTAGTTCATGTTCTTCATATCTCACCTCAGAGGTGGAAAATCTTTCTCTCTTCTTGTGGCATTGATCTTCATGCTCCTTGGATGCATGATCCTTGTCTCCACAAGTATTACTAGCTTGGGTTCCTTCTAGAATAACATTTCTGTCATCCTTGTTGTCATTAGCTCCTTGGGAAAAGTTTTCTCTCATGTTGATTATTTGAGTAACCAATCCTTGCAACAATTGGGATTGAAGTTTCAAAATCCTTTGTATGGCTGGGTCTAGTCCATTGTTGTTGGCTAAAAGCTGAGTTGTCTCTTGGTTCAACTGGTTTTGGGTTGCTATAAGTTCTCTCATGTTGTCCTCTTGGTTGTTGTTGTCATCATTAACCTTGATATTGGAGTCTCTTGGAGAAGTCATCTGTTTGGGGTTGGATTGAGATTAGAGTAGGCAAAATATTTCTAAGGAATCAATTCTAATCACACACATCACAATTCACACAAGCAATGTGCAAGCAATCACAAACAAATATTTCACTCAAACAGCAAAGTTCAAGCATATTTTTAGGCAACAAAATATTTTTGTTACACCAAATAAGTTGGTGTGTTTATCTTAACTATATATGGTGGTCCATCTATATGGTTTACTTGCATTCTTTCCATCTTTCTTGGTTGATTCTTCTTGTATGAGATCATGGCTTCCTTGAGAAAAACTCTTGGTTACAATGCTTCAAGTAAAGTGAACTCCTTCTAATTTTGCATTTCCTCAGTCTCCATATCTTGAGCAAGATTTCCTTGTCTCATTTGTAGTCCTTAGTGACATCCAAGTTGGAATCCTTGGTGAATATGCTGAAGATGTTGAAGTCATTAGAGTTGAAGAAGTTGAAGTCATTAGAGTTGATGAAGTTGATGAAGTTGAAGAAGTCCTTTGCACATGGTGTAGTCTTTGGCCATGGGGTAGGTTTTTCCATCAAGTTGAAGTAGAAGAGATGTAGAGTTGAAACCAAAGTGGTTGAGGAAAGGGTTTACAAGTGTTTTTATAAATAAGTTTTTGGAACAAATACAACTCCTATTTTTCTAAGGGTTTTTGTTCAATCCTAGGTTTACAAATCCTACAGGCAACACAATGCTCTGATACCATCTGTAGAATCCCTCCTTTGTAAAGGAAAAGGATCCCTGTGATTGCAATGCTAGTCCCTGGATCAATAGCTAGCATCCACAGTTAAGATGTAATATCAAGAAACAAAGGTCATATACAACTTTATAACCAGGAATAACATAATTTTATTACATCTTACATAGCTCATTTGGCTATTACATTACATTGCAGCAGAATATCTATAAGAATGGGGTCCTTCATCTTCAAAGTGCCACAGGCAGACATGTTGGTTGTAGACTTTGTAATCCTAATCAACACACTTCACTAAATCAATCAAACCTGCAACATAACAAGTTACAGCCACAAGGGTCAATACATTTGAATTGTATTGGCAAGTGATACTATGGTAGTATAGTGGAGTCTATCATCTATATGCATTTGGCTAAGTGGAGCTTAGGCTTGCATTGATCAAAATAGATTTTCCTTATCATTTTGAAAAAACTAAGTTTTTGTTTGACAAAACATAAGTTTTTAACTTAGAAATTTGAATGATGAGATTCTTGATTGCTTCCATGTCTTGATGCTCAAATTATCCTTTACCAGGGACATGGCTAAGTACTTAGATTTTACACTCTGCAGAGGTGGTGCACTTTCCCCACAAGACTTGGTTTCCCAAGACAAGATCTTTCAGAAGCTTTCCGTTAGACCAAAATGGATGCGCTCCAACCTATCAAACTCTACCACCCACTGTCCATATGGCTAAGTTCTTGCAACCTATATGATCCAGGCAGAGCCCATAATGCCAAGTGGTTGCACTTGAAGCTTCTCAACATTTGACATCTCAAATCTCTTTGTTCCTGGGTGGCCATCCACAAGTGAGATACACAAGGTAAACCATAGACATGGGCCTTGTGAACCACTCAACCAAAATCCACCATTCAAGTCCCATTCCACCCAGGTGATTTATTAACTTAGTTGTTTTATTAAACAAAACCATAAGTCCTCAGACTTAGAAATTTTTCCATAGTGTGAATATATGTTCCACCCTTGTTTTCTATTAGCTAGGCTAAGCATGATAGTAATAGGAATCTTAACTTAGGAAGATCTCTACTAAGGGTTTCATCTACTAGGTTTTCTATAGCAAGGTTTATAATTAGCAAATTCCATGCAAGTTTTACTTAGAGAAAATCACTAATGCATAGTGAAAGTAATGGGACAAAAAGTATGAAGCATCACTTGCCTTTTTGGTAGAGGGTATAAGTTCACTCCTTGTCCTTGCAACAATCACACTCTTCAAGTCACTACAAATCAATCAAGCAAG
Source organism: Avena sativa (assembly GCA_916181665.1). NCBI lineage: Eukaryota > Viridiplantae > Streptophyta > Magnoliopsida > Poales > Poaceae > Avena > Avena sativa. The sequence continues at coordinate 400,334,676 of OV702279.1, forward strand.
GCACAAACTCAATCTACCAATCAAGCAAAACAACACATAAAATAACAAAGTCAAGGTAATGCATGCAAGCATGCCAAGCTTTGTTTTGTTTGAAAAAGTGGTTCCTAATGGGTTATAAACATTTGAAAACACCTAATGGTCATTTTGTAAAGTGGCAAAGTCATTTGCAAAAGGTTTCACTTCATAAACCATTTTCAAAACAAGGTGTCATTTTATGTGGTGTAGAAATATTTTTACTAAGGCATTAATCTCTAGGGTTCACCAAATATGTTTTCAAACCATAAAACTTGGTGTTTAGGGTCAGAGAGTTTAAAACAAAACATTTCCCAAAGGTTTTCTTCCAAAACCATTTTTAATAAATAAACCACATTTCTATTTGACTAGAAATGGTTTTAAATCAAAGAATCATTATTTTGTTTCACCAAATACATTTTTGAATCCACAAAGTGTTTCCTATGGTCAGTAGGTTCAAATCAATCCAATTGCCAAAGATTTTATCCCCAAATTCATTTTTAAACAATTTTCACTTCCTTAACAAGCATACAAATGTTTCTGCAAAATCAAACATTTTAACAGAAGCTTTTTTCTAAACAAATGGCATGGTTGGCTAGGGCTTGTCTTGCTGATTCCAATGATATAAAGTTTGCAAAATTTGGACGTGTGGTTTAAAAGTTACAAGGGTTTCAAAATGGCATCTACATCTGATTTCAAATTCTATTTTAAATCGTCTGGTGCCACGCGTCCTATTCTCATTCGTCGGTACCGCTTCACTCGGATCGGCTATTCTGGCGCGTTGGATCAAGTTGAATCATGCGGCTCAGAAGCTTGCGTACCCATTCGCTTACTTTCTATCCTATCCACCAGATCGAGATCGGATGGCTGCTGTGAGCTCGACCCTAAACGAGCGGCGCTGCGGCGGTGGCTGGCGGCGGAGCGGCCAGACGGTGGCGGCGGCGGCGATACAGGAAGCAAGGGTGGCTGGGAAGATGCTCACCGGAATCGTTGACGCTTGCTGATGCTCAACGTGGTACTGGTTGGTGAAGGGGCGCACGTGGCTGTCCTCAATTGCTCGCCGGAGATGAGCTGGGCCTCGGGCGGCTCTGGAGGTCGTCGAGGGCGAGGATAGGGGGAACCCTAGGACAAACGGGAGGCACCGTTAGGTTCACAAAGGCATGGAGATCATCATCGTGTCCACGGGGAAGAAAGGGGAGGTCTGGTTTACCTAGGGGACGTCGCCGCAGTTGGAGCAGACGGCGGCGCTGGCTCGGGGAAGACGTTGTCGACGCTCAAGGACGTGCGCGAGCGAGCTGCGGCTGCAGAAAGGTGCGCCTGGGTTTGGGGAGTGTGTCTGTGTACTTGGTGAGGAAAGAGGTGGCGAGTACTGGCCGGAATCGGCAAGGAGGGTCGTCGGAGACAGTGGTGCTCGGGGAGGAATTGGGGCGGCCTGGGGGCGTGCTACTGCGGGGTGACAGAGGGGAAATGGAGAGGAGAGGTACGCGTTTAAGCTTGCGTGATCAAGGCGAGTAAATGTGGCCGCGTTAAGGCGAATTGAAGCCGGAGGAATCAACGGCAGGAGCGGGGGAAGAACGAGTCGCTGCGGGTGAGGACGATGAACATGAGGGGTGGGGCATACCTTTCAGCGAGAAAGGAAGTGAGGGGGAGGGGTCCACTTGTCAGTGTCCTCGCGGGTTGCTTCTGCGGTAAAGAAAACGTTTCAGGGGCGAGGGAACAGGTGGGCTGGACTGGGCTGTTGGGCTTTTGTTGGGCTGGGTCGTTTTTGCTCTATTTTTTTCTGTCTGATTGATTTAACCTTTTCTATTTCTATTTCCTGATTTGAAAATCAATTCACAATTTAAACAACAAAACAAACATTCAAATAATTCAAACAATCACCACACATGAAATTGAATTTGGTTCTGTTTAACAATACAAAACCAAAGTCAAATAATAAAATAATAATTTTATTTTAGAGTCCATTTATAATTAAATAAAATGGACACTAGTTAATAAATTGAATGGGTTTTAATATATTAAAAACTCCATTTGAAATTCAAATATTTTCAAAACCAAATCAGTAGGTTTTATATGAAAATAGAAAACTTGTTTTAAAATAAAATAACATTTTTATTTTAGGGTCCAATAACACTTAAATGAATAGACCTTATTCATTTAACTCAAATAGGATTTGTTTTATTAAAATCTTTATTTTGAAATCTAAAATAAAACCAAAACACTTCAGTAGGTTTTATTTGAGAATATAAAATACTTGGAAAACTTATTTAAAATAATTTAATAAGTTTTGATGTTTTAATTAAAATGGTAAAACCTTTTATATAAATAAAATTGGATATTAAATCCTTATTATTTTATTAAAATAAACCTTTACTATTTTTAATCAAAACAAAACATTTTATTTCAAAAGCTTGGCCAAGTTCTAAGTTGGCTTTATACAATAATCTTTATTTATAAATCTATCTTTTCCTTTGAAAACCAAATCTTTTTATTAAAAAGATCCAAAATAGTAATTTCCAAATATTTTTAGCTTTATTGTTTTATTTAACTTTTTAAAACCTTTTAAGATTTTATTTGATCCAAATAGGTTTTGAAAGTTTCCAATTGGATTCAAAAAGTTTCTTCTCACCCTGAAAATCAACAAAGTTTTATTTTATTCATTTATTTTTCACATTACAAGATTTGGAAAATCTTGGGATGTGACACCACGGTTTTGGAGTTCTAGGGGGATTTGCATGGGCTGTACGACCCGATTCATGTTTGAGAGTTATGACAAAAAACTTGTCGTTTTCCTTTTCTATGGTCGTGTTCATGAGCTATTTCCCATGGTTTTGTCTTCCAAGGCGATTTGAATGGCCCATAAGACCCGATACATGTTTGAGAGTTATGACCAAAAAATCGTCGTTTTGCTGTTTTATGGACGTTTTTCATGAGCTATTTTCCATGGTTTTGGGGTTCATGAGGGATTTGCATGGCCCGTAAGACCCAATACATGTCTTAGTATTATGACCAAAAACTCGTCGTTTTGCTATTTTTTGGCCGTTTTCATGAGCGATTGCCCACGGTTTAGGGGTTCCATGGGGATTTGCATGACCCGTAAGACCTTATACATGTTTGAGAGGTATCAACAAAAACTCGTTGTTTTCGTGTTTATGGCCGTTTTCATGACGTATTTTCCACAGGTTGGGGTTCATGGGGGATTTTTATGGCCCGTAATACCTAATACATGTCTTAGAATTATGACCCAAAATTCTTCATTTTGGTGTTTTTTGGCTGTTTTCTTGAGTAATTGCCCACGGTTTTGGGGTTCCATGGGGATTTGCATGTCTCGTAAGACTCGAACTTTCTGACGGTTTTGGGGTTCTAGGGGGATTTGCATGGCCCGTAAGGCCCGATAAATGTTTGAGAGTTATTACCAAAAAATCATCATTTTAAAGTTTTATGGTCGTTTTGATGAGTTATTGCCCACTAATTTTGGGGTTCCATGGGGCTTTGCATGGCACATAAGACCCGATACATGTTTGAGAGTTATGACCAAAAACTTGTCATTTTGGTGTTTATAGCCATTTTTCATGAGCTATTGCCCACGGTTTTGGGTTCATGGGGGATTTGCATGGCCCGTAAGACCCGATACATGTTTGAGAGTTATGACCAAAAATTCGTCGTTTTGGTGTTTATGGCCATTTTTCTTGAGCTATTGGCGATGGTATTAGGGTTAATAGGGGATTTGCATGGCCAATAAGAACCGATACATGTTTGAGAGTTATGAGCAAAAACCCGTTGTTTTCGCGTTTTATGGCTGTTTTCATGAACTATTGTCCTTAGTTTTGGGATTCCAAGGCAATTTACATGTTTGAGAGTTATGACCAAAAACTCGTCGTTTTGGTGTTTTATGGTCGTTTTCATGAGCAATTTCCCATGGTTTTGGGGTTCCATGGGGATTTGGAACGCTCGTAAGACCCGAGCTTTCCCACAATATTGGGGTTCCAGGAGGATTTGCATGACCCGTAAGACCCGATATATGTTTGAGACTAATGACCAAAAACTCATCATTTTCACGTTTTATGGCCGTTTTCATGAGCTATTTCCCACTCTTTTGGGGTTCCACAGGATTTGCATGGCACGTAAGATCCGATACATGTTTGAGAGATTTAACCAAGAACACTTCATTTTCTCATTTTATGGCCGTTTTCAGGAGCTATTGCCCACGGTTTTGCGGTTCTAGGGGGATTTGCATGGCATATATGACCCGATTCATGTTTGAGAGTTATGACAAAAAACTTGTCGTTTTCCTGTTTTATGGCTGTTTTCATGAGCTATTGCCCATGGTTTTGGCTTCCAAGGCGATTTGAATGGCCCATAAGACCTGATACATGTTTTAGCGTTATGAGCAAAAAATCGTCGTTTTGCTGTTTTATGGATGTTTTTCATGAGCTATTTTCCATGGTTTTGGGGTTCATGAGGGATTTGCATGGCCCGTAAGACCCAATACATCTCTTAGTAATATGACCAAAAACTCGTCGTTTTGCTGTTTTTTGGCCATTTTCATGAGCGATTGCCCACGGTTTAGGGGTTCCATTGGGATTTGCATGACCCGTAAGACCTTATACATGTTTGAGAGGTATCACCAAAAACTCGTCGTTTTCGTGTTTATGGCTGTTTTCATGACGTATTGTCCACAGGTTGGTGTTCATGGCGGATTTTCATGGCCCGTAATACCTAATACATGTCTTAGAATTATGACCCAAAATTCTTCATTTTGGTGTTTTTGGCTGTTTTCTTGAGTAATTGCCCATAGTTTTGGGGTTCCATGGGGATTTGCATGTCTCGTAAGACTCGAACTTTCCGACGGTTTTGGGGTTCTAGGGGTATTTGCATGGCCCGTAAGACCCGATAAATGTTTGAGAGTTATTACCAAAAACTCGTCATTTTAAAGTTTTATGGTCGTTTTGATGAGTTATTGCCCACTAATTTTGGGGTTCCATGGGGCTTTGCATGGCACATAAGACCCGATACATGTTTGAGATTTATGACCAAAAACTTCGTTTTGGTGTTTATAGCCATTTTTCATGAGCTATTGCCCACGGTTTTGGGTTCACGGGGGATTTGCATGGCCCTTAAGACCCGATACATGTTTGAGAGTTATGACCAAAAATTCGTCGTTTTGGTGTTTATGGCCATTTTTCATGAGCTATTGGCCATGGTATTAGGGTTAATGGGGGATTTGCATGGCCCGTAAGAACAGAGACATGTTTGAGAGTTATGACCAAAAACCCGTTGTTTTCGCGTTTTATGGCTGTTTTCATGACCTATTGTCCTTAGTTTTGGGATTCCAAGTCAATTTACATGTTTGAGAGTTATGACCAAAAACTCGTCGTTTTGGTGTTTTATGGTCGTTTTCATGAGCAATTTCCCATGGTTTTGGGGTTCCATGGTGATTTGGATCGCTCGTAAGACCCGAGCTTTCCCACAATATTGGGGTTCCAGGAGGATTTGCATGACCCGTAAGACCCGATATATGTTTGAGACTGATGACCAAAAACTCATTATTTTCACGTTTTATGGCCGTTTTCATGAGCTATTTCCCACTCTTTTGGGGTTCCACAGGATTTGCATGGCACGTAAGACCCGATACATGTTTGAGAGATTTAACCAAAAACACTTCATTTTCTCATTTTATGGCCGTTTTCAGGAGCTATTGCCCAAGGTTTTTGCAGTTCTAGGGCGATTTGCATGGCATATACGACCCGATTCATGTTTGAGATTTATGACAAAAAACTTGTCGTTTTCCTGTTTTATGGCTGTTTTCATTAGCTATTGCCCATGGTTTTGGCTTCCAAGGCGATTTGAATGGCCCATAAGACCTGATACATGTTTGAGCGTTATGAGCAAAAAATTGTCGTTTTGTTGTTTTATGGATGTTTTTCATGAGCTATTTTCCATGGTTTTGGGGTTCATGAGGGATTTGCATGGCCCGTAAGACCCAATACATGTCTTAGTAATATGACCAAAAACTCGTCGTTTTGCTGTTTTTTGGCCGTTTTCATGAGCGATTGCCCACGGTTTAGGGGTTCCATTGGGATTTGCATGACCCGTAAGACCTTATACATGTTTGAGAGGTGTCACCAAAAACTCGTCGTTTTCGTGTTTATGGCCGTTTTCATGACGTATTATCCACAGGTTGGGGTTCATGGCGGATTTTCATGGCCCGTAATACCTAATACATGTCTTTGAATTATGACCCAAAATTCTTCATGTTGGTGTTTTTTGGCTGTTTTCTTGAGTAATTGCCCACGGTTTTGGGGTTCCATGGGGATTTGCATGTCTCGTAAGACTCGAACTTTCCCACGGTTTTGGGGTTCTAGGGGTATTTGCATGGCCCGTAAGACCCGATATATGTTTGAGAGTTATTACCAAAAACTCGTCATTTTAAAGTTTTATGGTCGTTTTGATGAGTTATTGCCCACTAATTTTGGGGTTCCATGGGGCTTTGCATGGCACATAAGACCCGATACATGTTTGAGAGTTATGACCAAAAACTTGTCGTCTTCGTGTTTATAGCCATTTGTCATGAGCTATTGCCCACGGTTTTGGGTTCACGGGGGATTTGCATGGCCCATAAGACCCGATACATGTTTGAGAGTTATGACCAAAAATTCGTCGTTTTGGTGTTTATGGCCATTTTTCATGAGCTATTGGCCATGGTATTAGGGTTAATGGGGGATTTGCATGGCCCATAAGAACCGATACATGTTTGAGAGTTATGACCAAAAACCCGTTGTTTTCACGTTTTATGCCTGTTTTCATGAGCTATTGTACTTAGTTTTGGGATTCCAAGTCAATTTACATGTTTGAGAGTTATGACCAAAAACTCGTCGTTTTGGTGTTTTATGGTCGTTTTCATGAGCAATTGCCCATGGTTTTGGGGTTCCATGGGGATTTGGAACGCTCGTAAGACCCGAGCTTTTCCACAATATTGGGGTTCCAGGAGGATTTGCATGACCCGTAAGACCTGATATATGTTTGAGACTGATGACCAAAAACTCATCATTTTCACGTTTTATGGCCGTTTTCATGAGCTATTGCCCACTCTTTTGGGGTTCCACAGGATTTGCAAGGCACGTAAGACCCGATACATGTTTGAGAGATTTAACCAAAAACACTTCATTTTCTCATATTAGGGCCGTTTTCAGGAGCTATTGCCCACGGTTTTGCGGTTCTAGGGGGATTTGCATGGCCTATACGACCCGATTCATGTTTGAGAGTTATGACAAAAAACTTGTCGTTTTCCTGTTTTATGACTGTTTTCATGAGCTATTGCCCATGGTTTTGGCTTCCAAGGCGATTTGAATGGCCCATAAGACCTGATACATGTTTGAGAGTTATAAGCAAAAATTCGTCGTTTTGCTGTTTTATGGACGTTTTTAATGAGCTATTTTCCATGGTTTTGGGGTTCATGAGGGATTTGCATGGCCCGTAAGACCCAATACATGTCTTAGAATTATGACCAAAAACTCGTCGTTTTGCTGTTTTTTGGCCGTTTTCATGAGCGATTGCCCACGGTTTAGGGGTTCCATGGGGATTTGCATGACCCGTAAGACCTTATACATGTTTGAGAGGTATCACCAAAAACTCGTCGTTTTCGTGTTTATGGCCGTTTTCATGACGTATTATCCACAGGTTGGGGTTCATGGGGGATTTGCATGGCCCGTAATACATAATACATGTCTTAGAATTATGACCCAAAATTCTTCATGTTGGTGTTTTTTGGCTGTTTTCTTGAGTAATTGCCCACGGTTTTGGGGTTCCATGGGGATTTGCATGTCTCGTAAGACTCGAACTTTCCCACGGTTTTGGGGTTCTAGAGGGATTTGCATGGCCCGTATGACCCGATATATGTTTGAGAGTTATTACCAAAAAATCATCATTTTAAAGTTTTATGGTCGTTTTGATGAGTTATTGCCCACTAATTTTGGGGTTCCAAGGGGATTTGCATGGCACATAAGAACCGATACATGTTTGAGAGTTATGACCAAAAACTTGCCGTTTTGGTGTTTATAGCCATTTTTCATGAGCTATTGCCCACGGTTTTGGGTTCATGGGGGATTTGCATGGCCCGTAAGACCAGATACATGTTTGAGAGTTATGACCAAAAAATCGTCGTTTGGGTGTTTATGGCCATTTTTCATGAGCTATTGGCCATGGTATTGGGGTTAATGGGGGATTTGCATGGCCCATAAGAACCGATACATGTTTGAGATTTATGACCAAAAACCCGTTGTTTTCGCGTTTTATGGCTGTTTTCATGAGCTATTGTCCTTAGTTTTGGGATTCCAAGTCAATTTACATGTTTGAGAGTTATGACCAAAAACTCGTCGTTTTGGTGTTTTATGGTCGTTTTCATGAGCAATTTCCCATGGTTTTGGGGTTCCATGGGGATTTGGATCGCTCGTAAGACCCGAGCTTTCCCACAATATTGGGGTTCCAGGAGGATTTGCATGACCCGTAAGACCCGATATATGTTTGAGACTGATGACCAAAAACTCATCATTTTCACGTTTTATGGCCATTTTCATGAGCTATTGCCCACTCTTTTGGGGTTCCACAGGATTTGCATGGCACGTAAGACCTGATACATGTTTAAGAGATTTAACCAAAAACACTTCATTTTCTCATTTTATGGCCGTTTTCATGAGCTATTGCCCACGGTTTTGGGGTTCTAGGGGGATTTGCATGGCCTATACGACCTGATTCATGTTTGAGAGTTATGACAAAAAACTTGTCGTTTTCCTGTTTTATGGCTGTTTTCATTAGCTATTGCCCATGGTTTTGGCTTCCACGGCGATTTGAATGGCCCATAAGACCTGATACATGTTTGAGAGTTATGAGCAAAAAATCGTCGTTTTGCTGTTTTATGGACGTTTTTCATGAGCTATTTTCCACGGTTTTGGGGTTCTTGAGGGATTTGCATGGCCCGTAAGACCCAATACATGTCTTAGAATTATGACCAAAAACTCGTCGTTTTGCTGTTTTTTGGCCGTTTTCATGAGCGATTTCCCACAGTTTAGGGGTTCCATGGGGATTTGCATGACCCGTAAGACCTTATACATGTTTGAGAGGTATCACCAAAAACTCGTCGTCTTCGTGTTTATGACCGTTTTCATGAGGGATTTACATGGCACGTAAGACCCGATACGTGTTTGAGAGTTATGACCAAAAAATCGTCGTTTGGGTGTTTATGGCCATTTTTCATGAGCTATTGGCCATGGTATTGGAGTTAATGGGGGATTTGCATGGCCCATAAGAACCGATACATGTTTGAGAGTTATGACCAAAAACCTGTTGTTTTCGCGTTTTATGGCTGCTTTCATGACCTATTGTCCTTAGTTTTGGGATTCCAAGTCAATTTACATGTTTGAGAGTTATGACCAAAAACTCGTCGTTTTGGTGTTTTATGGTCGTTTTCATGAGCAATTTCCCATGGTTTTGGGGTTCCATGGTGATTTGGATCGCTCGTAAGACCCGAGCTTTCCCACAATATTGGGGTTTCAGGAGGATTTGCATGACCCGTAAGACCCGATATATGTTTGAGACTGATGACCAAAAACTCATCATTTTCACGTTTTATGGCCGTTTTCATGAGCTATTGCCCACTCTTTTGGGGTTCCACAGGATTTGCATGGCACGTAAGACCCGATACATGTTTGAGAGATTTAACCAAAAACACTTCATTTTCTCATTTTATGGCTGTTTTCATGAGCTATTGTCCTTGGATTTGGGGTTCCAAGGCAATTTACATGTTTGAGAGCTATGACCAAAAACTCATCGTTTTGGTGTTTTATGGCCGTTTTGATGAGCAATTTCCCATGGTTTTAGGGTTCCATGGGGATTTGGATCGCTTGTAAGACCCGAGCTTTTCCATAATATTGGGGTTCCGGGGCGATTTGCTTGACCCGTAAGACCCGATATATGTTTGAGACTTATGACCAAAAACTCATCATTTTCACGTTGTATGCCCATTTTGATGAGCTATTACCTACTCTTTTGGGATTCCACGGGATTTGCACGGCACATAAGACCCGATACATGTTTGAGAGTTATGACCAAAAACTTGTCGTTTTGGTGTTTATGGCCATTTTTCATGAGCTATTGCCCATGGTTTTGGGTTCATGAGGGATTTGCATGGCCCGTAAGACCCGATACATGTTTGAGAGTTATGACCACAAATTCGTCGTTTTGGTGTGTATGGCCATTTTTCATGAGCTATTGCCCATGGTATTGGGGTTAACGGGGGATTTGCATGGCCCTTAAGAGCCGATATCTGTTTGAGAGTTATGACCAAAACCCGTTGTTTTCGCATTTTATGGCTGTTTTCATGAGCTATTGTCCTTAGTTTTGGGGTTCCAAGGCAATTTACATGTTTGAGAGTTATGACGAAAAACTCATCGTTTTGGTGTTTTATGGTCGTTTTCATAAGCAATTGGCCATGGTTTTGGGGTTCCATGGGGATTTGGATGACTCGAAAGACCCGAGCTTTCCCATAATATTGGGGTTCCAAGGGGATTTGCATGACCCGTAAGCCCCGATATATGTTTGAGACTTATGACCAAAAACTCATCATTTTCACGTTTTATGGCCGTTTTCACGAGCTATTGCCCACTCTTTTGGTGTTCCACGGGATTTGCATGGCACGTAAGACCCGATACATGTTTGAGAGATTTAACCAAAAACACTTCATTTTCTCATTTTATGGCCGTTTTCATGAGCTATTGTCCTTAGTTTTGGGGTTCCAAGGCAATTTACATGTTTGAGAGTTATGACCAAAAAACTCGTCGTTTTGGTGTTTTATGGCCGTTTTCTTGAGCACTTGCCCATGGTTTTGGGGTTCCATGGGGATTTGGATGGGTCGTAAGACCCGAGCTTTTCCACAATATTGTGGTTCCAGGTGGATTTGCATGACCCGTAAGACCCGATATATGTTTGAGACTTATGACCAGAAACTCGTCATTTTCACATTTTATGGCCGTTTTCATGAGCTATTACCCACTCTTTTGGGATTCCACAGGATTTGCACGGCACATAAGACCCGATACATGTTTGAGAGTTATGACCAAAAACTTGTCGTTTTGGTGTTTATGGCCATTTTTCATGAGCTATTGCCCACGGCTTTCGGTTCATGGGGGATTTGCATGGCCCGTAAGACCCGATACATGTTTGAGAGTTATGACCAAAAATTCGTCGGTTTGGTGTTTATGGCCATTTTTCATGAGCTATTGCCCATGGTATTGGGGTTAATGGGGGATTTGCATGGCCCATAAGAGCTGATATATGTTTGAGAGTTATGACCAAAAACCCGTGGTTTTCGCATTTTATGGCTGTTTTCATGAGCTATTGTCCTTAGTTTTGGGGTTCCAAGGTAATTTACATGTTTGAGAGTTATGACGAATAATTCGTCGTTTTGGTGTTTTATGGCCATTTTCTTTAGCAATTGCCCATGGTTTTGGGGTTCCATGGGGATTTGGATGGATCATAAGACCCGACCTTTCCCACAATATTGGGTGTCCAGGGGGATTTACATGACCCATAAGACCCGATATATGTTTGAGACTTATGACCAAAAACTCATCATTTTCACGTTGTACGGCCCTTTTCATGAGCTATTGCCCACGGGATTTGGGGTTCCACAGGATTTGCATGGCACGTAAGACCCGATACATGTTTGAGAGATTTTACCAAAAACACTTCATTTTCTCGTTTTATGGCCGTTTTCATGAGCTATTGCCCACGGTTCTTGGGTTCTAGAGGGATTTGCATGGCCTGTACGACCCGATTCATGTCTGTGAGTTATGACAAAAAACTTGTCGTTTTCCTGTTCTATGGCCGTTTTCATGAGCAATTGCCCATAGTTTTATGGTTCCATGGCAATTTGGATGGCTCGTAAGACCCAAGATTTCCCACAATATTGCGGTTCCAGGGGGATTTTCATGACCCGTAAGACCTGATAAATGTTTGAGACTTTTGACCAAAAACTCATCATTTTCACGTTTTATAGCCGTTTTCATGAGCAATTTCCCACTCTTTTCGGGTTCCACAGGATTTGCATGGCACGTAAGACCCAATACATGTTTGATAGATTTAACCAAAACCAATTCATTTTCTCGTTTTATGGCCGTTTTCATGAGCTATTGCCCATGGTTTGGGGGTTCTATGGGGATTTGCTTGGCCTATACGACCCGATTCATGTTTGAGAGTTATGACAAAAAACTTGTCATTTTCCTATTTTATGGCCGTTATCATGAGCTATTGCCCATGGTTTTTGGCTTCCAAGGCGATTTGAATGGCCCATAAGACCCGATACATGTTTGAGAGTTATGACCAAAAATTCGTCGTTTTGGTGTTTATGGCCATTTTTCATGAGCTATTAGCCATGGTATTGGGGTTAATGGGGGATTTGCATGGCCAATAAGAATCAATTCGTGTTTGAGAGTTATGACCAAAAACCCGTTGTTTTCGTGTTTTATGGCTGTTTTCATGAGCTATTGTCCTTAGTTTTGGGGTTCCAAGGCAATTTACATGTTTGAGAGTTATGACCAAAAACTCGTTGTTTTGGTGTTTTATGGCCGTTTTCATGACCAATTGCGCATGGTTTTGGGGTTCCATGGGGATTTGGATGGCTCGTAAGACCCGAGCTTTCCCACAATATTGGGGTTCCAGGGGGATTTGCATGACCCGTAAGACCCGATATATGTTTGAGACTTATGACCAAAAACTCATCATTTTCACGTTGTATGGCCGTTTTCATGAGCTATTGTCCACTCTTCTGGGGTTCCACAGGATTTGCATGGCACGTAAGACCCAAATACATGTTTGAGAGATTTAACCAAAAACACTTCATTTTCTCATTTTATGGCCGTTTTCATGAGCTATTGTCCTTAGTTTTGGGGTTCCAAGGCAATTTACATGTTAGAGAGTTATGACCAAAAACTCGTCGTTTTGGTGTTTTATGGACGTTTTCATGTGCAATTGCCCATGGTTTTGGGGTTCCATGGGGATTTGGATCGCTCGTAAGACCCGAGCTTTTCCACAATATTGGGGTTCCAGGGGGATTTGCATGACCCGTAAGACCCGATATATGTTTGAGGCTTATGACCAAAAACTCATCATTTTCACGTTTCATGGTCGTTTTCATGAGCTATTGGCCACTCTTTTAGGATTCCACATGATTTGCACGGCACATAAGACCCGATACATGTTTGAGAGTTATGACCAAAAACTTGTCGTTTTGGTGTCTATGGCCATTTTTCATGAGCTATTGCCCACGGTTTTGGGTTGATGGGGGATTTGCATGGCCCGTAAGACCCGATATATGTTTGAGAGTTATGACTAAAAATTTGTCGTTTTGGTGTTTATGGCCATTTTTCATGAGCTATTGGCCATGCTATTGGGGTTAATGGGGGATTTGCATGGCCAATAAGAACCGATACATGTTTGAGAGTTATGACCAAAAACCCATTATTTCGCGTTTTATGGCTATTTTCATGAGCTAGTGTCCTTAGTTTTGGGGTTCCAAGGCAATTTACATGTTTGAGAGTTATGACCAAAAACTCGTCGTTTTGGTGTTTTATAGTCGTTTTCATGAGCAATTACGCATGGTTTTGTGGTTCCATGGGGATTTGGATGGCTCGTAAGACCCGAGATTTCCCATAATATTGGGGTTCCAAGGGGATTTGCATGACCCATAAGACCCGATATATGTTTGAGACTTATGACCAAAAACTCATCATTTTCACATTTTATGGCCGTTCTCATGAGCAATTGCCCACTCTTTTGGGGTTCCACGGGATTTGCATGGCACGTATGACCCGATACATGTTTGAGAGATTTAACCAAAAACACTTCATTTTCTCATTTTATGGCCGTTTTCATGAGCTATTGTCCTTAGTTTTGGGGTTCCAAGGCAATTTACATGTTTGAGAGTTATGACCAAAAACTTGTCGTTTTGGTGTTTTACGGCCGTTTTCTTGAGCACTTTCCCATGGTTTTGGGGTTCCATGGGGATTTGGATGGCTCGTAAGACCCGAGATTTTCCACAATATTAGGGTTCCAGGGGGATTTGCATGACCCGTCAGACCCGATATATGTTTGAGACTTATGACCAAAAACTCGTCATTTTCACATTTTATGGCCGTTTTCATGAGCTATTACCCACTCTTTTGGGATTCCACAGGATTTGCACGGCACATAAGACCCGATACATGTTTGAGAGTTATGACCAAAAACTTGTCGTTTTGGTGTTGATGGCCATTTTTCATGAGCTATTGCCCACGGTTTTGGGTTCATGGGGGATTTGCATGGCCCGTAAGACCCGATACATGTTTGAGAGTTATGACCAAAAATTCGTCGTTCTGGTGTTTATGGCCATTTTTCATGAGCTATTGCCCATTGTATTGGGGTTAATGGGGGATTTGCATGGCCCATAAGAGCCGATATATGTTTGAGAGTTATGACCAAAAACCCGTGGTTTTCGCATTTTATGGCTGTTTTCATGAACTATTGTCCTTAGTTTTGGGGTTCCAAGGCAATTTACATGTTTGAGAGTTATGACGAAAAATTCGTCGTTTTGGTGTTTTATGGCCGTTTTCTTTAGCAATTGCCCATGGTTTTGGGGTTCCATGGGGATTTGGATGGCTCATAAGACCCGACCTTTCCCACAATATTGGGGTTCCAGGGGGATTTGCATGACCCATAAGACCCGATATATGTTTGAGACTTATGACCAAAAACTCATCATTTTCACGTTGTACGGCCCTTTTCATGAGCTATTGCCCACAGGATTTGGGGTTCCACAGGATTTGCATGGCACGTAAGACCCGATACATGTTTGAGAGATTTTACCAAAAAAACTTCATTTTCTCGTTTTATGGCCGTTTTCATGAGCTATTGCCCATGGTTCTTGGGTTCTAGGGGGATTTGCATGGCCTGTACGACCCGATTCATGTCTATGAGTTATGACAAAAAACTTGTCGTTTTCCTGTTTTATGGCCGTTTTCATGAGCAATTGCCCACGGTTTTAGGGTTCCATGGCAATTTGGATGGCTCGTAAGACCCAAGATTTCCCACAATATTGCGGTTCTAGGGGGATTTTCATGACCCATAAGACCCGTTAAATGTTTGAGACTTATGACCAAAAACTCATCATTTTCACGTTTTATGGCCGTTTTCATGAGCAATTGCCCACTCTTTTCGGGTTCCACAGGATTTGCATGGCACGTAAGACCCCATACATGTTAGATAGATTTAACCAAAAACACTTCATTTTCTCGTTTTATGGCCGTTTTCATGAGCTATTGCCCATGGTTTTGGGGTTCTATGGGGATTTGCTTGGCCTATACAACCCGATTCATGTTTGAGAGTTATGACAAGAAACTTGTCATTTCCCTGTTTTATGGCCGTTTTCATGAGCTATTGCCCATGGTTTTGGCTTCCAGGGCGATTTCAATGGCCCATAAGACCCGATTCATATTTGAGAGTTATGACCAAAAAATCATCGTTTTGGTGTTTATTTCCATTTTTCATGAGCTATTCGCCTGGTATTGGCGTTAATGGGGGATTTGCGTGGCCAATAAGAATCAATTCATGTTTGAGAGTTATGACCAAAAACCCGTGTTTTTTGCGTTTTATGGCTGTTTTCATGAGCTATTGTCTTTAGTTTTGGGGTTCCAAGGCAATTTACATGTTTGAGAGTTATGACCAAAAACTCGTTGTTTTGGTGTTTTATTGCCGTTTTCATGAGCAATTGCGCACGGATTCGGGGTTCCATCGGGATGTGGATGGCTCGTCAGACCCGAGCTTTCCCACAATATTGGGGTTCCAGGGGGATTTGCATGACCCGTAAGACCCGATATATGTTTGAGACTTATGACCAAAAACTCATCATTTTCACGTTTTATGGCCGTTTTCATGAGCTATTGCCCACTCTTTTGGGGTTCCACAGGATTTGCATGGCACGTAAGACCCGATACGTGTTTGAGAGATTTAACTAAAAACACTTCATTTTCTCATTTTATGGCCGTTTTCATGAGCTATTGTCCTTAGTTTTGGGTTCCAAGGCAATTTACATGTTAGAGAGTTATGACCAAAAACTCGTCGTTTTGGTGTTTTATGGCCGTTTTCATGAGCAATAGCCCATGGTTTTTGGGTTTCATGGGGATTTGGATGGCTCGTAAGACCCGAGCTTTCCCACAATATTGGGGTTCCTAGGGGATTTGCATGACCCATAAGACCCGATATATGTTTGAGACTTATGACCAAAAACTCATCATTTTGACGTTGTACGGCCCTTTTCATGAGCTATTGCCCACAGGATTTGGGGTTCCACAGGATTTGCATGGCACGTAAGACCCGATACATGTTTGAGAGATTTTACCAAAAACACTTCATTTTCTCGTTTTATGGCCATTTTCATGAGCTATTGCCCACGGTTCTTGGGTTCTAGGGGGATTTGCATGGCCTGTCCGACCCGATTCATGTCTGTGAGTTATGACAAAAAACTTGTCGTTTCCTGTTTTATGGCCGTTTTCATGAGCAATTGCCCACGGTTTTA
This sequence comes from Avena sativa, assembly GCA_916181665.1. NCBI lineage: Eukaryota > Viridiplantae > Streptophyta > Magnoliopsida > Poales > Poaceae > Avena > Avena sativa. Next base: position 400,351,291 of record OV702279.1, read on the forward strand.
GGGTTCCATGGCAATTTGGATGGCTCGTAAGACCCAAGATTTCCCACAATATTGCGGTTCCAGCGGGATTTTCATGACCCATAAGACCCGTTAAATGTTTGAGACTAGTGACCAAAAACTCATCATTTTTACGTTTTATTGCCGTTTTCATGAGCAATTGCCCACTCTTTTCGGGTTCCACAAGATTTGCATGGCACGTAAGACCCAATACATGTTTCATAGATTTAACCAAAAACACTTCATTTTCTCGTTTTATGGCCGTTTTCATGAGCTATTGCCCACGGTTTTGGGTTTCTATGGGGATTTGCTTGGCCTATACGACCCGATTCATGTTTGAGAGTTATGACAAAAAACTTGTCATTTTCCTGTTTTATGGCCGTTTTCATGAGCTATTGCCCATGGTTTTGGCTTCCAAGGCGATTTCAATGGCCCATAAGACCCGATACATGTTTGAGAGTTATGACCAAAAATTCGTCGTTTTGGTGTTTATGGCCATTTTTCATGAGCTATTAGCCATGGTATTGGGGTTAATGGGGGATTTGCATGGCCAATAAGAATCGATTCATGTTTGAGAGTTATGACCAAAAACCCGTTGTTTTCGTGTTTTATGGCTGTTTTCATGAGCTATTGTCCTTAGTTTTGGGGTTCCAAGGCAATTTACATGTTTGAGAGTTATAACCAAAAACTCGTTGTTTTGGTGTTTTATGGCCGTTTTCATGACCAATTGCGCATGGTTTTGGGGTTCCATGGGGATTTGGATGGCTCGTAAGACCCGAGCTTTCCCACAATATTGGGGTTCCAGGGGGATTTGCATGACCCGTAAGACCCGATATATGTTTGAGACTTATGACCAAAAACTCATCATTTTCACGTTGTATGGCCGTTTTCATGAGCTATTGCCCACTCTTTTGGGGTTCCACAGGATTTGCATGGCACGTAAGACCCGATACATGTTTGAGAGATTAAACCAAAAACACTTCATTTTCTCATTTTATGGCCGTTTTCATGAGCTATTGTCCTTAGTTTTGGAGTTCCAAGGCAATTTACATGTTAGAGAGTTATGACACAAAACTCGTCGTTTTGTTGTTTTATGGACGTTTTCATGAGCAATTGCCCATGGTTTTGGGGTTCCATGGGGATTATGATCGCTCGTAATACCCAAGCTTTTCCACAATATTGGGGTTCCAGGGGGATTTGCATGACCCCTAAGACCCGATATATGTTTGAGGCTTATGACCAAAAACTCATCATTTTCACGTTTCATGGTCGTTTTCATGAGCTATTGGCCACTCTTTTGGGATTCCACAGGATTTGCACGACACATAAGACCCGATACATGTTTGAGAGTTATGACTAAAAATTCGTCGTTTTGGTGTTTATGGCCATTTTCATGAGCTGTTGGCCATGGTATTGGGGTTAATGGGGGATTTGCATGGCCAATTAGAACTGATACATGTTTGAGAGTTATGACCAAAAACCCATTATTTCGCGTTTTATGGCTATTTTCATGAGCTAGTGTCCTTAGTTTTGGGGTTCCAAGGCAATTTACATGTTTGAGAGTTATGACCAAAAACTCGTCGTTTTGGTGATTTATGGCCGTTTTCATGAGCAATTGCGCATGGTTTTGGGGTTCCATGGGGATTTGGATGGCTCGTAAGACCCGAGCTTCCCCCAATATTGGGGTTCCAGGGGGATTTGCATGACCCATAAGACCCGATATATGTTTGAGACTTATGACCAAAAACTCATCATTTTCACGTTTTATGGCTGTTTTCATGAGCTATTGCCCACTCTTTTGGGGTTCCACGGGATTTGCATGGCACGTAAGACCCGATACATGTTTGAGAGATTTAACCAAAAACACTTCATTTTCTCATTTTATGGCCGTTTTCATGATCTATTGTCCTTAGTTTTGGGGTTCCAAGGCAATTTACATGTTTGAGAGTTATGACCAAAAACTCGTCATTTTGGTGTTTTATGGCCGTTCTTGAGCACTTGCCCATGGTTTTGGGGTTCCATGGGGATTTGGATGGCTCGTAAGACCCGAGCTTTTCCACAATATTGGGGTTCCATGGGGATTTGCATGACCCGTAAGACCCGATATATGTTTGAGACTTATGACCAAAAAGTCGTCATTTTCACATTTTATGGCCGTTTTCATGAGCTATTACCCACTCTTTTGGGATTCCACAGGATTTGCACGGCACAGAAGACCCGATACATGTTTGAGAGTTATGACCAAAAACTTGTCGTTTTGGTGTTTATGGCCATTTTTCATGAGCTATTGCCCACGGTTTTGGGTTCATGGGGGATTTGCATGGCCCTTAAGACCCGATACATGTTTGAGAGTTATGACCAAAAACTCGTCGTTTTGGTGTTTATGGCCATTTTTCATGATCTATTGCCCATGGTATTGGGGTTAATGGGGGATTTGCATGGCCCATAAGAGCCGATATATGTTTGAGAGTTATGACCAAAACCCCGTGGTTTTCGCATTTTATGGCTGTTTTCATGAGCTATTGTCCTTAGTTTTGGGGTTCCAAGGCAATTTACATGTTTGAGAGTTATGACGAAAAATTCGTCGTTTTGGTGTTTTATGGCCATTTTCTTTAGCAAATGCCCATGGTTTTGGGGTTCCATGGGGATTTGAATGGCTCATAAGACCCGACCTTTCCCACAATATTGGTGTTCCAGGGGGATTTGCATGACCCATAAGACCCGATATATGTTTGAGACTTATGACCAAAAACTTATCATTTTCACGTTGTACGGCCCTTTTCATGAGCTATTGCCCACAGGATTTGGGGTTCCACAGGATTTGCATGGCACGTAAGACCCGATACATGTTTGAGAGATTTTACCAAAAACACTTCATTTTCTCGTTTTATGGCCGTTTTCATGAGCTATTGCCCACGGATTCTTGGGTTCTAGGGGGATTTGCATGGCCTGTACGACCCGATTCATGTTTGTGAGTTATGACAAAAAACTTGTCGTTTTCCTGTTTTATGGCCGTTTTCATGAGCAATTGCCCACGGTTTTAGGCTTCCATGGCAATTTGGATGGCTCGTAAGACCCAAGATTTCCCACAATATTGCGGTTCCAGGGGGATTTGCATGACCCGTAAGACCCGATAAATGTTTGAGACTTATGACCAAAAACTCATCATTTTCATGTTTTATGGCCGTTTTCATGAGCACTTGCCCACTCTTTTCGGGTTCCACGGGATTTGCATGGCACATAAGACCCAATACATGTTTGATAGATTTAACCAAAAACACTTCATTTTCTCGTTTTATGGCCATTTTCATGAGCTATTGCCCACGGTTTTGGGGTTCTATGGGGATTTGCTTGGCCTATACGACCCGATTCATGTTTGAGAGTTATGACAAAAAACTTGTCATTTCCCTGTTTTATGGCCGTTTTCATGAGCTATTGCCCATGGTTTTGGGGTTCCATGGGGATTTGGATGGCTCATAAGACCCGAACTTTCCCACAATATTGGGGTTCCAAGGGGATTTGCATGACCCGTAAGACCCGATATATGTTTGAGACTTATGACCAAAAACTCATCATTTTCACGTTGTATGGCCCTTTTCATGAGCTATTTCCCACTCTTTTGGCGTTCCACAGGATTTGCATGGCACGTAAGACCCCATACATGTTTGTGAGATTTAACCAAAAACACTTCATTTTCTCGTTTTATGGCCGTTTTCATGAGCTATTGCCAACGGTTTTTGGGTTCTAGAGGGACTTGCATGGCCTGTACGACCTAATTCATGTTCGTGAGCCATTGCCCACGGTTTTTAGGGTTCCATGGGGATTTGGATGGCTCGTAAGACCCGAGCTTTCCCACAATATTGTGGTTCCAGGGGGATTTGCATGACCCGTAAGACCCGATAAATGTTTGAGACTTATGACCAAAAACTCATCATTTTCACGTTTTATGGCCGTTTTCATGAGCAATTGCACACTCTTTTCGGGTTCCACAGGATTTGCATGGCACGTAAGACCCGATACATGTTTGATAGATTTAACCAAAAACACTTCATTTTCTCGTTTTATGGCCGTTTTCATGAGCTATTGCCCACGGTTTTTGGGTTCTATGGGGATTTGCTTGGCCTATACGACCCGATTCATGTTTGAGAGTTATGACAAATGTTTCATTCTGAAATTCCTTAAACTTTTCAAATGTTTCATATTTATGTTTCATTAAATAGATATACCCATATCTACTTAAGTCATCAGTAAAAGTGAGAAAATAGCGATATCCACCGCGCGTCGAAACACTCATCGGTCCAGATACATCGGTATGTATGATTTCCAACAAGTCCGTTGCTCGCTCCATCATTTCGGAGAACGGGGTTTTGATCATCTTGCCCATGAGGCATGGTTCGCATGTGTCAAATGATTCAAAATCAAGAGACTCCAAAAGTCCATCAGAATGGAGTTTCTTCATGCGCTTTACACCAATATGACCTAGACGACAGTGCCACAAATAAGTAGTATTATCACTATCTACTTTGCATCTCTTAGCCTCAATGTTATGGATGTGTGTTTCATCCCTTTCGAGATTCAGAAGAAATAAACCATTCACAACAGGTGCATGACCATAAAATATGTTACTCATATAAATAGAACAACCATTATTCTCCGATTTAAATGAATAACCGTCTTGCAATAAACACAATCCAGAAATAATGTTCATGCTCAACGCAGGCACATAATAACACTTATTAAGGTTTAAAACTAATCCCGATGGGAAAACTAAGGAGAGCGTGCCGACGGCCATCACATCAACTCTTGATCCGTTGCCAACGCGCATCGTCACCTCATCCCTCGCAAGTCGCCGTCTATTCCGTAGCTCCTATTTCGAGTTACAAATATTAGCAAATGAACCAGTATCAAATACCCAGGCACTACAACGAGGGCTAGTAAGGAAAACATCAATAACATGTATACCAAATATACCTTTGATGGTGCCAGCCTTCTTGTCCGCTAAGTACTTCAGACAGTTGCGCTTCTAGTGACCCTTGTCCTTGCAATAGAAGCACTCAGTGTCCGGCTTGGGTCCAGACTTGAGCTTCTTCTCAGCAGGGGCAATGCGCTTGCCGCCGCCTTTATTGAACGGCTTCTTTGCACCCTTACCTTTCTTGAAGGTGGGGGGCTTGTTGACCATCAACACATGATTATCCTTTTTAATGTCCACCTCCGCAGCCTTCAGCTTTGCGAAGAGCTCGGTGATCGTATCAGTGGAACCAATCTGATTATGAGTAAATACAAAGCCTTTGTAGCTAGGAGGGAGTGATTGCAGAACCCTGTCAATCTTGAGCTCCTCTGGAATCTTGCAGTCCAGTTGCTCAAGGCGTTGAGTGTAGCCCGACATCTTTATGGCGTGCTCACTAACGGAACTCCCTTCCTCCATCTTGCAGTTAAAGAATTTCTCAGAGATCTCATATCTCTCAGAACGGGCCTGAGTCTCACTACTAGAAAAACGCCTATTCGTGGCGCACCTGAAAAGGCCTTCTGTGGCGCACTAGCAGTGTGCCACGGGCCTCGCGCTACGTCTATCTCGTAGCCGTGGCGCACTGCATGGTGCGCCACGGTTATATCGAGATAGGCATGGCGCACTAGGTGCGCCACGGGTAGGGGTACAGGTGCGCCACGGATGTTTTTTTCAAAAATCAAAAAAAAATGCAAAAAAACACCCTCGTTTTGAATTGCAAAAGCAATCGGGTCCGCATCGCCGCCGTCGTGTCGCCTCGCCGGCAGGGAGGTGGCCGTGGCCACGACCTACCACCGCAGGGAGGTGCGGGAGGCCATGGCCTTGCTACTCCTCGCCGGCATCGAGGAAGAGAGGCAGTGAGGTGTGGCTGGAGAAGGGAGGAGGTTGCCGCAAGGAGAAGGAGGTCTTCGGCGGTCGTCGGAGCTCGTCGTCGCTCTTCGTGACTGCAAGGAGGAGGAGGCGAGGAGGAGGCCTCAAGGAAGGAGGTCGTCGCCGTCATGACTTCAAGGAGGAGGAGAAGGTCGCCGCCACCATCGCCATCGTCACTGCCACGGCAAGGGAAGGAGGAGAAGTAAAGGAGGAGGAGGAGGAGGAGGAGAAGAGAGAAGGAAAAGGAGGAGGAGAAGAGATAAGGAAAAGAAGGAGGGAGGAGAATGAAAAAGAGAAGAGGGAGGGAATAGGGGTAGGTGGGCGGGGTGGTGATTCAAATTTGAATCCCGCCCAAGATTATCCGTGGCGCACTAGGTGGTGGTGCGCTACGGGTAAGTTGCCTCAATTTTTTTTCTGCAGCAAAAAATCTTGTTTTTGCCATAAATTTTTACTCTTTTCGAATTTTGAGATTCTAAAAAATCGCTAAACGACCTAAAGGCGTTGCAAGCGGATCTGGAATCTCGTTCTGGTCATTTTGGTATATTATACGTTTTTTTTTCGACATCGTATGCAAAAGTTACGGCCTTTTTACCGTGGCATGACTTTTTTTGCAAATAAAGTCTAAACTCATGTTTGTTAATTTTACTAGAAGCTATACCACATTACCTACCTAAATATGAAAGGATTTAATTTTTTGAAGTGTTTATCATTTTCTTTTATTTTTTGCAAAGTCTAAAAAGGCGATCCACGGGGGGGGGAGGGGGGGAGGGGGGGTGGGGTGGGTGGAGTTGGTGCAGGATAGTTAGGTGTAGGGCACTAGGGCAAGGTGCCCTACTACTAAGTTTATACATCCGTGGCGCACATGGCATAGTGCGCCACGGATGTGTCTGGCCGTTTCACAGTAGAGAGGGCATGCGCTTAGGCGTAGCGCACCCCTCCCATGTGCGCCACGATTGACACTAACAACTGTAGCGCACCTACCCTATGTGCGCTACGGATGTTGGGCGTGCGCCCAACAGGGCCCTGGCCCACACATATCTGTGGCGCACTATGGTCATGTGCGCCACGCTTACGGCAGTTAGCCGTAGGGCACCTGTGGGCAGTGCGCCACGCCTATTTTACCCGTGGGGCACCACTAGCACGTGCGCCACAGATGTGTGGATTACCTATAGCCGTTTTCCTAGTAGTGTCTGAAACATAGTTTTCAGCTCCTCAAGAATCTCAAAGGGCCCAGGATAGTCTTCAAAACGATTTTGAAGGTCCGATTCCATAGCAAACAACATGGTGCTCTTAATCACACCATAATCATCTTTGCGCGACTGATAGACAACTTTCTCACCAGCCGGCGCATCTACAGCAGGGGCGTCACCTAACGCATTCTCAAGGACATAGTCCTTTTGACCGCCAGAGAGAATGATTCTCAGATTGCGGAACCAGTTGGTGAAGTTAGACCCATTGTTTCTAAGCTTTTCCTTCTCAGCAAAAACGTTGAAGTTGAAGTTGGACTTAGCCATTTGATCTACAATGTTTGCAAGTACAAATTAGACTATGTTCATGATAACTAGTTCAACTTAATCAAATTACTAGATGAACTCCCACTAAATTCAACAACCCTCAAGTTGTTTAGTGAACACGATCCAAATTCACCGCACCTAATCCGATCTTCACGAGAAGAGATGTGTCTTCAATGGTGGACAACAAAGTGTCAATCATATCATTCATATGACTCATGCTTAACCTTTCGGTTCATGTGTTCCGAGGCCATGTCTGTACATGCTAGGCTCGTCAAGTCAAACCCAAGTATTTCCGCATGTGCAAAACTAGCTTGCACCCGTTGTATGTGAACGTAGAATCTATAACACCCGATCATCACGTGATGCTTGGACACGACGAACTTTCGTAACGGTGCATACATGGGGAGAACATAGTTTTATCTTGATCTTTAAGTGAGGAATCATGTTATAATGCTACCATCGCGATCTAAGCATAATAAGATACATAAAAGGATAAACATCACATGCATATAACTTTATGTGACATGGTATAGCCAATCTTCGCGCAATGATCTCCATCTTGTGCGTGCCGGCATGATCTCCATCACTCCACCATGATTGCCTCCACCACGAATAGCAACTACAAATATTGCTATTGCCCACTGCTATGGCAATTTACATGTTTGAGAGTTATGACAAAAAACTCGTCGTTTTCGTGTTTTATGGCCGCTTTCATGAGCAATTGCCCATGGTTTTAGGGTTCCATGGGGATTTGGATGGCTCGTAAGACCCGAGCTTTCCCACAATATTGGGGTTCCAGGGGGATTTGCATGACGCGTAAGACCCGATATATGTTTGAGACTTATGACCATGAACTTATCATTTTCATGTTTTATGGCCGTTTTCATGATCTATTGCCCACTCTTTTCGGGTTCCACAGCATTTGCATGGCACGTAAGACCCGATACATGTTTGAGAGATTTAACCAAAAACACTTCATTCTCTCGTTTTATGGTCGTTTTCATGAGCTATTGCCCACGGTTTTGGAGTTCTAGGTGGATTTGCATGGCCTGTACGACCCAATTCATGTTTGAGAGTTATGACAAAAAACTTGTCGTTTTCCTTTTTTATGGCCGTTTTCATGAGCTATTGCCCATGGTTTTGGCTTCCAAGGCGATTTGAATGGCCCATCAGACCCGATACATGCTTGAGAGTTATGACAAAAAAATCGTCGTTTTGCTGTTTTATGGACGTTTTTCATGATCTATTTTCCATGGTTTTGGGGTTCATGAGGGATTTACATGGCCCGTAAGACCCAATACATGTCTTAGAATTATGACCAAAAGCTCATCGTTTTGCTGTTTTTTGGCCGTTTTCATGAGCTATTGCCCACGGTTTTGGAGTTCCATGGGGATCTGCATGTCTCGTAAGACTCGAACTTTCCCACAATTTTGGGGTTCATGGGCGGATTTGCATGACCCGTAAGACCGTATACATGTTTGAGAGGTATAACCAAAAACTCGTCATTTTCGTGTTTTATGGACGTTTTCATGACCTATTGTCCACGGTTTGGGGTTCATGGGGGATTTGCATGGCCCGTTATACCCAATACATGTCTTAGAATTATGACCAAAAATTCGTCATTTTGGTGTTTTTTGGCTGTTTTCTTGAGTAATTGCCCACGGTTTTGGGGTTCCATGGGGATTTGCATGTCTCGTAAGACTCGAACTTTCCCACGGTTTTGGGGTTCTAGGGGTATTAGCATCGCCCATAAGACCCGGTACATCTTTGAAAGATTTGACCAAAAACTCGTCGTTTTTGCTTTATGGCCAAATTCATGAGCTATTGCCCACTGTTTTTGGGGGTTCCAGGGCGATTTACAATGACTGTAAGAACCGATACATGTTTGAGAGTTATGCCAAAAATTCATCGTTTCACGTTTTATGGGCGGTTTCATGAGCTATCGCCCCCAATTTTGGGTTCCTGGGCGACTTACAACGACCGTAAAATCCGATACATGTTTGAGAGTTATTACTAAAAACTCGTTGTTTTCGTGTTTTATGACCATTTTCATTAGGTATTGCCCACAGTTTTTGTATTCTAGGCGGATTTGCATGGCCTATAAGACCCATTAAATTTTGAGAGATATGACTAAAAACTTGAAGATTTCGTGTTTTATAGACGTTTTCATGAGCTATTGCCCACTGTTTTGGGGTTCCAGGGCGATTTACAACGGCCTTAAGACCCGATACATGTTTGAGTGTTATGAACAAAAACTCGTCGTTCTCATGTTTGATGGCCATTTTCGCGAGTTAGTGCCCACATCTTTGGGTTTTAGGTGGATTTGCATGGCCCGTAAGACCCATTGCATGTTTGTGAGTTATGACAAAAATCGTCGTTTTCGCGTTTTTTGGTCATTTTCATGAGCTATTGCCCACCGTTTTTGGGTTCTAGGGCAATTTACAATGACCTTAAGACCCGATACATGTTACAGAAACTCGTCATTTCCGTGTTTTCAAGCCATTTGCATGAGCTACTGCCCACATTTTTGGGGTTCCATGTTGAGTTTCATGGCAAATAAGACCCGATAAATGTTTGAGATATATGACCAAAAACTCGTCGTTTTTGCGTTTTATGGCCAAATTCATGAGCTATTGCCCACTGTTTTGGGGTTCTAGGGCGATTTACAACGACCGTAAGACCTGATATATGTTTGAGAGATATGACCCAAAACTCATAGTTTTCGCGTTTTATTGTCGATTTGATGAGCTATTGCCCACGGTTTTATGGTTCCAGGGAGATTTAGAGCAACCTTAAGACCCGATACATGTTTGAGAGTTATGAACAAAAACTCGTCGTTTTCATGTTTGATGGACCTTTTCATGAGTTACTGCCAAAAGTTTTTGTGTTCTAGGCGGATTTACATCGCCTGTAAAACACGTTACCTGTTTGAGAGATATAACCAGAAACACGTCGTTTTTGTGTTTTATGGCCGTTTTAATGAGTTATTGTCCACTCTTCTGTGTTAAAGGGCGATCTACAATGACCGTAAGATCTGATACATTTTCGCTTGATATGACCAAAAACTCGTCATTTTCGTGTTTTCTGGCTGTTTTCATGAGCTATTGCCGATATTTTTGGGGTTCCATGGCGATTTTCATGGCCCATAAGACCCGATACATCTTTGAAAGATATGACCCAAAAATTGACATTTTTGCATTTTATGGCCAAATTCATGAGCTATTGCCCACTGTTTTGGGGTTCCAGGGAGATTTACAATGATTGTAAGAACCGATACATGTTTGAGAGTTATACCAAACACTCATCGGTTTCACGTTGTATGTTCGGTCTCATGAGCAATTGCCCCCAATTTTGGGTTCCAGGACGACTTACAACGACCATAAAACCCGATACATGTTTGAGATTTATTACTAAAAACTCATTGTTTTCGTGTTTTATGACCATTTTCATTAGGTATTGCCCACAGTTTTCGTGTTTGATGGCCATTTTCATGAGTTATTGCCCATGGTTTTTGGGTTGTAAGTGGATTTGCTTGGCCCGTAAGAACCGTTACATGTTTGAGAGTTATGACCAAAAACTCTTCGTTTTCACGTTTTATGGCCGTTTTCATGAGCTATTGCCCACAGTTTTTGGTTTCCAGGCGGATTTGCATGGCCTGTAAGACCCGTTCATGTTTGAGATATATGACTAAAAACTTGTAGGTTTTGTGTTTTCTGGCCATTTTCATGAGCTATTGCCCACATTTTTTGGGTTCCATGGCGATTTTCATAGCCCATAAGACCCTATACAAGTTTGATAGATATGACCAAAAACTCATCGTTTTCGATTTTATGGCTAAATTCATGATCTATTGCCCACTGTTTTGGGGTTACAGGCGATTTACAACGACCATAAGAACCGATACATGTTTGAGAGTTATGAACAAAAACTCGTCGTTTTCGTGTTTTATGGACCTTTTCATGAGTTACTGCCAACAGTTTTTGTGTTCCAGGTGGATTTGCATGGTTTGTAAGACCCTTTACATGTTTGAGAGATATGACCACAGAAACACGTCGTTTTCGTCTTTATGGCCGTTTTCATGAGTTATTGTCCACTCTTCTAGGTCAATGGGCGATTTACAACGACCGTAAGATCCGATACAAGTTAGTGAGATATAACCAAAAACTTGTCGTTTTCGTGTTTTGTGGCTGTTTTCATGAGCTATTGCCGACATTTTTGGGGTTCCATGGCCATTTTCATGGCCCATAAGACCTGGTACATCTTTGAAAGATATGACCAAAAACTCGTCGTTTTTGCTTTTTATGGCCAAATTCATGAGCTATTGCCCACTATTTTTGGGGTTCCAGGGCGATTTACAATGATTGTAAGAACCGATACATGTTTGAGAGTTATAACAAAAACTCATCGTTTTCTTGTTTTATGGCCGGTTTCATGGGCTATCGCCCCTAATTTTGGGTTCTAGGGCGACTTACAACGACCGTAAAACCCGATACATGTTTGAGAGTTATTACTAAAATTCGTTGTTTTCGTGTTTTATGACCATTTTCATTAGGTATTGCCCACAGTTTTTGTGCTCTAGGCGGATTTGTATGGTCTATAAGACCCATTACATTTTGAGAGATATGACTAAAAACTTGAAGTTTTCGTGTTTTATAGACGTTTTCATGAGATATTGCCCACTGTTTTGGGATGCTAGGGCGATTTAAAACGACCTTAAGACCCGATAGATGTTTGAGTGTTATGAACAAAAACTCGTCGTTCTCATGTTTGATGGCCATTTTCGCGAGTTATTGCCCACATCTTTGGGTTTTAGGTGGATTTGCATGGCCCATAAGACCCTATACAAGTTTGAGAGATATGAACAAATTCTCGTCGTTTTCGCGTTTATGGCTAAATTCATGATCTATTGCCCACTGTTTTGGGGTTCAGGCGATTTACAACGACCATAAGAACCGATACACGTTTGAGAATTATGAACAAAAACTTGTCGTTTTCGTGTTTTATGGACCTTTTCATGAGTTACTGCCAACAGTTTTTGTGTTCCAGGCGGATTTGCATGGTTTGTAAGACCCTTTACATGTTTGAGAGATATGACCAGAAACACGTCGTTTTCGTGTTTATGCCCGTTTTCATGAGTTATTGTCCACTCTTCTGGGTTAAAGGGAGATTTACAACGACCATAAGATCCGATACAATTTTGTGAGATATAACCAAAAACTTGTCGTTTTCGTGTTTTCTGGCTGTTTTCATGAGCAATTGCCCACATTTTTGGGGTTCCATGACGATTTTCATGGCCCATAAGACCCGATACATCTTTGAAAGATATGACCAAAAACTCGTCGTTTTGCTGTTTTATGGCCGTTTTCATGAGTATTGCCCATGGTTTCGGCTTCCAAGGCAATTTGAATGGCCCATAAGACCCGATACATGTTTCAGAGTTATGACCAAAAAATCGTCGTTATGCTGTTTTATGGACGTTTTTCATGAGCTATTTTCCATGGTTTTGGGGTTCATGAGGGATTTGCATGGCCCGTAAGACCCAATACATGTCTTAGAATTATAACCAAAAACTAGTCGTTTTGCTGTTTTTTGGCCGTTTTCATGAGCTATTGCCCATGGTTTTGGGGTTCCATGGGGATTTGCATGTCTCGTAAGACTCGAACTTTCCCACAATTTTTTGGTTCATGGGCGGATTTGCATAACCCATAAGACCTTATACATGTTTGAGAGGTATAACCAAAAACTCGCCGTTTTCGTGTTTTATGACCGTTTTCATGACCTATTGTCCACGGTTTGGGGTTCATGGGGGATTTGCATGGTCCGTAATACCCAATACATGTCTTAGAATTATGACAAAAAATTCTTCATTTTGGTGTTTTTTTGGCTGTGTTCTTGAGTAATTGCCCACAGTTTTGGGGTTCCATGGGGATTTGCATGTCATAAGACTTGAACTTTCCCACGATTTTGGGGTTCTAGGGGGATTTGCATGGCCCGTAAGACTCGATATATGTTTGAGAGTTATACCAAAAAATCATCATTTTAAAGTTTTATGGTCGTTTTGATGAGTTATTGCCCACTAATTTTGGGGTTCAATGGGGATTTGCAGGGCACATAAGACCCGATACATGTTTGAGAGTTATGACCAAAAACTTGTCGTTTTGGTGTTTATGGCCATTTTGCATGAGCTATTCCCCACGGTTTTGGCTTCATGGGGGATTTGCATGGCCCGTAAGACCCAATACATGTTTGAGAGCTATGACCAAAAATTCGTCGTTTGGGTGTTTATGGCCATTTTTCATGAGATATTGGCCATGGTATTGTGGTTCATGGGGGATTTGCATGGCCCATAAGAACCGATACATGTTTGAGAGTTATGACCAAAAACCCGTTGTTTTCGCGTTCTATGGCTGTTTTCATGAGCTATTGTCCTTATTTTTGGGGTTCCAAGGCAATTTACTTGTTTGAGAGTTATGACCAAAAACTCGTCGTTTATGGCCATTTTCATGAGCAATTGCCCATGGTTTTGGGGTTCCATGGGGATTTGGATGGCTCGTAAGACCCGATCTTTCCCACAATATGTGGTTCCAGGGGGATTTGCATGACCCAAAAGACCCGATATATGCTTGAGACTTATGACCAAAAACTCATCATTTTCACGTTTTATGGATGTTTTCATGAGCTATTGCCCACTCTTTTGGGGTTCCACAGGATTTGCATGGCACGTAAGACCCGATAGATGTTTGAGAGATTTAACAAAAAACACTTCATTTTCTCGTTTTATGGCCGTTTTCATGAGCTATTGCCCACGGTTTTGGGGTTCAAGGGTGATTTGCATGGCCTGTACGACCCGATTCATGTTTAAGAGTTATGACAAAAAATCTTTTCCTGTTTTATGGCCATTTTCATGAGCTATTGCCCATGGTTTCGGCTTCCAAGGCAATTTGAATGGCCCATAAGACCCGATACATGTTTCAGAGTTATGACCAAAAAATCGTCGTTATGCTGTTTTATGGACGTTTTTCATGAGCTATTTTCCATGGTTTTGGGGTTCATGAGGGATTTGCATGGCCCGTAAGACCCAATACATGTCTTAGAATTATGACCAAAAACTCGTCGTTTTGCTGTTTTTTGGCCGTTTTCATGAGCTATTGCCCATGGTTTTGGGGTTCCATGGGGATTTGCATGTCTCGTAAGACTCGAACTTTCCCACAATTTTGGGGTTCCAGTGGGATTTGCATGACCCGTAAGACCTTATACATGTTTGAGAGGTATAACCAAAAACTCGTCGTTTTCGTGTTTTATGGCCGTTTTCATGACGTATTGTCCACGGTTTGGGGTTCATGGGGGATTTGCATGGCCCGTAATACCCAATACATGTCTTAGAACTATGACCAAAAATTATTCATTATGGTGTTTTTTGGCTGTTTCTTGAGTAAGTGCCCACGGTTTTGGGGTTCCATGGGGATTTGCATGTCTCGCCAGACTCGAACTTTCCCACGATTTTGGGGTTCTAGGGGAATTTGCATGGCCCGTAAGACCCGATATATGTTTGAGAGTTATTACAAAAAAAATCATCATTTTAAAGTTTTATGGTCGTTTGGATGAGTTATTGCCCACTAATTTTTGGGTTCCAGGGGGATTTGCATGGCACATAAGACCCGATACATGTTTGATAGTTATGACCAAAAACTTGTCGTTTTGGTGTTTATGGCCATTTTTCATGAGCTATTGCCCACTGATTTGGGTTCATGGGGGATTTGCATGGCCCGTAAGACCCGATACATGTTTGAGAGTTATGACCAAAAATTTGTCGTTTTGGTGTTTATGGCCATTTTTCATGAGCAATTGGCCATGGTATTGGGGTTAATGGGGGATTTGCATGGCCCATAAGAACCGATACATGTTTGAGAGTTATGACCAAAAACCCGTTGTTTTCGCGTTTTAGGGCTGTTTTCATGAGCTATTGTCCTTAGTTTTGGGGTTCCAAGGAAATTTACATCTTTGAGAGTTATGACCAAAAACTCGTCGTTTTGGTGTTTTATGGCTGTTTTCATGAGCAATTTCCCATGGTTTTGAGGTTCCATGGGGATTTGGATGGCTCGTAAGACCCGATCTTTCCCACAATATTGGGGTTCCAGGTGGATTTGCATGACACGTAAGACTCGATATATGTTTGAGACTTATGACCAAAAACTCATCATTTTCACGTTTTATGGCCTTTTCATGAGCTATTGCCAACTCTTTTGGGGTTCTACAGGATTTACATGTCACGTAAGACCCGATACATGTTTGAACGATTTAACCAAAAACACTTCATTTTCTCATTTTATGGACGTTTCCATGAGTTATTGCCCACGGTTTTGCGGTTCTAGGGGGATTTGCATGGCCTGTACGACCCGATTCATGTTTGAGAGTTATGAAAAAATAGTTGTCGTTTTCCATTTTTATGGCCGTTTTCATGAGCTATTACCCATGGTTTTGGCTTCCAAGGCGATTTGAATGGCCCATAAGACCCGAGACATGTTTGAGAGTTATGACCAAAAATTCGTCATTTTCGTGTTTATGGCCATTTTTCATGAGCTATTTTCCACGGTTTTGGGGTTCATGGGGGATTTGCATGGCCAATAAGAACCGATACATGTTTGAGAATTATGACCGAAAACCCGTTGTTTTCGCGTTTTATGGCCGTTTTCATGAGTTATTGTCCACTCTTCTGTGTTAAAGGGCGATATACAACGATCGTAAGATCTGATACATTTTCGCTTGATATGACCAAAAACTCGTCATTTTCGTGTTTTCTAGCTGTTTTCATGAGCTATTGCCGTCATTTTTGGGGTTCCATGGCGATTTTCATGGCCCATAAGATGTGATACATTTTTGAGAGATATGACCCAAAACTTGACATTTTTGCATTTTATGGCCAAATTCATGAGCTATTGCCCACTGTTTTGGGGTTCCAGGGAGATTTACAACGATTGTAAGAACCGATACATGTTTGAGAGTTATACCAAACACTCATCGTTTTCACGTTTTATGTTCGGTCTCATGAGCAATTGCCCCCAATTTTGGGTTCCAGGGCGACTTACAACGACCGTAAAACCCGATGCATGTTTGAGATTTATTACTAAAAACTCGTTGTTTTCGTGTTTTATGACCATTTTCATTAGGTATTGCCCACAGTTTTCGTGTTTGATGGCCATTTTCATGAGTTATTGCCCATGGTTTTTGGGTTGTAAGTGGATTTGCTTTGCCCGTAAGAACCGTTACAAGTTTGAGAGTTATGACCAAAAACTCTTCGTTTTCACGTTTTATGGCCGTTTTCATGAGCTATTGCCCACAGTTTTTGGTTTCCAGGCGGATTTGCATGGCCTGTAAGACCCGTTCATGTTTGAGATATATGACTAAAAACTAGTAGGTTTTGTGTTTTCTGGCCATTTTCATGAGCTATTGCCGACATTTTTTGGGTTCCATGGCGATTTTCATAGCCCATAAGACCCTATACAAGTTTGATAGATATGACCAAAAACTCATCGTTTTCGAGTTTATGGCTAAATTCATGATCTATTGCCCACTGTTTTGGGGTTCCAGGCGATTTACAATGACCATAAGAACCGATACATGTTTGAGAGTTATGAACAAAAACTCGTCGTTTTCGTGTTTTATGGACCTTTTCATGAGTTACTGCCAACAGTTTTTGTGTTCCAGGTGGATTTGCATGGTTTGTAAGACCCTTTACATGTTTGAGAGATATGACCACAAAAACACGTCGTTTTCGTCTTTATGGCCGTTTTCATGAGTTATTGTCCACTCTTCTGGGTTAATGGGCGATTTACAACGACCGTAAGATCCGATACAAGTTCGTGAGATATAACCAAAAACTTGTCGTTTTCGTGTTTTCTGGCTGTTTTCATGAGCTATTGCCCACATTTTTGGGGTTCCATGGCCATTTTCATGGCCCATAAGACCCGGTACATCTTTGAAAGATATGACCAAAAACTCGTCGTTTTTGCTTTTTATGGCCAAATTCATGAGCTATTGCCCACTGTTTTTGGGGTTCCAGGGCGATTTACAATGATTGTAAGAACCGATACATGTTTGAGAGTTATAACAAAAACTCATCGTTTTCTTGTTTTATGGCCGGTTTCATGAGCTATCGCCCCTAATTTTGGGTTCCAGCGCGACTTACAACGACCGTAAAACCCGATACATGTTTGAGAGTTATTACGAAAAACTCGTTGTTTTCGTGTTTTATGACCATTTTCATTAGGTATTGCCAACAATTTTTGTATTCTAGGCGGATTTGCATGGCCTATAAGACCCATTTAATTTTGAGAGATATGACTAAAAACTTGAAGTTTTCGTGTTTTATAGACGTTTTCATGAGCTATTGCCCACTGTTTTGGGGTTCCAGGGCGATTTACAACGACCTTAAGACCCGATACATGTTTGAGTGTTATGAAAAAAAACTCGTCGTTCTCATGTTTGATGGCCATTTTCGCGAGTTATTTCCCACATATTTGGGTTTTAGGTGGATTTGCATGGCCCGTAAGACCAATTGCATGTTTGAGAGTTATGACAAAAATCGTCGTTTTCGCGTTTTTTGGTCGTTTTCATGAGCTATTGCCCACCGTTTTTGGGTTCTAGGGAAATTTACAATGACCTTAAGACCCGATACATGTTACAAAAACTCGTCATTTCCGTGTTTTCTAGCCATTTTCATGAGCTACTGCCCACATTTTTGGGGTTCCATGTTGAGTTTCATGGCAAATAAGACCCGATAAATGTTTGAGATATATGACCAAAAACTCGTCGTTTTTGCGTTTTATGGCCAAATTCATGAGCTTGCCCACTGTTTTGGGGTTCTAGGGCGAATTACAACGACCGTAAGACCTGATATATGTTTGAGAGATATGACCCAAAACTCGTAGTTTTCGCGTTTTATTGTCGTTTAATGAGCTATTGCCCACGGTTTTATGGTTCCAGGGAGATTTAGAGCAACCTTAAGACCCGATACATGTTTGAGAGTTATGAACAAAAACTCGTCGTTTTCATGTTTGATGGACGTTTTCATGAGTTACTGCCAAAAGTTTTTGTGTTCCAGGCGGATTTACATGGCCTGTAAAACCCGTTACATGTTTGAGAGATATGACCAGAAACACGTCGTTTTCGTGTTTTATGGCCGTTTTCATGAGTTATTGTCCACTCTTCTGTGTTAAAGGGCGATATACAACGACCGTAAGATCTGATACATTTTCGCTTGATATGACCAAAAACTCGTCATTTTCGTGTTTTCTGGCTGTTTTCATGAGCTATTGCCGTCATTTTTGTGGTTCCATGGCGATTTTCATGGCCCATAAGACGCGATACATTTTTGAAAGATATGACCCAAAACTTGACATTTTTGCATTTTATGGCCAAATTCATGAGCTATTGCCCACTGTTTTGGGGTTCCAGGGAGATTTACAACGATTGTAAGAACCGATACATGTTTGAGAGTTATACCAAACACTCATCGTTTTCACGTTTTATGTTCGGTCTCATGAGCAATTGCCCCCGGTTTTGGGTTCCAGGGCGACTTACAACGGCCGTAAAACCCGATACATGTTTGAGATTTATTACTAAAAACTCGTTGTTTTCGTGTTTTATGACCATTTTCATTAGGTATTGCCAACAGTTTTCGTGTTTGATGGCCATTTTCATGAGTTATTGCCCATGGTTTTTGGGTTGTAAGTGGATTTGCTTGGCCCGTAAGAACCGATACATGTTTGAGAGTTATGACCAAAAACTCTTCGTTTTCACGTTTTATGGCCGTTTTCATGAGCTATTGCCCACAGTTTTTGGTTTCCAGGCGGATTTGCATGGCCTGTAAGACCCGTTCAAGTTTGAGATATATCACTAAAAACTTGTAGGTTTTGTGTTTTCTGGCCATTTTCATGAGCTATTGCCCACATTTTTTGGGTTCCATGGCGATTTTCATAGCCCATAAGAACCTATACAAGTTTGATAGATATGACCAAAAACTCATCGTTTTCGCGTTTATGGCTAAATTCATGATCTATTGTCCACTGTTTTGGGGTTCCAGGCGATTTACAACGACCATAATAACCGATACATGTTTGAGAGTTATGAACAAAAACTCGGCGTTTTCGTGTTTTATGGACCTTTTCATGAGTTACTGCTAACAGTTTTTGTGTTCTAGGCAGATTTGCATGGTTTGTAAGACCCTTTACATGTTTGAGAGATATGACCACAAACACGTTGTTTTCTTGTTTATGGCCGTTTTCATGAGTTATTGTCCACTCTTCTGGGTTAAAGGGCGATTTACAATGACCTTAAGATCCGATACAAGTTCGTGAGATATAACCAAAAACTTGTCGTTTTCGTGTTTTCTGGCTGTTTTCATGAGCTATTGCCCACATTTTTGGGGTGCCATGGCCATTTTCATGGCCCATAAGAACCGGTACATCTTTGAAAGATATGACCAAAAACTTGTCCTTTTTGCGTTTTATGGCCAAATTCATGAGCTATTGCCCACTGTTTTTGGGGTTCCAGGGCCATTTACAATGACTGTAAGAACCGATACAAGTTTGAGAGTTATAGCAAAAACTCATCGTTTTCACGTTTTATGGCTGGTTTCATGAGCTATTTCCCCCAATTTTGGGTTCTAGGGCACCTTACAACAACCATAAAACCCGATACATGGTTGAGAGTTATTACTAAAATTCGTTGTTTTCGTGTTTTATGACCATTTTCATTAGGTATTGCCCAAAGTTTTTGTGCTCTAGGTGGATTTGTATGGTCTATAAGACCCATTACATTTTGAGAGATATGACTAAAAACTTGAAGTTTTCGTGTTTTATATACGTTTTCATGAGATATTGCCCACTGTTTTGGGGTTCTAGGGCGATTTAAAACGACCTTAAGACCCGATAGATGTTTGAGTTTTATGAACAAAAACTCGTCGTTCTCATGTTTGATGGCCATTTTCTCGAGTTATTGCCCACATCTTTGGGTTTTAGGTGGATTTGCATGGCCCATAAGACCCTATACAAGTTTGAGAGATATGACCAAAAACTCGTCGTTTTCGCGTTTATGGCTAAATTCATGATCTATTGCCCACTGTTTTGGGGTTCAGGCGATTTACAACGACCATAAGAACCGATACACGTTTGAGAATTATGAACAAAAACTTGTCGTTTTTGTGTTTTATGGACCTTTTCATGAGTTACTGCCAACATTTTTTGTGTTCCAGGCGGATTTGCATCGTTTGTAAGACCCTTTACATGTTTGAGAGATATGACTAGAAACACGTCGTTTTCGTGTTTATGCCCGTTTTCATGAGTTATTGTCCACTCTTCTGGGTTAAAGGGAGATTTACAACGACCATAAGATCCGATACAATTTCGTGAGATATAACCAAAAACTTGTCGTTTTCGTGTTTTCTGGCTGTTTTCATGAGCAATTGCCCACATTTTTGGGTTTCCATGGCGATTTTCATGGCCCATAAGACCCGATACATCTTTGAAAGATATGACCAAAAACTCGTCGTTTTGCTGTTTTATGGCCGTTTTCATGAGCTATTGCCCATGGTTTTGGCTTCCAAGGCGATTTGAATGGCCCATAAAACCTGATACATGTTTGAGAGTTATGACCAAAAAATCGTCGTTTTGTTGTTTTATGGATGTGTTTCATGAGCTATTTTCCATGGTTTTGGGGTTCATGAGGGATTTGCATGGCCCGTAAGACCCAATACAGGTGTTAGAATTATGACCAAAAACTCATCGTTTTGCTGTTTTTTGGCCGTTTTCATGAGCTATTGCCCACGATTTTGGGGTTCCATGGGGATTTGCATGTCTCGTAAGACTCGAACTTTCCCACAATTTTTTGGTTCATGGGCGGATTTGCATAACCCGTAAGACCTTATACATGTTTGAGAGGTATAACCAAAAACTCGCAGTTTTCGTGTTTTATGACCGTTTTCATGACCTATTGTCCACGGTTTGGGATTCATGGGGGATTTGCATGGTCCGTAATACCCAATACATGTCCTAGAATTATGACAAAAAATTCTTCATTTTGGTGTTTTTTTGGCTGTTTTCTTGAGTAATTGCCCACAGTTTTGGGGTTCCATGGGGATTTGCATGTCATAAGACTTGAACTTTCCATGATTTTGGGGTTCTAGGGGGATTTTCATGGCCCGTAAGACTCGATATATGTTTGAGAGTTATACCAAAAAATCATCATTTTAAAGTTTTATGGTCGTTTTGATGAGTTATTGCCCACTAATTTTGGGGTTCAATGGGGATTTGCATGGCACATAAGACCCGATACATGTTTGAGAGTTATGACCAAAAACTTGTCGTTTTGGTGTTTATGGCCATTTTGCATGAGCTATTCCCCACGGTTTTGGCTTCATGGGGGATTTGCATGGCCCGTAAGACCCGATACATGTTTGAGAGCTATGACCAAAAATTCGTCGTTTGGGTGTTTATGGCCATTTTTCATGAGATATTGGCCATGGTATTGGGGTTCATGGGGGATTTGCATGGCCCATAAGAACCGATACATGTTTGAGAGTTATGACCAAAAACCCGTTGTTTTCGCGTTCTATGGCTGTTTTCATGAGCTATTGTCCTTATTTTTGGGGTTCCAAGGCAATTTACTTGTTTGAGAGTTATGACCAAAAACTCGTCGTTTATGGCCATTTTCATGAGCAATTGCCCATGGTTTTGGGGTTCCATGGGGATTTGGATGGCTCGTAAGACCCGATCTTTCCCACAATATGTGGTTCCAGGGGGATTTGCATGACCCATAAGACCCGATATATGCTTGAGACTTATGACCAAAAACTCATCATTTTCACGTTTTATGGATGTTTTCATGAGCTATTGCCCACTCTTTTGGGGTTCCACAGGATTTGCATGGCACGTAAGACCCGATACATGTTTGAGAGATTTAACAAAAAACACTTCATTTTCTCGTTTTATGGCCGTTTTCATGAGCTATTGCCCACGGTTTTGGGGTTCAAGGGTGATTTGCATGGCCTGTACGACCCGATTCATGTTTAAGAGTTATGACAAAAAATCTTTTCCTGTTTTATGGCCATTTTCATGAGCTATTGCCCATGGTTTCGGCTTCCAAGGCAATTTGAATGGCCCATAAGACCCGATACATGTTTCAGAGTTATGACCAAAAAATCGTCGTTATGCTGTTTTATGGACGTTTTTCATGAGCTATTTTCCATGGTTTTGGGGTTCATGAGGGATTTGCATGGCCCGTAAGACCCAATACATGTCTTAGAATTATGACCAAAAACTCGTCGTTTTGCTGTTTTTTGGCCGTTTTCATGAGCTATTGCCCATGGTTTTGGGGTTCCATGGGGATTTGCATGTCCCGTAAGACTCGAACTTTCCCACATTTTGGGGTTCTAGTGGGATTTGCATGACCCGTAAGACCTTATACATGTTTGAGAGGTATAACCAAAAACTCGTCGTTTTCGTGTTTTATGGCCGTTTTCATGACGTATTGTCCACGGTTTGGGGTTCATGGGGGATTTGCATGGCCCGTAATACCCAATACATGTCTTAGAACTATGACCAAAAATTATTCATTATGGTGTTTTTTGGCTGTTTCTTGAGTAAGTGCCCACGGTTTTGGGGTTCCATGGGGATTTACATGTCTCGCAAGACTCGAACTTTCCCACGGTTTTGGGGTTCTAGGGGGATTTGCATGGCCCGTAAGACCCGATATATGTTTGAGAGTTATTACAAAAAAAATCACCATTTTAAAGTTTTATGGTCGTTTGGATGAGTTATTGCCCACTAATTTTGGGGTTCCAGGGGGATTTGCATGGAACATAAGACCCGATACACGTTTGAGAGTTATGACCAAAAACTTGTCGTTTTGGTGTTTGCGGCCATTTTTCATGAGCTATTGCCCACGGTTTTGGGTTCATGGGGGATTTGCATGGCCCGTAAGACCCGATACATGTTTGAGAGTTATGACCAAAAATTTGTCGTTTTGGTGTTTATGGCTATTTTTCATGAACTATTGGCCATGGTATTGGGGTTAATGGGGGATTTGCATGGCCCATAAGAACCGATACATGTTTTAGATTTATGACAAAAAAAACCGTTGTTTTCGTGTTTTATGGCTGTTTTCATGAGCTATTGTCCTGAGTTTTGGGGTTCCAAGGCAATTTACATGTTTGAGAGTTATGACCAAAAACTCGTCGTTTTGGTGTTTTATGGCCGCTTTCATGAGCAATTTCCCATGGCGGCGTGGGCATTAGGATTGGTCTAATAGGGTTCGATTCCAGCGTTCAGACACCCCATTGCGCTGTGGTGTTCCGGGTGGCTTGAGTTGCGAAATGATTCCGCATGCTTTAAGATGCGTGAGAAAATCATAACTCAAATATTCACCTCCACGATCGCATCATAGAAATTTAATTTTTCTGTTACGTTGGTTCTCCACTTCATTCTGAAATTCCTTGAACTTTTCAAATGTTTCAGATTAATGTTTCATTAAATAGATATACCCATATCTACTTAAGTCATCGGTAAAAGTGAGAAAATACCGATATCCACCGCGCGTCGAAACACTCATCGGTCCACATACATCAGTATGTATGATTTCCAACAAGTCCGTTGCTCGCTCCATCATTCCGGAGAACGGGGTTTTGATCATCTTGCCCATGAGGCATGGTTCGCATGTGTCAAATGATTCAAAATCAAGAGACTCCAAAAGTCCATCAGAATGGAGTTTCTTCATGCGCTTTACACCAATATGACCTAGACGACAGTGCCACAAATAATTAGTATTATCACTATCTACTTTGCATCTCTTAGCCTCAATGTTATGGATGTGTGTTTCATCCCTTTCGAGATTCAGAAGAAATAAACCATTCACAACCATCTCGTCATTTCCGTGTTTTCTAGCCATTTTCATGAGCTACTGTCCACATTTTTTGGGTTCCATGTTGAGTTTCTTGGCAAATAAGACCCGATAAATGTTTGAGATATATGACCAAAAACTCGTCGTTTTTGCGTTTTATGGCCAAATTCATGAGCTATTGCCCACTGTTTTGGGGTTCTAGGGCGATTTACAACGACCGTAAGACCTGATATATGTTTGAGAGATATGACCCAAAACTCGTAGTTTTCGCGTTTTATTGTCGTTTTGATGAGCTATTGCCCACAGTTTTATGGTTCTAGGGAGATTTAGAGCAACCTTAAGACCCGATACATGTTTGAGAGTTATGAACAAAAACTCGTCGTTTTCATGTTTGATGGACCTTTTCATGAGTTACTGCCAAAAGTTTTTGTGTTCCAAGCGGATTTACATGGCCTGTAAAACCCGTTACATGTTTGAGAGATATGACTAGAAACACGTCGTTTTCGTGTTTTATGGCTGTTTTCATGAGTTATTGTCCACTCTTCTGTGTTAAAGGGCGATCTACAACGACCGTAAGATCTGATACATTTTCGCTTGATATGACCAAAAACTCGTCATTTTCGTGTTTTCTGGCTGTTTTCATGAGCTATTGCCGACATTTTTGGGGTTCCATGGCGATTTTCATGGCTCATAAGACCCGATACATCTTTGAAAGATATGACCCAAAACTTGACATTTTTGCGTTTTATGGCCAAATTCATGAGCTATTGCCCACTGTTTTGGGGTTCCAGGGAGATTTACAACGATTGTAAGAACCGATACATGTTTGAGAGTTATACCAAACACTTATCGTTTTCACGTTTTATGTTCGGTCTCATGAGCAATTGCCCCCAGTTTTATGTTCCAGGGCGACTTACAACGACCGTAAAACCCGATACATGTTTGAGATTTATTACTAAAAACTCGTTGTTTTCGTGTTTTATGACCATTTTCATTAGGTATTGCCCACAGTTTTCGTGTTTGATGGCCATTTTCATGAGTTATTGCCCATGGTTTTTGGGTTGTAAGTGGATTTTCTTGGCCCATAAGAACCGTTACATGTTTGAGAGTTATGACCAAAAACTCTTCGTTTTCACGTTTTATGGCCGTTTTCATGAGCTATTGCCCATAGTTTTTGGTTTCCAGGCAGATTTGCATGGCCTGCAAGACCCGTTCATGTTTGAGATATATGACTAAAAACTTGTAGGTTTTGTGTTTTCTGGCCATTTTCATGAGCTATTGCCCACATTTTTTGGGTTCCATGGCGATTTTCATATCCCATAAGACCCTATACAAGTTTTATAGATATGACCAAAAACTCATCGTTTTCGAGTTTATGGCTAAATTCATGATCTATTGCCCACTTTTTTGGGGTTCCAGGCGATTTACAACGACCATAATAACCGATATATGTTTGAGAGTTATGAACAAAAACTCGTCGTTTTCGTGTTTTATGGACCTTTTCATGAGTTACTGCCAACAGTTTTTGTGTTCTAGGTGGATTTGCATGGTTTGTAAGACCCTTTACATGTTTGAGAGATATGACCACAGAAACACGTCGTTTTCGTCTTTATGGCCGTTTTCATGAGTTATTGTCCACTCTTCTGGGTTAAAGGGCGATTAACAACGACTGTAAGATCCGATACAAGTTCGTGAGATATAACCAAAAACTTGTCGTTTTCGTGTTTTCTGGCTGTCTTCATGAGCTATTGCCCACATTTTTGGGGTTCCATGGCCATTTTCATGGCCCATAAGACCCGATACATCTTTGGAAGATATGACCCAAAACTTGACATTTTTGCGTTTTATGGCCAAATTCATGAGCTATTGCCCACTGTTTTGGGGTTCTAGGGAGATTTACAACGATTGTAAGAACCGATACATGTTTGAGAGTTATACCAAACACTCATCGTTTTCACGTTTTATGTTCGGTCTCATGAGAAATTGCCCCCAGTTTTATGTTCCAGGGCGACTTACAACGACCGTAAAACCCGATACATGTTTGAGATTTCTTACTAAAAACTCGTTGTTTTCATGTTTTATGACCATTTTCATTAGGTATTGCCCATAGTTTTCGTGTTTGATGGCCATTTTCATGAGTTATTGCCCATGGTTTTTGGGTTGTAAGTGGATTTGCTTGGCCCATAAGAACCGTTACATGTTTGAGAGTTATGACCAAAAACTCTTCGTTTTCACGTTTTATGGCCGTTTTCATGAGCTATTGCCGATAGTTTTTGGTTTCCAGGCGGATTTGCATGGCCTGTAAGACCCGTTCATGTTTGAGATATATGACTAAAAACTTGTAGGTTTTGTGTTTTCTTGCCATTTTCATGAGCAAGCCCACATTTT
This sequence comes from Avena sativa, assembly GCA_916181665.1. NCBI lineage: Eukaryota > Viridiplantae > Streptophyta > Magnoliopsida > Poales > Poaceae > Avena > Avena sativa. Next base: position 400,377,958 of record OV702279.1, read on the forward strand.
TTGGGTTCCGTGGCGATTTTCATAGCCCATAAGACCCTATACAAGTTTGATAGATATGACCAAAAACTCATCGTTTTCGAGTTTATGGCTAAATTCATGATCTATTGCCCACTGTTTTGGGGTTCCAGGAGATTTACAACGACCATAAGAACCGATACATGTTTGAGAGTTATGAACAAAAACTCGTCGTTTTCGTGTTTTATGGACCTTTTCATGAGTTACTGCCAACAGTTTTTGTGTTCCTGGTTGATTTGCATGGTTTGTAATACCCTTTACATGTT